>CM057341.1:766642323-767282179 GCA_030015575.1 Agapanthus africanus
GCTAGTAGCCCCCTTGCGGGTTGCTGGACAGCGTCCCATTAGAAAAAATTTCTAACGGGGGAGGTATTTTTAGTGTGGAGTGTATATAAAATGAGGGGAAATGGTGTCCAAAGGACGCGTGGGAGAAGGCGCCAGCGCCTCACGTGCATGGCACGCGGGTGCTGGGTGCCAGCGCCTCACGTGCCTGGAACGCGGGGGACAAGGCACCAGCGGAAAATAAAGGGGGCTCAGCCCTCCATACTGGGAGTTGTACTCCTGTTGACTTTTGGAGTTAAACTCCTTTAAAAAATGTATTATTATTGTTTGCTTATTTTTATGAAGTTAAACTCCCAGAAACTTTGATTTGTGGAATTAAACTCCAGGGAATCTTTGTAAATGCTCAAGGGGACTCTTTTCTTCTCTCTTGAGCCTTGGATCTTTCCCAAAATGGGATCTTTGGAGATGAGTCTCCTTCATCCTTTTTTGTTGGCCGGATCTTGGAGAACAAGTGGGGTGAGATTTTAAAAATCTTTCCTTTTTAAGATCTGGTGGAAGATCCGAGCTCCCTTTTGTGGGTTTTGTGGTGGAAAACTATTTCTTTTTGGAAGAGAAAGAGTTAAACTCTTGATTTAATTCAAAAAAAGGAGAAGGTTTAGAACCTTGAGGAAGGAGAAGGAGGTACAAAAATCCTAGAATTTTAGAGAATGAAAAAGCTCCCCTAGATATTTTCATCATGTTTGCCTTTATAGGCTACAAACTTTACATATAGCCTATTGGGCTTTACAAAATGACATTTGGCCCATCTCATGCCTCATGTGCTCATTTGTTTTGCACATGAGCCATGGGTTTTACAAAAATTTGGCTTTATACCCATTTTTCTTACATTTATTCATAAAATAAAATAAAATAAATACACAAAAATTATTTATTACAAAATTTTTATTTTGGCATGGGGGAGGCTGGCCGCTTCATATTCGGGCTCGACCCGGGCATTGGCCCACTTGACCTGGGCTTGAGCCCACTTGGCTTGGAGTTGACTTTGATTTTGACTTGGTAAACCGGGATGTAAATTTTGATCCCAACAAATTGCCCCCCATTAATAAATGCACACCACATATGTGGGTTGTGTGCATGAAATTGATGGATCTTCTTTCGTGTGGAGGTTGATTTAATTTGGTTCCCGTTTTGAAGACGTGGAGGTCGTTTCTTCCATTTTAGCGACGTGGACGGTCGGTCGGTACTGCCATTTTTGCAACTTGGACGGTCGGTGCTTCCATTTTTGCGACTTGAACGGTCGGTGCTGCCCTTTTAGCGACTTGGACGATCGGTGCTGCCCTTTTTGCGACTTAGATGGTCGGTGCTGCCCTTTTAACGACTTGGACGGTCAGTGCTGCCCTTTTTGCGACTTGGACGGTCGGTGCTGCCCTTTTAGCGACTTGGAAGGTCGGTGCTGCCCTTTTTGCGACTTGAACAGTCGGTGCTGCCCTTTTAGCGACTTGGACGGTCGGTGCTGCCCTTTTAGCGACTTCGACGGTCGGTACTTGATTTGACTTGCTCCGCTTTTTGCGGTGTCAGGGATTGGATTTGACTTGCCCCGCTTTCTGCGATGTCAGGATTCGATTTGACTTGCTCTGCTTTCCGCGGTGTCGGGATTTGACTTGTTTCCGAGGTGGAGCTTGATTCCGCCAGGGAGGTCTTTGGTTGTCTTGCTGAATTGATATGATTTGGGTTGACATCAGCATCGCTATACTGGAATATAGTACCGGGAACAAATCATCATCTGCCTTGACAGGATTTAGGGATTTTGGTTTTGGTTTGGCATCAGCATCGCTGCACTGGAATATGGTACCTGGAGCGAATCATCATTTGCCATGAGAAGATTTCCCTCGTTCCCAGTTTAACGACTTAGGGGTCATCTGTTCCCAGTTTAACGACTTAGAGGTCATCTATTCTCGGTTTAAAAACTTAGGGGTCCATTGGATTGGAGTTTGGAATTTTGAGGTTAGGGTGGGCATCAGCGTTGCTAACACTGAAGCACATGTGCCGGGAGAAATTCATCATTTGCATTTTCCTGTTGGGGAGCAATGGCTTAGGTGACAGGTTTAGATCCCTATCACCTAAGGCTTTTCAACTTTATGAGCCATAAGGGTCTCATAAAAGCATTTTCTCCCTACGAGTCGAGGGGATCTCGCAGGTGTATGTTCTCTTTAGGGATCGTGATGATTCCTAAGTGTGTTTTTCTTTTGTGGTCGTAAGGATACCACGAAGGTGTTTTCTTACGAGTCGAGAGGATCTCGTAAGTTTTGTTCTCCCCATGTATCGTGAGGACACATGAGTGGGTCTTCCTAAATGGAGTATAATTCCGATGGCGGAGACTGACCGTGGGGCTTGTGATTGCCGTGGAGCCTGGGTGTGATGAGAATTATTTGAGCCCATAGATTGTATATGGTAGTCAATTTGGGGACTGGCCGTAGGCCTGGAAGAATTTTAGGAAATTAGATTTTGGTTAGCGTCTGCATTGCTGCACTGGAATAAGATATCAGGAGCGACTCATCATTCACCGTTTGGAGACTTAGAATTTGGAAATTGTTTGGCATCAGCATTGCTGCACTAGAATAATGCCAGGAGCAACTCATCATTTGCCCCGGGGGACTTGG
The DNA here is from genome assembly GCA_030015575.1 of Agapanthus africanus. NCBI lineage: Eukaryota > Viridiplantae > Streptophyta > Magnoliopsida > Asparagales > Amaryllidaceae > Agapanthus > Agapanthus africanus. The sequence continues at coordinate 766,644,960 of CM057341.1, forward strand.
GATTTGGTTTTTGGGTCGGCATCAACACCGCTAACACTGAAGCGTAACGCCAGGAGCGATTCATCATTTTCTATTTCCCGTTGGTGAGCGATGGCTTAGGAGATAGGTTTAGATCTCTATCACCTAAGGCTTTTCAATTTTATGAGTCGTAAGGGTCTCATAAAAGCACTTTCTCCCTACGAGTCGAGAGGATCTCGTAGGTGTATTTTCTCCTTAGGAATCGTAGGGATTCCTAAGTGTTTTGCTCCTTTATGGGTCGTAAGGATCTCACGCAGGGATTTTCTCCTCACAAGGTCGAGAGGACTTTGCGAGTGTATTTTATCTCTTTTCATGAGTTTGCGCCCTTTCGGGTTTTCACAAACTCACCGGCAGTCCTGCTGTTTTTACTCACGGAGCCCTTTCGGGTTTTCATCCGTGCCCGTTTTGCTTGTGGACATACTGTTTTTTTTGTTTTTGTTTTTGCACCAATGGGACTTTAAAAGTTGTCTCGCCGGCATGACTTGGGAGAGATAGCGGTTGTTTACGCCCGTGGATTGTACACGATTTTACAGGATGCATGATCCAAACCGTAGGGCCGATGTGCTCAATTCGTCTGCGACTTGGAGCATTCACACATAATATTTCTTGAGATATCGGCCATTGATAGGTAGCATGGGCCTTTTCCCCTCGGCATTTATCAGCTGGTAGGATCCTCCATCAAACAATTTCTCGATGACGTATGGTCTTTCCCGGTTTGGCTCAAATTTTCCCTTGGCATGTCGATTGGGGATGATCGGTCTTTTGAGGACCAATACCAATTCGCCTTTCTTGAAAGTGCGGAGACGGGTCATCTTGTCATAAGCCCGTGACATTTGGGCTCGGTATAGCTCCAGATTTTGCTGCACCGCGAGCCTCCATTTTTCTAGAGTGTCAAGCTCTTCAAGCCGAAGGAGGACGTTTTCCTCCTCCGTCAACTCGTGCTGAATGGCCATTCTTAAGCTTGGAACTTCGACTTCGAGGGGGAGGATCGCCTCCACTCCGAAGAGCAATGAGTATGGAGTGGACTGAGTTGGAGTACAGTGCGTAGTACGATATGCCCACAACGCCTCGTAAAGTTTGGGATTCCAGTCTCTCTTGTTGGCTGAAGCATTTTTCCTTAGGAGCTTGCACAGGGTTTTATTGAAGGCTTCGGGTAGCCCATTGGCTCTTGGATTATAGATGGAGGAATATCTCCTGTCTATCTTATGCTGAGTAGCGAACATTGAGACTTTGAAGCTCTTGAAAGAAGGCCCGTTGTCAGAAATGATTCTTCTTGGTGTACCGAAGCGGTAAAGAATATTATGCTGGAAGAACGTCAGAATATTTTTTGTTTTGACTTCTTTTAGCCGGACAGCTTCAGCCCATTTGGAGAAATAGTCAGTTGCAGCCAATATGAACCGGTGGCCTTTGGATGACGGAGGATCAATTGGACCAACTATGTCAGTGCCCCAAACTTCGAAGGGCCATGACGCCACTGTAGGATGCAACGGGTTGGGATGCTTGTGAATGAAATCACCATGAATTTGGAAGATATGATACTTCTTTGCATGCTCTTTACAATCCTTTATCATGGTAGGCCGGTAATATCCAAGCCGTTTGATTTGAAGCCGCATTTTGGGGACGGATTGGTGAGCTCCGCAGACGCCTGAGTGAATTTCTTTCATGACTTTCTGGGCTTCGGCCGATGATAGACATCTGAGCCAGAGTTGGTCATATGATCTGAGGTATAGCGTATTATTTACAAACACGTGTTGAAGAGCTCTCTTCTTCGGTTGAACCCTCGCGGATTTTCCTTCGGGCAGCTTGTCGTATCGGAGGTATCCTATGAAGGGCTCTCTCCAATCGGACTCATTTTGAATGATCGGAACTTCTTCGGCAGGACTGCTCTTTTGTTCCACGCTTTCCTCTTCTCGTAAAGAGACTGGGGGTAGGATTTGCCGGCTTCTGACTGTGATCAGAATTTCGTCCATGTCAGGATCAGCTAGCTCTTTGGCTAAGCAAGCGAGTACGTCAGCCTTTCCATTCAACGCCCTAGGGACTCTCATTAGTTCAATGTGAGTGAATCATTTCATGAGTTCCACCACTCGGCTTCTATATCGAACTAACTCGGGTTTGTATATCTTATAGTCGCCGCTTACCTGGTTGACGACAAACTGGGAGTCACCGTAAACCCGTAGCCGAAGGATTTCCATTTCTATGGCGAGCTCCAGACCAGCTATCAGAGCTTCATACTCAGCCTCATTGTTTGTGCGAGGCTCGGTGAGAGCAAAAGAACGTCGTAGGGTTCCCATCGATGGCGTGATGAACACCAATCCTATCCCTGCTTTTAACTGCGGGATGCTTGATTTGCCGAAGCTCCTCGTTGATGAGGCTCCATCGAAGTAGAGCTCCCAACATGGCTCATCATCCTCGAGGTGCGGCACTTTTTCGTCGGGTAACTCGCAATTGAGCGGTGACCCTTTTGGTATGGGATGAGCAGCAAGGAAGTCAGCGAGAGCTTGCCCTTTTACTGCTTTCTGGAGAGTATAGATCATGTCAAATTCAAGCAGCATGACAGCCCATCTCGCCATTCTACCGGCTAGGCTTGCTTTGGTCATCAAGTGTTTGAGCGGGTCGACCTTGGAGAACAGTATAACCCGATGAGCGAGCAGATAGTGCCTCGGCTTCTTCACAGCGAATATCAGAGCCAGGCATTGCTTTTCGATCGGGAAATAGTTGTGTTCCGCCCCAACTAAAGTTCGACTGAGGTAGTAGAGGGTATTTTCTTTTCCCTCCTCATTGTTCTGGGCAAGTAGCGCACCGAGTGACTCATCTAGCGCGGCAGTATAGAGAATCAACGGTTTGTTTGGAATAGGAGCAGGAAGCACCGGAGGTTGCAACATATACTGTTTGATATTTTCGAACGCTTCTTGACATTCAACGTCCCAGACAAAAGGTGATCCCTTCTTCATGAACTTTGAGAAGGGCCTACATCTCCCCGATAAATTTGAGATAAACCTTCGTATATAAGCAAGCTTGCCTTGAAAAGATCTTAGATGCGTCAGATTCTTCGGAGGGGGCATCTCCATGATGGCCTTTATCTTTGCTGGGTCAACTTCGATCCCTCGATGTCGGACTATGAAGCCCAGGAATTTTCCCGATGACACGCCAAAAGCGCACTTTAGAGGATTCATCTTCAGATCGTATTCCTTCAGTCTAGTGAGAACGGTCCTAAGATCTTGGATGTGATCGGCCTTGGCTTTAGTCTTGACGACCAAATCATCAACATAGCATTCGACGACTTTATGGATTAGGTCATCAAAGCTATTGGTCATTGCCCTTTGATATGTAGCGCCTGCGTTCTTCAGTCTGAATGGCATCACCATGTAACAGTATATGCCGATCGGGGTCCGAAATGCTATAAGCCTCTCATCCTCAGGCGAAATTTTTATCTGATTGTACCCAGACGAACCGTCCATGAAGGTGAACAGCTCGTAATTTGATATGTCATCGAACATCATTTCCATGACCGGAAGCGGGAAATCATCTTTAGGACATGCCTTGTTAAAATCCCTGAAATCAACACAAACTCGGATCTGCCCATTTTTCTTCTTCACTAGGAATATGCATGCGATCTAGTCTGCATATTTCTCTTCCCTGATGAAGCTGGTATCGATGAGTTTCTTGGTTTCCTCAATGACCTTTCCTTCCAGTTCCCTTCTCATTCTTCGAGAAGCTTGTTTTACTGGCTTAGCATCAGGAGATATAGCCAGCTTATCCACGACCACTTCAGGGGAAAGGCCAGGCATTTCTTTGTACTTCCACGCGAAGCAGTCGGAGAACTCATGCAGAAGGGCAATTATCTGCTCCTTCATTTTCTCTCTGATGTAGGTCGGCCTTAGATTATTAGGCATTCCAAAATCGATCTCAGTTAGCTCATCGAAGGTTGCTTGTCCTCCATCTTCGAGCTCGTGAGGGGCTTCTTCTGGCTCGGCTAGCTCGTCTTCATCATTTGACCCTTCGCTGGCTTCACCAATATGGATCATATAGCATGCTTTGGCATCAGGCTAAATAAAATATATTCCCCGTCTATTTGGAATTCGCCCATCGATGAGTGCTCAGACCTGAGGCGGATACCATAGCCCTTCATAAAACTTTGCTCCGGACTCCGTTTGATATAATTGGCATCCGCACCTTTTGAAATATTTCCGCATCTCGGGCGCATAGTATCTGGGATTGAGAACGGCTCTTATGCCTCTCTCATGGGGAAGGCACGTGACAGACAAATCGTCCGGGTGCACCACAGGATTTGACCCATAAAACAGGATACCCTTCTGTCCATTTTTTCTTCCGGGAACGTAGAAAGTTTTCAGCTGGTCCACGATAGAGACTGACAATGTATCGAGCTCTTTGCATATCTGCTCCGGCACCCTTGTGACAACTAGGGACCCTTCTGTAATTTCGAAGGTCTCTCGTAGTTTCGCTTGTTCCATAGGGGTCCAATCTACACAGCTGTTGCAAGGAAAGTCCTCTTCCTCCGACTCTTCAGTGTCGCTGCCAAGATGAGGGCGGACTTTGCTTTTAAATAGGCCTTCAGTATAAGATTCATCTGTATCGCTATCGACACGAAGGCGAATTTTACGGAAGGACGGAATTCCAGCATCAGACTCATCAGTGTCACTACCAAAACGTGGGAGCACTTGGGGGGTTTTGCTTTTGAATGTGACAGCCAGCTCAGATTTGCTTTTGAGTTTTGGGGCAGCTCTGTCCTCGGTCAGTTGTGGCTTAGTATTTTTGTGGTTCATAAAGTACCAAGAATCCTCATATCGGATTTCATGCACACCAAACGGCTGGATGTCTCCGTCAATGCGTCTTTCTTCGCCATTTTTAGTATACTTCATGCATTGATGGAGTGTTGACGGAATGATGCCGTAATCGTGGAACCACGGCCGCCCCAAGAGAATTTTATAAGACATGTCAGCGTCGATCAAGTATATCTTAGCTTCGGTCTGTAGATCCCCAAATTTGATTGGCAGAGCTATGAATCCCAGAACTTGCTGGCAATTTTGATTGAAGCCTTGAATGACAATCATTTCCCTTGACAAATGTCGGACGTCCATTGACAAACTCTTCAGAGTTCGTAAGTTCATGATGTTCACTGAGGACCCTGGATCAATCAATATACGATTAATCCGGTATCCGTCGTTGTACCCTATCACGTAAAGCGGATGATTATGCTCAGCCGTTCTCAGTAGCAAGTCTTCGTCCTTAAACGTGACTACAGCGGCATGCAGAGCATACTGGGCTTCTTTTATATTAATTTCCATAAAGCGAGCCTGATACCGCTCAGGGTTTTGTAGAGCGTGAATGAGAACATCTCTAAGCTCTTTAGATATGACCAAGGCATCGTAGATGCTCAGGAGAGACGGAAGCTTTCAGAGATGAGCCAAGACATTATAGTCCACCGAGAAAAGACTTGTGTTTTCATTAGCCGGTTCTCTGCCATCTTCCTTATTAGCCACATGGTTTTCCTTTCCTTTTGGGGTGCTGCCCTGATTTGGCGGCAGAGCCCTGCCGCTTCTGAGCTGGATTTGGTTGGCCTTTATGGCGAGCTCCTCGTCCTCTTCTGGAAAATAGAGCTCCTTTTCAGAGTCGCTGCCAAGATGGATGGCGTAGCAGGTCACTATAGGGATCTCTTCATTGGAGTCTTCTTCTAACTCCTCCAGAATTTCAGCCGCTTCTATAGGGGGAACTCCTTTAATTGAATCAGAGTTCTTTCCTTCTGTTCGTTGTCTTCGAAGGAATCGATATATTTTTGAATGGTCGATCTCCCTGCAGACCCTTTTTCGCGCCGAGCTGCCCTTTTCTTCTTCTTGAGCTTTTTGGATTTTGAGCCTGATGGAGCTGCATTGGCAGCTGGAATGGTAGGCTTCTTCTGCCCTTCCCATTCTGTCCTGGGCTCTTTCTGAAGTAGCTTTAGCATCTTCTTTGTCTTATTAGATATGTGCTTACTCCAAAGGGGCTAGGGCGAGTCGGATTCATTTCTCGAGGCAGCGGGTTCAGCTGTCTGCTCCCAGATGGCTTCAGCTTCCATTCGTATAAAGTTGGTGGTTGCAACTTGATTGTTCACCAACACACTCTTGGACAGCTCGATCTCTCCATTCTTGTACTGCTTCTCGACCCAATCTTTGAAGATATAGCAATCCTCGATTGCATGACTCACTACTCGGTGGTATGGGCAATATAGAGGATTGTCGATCATTTTTGCTTCATGAGGTCTTTTCGACTCCGGCAATTGTAGACCATTGTTCAAGGCATCTTTGAATATCTTCTGAACCTTGTCCCTCCTGAAAGAGTCAACCTTGTTCTTTTTCTCCTCTAGGGAAGCTTGTTCTCCTCCTAGCACTGGCTTACAATACCGGTTGGTTTTGGATTCGCCTGCCCTTCGCTTTTCTTCATTGTCAAACACATTGAGGACATTGGTATTGCTGGAATTCCCGCTTCTACGGTTGTCTTCCCTCTTGCTTTTCCAAGTCTTGTCTTTCTGAGAGTCCGGGGTGGACTCTTGCTTCGAGCGTTCCAGCATTTGGACTTTCTTGGTTAGCTCCTGAAATGTCTTGAGGCCTGCTGTACATAAGAACGGGACCATCCAATTGCTGAGATTCCTAATGAGGAGACTGATGGACTGGTCCTGCTCCAGCGGCGGTTCACACTTGACCGTGAGATTACGCCATCGGACGATAAAGTCGGTGTTGCTTTCATTCTTTCCAGACTTGGCCCTCACAAGGTCAGCAATGGAGATTTTATCACTGACACTCATGACCCTTTACTGAAACATAGACTCCATTTGGGCAAAGGTAATGACGGACCCGTCTGGTATACTCGCGTACCAGTCGAAAGCGACACCGGTTAAGCTGTTGACAAACTGACGAAGAAGGAGCACATCATTGCCCCCTGTATTTCCGCACGATACTTTAAAGTGGGCGACATGCTGATTTGCATTTCCCATCTCATCAAATCTTCCGAACTTAGGAATGACATAGCCGCTCGGGAACTCGATCAGATCGTACTGTGCGGGATATGGCTGCCCACTACTGCCAATTTCTTTCCGAACTTCAGCTTCGGCTACCAATGTTTTAACCTTGCTGGTGACCAAATCCATTATCTGATCTTGTGTTAGCGGGATAGTGCTATCAGGGGCCAAGGTGTCCCCAGAAGCGGAATATGGCCGTCTTTTGTGCGGCTCGACCAATCTTGGACCCAAAGGGACAGGCATCGGCTGCTTCGGATTGTCATCACCCGGCTCATGAGTAGAGACTTGTACTTGATTGGCAGCCGCTCGAGCAATTTGAGCCGTAAGCTGCATCACAACGTTCGTTAGGTCGTCAATTTTCGAATAGAGCTTGGCCATCTCTTTATCCTTGCTCCTGAGCTGTTTTCGAAGCTCTTGAAGCAACTCTTGCTCCGCGGTCCTGGGCGGAAAGTCGGCTCTTCCTCGTTGTCCGAGCATGACTCTACATGGACTGAGGGGTCTTTCTGCCTATCATCCTCATCGATAGGGTTTTCATCATCCAGCGGAGGCGGCTGTTCTTGGAAAGAGGCAACCACATTAAAACCAGATTGGGCTTAGGATGTGGTGGCCCCATCCTTGCTTTTGCTGCGAAGGTTGTCGCTAGGGCGCCCGCCCTCCATATAGACCGTATGGATAATATATCCAGCCGTCTATTTATTATCGGCGGCTGATTTCACGGATCGCTGTCTTGACCCTCCTGTTTCGGTAACGGGCAGTCGACTGAAGGCGGCTGGCCTGCCCGGATTCTTGAATGGTGCTGACTTCCTTTTTGGTTTTTCCCCGCTGTTTTCACACGGCACAGAGCGCCTGATAGACTTTTGATGAGACGGTGTCATGATTTCTCTGTTGGAACAGGGACATGTTTCTTTGTGGCATTGTTCGAACCGCTGTCTTCTTAATTCTGGCGGTCATGGCATTTTTTTGAACCCACTTCAGAAGTTCAAAGGAATTGCTGATTTTTATGGCCGACTCAGTCGTCATCGCGGAGTAACCCTGCTCTTGGAACCTCAAAAAATTCCACATGGGGGAAGTCCTGGCCCTCTTGTTGGCTTGATACCTGAGCCGCTTCTGCCTTAACTTTTCTGTTTTAAGCACTTGGCAGACTTCAGCTCTTCGGGAAGATGCCGTAGACCGATTGATAGAGAGGCCAGAGAAGTTGCTCGTTCACGCGATTGTCAAGGGCACCATCAGAGCTTGCTGGAGCTGCTTTGTGGCCCCATTGATGTTGACGGCCTTTCACCCAGTTGGAACAGTAGAGAGCCGTTCGAATACAGATTTGCAACTGGGGTGGGGTGCTTTGGCGACCACAACGTTCGGCCTACTGCCCCTTGAGGACGGTTTGGCCACTTGGTTCGCAGTGACCTCTGCCAGATGAGCGCTTCCAGCAGGGTAGACTATGACGGAACCAAATTGATAGGGTGGCTCCTCCCATTACCAGCTGAGACTGGCAGGGAGAACCACGCGGGAATTGATCTTGACCATGTACGAGATCGGGGTCGCGCCGGAAGCTGAATTCATCTTAGAAGATGTCGTCGTTGAAAGTTGATTGCTGCACGAAAAGAAAAAATATATTATTTCACTACAAACATCGGCATATATGTTAAATGAGTGCGCATGAACACTTGACCTGAGATATGGGAGGAGAGAAATGTCCCACCGGACGTGCCAGAATCTGTAGGGTGTTTTTCGTCACCCCATTGAGATGGGAATACGCGCGCGCTTGTCGGGCGCATTACAGATTCTCCCTGCCTAAGGTAGGCTAGGATTTATTGATTGTGGGGATCCGAATCTTCGGCAGCCGTGGACTAAGCTGCCGTTAATTACCCCTCGTCTTGGGAGCGAGAGAACCTCCGATTGACGGGTCAAACAGGTCATGCGAACTCAATGTGCAGTGTTGTGTTTTGAAGGGGTTTTGGAAATATCGGGGGCCCCGCAGATTTTTTACAAGGGTCTCGCTACCCAGATAGCAGGTTGGGGGTCAAGGGGGCTGGCAGCCCCCTTACGGAATGCGGGGCAGTGCCCCGTAAGAAATTTTTTCTAACGAGGGAGTTATTTTTAGTGTGGAGTGTATATAAAATGAGGGGCAAAATGGCGTCCAAAGGACGCGTGGGAGAAGGCACCAGTGCCTCACGTGCCTGGCACACGGGCGCTGAGGACAAGGCACCAGCGGAAAATAAGGGGGGCTCAGCCCCCCATACTGGGAGTTGTACTCCTATTGACTTTTGGAGTTAAACTCCTTAAAAAAGATGTATTATTATTGTTTGTTTATTTTTATGGAGTTAAACTCCTAGAAACTTTGATTTGTGGAGTTAAACTCCAGGGAATCTTTGTAAATGCTCAAGGGGACCCATTTCTTCTCCCTTGAGCCTTAGATCTTTCCCAAAATGGGATCTTTAGAGATGAGTCTCCTTACTCCTCTTTTGTTGGCCGGATCTTGGAGAACAAGAGGGGTGAGATTTTAAAAATCTCTCCTTTTTAAGATCAGATGGAAGATCCAAGCTCCCTTTTGTGGGTTTTGTGGTGGAAAACTATTTAATTTTGGAAGAGAAAGAGTTAAACTCTTGGTTTAATTCAAAAAAAAAGGAGAAGGTTTAGAACCTTGAGGAAGGAGAAGGAGGCACAAAAACCCTAGAATTTTAGAGAATGAAAAAGTTCCCCTGGATATTTTCATCATGTTTGGCTTTATAGGCTACAAACTTTACACATAGCCCATTGGGCTTTACAAAATGGCATTTTGCCCATCTCATGCTTCATGTGCTTATTTCTTTTGCACATGAGTCATAGGTTTTACAAAAATTTGGCTTTATACCCATTTTCTTACATTTATTCATAAAATAAAATAAATACACCAAAATTATTTATTACAAAATTTTTATTTTGGCATGGGGGAGGCCGGCTGCTTCATATTCGGCCTCGACCCGGGCATTGACCCACTTGACCAGGGCTTAGGCCCACTTGGTTTGGGGTTGACTTTGATTTTGACTTGGTCAACCGGGGTGTAAATTTTGATCCCAACACCGCTTGGGGATGCCTTTATATATATATATATATATATATATATATATATATATATATATATATATATATATGTATGTATGTATGTATGTATGTATGTATGTATTTTCATGTGTTGTACCCGTTTGGGGGCCAATATTTACAAAGGAGACTCTACCAAAATTTTCAGGAAATTTTGATGTTTTTAAAATGTTTAATGTGACTTAATTTGTTAAAAATCGCTTTCTTTAAATGGTTTAGATTTCTAGGCTTTGGCTTACTTAGATTACGTACGCCTTCAGACGTTTCGTAATTTAAGGGCCAGTCACATTCCGTACCTTTGGGTCGTGACACGGCACCCTGGGCGAAGGAGGAGGAGGAGGAGGAGCCCGCCGAGGTCCCCTTAAAGAGACTAAAGCGGGTGGTCTCTCGGCCACCCTCTATCGGTAATACAGTGCAAGAGGGTGACTTCTGTATTAAGGTGCCCTCCGGGCTATCCGTGGTCGACAGCTTGCTGGCGGACATGGAGGTGGCAGCCGGGATGAAGATTCCTCGGGGAACCATGAAGGCCCAGGTGGCCGCAATAGCAGAGGAGGTAGTTCAGGTCGGTATCCTCCCTTTCTTAAAAGTTCCTTCAAGAATTAATTCCTCGATTTCTATCTTTTTAACACATTTGTTGTCTTCCTTACGTCCTTCATCACTGTGCCCTTCTCGTTGCCATGGAGTCTGAGGAGGTAGCCCCGGCTATGAAGAAGGTGGGCTAATCTTCCTCGCGGGAGGAGGAACTTCGCCTTCAACTGGAGCAGGCGGAGGAGAAGGCGACCGTCCTCGACTCGAGATTGGTCGTTGAGGGGCTGATGACCTCCAAGATGAAGGAGTCTCATCGGCTCCTGAACGAGTCCAACCAGGCTATTTAAGCCAAGTTGGTGTAGGTGAACAGCCTCTAAAACGCGATGAAGAGGTCTAGGGGCGCCGCCAAGAAGGATGATTGAGTGGCCTTTGACGCGGCGAAGCTTGCTGAGGGCCGGGCGGCGAAGTCCGTGGAGGAATATAAGGCGTCCGATCAATTTTACCTTGATCTCGCCGAATATGCGGTCGTCGTGTGGCACAGCGCCCTCAACACCGTCAAGGAGTCTATGCCGGAGTTCTTCGATCGTGAGCTCCACACAAAGTACCCCCTCACCGAGGAAGCGTCGCAGGGGGGAGGCGCCGAGCAAGCCATAGAAGGCGAAGCTGTAGGTGGGTGCGCCGACCCTGAGCTCACCATTTTGTTCCCCGGCGATGGCGTCGAGCAGGGAGAGATCCCGGCGGAGCAGGCAGCCTGAGCTATCCCCCCTTCTTCTTTTTTTTCCTTTTAGGATTTTTGTAAGCCTCCGTGCATTTTTATAAGGCTGAGGAGCCCAGAGTACCTTGTATTTATTTTTTATTATAAATAAAATACACATTTTTCCTTTGCCCGAATGTCTACTTACTGCGCATGTACTTTAGCTCGTATACTTTTCATTGTTCGAATCTTCATTCTGCAACTATTTTTAGCTCGTCGGTCTTTTCATCTTGTGAGTCGAATGATAGCCAAGTGTAGGAAGGTCGGTACCCTCCCTTTCCCTGAAATCGAGGTGGGGATCGCTCGTCGAGTATGAACCGATTGATATCCACTGTAGGAAGGTCGATATCCTCCCTTTCCCCTGAGTCGAGGTAGCGCTCGCCCATCGAGTATGGGTGGAACGATATCTAAGTTTGCATAGATCGGCATTGCTCGATTCTACGGCCTCATGAGGAAGGGCTTTAGACCCTTAGCGTAGATGGGTAGGAAGTTACCCGTTGCGGTCAGACCGAGTAGGAAGCTACACAGTGGCCACTTGAGGAGGGCTTTAGACCCTTAGCGTAGTTGGGTAGGAAGCTACCCGCTAGGCATGGACCGAGCAGGAAGCTACTCGGTGACCTCATGAGGAGGGCTTTTGATCCAAAGCGTTTGTTGGGAAGGAAGCTACCTGCTTGTGGATGAACTGAGCAGGAAGCTACCCGGTCGCCTCGTGAGGAGGTCTTTTGATCCATAGCCTTATTGGGCAGGAATCTACCCGCTGCAGATGGGCCAGCAGGAAATTGCTCGGTCGCCTCATGATGAAGGCTTTTAATCCACAGCGTTTGTTGGGCACGAATCTACCCGCTGCGGATGGGCCAGTAGGAAATTGCTCGGCGGCCTCATGATGAGGGCTTTTGATCCACAGCGTTTGTTGGACAGGAAGCTACCAACTGCGGATTAACCGAGCAGGAAGCTACTCAGGCGCCTCGTGAGAAGGGCTTTTGATCCACAACGTTGTTGGGCAGATAGCTACCTACTGCGGATGGGCTAGCAAGAAATTGATCGACGGCCTCATGATGATAGCTTTCGATCCACAGTGTTTGTTGGGTAAGAAGCTACCCACTGCGGATGAACCGAGCAGGAAGCTACTTGGTCGCCTCGTGAGAAGGGCTTTCGATCCACAACGTTTGTTGGGCAGAAATCTACCCGCTGCGGATGGGCCAACAGGAAATTGCTCGGCGGACTCGTGATGAGGGCTTTTGATCCACAGCATTTTTTAGGCAGGAAGCTACCCACTGCGGATTAACCGAGCAAGAAGCTACTCGATCACCTTGTGTGAGGGCTTTCGATCCACAGCGTTTGTTGGGCAGGAATCTACCCGCTGCGGATGGGCCAACAGGAAATTTCTTAGCGGCCTCATGATGAGGGATTTTGATCCACAGTGTTTGTTAGGCAGGAAACTACCCACTACGGTTGAACCAAGCTGGAAGTTACTCGGTCGCCTCATGATGAGGGCTTTTGATCCACAGCATTTGTTGGGAAGGAATCTACCCGCTGGGGATAGGCCAGCTGGAAATTGCTCGGTGGCCTCGTGATAAGGGCTTTTAATCCACAGCGTTGTAGGGTAGGAAGCTATCCACTGTGGATGAATTGAGCAGGAAGCTACGTGGTTGCCTCGTGAGGAGGGCTTTTGATCCACAGCGTTTGTTGGGTAGGAAGCTACCCAATGCCGATGAACCGAGCAGTAAGCTACTCGATCGCCTCATGATGAGGGTTTTTGATCCACAGCGTTTGTTGGGTAGGAAGCTACCCAATGCCGATGAACCGAGCAGTAAGCTACTCGATCGCCTCATGATGAGGGCTTTCGATCCACAGCGTTTGTTGGGCAGGAATCTACCCGCTGCGGATGGGCCAGCAGGAAATTGCTCGGCGGCGTCGTGATGAGGGCTTTTGATCTATAGCATTTGTTAAGCAGGAAGATACCCACTACAGATGAACCGAGCAAGAAGCTACTCTTTCGCCTCACGATGAGGGCTTTCGATCCACAGCATTTGTTGGGCAGGAATTTACCCGCTGCAAATGAACTGAGCAGGAAGACATTCGTCGGCCCTGCAGGGAGTTTTAGGATGGAAACAAAGAGATGTTGTTCAGATTGCAGGGAAACAAGAATCTTTATTATTAAATAAAATACAGATTATGCGATTCAGTTTAAATTCTCCTGCATTGAATGACCGGTTTCGGTAGGTGTCCTTATTGCTCGGACTTAGGTCAGTCGGCAATGACCATGATCTGTCCGATTGTCAGGTCTCCATCTTTAATTTGGTCCGCTTTCCCCTATCTTCTTGACGTTTATCTCGCATGTATTTTTCCAAGTGATCGGAGCGGATTAGCTCCTCGATGTAATTTCGTAGTTGTTTACAATCCTCGATCGGATGTTCCTGCCTCCAATGATAGGCGCAATACGGCCCTCGAAACCGTTTACCCGTCCATCTGGTAGCTGGCGGGAGCCTGAAGAACTCTTCACCCTTAGGTTCCTCCAGCAGCTCAGTCTGGGAAATGTTTAGAGGAGTGTACTACTGGAACCTCGGGGAGTAAGGTTTCGGACGATCGTCTTTCCTTTTCTCTTCCCTGTCCCTCTTCTTCCGATCTGCTTTGTCTCCTCCGGGCATGTTGGAGTTCACCTCGGACTCGAGTTGGATTTCTCGCTCGGTCCACGCTTTCACTTCGGCCATGGTCTTAGGTTGCGCCAATGCAAAAGAGCGGAGCCACTCTTGTGCTTAAAACCCAACCTCAGCGCGGTGATGACCGTTTCGTCACGGTGCTCGGGTACCTCCAGGAGGGCATTATAGAAGAAGGTGACATACCCTTTGAACGATTCCCTGTCTAGGCTTTTGACAGTGAATAAGTAGTCGACTATCTTCTTCTGCCGTCGGTTGCTGACAAAATGGCTGAGGAATTGGGTAGCTAGCTCATCGAAGGTGGAGATGGAGCATGGCACAAGCCCCCGGAACCAGTCCTAGCCAACCCGGATTAGCATAGTGGGGAAACCTCGGCATTGTTGCGCATCCGAGTTATCTTGGAAGCTCATGCCCACCGTAAACACGTCCAAATGGTCCTTCTGGTCGGATTTCCCATCGAAGAGGGCCACTTTGGACGGCTTGTTCCTGGACGAGACATGCTCGGCCAGCAGCTCTTCTGTAAAGGTCTTTGTGAGTGAATTGGCAGAATATCGGGCCCCTTCGCCGGATGCATGGTTGTCCCGTCGTATGCCTTCGATTTTCTTTTCGAGGGCTTCAAACTGGTGGTGGTACCCTGAGGATTCGGCACAGTCGGAGTGGAGGTTATCCCCGCTCCAGCTCTTCGCGGTAGTGCGGTTTCGATTCCGTTTTATCAGATTTCTCAAATCCTCGGGCGAGGCCCTTCTTGAGTAGTCCCGGCGTTCTCCACGTGTGCGGCCTCAGGGGTGTCGGTTGTGCCTGGAAGCAGGCGAACTGACCGACATCTCCTTTGGGGGTGTGAGCATGCAGCAGGTGTAGGAACGACGACCTAGTCTCCCATGAGATCGGGGTGTGGAGTTGTCTAGTACCCAACGGGTCATGGAATCATTTGCCGCATGCGGGTCATGGTATCTAGAGTCGGCACGCCGGTGCTCGGTGACGCTGAGGTGAGCGTGAGTGGGATCGAGGGCCTGAGCATGGCCATCCATCCTTCTGCAGACATCGTTATCCCGGGAAGGGGGAACTGTGGTCTGGTGGGTAGGGCCTGCCGCTTGAATGCAAACGAGGACATCCACCAGTGATGTGAGCCTGTCTATCTGAGCAGATAAGGCGTTGATGATGTTGGGACGGGGAGACGAGCCTCTCCTGCCTCCGTTGTGGTGTCTCGTATTTGGATTGTCACTCGCCATCGGGTCGAATGCGGAAGATCAATTTTATGAGTGGAGAAGTTTATGAAACGTTCCTACAGACAGCGCCAACTAATGGAGGTTGGGATCTCCTTCAGATGTTGCCCTCTGTCGATACGGTAGCAAGCGGTCTCGGACGGTTGAGATTTGGTATGAGGCTGAGCGTGTGGATCTCAATGGTTTGGTGTTGTGCCGAGCTACCTGCAAAGGAAGTCCTGGGGTGGTTGTACCACCGTAGGACCCTCCGACGATAAAGTTAGTGCCGAGGAATATTAGCAGAGTAGAGGCGTATTGGAATGATTTTGAGTTACCTAAGTCGTCTAGAAGAGGGGTTTTTATAGTGGTCGCATGAAGCGAGCCGGTGTAAGATCCTCGCCGTCAGTTACGCCCTTACATTATGCCACGTTAATGGCGGGATCCGCTCATTAATGGGGGAACGATCCTGCGTGGGACGTGGAGCGTGGGACAGATGATATCTTGCATTGGCGAGATACACGGAGTCGTTGCGGAGGTGCTTGGGCTCCGCGTTCTCGGTTGATCGGGAGAGCCGAGGAAGCTCGGCATGTCAGGAGGCTCGGAGACAAACCGGGGGGCCGAGGAAGCTTGCTGGACTACTCAGAGGCGAGCTATTGGCCGCTTGTTAGGTGAGTATGTAAGGTACTCAGGGAGGTCTTGGTAGGTTGAGTATGTCCTCGGAGATGAGGTACTGAGGTACGTCCCCAAAGCGTCACATTTACTTTAGCTCCGTAGCTTTCGGGACACGTCATCTGCTACGTGTCATGATCTAGGGAATTCCCACTTCTGAGCATCATCATCTTTGGATCCGTCGATGTTGAACATAGGCATGCCGTGATACCAGTAGCTGATGACTCGGCCGCTGCGATTGTGCTGGACCTCTCGAATGAAGAAGAAAGTGGTGACGGAAGGGAGTGCGTGCTCGGCTCATGTGAGGGAGTTGAAGAGGCGGAGCTCGGCTTCAGCATCGTCGACGGTAGGAGCCAGCCGTCTGCGGCGGCTAAGCAATGGCGGCCATGGATCAGAGGGAGGCAGAGGCGGTAGGGCTTTCTCGGGTTGAAGAGTAAGAGGAGGGTCCGGTGCTTGTTGGCCTCGTCGGAATCTTCTCCGACGAGCATGAGCAGCAGCGGCAGGGCCTGGTTAGGTTCCGGGGCTTGACGTGGTGTCGAGGAGCCATGAGAAGCAGACGGTGTGCGATCAAATGAGATCGGGGAAGATGAGGTCGAGGAGGTGGGCGGGAACCCTGACCAGTCGCCGTCACCGCCATTAGAGTTGGGGTCAGAAAAAAGATCGAATTTTTGTAATAGATTTTTTCCCCTTTCTTTTTTGGGTAAATTATCAAACCCCCCCCCCCCAACCATTTCTTGCATCCAAACCCCCTACCCCCAAGATTCTCTCCAAAAAAAACCTAGTCAATGCTACGGATGTCTAAATGTCCCCCAGGTACATTTAGATCACTGGAGTTCAGTATATGCACATTTTGCCCTTTGGCTCCATATGAGCTATAGTTGTACGGTTGACTTTTGTACTGATTGCAAAACATGAGATATCTAAAGGGTTGTATGAAATATCTAAGCGTTTGTTTGAGACGTCTATTTAGTTTCATGAGATATTCAGCCACTTTCAATAAATTTGTAGCAATTTAATGATCTACATTAGCTTCTTTTTCCCTTCAAAAGTTGATAGTTCCCTCCAACATATTCATTTCCCGCCAAATTATCTAAATATTAGTTAATATCCTATATTTCCTTTATTTTCTTTAAATTACTTGCATTTATTTAGACTCCTTAGCTATTATTTTCCCTTCTTCTTCATTGCTTCTCAGCAACATGATGTAGGGGACATAGTTAGGATGTATGTAATTGTTATTTCATATTTGTATCTACTGTCTTTATTTCATATATATATAATGGAGGAAAAGGCCTAGAAGGCGTTTTTCGTTAGCTGGCGTCGAAATCTACATCCTCCACCATTTTATTCGACGATCGGCAATGCCCATTGTAACACCCTAGAACTATAGTACAGTATAATAATTGTATTGGTTTATTTTTTGCTCAATTAAAACTATTATTAATTTGGAGTTTAATATTTCTTAGATAGTATATATATTATGGTTATCTAAGTTTGTTAAATAGATGATATTTAGCATTTATTATGTGTTTGATAATCTATAATATCTTATTTATATGCATATAAATTATTTGTCTTGCAATAGTCATATAACCGTATATAGATTCTAGTATATGTTAGTTTAACAAAAGATATTTTTGTTTGATAGTTTAGGAGATGAAAGTATATGATAAATAGATAAAGATCATTTTAAATATTTTACAACAAATTTTGGGGGTTTGGTGAAATATGATTTTACATATATAAACGCATCTCTCTCTCTCTCTCTCTCTCTCTCTCTCTCTCTCATCTTCCTCTCTCTTCTAATTTAAACAAAGCCCTACCCCTTCACCCATTCACCATCATCTTCCTCTCTTCATCTCCGACCTCAAAACTGAACCCAACTCGAGCCTTCTTCCCCGAGACTCCAACCCCTAGCATCCCAACTCCGGTCACCTTCGCCCACATCTCTCTCCTTCGATCCCTCAACTCCATCGCCGCCGCCTCCTTTCTCGACCTCATCCCTCGAGCACTCCTGATGGAGGTCTTTTTCTCCCTCGGCAGTTGTCTTCCGTCGATCTTACTGCAAACGGTTCTGAATGGTTGAGATTTGGTGTGAGGGTTGAAAATATGGATTTCAATGGGTTATCGTTAACGCCGAGCTGCCTGCAAATGAAGTCCTGGGGTGGGTGACCACCATGGGACACTCCGACGATAAAGTAAGTACGGAGAAATAATGGCAAGATAGCGGCGTATTGGAATAAGTTCCACCTACCAGAGTCGTCTGGAAAAGGGGTTTATATAATAGTTGCATGGAGCGAACTGATGCGAGATTCTCGCCGTCCGTTAGGCACCTGCGTCAAATTTCCGTAGATGGCGGGATATGCCTATTAATAGCGAAATACGTCCATTAATGGTAAGGCATGCTAGCGTGAGATGCGGGATGTGGGCCAGCGAAGATCTTGTCGTGGCAGGCCATTACGGAGGCATTCGGGCTTCATGCTCCTAGCCAAACAAGGACGCTGAGGAATCTCTGCTCTGTGATAGCTCGGAGACGAGCAAGTGAGCTGAGGAATCTCTGCTCTGTGAAATCTTGGGGACGAGTGAGGGGGCTGAGGAAGCTCAGCCGTAGGATAGTTTGGAGGCGAGCTGTTGGCTGGCCGCTAGGCGCGTAGGGAAAGTACTCAGGGAGGTCTCCGAAAGATCGGGTGCAACCTCGGGGACGAGGTACCGAGGAAAATCCCCCATGTATCATACTGATTCCACCTCCGTGGCCCCCTCGGATCTAGTGGGCTTTCGTGAACGGCACGTCATCTGCTACGTGTCGTAATCTGGGGAATTCTCGATTATGAGCCTTATCATTATCCCCCCACTCTAGCCCTGACCTATTTATGGGTTAGGTTAAGAGTGGTAAGCCTGATTTTCAACGATTCAGCCTAAGATTCCCCACAATGGGTTGTCCGAGAAAGATGCGACATTTGGTGGCTAATCCTCTTGGATCCTTATATCCAGGTGGCGGTGCACAAAGCGCTTTAATTCCCGTGGGTATCTTTGGTGACGTCAGCGGATTAGTGAAATGATTGCGCTTTAAAGGGGGGTGCCATTTCGCTCACTCAGTCGGTTAGATTATGTGCCACATGTCCACCACTGGGTGGCGGAACGTGAAGGGTTGTCACCCGAATCCTGGCGTGAGGGGATGTGTCCAATGGCCGGTCGCCACGTAGAGTCCTGGTGGCCCATAGGTGTGACGTTTCGTTTCGGCGAGAACGGATTTGGGCCGTTGGATACCTTCTTGCTGAGTGTATAAATAGGGGGTCATCCCACGGCAGATACTTTGCCCTACTCGTCTTTTGTCGTCTGAAGAATGCCCGGTGCACATCCGCTTAGGTCGGCACTCCAGCTAAAAAAACTTTCCTCGGCTAATCCTTCCTTGAATCAGGTTAGATATCTTCCTCCAAAGTATCTATTGATGTAGTAGGGGTTGAGTCGGGCAATGAGGCTTTAGCTTCTGAAGCTATGTCCAGTGGGTCTTCTTCCTCCTCGGATTCCGATAGCTGAAAGAGTTCTTCCTCCTCTTCATCTTCGTCTTCTTTGTCAGGCCTGCCCCAGGGGGAACGACACCCTGTCCCTCGTCATTGGGGAGCAAAAAAGGCCCCCAAGGTGCGCATCGGGAATACCCGTGATGTGCCCTCAGTTTTGAACCGTCTGGATGAGCTTTCCGATATCCGGGCTCGTTTTTATACCCCATATGGCTATTCACTCCGTTTAGCCAGGGAAGGAGAGCGGACAGACCAGGTGCAAGGCAAAGAGATTGTTTTCAGAAAACTAATTAATGTGGATTCCAAATATTATATCACATGGCATAAATATCTAGACGATGTTAAACATTTCGATCGATATATCAGACACCCATAAATTACAGAGACCTCAACAACTTGAGCCTCATTAAAAATCCCCAGAGAGTGCAAAATAACAAAATGGAGCAGCATAAGAAAGAAGAGCCATCAACTCCTCAAGATTGCGGCGGAACCGCCGCCAAACCATGCGTTTGGCGGCGGTTCCACGGCAACTTGATGGAGATGGGGTCTTGAACTTCTTGGGGCTCCATCAAATAACCTGCATATTTTTTTGAGAATTTTTAATCCGTAAAATATCAACTTTTGAAAAATGGACAGAAACTTGGTAAAATGCGGGTTTCGAAGTTCGATCGAACACTTTAAAATCGTCTAGACATCACCTAATGCTCTAGCCTGGCTCGGATACCATAAAAGTATGTTTTAGCACCACCACTAGGTTTATACAAGCATCAAGTATGCAATTTTAAAAAATCTAGAGTGCTAAGCAACACTAACCTAGAATCTAACTAGAATATTAGGGTTTTCAAAGCATGAAAGCAAGTTCTATACTAAATGAAGAGGGTTACAATTTTTGTAGACCAAGTCCTTCACTTCTATAGTTCCATTTAGCAGTCCCTAAGCTCCAACTAGTAGTCCCTAGAACTCTTCTTGACTCCACTTGAAAAAAGGATCGAGCTTGTTTTGATGTCTTCGAGGCCGAAGATGATCCATCTTGAAGTCTCTCTAACTCAAGATAATACGTCACTAATCAAGTATTAGTGAAGCTAACAACCTAAACTAATGGGCTAGATGAGTGTAGGTTGATGAAGTAGGATTTTTGCTCACTTTAGAAATCTATTTCTCTTTTTATTTTCCAACTCAAGAAAAACTAGAGGAGGAAGAAGATGAACTTGGGTGAGTGAGAGAAAGTGTTGTTTCAAAATGAGAGAGTGAACTATGAGTTAAAGATAAGCTTGGGGTTAAAAAATATCTAGAATAAAACAAAAAAAGGAGAGATCAGTCATGGCTTCTACATGCTTCCACAAGCATCCAAGCCATGCTCATTTCGAACTCATTTTTATTTTTCCTCTTAATAAATAATCACTCCAATTATCTTTAGATTATGGTGTGAGTCTTATACACCTATATTCAATGTATCATCAATCATGATACATTATTTAAATACATATATTTATATATATCACATATATATAAATGGGTATAAAGAGAAGAAAATCTTTAGTGAACACAAAATTAGTTAATATATAAATATATCAAATATAAATATATATTAAATTATTAAATCAACACTTGATTCAATAATCCGGTTATATCATATATAACCGACTAACATTTATATGTATATCAATTTATCATATCAATACTTGATTCAATAATCCGGTCATATCACATATAACCGACAACATTCAATATACTATATCAAATCAACACTTGATTCAATAATCCGGTCATATCATATATAACCGGTCAATATCAAATATATATACATATAACAAATCATTGAATCAACACTTAATTTAATAATCCGGTTAAATCACATATAACCTAACCGATATCAAATATCGCAAGATTAGAATACGGTATCACATACTCGTATTTAATCAAGCTCCCGCACATATCAGCAAATATGCCCTACTTCATTTCGCTTGAGTTAGGAAACCTCTATATGGGACTCTAAAGACTCGTCAATACGCCAGCAGTAGGTAATGATCACATCAGATACCCAAGCGGTACTAGCTAGACGTAACGGCTACCCAGGTATTGAATGAATAGAAGATCAACAAGGAAACTTGTCCAAACTCTCATGAAGCCTATAAGCAACACTTACCGTACAGTCCGGTCTCTTCGTTTGATATGTCGCATATCGAATCTAGGGGTGGAATCGTCAGACCCTAGTAACTTGATAAGTCATGCCGATATGTGGCTTATAACCGTTCGAGAAACTACTAATAACACTTACCAGTAAATCTCATCAGCCCTGGCCAGGGACTTGCTGTTATAGCCAATCGAACATAGCGCAACATCAACTCCCTATACCGGGAGAGACGAAACCCCTCCTATCGCTCACTGCCTCCATGTGACTCAGGACTGTATCCAAAATCCACCTGTTTGCACGACTCCTTTGAGTCATGGTAGGGAGGAAATCAAAGCACAGTAGGAACTACACAAGACACTATGACGATCTCGGGTCTATAGACTAACCTGTACAAGTGTCACCAAATAACTGCTATCTGACGGTAGGTATGGTACCATCTGGGAGTTCTCGATAAGTCTTGTTCGGTGTACCCATTTTCTAATGAGCACATGTGTACAATCTTTGATGTCAAACACCAATGGATGTGGGATCAACCATCGCCCCATACAGGTTCAAGAAACGTACACACTAGTCTACTCTGGAATATCGATGCCCTGTCTCGATACTCCCTCGACTAGGAAATGTTAAAGGATGTGCTTGCGGATTACACAAGCCCTACTAGTATGATATGCATCATAGTCCTGGTAGTCAAGCCAACATCCTAAGGGAATTATCAACATGTATCAGAGAGACAGTATAATAATACAAGTGCACTTGTTAAGATAAAGAGCAACCAGATAGCATACTATCATGTCGAGTAAGAAAGTCCTCTATATATATGTCCAAGCATCCACTATATCATACAATAATGGCCTTTAGGGCATACATATTCCTAACAAGCTTTTAACATGGTTCCCGTTTTCCTCAGGTCCTCCAGCATTGCGCCCTATGCGCCGCAATTGAGTCTGAGGAAGTGACCCCAGCGATGAAGAAGGCGGAAGAATCTTCCCCGCGAGAGGAAGATCTCCTCACCCGGCTGCAACAGACGAAAGAAAAGGTGGCCCTCCTCGAATCAAGGTTGGTCGCAGAAGGCCTGACGGTCCCTAAGTTGAAGGAGTCTCATTGGTTCCTGACCGACTCTAATCGGGCTTTCCAGGCCCAGGTGGAGAAGGTCAACGGGCTCTTCGACGTCATGAAAAGGCAGAAGGACTCGTTCAAAAGAGATGCCCGGTGTCCTTCGAGGCTGCGAAGCTAGCAGAGAGTAGAGCAGAAATGGTCGTGGAGGAATATAAGGCTTCCGATCAGTTCTATATCGACCTCGCCAATTCCGCGGCCGTCGGGAGGCACAACGCCCTTGATGCCGTCAAGGAAGCCCTGCCCAGGTTTGATGATAAGGAACTTCGCGCAAGGTATCCCCTTGCCGAAGAAGTGCCACAGGTGGGCGTCGCTGAGCCGGCTGGGGGAGGCCAAGTGGCAGGCAGAAGCGCCGAGCCGGAGTCGCTATTGTAGCCCTTGACGGAGGCGCCGAGCCAGGAGAAGTGGAGGCCGAGAAGTGTAAGTCGATGTCGCACACTCCACAGGGTTTGTAAAGAGGCGGAATTTTATAAAAAAAAATCAAAACAAGCAATATCGACTAAACTTTCAAGATCGCCCATAAGCCCTAGCTAGAAAAACAAACAAATGTTCTAATCTACTATAAAGTGATTTATACCTTTGTGTTCTAGTCCTTCGGGTCTTCTTTTTCCTTCTTAGCTCCTTAGTTCAAGCTTGAATTTACTTCTCCTCTTCTTGGCTCCTAGAAAGCTTGAAGGGAACTCGATCGTTGGTCTCCTCTTTGTCGAAGATGATCCACCCGAAAGCCTATGGTTCAAGATTCAACTTCAAGTGTGAGGTAACTAAGATGTCTAGTTTGCTAGACTAGACAACTTAGAAGATATAGAGAAAGATGAATGAAGTATTTTATCTCAAGAGCCCTAGAATTCACAACTCATGTGAGGGTTAGGGCTTGAGAAAGGAGGAGAGGAAAAATGGAGAGAGAATGAACAAGTGCAAATGAGCTATGGTGTGGAGGCAAATGAGAATGGCTAAGTCCTTGCAATAATCAAGTATGGATTATTTTCAATAGAAAATAAGCAACCATGCTTGAATAATAAAGTCAAATGAATAAACAATGACTTAGCCATGCTTTCATCCATACCTCAAATATCTCCAATTTCCACCTCATTAATCTATTTGCATAAATAGATAAATCTAATAATGAGGTGTCTCCTTCTAGAAGCATGTCTTGTGACAATTACAAGAATGCCCTCACCGTATATACATACCCGTATTCGTATTCCGAAAAATACGAATACAATGAGATAATAATAGTCCAATAATATAATATTAGGATCCGGCTTAAACCAAAACCCACTAGTATTATCCGTCCGAACAACATCCGTGTAGCCAATACACGTATATGATCAGAACCCTGCTGTAAAACCATACGGCCTCTACATCATTTCGCCTGAACCAGGGAAACTCTCTATGTGGGACTCTATAGACTCGACAGTACGCTGGCAGTGGGTTTAACTATAAGTCCGTCAGCGGTACTAGCCGTACGTAACGGCTACCCAGGTATCTGTCGAAAAAGAAAGCCGACGAGCGAACTCATCCGAACCCCTACTGAGCCTGTCAGTGACAATCTCCGTGCAGTTCGGTCTATTCGTCTGAGATTATTGCATGCAAGGTCTAGGGGGGTGGAAAACGTCAAACCCCTAATAACCATACAAATCGTGTCAGTGTGGCTCAAGACCATCCGAGAATCTACTGGTCCAATCACCAGTAATTCTCAATCCGTCCTGGCCAGGGATTTATGGTGTTGACCAACCGATCACTGTACGACATCGACTCCCTATACCGGGAGAGACGAATCCCCAACAGTCACTCACTGCCTCCATATGGCTCGGAACTGTACCCAACTAAAACATGTTTGCACGACTCAGTAGAGCCGGGGTAGGGTAGTAATCAAAGCACAGTGGGAACTCACACAAGACAAATGACGATCTCAAGTCGCCAGACTATCTGCACTCATGTCACCAGAGAACTGCTATCTGACGCTAGGTATAATACCATCTAGCCAGTCCTCGGCGAGTCCATCCGGTGTACTCACACCCAGTGAGCACCTGTATACAATTTTAGGTGCACCTTACCAATAACTGCGGGACTAATCCATCGCCCCTCGTCAGGGTCTACATATGTATACACTAGTCTTCTCTGGAGTATCGATGCCCAGTCTTGATACTCCTATGACTAGGGACACTTTAAGGATGTGCCTATCGACTACCTAGCTTCTACAAGTATGATTGCCATCTCAACGGTAGTAGTCAGGCAAAAATCTTACGGGCTTTATCAACATGTATACAAGATATGAAATACTAAGTAAAACACATCACATGTTAAAATAACACAAACCAAATAGCGTACTATCATATCGAGCAAGATTGTCATGTACATACATATCCCTAGTATCCTATACAATGAAGGCCTATAGAGCATACATATTCAACAAGAAAGCGGTTTGAGCCATTCCCGTCTCGGTTATTAAATTTTGTAATCCTACGGGCATTTTTGTAAGGCTGGGGAGCCCATAGTACCTTGTACACAATTTTGAATATAAATAAAGTGTATTTAGCTCGCCTATGGAGTGTCCTTATTTTTGCAAGTGTACATAAGTCGGTGTCTTGCGGATGTCTAGTATATGTAAAGTCAAGTGTCGAGTACTGAGCGAGCGTGTCGTAAAAGCGAGCGAAAGCCCTGTATAGGTAGACCGGTGTCCACCCTCACCCCGAAGGTGAGGTGACGATCGAGCGCTGCATATGAATCGAGAGAACGCCAAGTATAGGTAGATCAGGGCCCCTTGATTTAAACCTTGAAAGGGCCGAGCAGGAAACTACTCGGCTGCCTCCCGACGAGGACTTTTGATCCGCAGAATGGCTAGGCAGGAAGCTTCCTTCAACGGATGAGCCGGGCAGGAAACTACTCGGCTGCCTCTTGACGAGGGCTTGGATCCATAGAGTGTCCAGGCAGGAAGCTGCCTTCAGCGGATGAGTCGAGCAGGAAACTACTTGGCCGCCTCTTGACGAGGGCTTGGATCCGCAGAGTGGCTAGACAGGAAGCTGCCTTCAGCGGATGAGTCGAGAAGGAAACTACTCGGCTTCCTCTTAACTGTAAGTCCACGGTAGCGCCCCGGCCGTCTGACAGACGCCATATGCGGAACAAAAACTTTTTACAAACTGGCGCTATCGTGTACCGTAACCCGGATCTGCCATTAAAGCTAAACTAACAAATTGCAAAGGGGGTAGAAACGTTATACCGAATGATCCGAGTCCTTCGGTCTTCAACCATCATCCCACGCTTGTTGCGGCTGCTCCGATCTCCTCGATCTCCAATCTTGTCGTCCAGGTGGCACCACGTCGACGGATCTTTAAACGAGCTCCCGCCTCTGAACCGAAGCAACTCGATCGTCAAGTTTGCTAAAAGAGACGACCAAGATGAAGTAGAGAATGAGTAGAACACTTTGTCTAGTTACGTCCAAGGCTATGGACGAACGGTTAATCAAGTTGCCTTTCGGATCGATACGAAATGAGAAATGGAGTATATCAATTTCCATGAACCAAAATCCATAATCTTTTCAAAACAACAACCATGAACCATTCATCAAGAATGGCCGGCCACTTATAGATGAAGGAGGGTGAGTGTAGGAGAAGGGGGGTGAGTGTAAGCAAAAGATCTTGATCAAAATATCATAGCATAAACAAAAATGCATTAATGTAAAGGATGACTCATTAACCTTAGTCACCCTTTCATTAAATGCACAATTAATGCTAACAATGAATCATCAAGCCTTGTCACCTAAATCTAGAACCTTCTAGAACCGTGACTCACCCTTATCAAGAAAAGATAAATCCGCATTTAACCGACTGTTAAATACGGCCAATAGAAAACTGGAAACTGGCAACTTCCAAAAGTGATCCTGAAACGAATTTCAGGATAACCCAGTATCAGTATAAACATACCCGCATTTGTATTACGACCAAATACAAATGCAACTGAGACAAAGATATTATATCTACACAGTATAATACTGGGTTCCGGCTTAAACCAAAACCTACCAGTATTATCTGCCCGAAAATGGACACGTGCGAAAACGCACGTGCATTTTCCGAACCTTGCCATAAACCCATACGGCCTCTACAACGTTTCGCCCGAACTTGGGAAAGTTTCTGTGGGGGACTCTAATGACTCATCAACACACTGGCACTGGGTATAACCACTAGCACGTCAGAGGTACAAAATGTACGTAACGGTTTGCCTATGAATTGATTGGAAGGGAAGCTGACGAGCGAACTCATCTATAAACCCTACTGAGCCTGACAGTGACAATGTATATACAGTCCGGTCCGTTCGTCTAAAGAGTATCGCATATCGAGAGTAGGGGGTGGATAAAGTCAGACCCCTAATAACGCGATAAGTCATGTCGGCATGAAGCCCATCACCACCTGAGAAACTACTGATCCAAATCAGTAATTCTCCACCACCTCGGCCGAGGGTTTCTAATGATGGCCACCCGTGCACTGTGCGACATCAACCCCCAATACCGGGAGAGACGAATCCCCGACAATCCGCTCACTTGCCTCCAATGTGGCTCGGGACTGTACCCAATTAAAACCTGTTTGCACAACTCCTTTGAGCGTGGTAGGGTAGTAATCTAAGCACAGTAGGAACTCACATGAGACAAACGACGATCTCAGGTCGATGAACTAACCTGTACACATGTCACCAGGGAACTGCTATCTGATGATATGTATAATACCAACTAGTATGTTCCCGGCGAGTCCTGTCCGGTGTACTCATAACCCAATGAGCACCTGTATACATCTTAGGTGAACCGACTAACACCAATGGCTTGTGAGACCGGCCATTGCCCCTCGTCGGGGTCTCGACTGTATACACTAGTCTACTCTGGAGTATCGATGCCCTATCTCGAAAACTCCCACGACTAGGGACACTTTAAGGATGTGCTTATAGACCCCAGCTCCCACGTATATGATCACCATCATACTGCTGGCTGTCAAGCAGAATCCTATGGGCTCTATCAATCATGCAATAGCTTGTATACGATGATAAAGACAAACCAGATAGCATACTATCATCTCGAGCAAGACTGTTATATCGGTATAGGTCCTGCCTCAATCATTGCAATCACGTACCTGCGATCCAATAATTGACTTTGAGGGCACTATCTCCAACAATCTCCCACTTGCACTCAAGGCTAATTATTGTGATGTCGCATACTCACAGCCCGTGTGATACCGAACATCCAACTCCTCTACTAATCAGTTTCACAAAGCTAGTTTGCAAAACTCTTGTGTTCGAGAAATAGCCTCAGTGAGTGGATCCGCCCTGATGTTTCTTTCTATGTCTCTCTCAATCTCAAGTTCGCGGAGAAAGCCATCTCCCGAATTGAGAAATACCTGTCTTAGAATATGTCTGGATATCTGATGGGACCTAGTTCATAAATGAACTCCAAATCCAAACTTCTTAGACTGTATCGATAACTGAACCTAATCAGTATCCAGCACCATGCCTCCCACAGTATCCTCTTGGACCACCTGTCCATAATACTGTCCCTCGTCAGAGGGAAAACTATAACTCTGACAATCACTCTGTCATCCATGTCACCTTGGAAGCCTGGAATGATAACCGTCTCCCGAAGGAGGCTGTCGTCATCAAATCCGTAGAACATACACTCATGTTCTAAAACTGCTTCCATATGTTTCTTCAGGATTGGATTAATATAAACCTATCGCATCAAGTGCAAAAACAACATCTGGTGTGGTACTTGACATCTCATGATCGACTCAATTGCCTAAGCAAGTGATCTGCCAATCATGCACTTCCCTCTCTCCTTTAGTCTGTAAGACACCTTTAGAGAGGGTGACTCCATCACCTGCAGGTACACTACCATGCCAGGAGTCATCTATTCTAAAATACTATTAGAATATTGTCAAAGTACCCATATTGGGAAACTACCCAAATCTAGATCTAAAACCATAGATCTAGTAACCAGAATGTCTGTTATTAAATTCATATCCTATGTGGAGAAACAACTGTGTGACGACCAAAGTACAACCGATCGTAGTATAGGAATTTTACTTCCTACTCTGTATATGTCATCCAAATACCAGGACATCACACTCTACTACCTTCTTAACAGATCCATCCCCTATTCTGATGAAGTCAAAGCCATGACTGTCACATCAAAATTAGATGATCTATCTCCGCTATATTCGCTGAAGTCTATAAATAGACATAAGCTACTTGCCTACTATGCTTCCGCTGCTCCCACTGACTACGATAACCCTCTGGCAGAATAATATATACGTACACTTCTAAAGCTAGTTTTGAACGACGCTATACTTATCCTCCTGCCGAGTATCATAGCCTGGAACAACCGTAGTGTCAAGTCTGGGTAAACAAGAACCTCCCTGTCACCGTCCTTGAGGCTACCGGAGTACCTCTCGGGTGTCTGAGGTTACCCACCATATCTGTGGAGTGGCTATTGGAATGTCAAACCTGATTGAATATATAGGTCCTATTAAATTTCCCGTAATCGTTTGCGGTTCTGGAATTACTTCCAGTTCTACCATACTCCCACAACTGTTTTCTGAAAAAATCCATTTTAATAAAACTGTGGCGAGTCAAGAACAATATCACTATTGATCTTCCAGATGGTAGAAATGTCAACCCTCGTCAAAGCCAGGGTCAACCCACAAACTGCCATTACAGAAACGTGCCTTGAGTTATCCAGTGTCTGGTTTTAAGCATAAGCTGGACAACTCCCCGTACCTTAACGTCGTTAAGATATGAACCATTCTATATCCAATATAGAAACAGAGGCACTATTTTAATTGGAACCAGATTCAAATCATGCATCTGTCTCCAGTGCATAACTACTTAATGAAAAAGGCTAATCAGCATTACTCAACTTAGGAATACATCCAATTATGAGTAACCCGAAAGAGAAACAAGTTTCTCAAAACTATTACTATCAACTGAATACCAGTCATAAGAATCTACATCTTCAATCTCTTTGAAGAATCCCGATACTTGTGATACCTGGTTCTCTACTTTATTCTTATACCCACAACTTCTCAAAACTTAGACATTGTATTTCTACGAAACACTTGTCTAAAAACTAGAGAAGTCACAAGTAAACAGAATATAGTACGAGGACCTACCCCTTTGTCCTGACGGACACTGGACAACATACAATACTCTGTATAAGTCCGCTGAGTTTGAATTACTCAAAACCTGTGCATTGTAGGTTGAAAACTATACCCAGGCGATTTCCTCAAATATCACCAATTACAACGAATTCCGATATAATGAGGATGATCACCTAATTCCCAATAACTTACTCCCACTCATCATCTGTAAAACCATACAGATATGAGAATGAAACCTGATAAATACATACCCTGGAGTAAATATCTAATTGGGAAATCAGTTTTACAATTAACAATGCGCAGTGAAACTGAAACATGAAAATGTTTCGTAGGGTAATTCTGGTATTCTTAGTAATGCCTCTTCCATAAACCTATTCATGACTGTAACCGTATATTTCTTTGCCATCACTCCAAATCTCTTTATTTGACTTTAGTCGTTACCTTCTGTACACCTCTTTAGGCTAAGTGGTTTTCTACCTTCCCTACCGTTCGGCACCAGCCTATGGTTTGGAAGAAGACTATCCAGTAAGCATAATAGGTATACCCTCTGAGGAAAAAGCAAAGGTGAAATAGGAGTAGCGATGAAGTACGCGGTTTGGTCGTGAATGATAACAGTCGTAATTTACTTTACCCTCTTTCTAATCCCTTTATTTTGTCTTTACATATTACCTTCTGCACACCCTACTTAGGCTAATTGGTTTTCTTCATTCCCTACCTTTCGGCACCTGCCTATGGTTTGGAACAAGACTATCCAATAAGCGTAATAGGTGTACTCTCCTAAACTAAGGAGCCCTCGCAACCTGAGAGAAGGTGATAATAAAAGACAACTGAATAAACCAATTCTATTTCTCCTGAACCTGGATCCATCCTCGAAGAAGTCCCTTTGAGTTCGTATATAACCATACGATGGATCTATCCAATGGAAGTGGATGTCCGTAGTAATACGGGGTGTTCTGATAAATACAAAGGGTAAAAGAAGGAGCGGCAATGACTTATGCAACTTGGACAATCCAAAAAGCCAGTATTTTAAGAAGGTTCGGTCAACTTTGGTCACTGAGTCATAATTTAGGGTCGGTCAAAAGTTGCTGCCAAAGAGAGAGAGAGAGAGAGAGAAAAGAAACACTCTATGTGCACTCTAACTTAGATTAGAATGGTTATCACTTTATCTAATCAGTAAACCTCCCATTGTTATCTCAAATTCTCCTCCAAACCTAAAGAAGAATTAGTCGGGATCACCCGAAGAGTAAACTAACTCATCAGTGAGAATCGGGATCCAACTATCATCGCATGATAACGTGACGGAATCCGCTCACGTTATCACACTCCAGAAGGTATGCGCATATCTGGCAAGTTTCCTGTATGTTTGAAACTCCCGATATAATTTTTGCCCCATGCTCTTATGACCTTGGCGTTAGGTCAAAATATCATAAGTCACATGTCAAGTTTTATCCGTCATTATCCAGGTTAATTTGAACCCACCCGCACATGCCCTTGACAAAGGGCCAAGTATGACAGAACGACTGTCCCAAATCAACGCATCTATCTATGCAACAAATGAATACCCAGCAGCTACCAATCACTATGCCTTGGCGTTAGGTCAAAATACATAGCTTGAATACTACTGACCATCCATAAGAAATGACGGAGGGCTACAGCTGGTTTTTGGCGTAAAACCTTTAACGTAATGAACTTGATCTCGCTGAAGGAACCTGATAGTTTTTTTATAAAATATAGTGAAGAAAACGTTTTGCTAAAGAGGTCACTCCCGGTGAAGGGATCTCGGCTCTTTCCTCGTGGAATGAGGTGCAGGATATTCCAACTGAATACCGCGATGCAAAGCAACTTGTAATCGATTATATTAAAGTTACTACCCTGACGTAAACTTCTGCCCAAGGGGTCACTCCCGATGAAGGGATCTCGGCCCTTGCCTCGTCGAATGAGGTGCGGGATATTCTAAACTGAATATCACTATGCAAAACAAAAGGAAACATCTTTGTAATAACACCTTTTTAAAATTTGTTCCAACAACATCAAATATAGGTTTGTTTTATCCTTGCATTGATAAGAATCAGTACAGTCCCATCAATCAATCACACCAGAAAAGAACGAAAATAAAATGTACGTATATGCCATCCGCATTCGTCACTGGGTCCCGTCATCACCCGTTAGGTTACTTAACTAACGACAGAGCGGGGGCTGGACTGGCGCGGGTGTAAAACATATACAACATCTAAAAGTATATATACCAATATACAATAATCGCTCCAGGCGTGATAATATGCAACATTACAGAAAAGTAATAAGCATCACAGAACAATACAGATAAACTGGGATCCCCGGGTTTCACAGAGCCGCTGCTGAAACCTGACGTTCCCCTGGTCGTGTGGATAGCCTGTGCAATGAAACCTAGACCCCTACGGGTGCGGCAAGTTACCCGCCAAAACCTGAAGCGAGGTAGTCCCCCACAGCATAGTGAATGGAACACCCGGCACTTCACGGAATCCGGTAAATTAAGCACCCCTCCTTGGGTCAACCTGTACCCCCTACGAGTGTGGCGAATAATCTGCCAATTCTAGAGTGAGGTCCCTTTGCCTCTCAAAGTCTTGAGATACGGACCCGTTGCCCTCCAGAACCCGGCTATTCGTGCACTCCTTCGCAACCTAGTACAGAAAATAAAAATATGTACAACGGGTACATCGACCTCAACCTGGTCGTGCCCCAAAAGAATATTATACAACAGGCAGTGACGGCAGTCCACATGTTGGACGCACGCCCCGCAATATCAAATGTACAAATAAATCCAAACTGCACTATCATTGCACCCTGCTATCCACCACGACATATCCGCAACATTACAGCACAACACAGAACATCAACGCGAATGTCACGTTCGCAAACCCGTCTAAAAGAACTATAGCAATCAGACGCGGTTTACCGATCAAATGACATTCCCGGTCGGAGATATAATGTAAAATACTGCATACTAACAAATTTAAAATTTCGATCGACTAAATTTCCCGAAGTGGGCCCTACAAACAACTGGTGTACGGTAATAAAATCTGGGCCCAAACAAATATTACCAAAAGTCACAATTTCCAGTAAAAAGCTCACTGGAAAATTTTGAGTCACTGTTCCCACATAATGGCCGCGGTTCCGCGGTCAAACCCATGCGTTGACCGCGGAACCGCGGCTATATTGTGGGATCACGTGATCAAAATTTTGCCGTGTGCTTAGAAACGCCTGCTTGAATTTCTGTGCTATGTAAAATTAATTTTGGACACTGTTTAAAATCGACAGAAACTATAGCACTTGAAAATTGTGTTTTTCGAAATTCGGTTCGATCGATATTTTAAACGCGTTAGCACAAGTTAGTATAGCTTAATGGTGAGGCTCTGATACCACTGTAACTCCACGGTAGCGCCCCGGCCGTCTAACAGACGCCATATGCGGAACAAAAACTTTTTACAAACTGGCGCTATCGTGTACCGTAACCCGGATCTGCCATTAAAGCTAAACTAACAAATTGCAAAGGGGGTAGAAACGTTATACCGAATGATCTGAGTCCTTCGGTCTTCAACCATCATCCCACGCTTGTTGCGGCTACTCCGATCTCCTCGATCTCCAATCTTGTCGTCCAGGTGGCACCACGTCGACGGATCTTTAAA
The DNA here is from genome assembly GCA_030015575.1 of Agapanthus africanus. Classification (NCBI taxonomy): domain Eukaryota; kingdom Viridiplantae; phylum Streptophyta; class Magnoliopsida; order Asparagales; family Amaryllidaceae; genus Agapanthus; species Agapanthus africanus. The sequence goes on from CM057341.1 coordinate 766,678,441, forward strand.
CGGGCACCCGCCTCGGAACCAAGGCAACTCGATCGTCGAGTTTGCTAAAAGAGACGACCAAGATGAAGTAGAGAATGAGTACAACACTTTGTCTCGTTACGTCCAAGGCTATGGACGAACGGTTAATGAAGTTGCCTTTTGGATCGATACGAAATAAGAAATGGAGTATATCAATTTCCATGAACCAAAATCCATAATCTTTTCAAAACAACAACCATGAACCATTCATCAAGAATGGCCGGCCACTTATAGATGAAGGAGGGTGAGTGTAGGAGAAGGGGGGTGAGTGTAAGCAAAAGATCTTGATCAAAATATCATAGCATAAACAAAAATGCATTAATGTAAAGGATGACTCATTAACCTTAGTCACCCTTTCATTAAATGCACAATTAATGCTAACAATGAATCATCAAGCCTTGTCACCTAAATCTAGAACCTTCTAGAACCATGACTCACCCTTATCAAGAAAAGATAAATTCGCATTTAACCGACTGTTAAATACGGCCAATAGAAAACTGGAAACTGGCAACTTCCAAAAGTGATCCTGAAACGAATTTCAGGATAACCCCGTATCAGTATAAACATACCCGCATTTGTATTACGACCGAATACAAATGCAACTGAAACAAAGATATTATATCTACACGGTATAATACTGGGTTCCGGCTTAAACCAAAGCCTACCAGTATTATCTACCCGAAAATGGACACGTGCGAAAACGCACGTGCATTTTCCGAACCTTGCCATAAACCCATACGGCCTCTACAACGTTTCGCCCGAACTTGGGAAAGTGTCTGTGGGGGACTCTAATGACTCATCAACACACTGGCACTGGGTATAACCATTAGCACGTCAGAGGTACAAACTGTACGTAACGGTTTGCCTATGAATTGATTGGAAGGGAAGCTGACGAGCGAACTCATCTATAAACCCTACTGAGCCTGACAGTGACAATGTATATACAGTCCGGTCCGTTCGCCTAAAGAGTATCGCATATCGAGTCTAGGGGGTGGATAAAGTCAGACCCCTAATAACACGATAAGTCGTGTCGGCATGAAACCCATCACCACCTGAGAAACTACTGATCCAAATCAGTAATTCTCCACTACCTCGGCCGAGAGTTTCTAGTGATGGCCACCCATACACTGTGCGACATCAACCCCCAATACCGGGAGAGACGAATCCCCGACGATCCGCTCACTTGCCTCCAATATGGCTCGGGACTGTACCCAACTAAAACCTGTTTGCACAACTCCTTTGAGCGTGGTAGGGTAGTAATCTAAGCACAGTGGGAACTCACATGAGACAAACGACGATCTCAGGTCGATGAACTAACCTGTAAACATGTCACCAGGGAACTGCTATCTGACGATATGTATAATACCAACTAGCATGTTCCCGGCGAGTCCTGTCCGGTGTACTCATAACCCAATGAGCACCTGTATACATCTTAGGTGAACCGACTAACACCAATGGCTTGTGAGACCGGCCATTGCCCCTCGTCGGGGTCTCGACTGTATACACTAGTCTACTCTGGAGTATCGATGCCCTATCTCGAAAACTCCCACGACTAGGGACACTTTAAGGATGTGCTTATAGACCCCAGCTCCCACGTATATGATCACCATCATACTGCTGGCTGTCAAGCAGAATCCTATGGGCTCTATCAATCATGCAATAGCATGTATACGATGATAAAGACAAACCAGATAGCATACTATCATCTCGAGCAAGACTGTTATATCGGTATAGGTCCTGCCTCAATCATTGCAATCACGTACCTGCGATCCAATAATTGACTTTGAGGGCACTATCTCCAACATTAACGAGGGCTTAGATCCGTAGAGTGGCTAGGCAGGAAGCTGCCTTCAGCGGATGAGTCGGGCAGGAAACTATTCGGCCGCCTCTTGACGAGGGCTTTGGATCCACAGAGTGTCTAGGCAGGAAGCTTCCTTCAGCGGATGAGCCGAGCAGGAAACTACTCGGCCGCCCCTTGACGAGGGCTTGGGGTCCACGGAGTAGCTAGGCAGGAAGATGCCACCAGCTGATGAGCCAAGCAGGAAATTATTCGGCCGCTTCTTGACGAGGGCTTTCCTGATTCTATGGTTCTCCTGGGACTGTCGTTCAACCTTCCTTGACCCGTATGAGGGGGCCGACCAGTAATTAGATGCCACGTGGCTATGCTTTATCAGGAAAGTGCGATATTCCATGATCCGCGTTGTGGCATGAGAAGATCTCGTCCGTTAGGAGATTTTTGTTGAGGTTTTAAATATTGAAGGTATGGCCTTACCTTCGGATACCCACATTGACTTCCTCCTAGTTATCACGTTTCTTCGAGATGACGGGTTGCGTATACACCATCAGGGAGATCGTATCTCGGGACGATGTGTATTTCTATGATCTCAATCATTCTGAGGCGACGAATGAGGCTGTGATAGGCCGTTTGGAGGGCCACTGCTGGCGTCTACTTCCCCGACAATCTCCTATCCTGCAAGTGCTAATCTACGTGATATGGAGGTCATCCCCGGGTCTTTATAATGCTCTGTTCCCACAGGCGATGGATGAAGCGTTTGATAAGATGCATACGGCCTGCGAGCTTGGACTGATCTCGAAGAGCAGGCGGGATCGCTCGGTGGACATTCTTCTCGAATGTTTCCAGCAGAGGTTGGTCGTGTTAGTGTATATGCCCTAGAGGCCATTACTGTATCATACTAGTTTGTATATTACTTAATGGAAGCTTGGGATATTCACCTTGTATATACAATCTTGCTCAAAATAGTAGTATGCTACTTGGTTTGTTTCTACTTCAATGTGTATATGTGTTTATTTTAGTATATCGCCTATACACATTAGTGGAGCCCTTAGGATCTTTGCTTGATTACCAGCATTGTGATGGCAGTCACACTAGTAGGGCTGGGTAATCTATAAGCACATCCTTATGCAGGTCCCTGGTCGCAGGACTATCGAGACAGGGCATCGATACTCCGGAGTAGACTAGCGCATGCGCTTCTCATCCCAGTGTGGGAGACGGTCTGTCCCACAGCCGTCGGTACGTCGTACTTGAGATAGTATGCGGGTGCTCGTTGGGTTACGAGTACACTGGACAGGACTCGTCGGGAACTGACTAGTTGGTATTATGCCTATCGTCAGTTATCAGTTCCCAGGTGACATGAGTACAGCTTAGTCCGCTGACTTGACACTGTCACTTCGCCTCGAGTGTGTTCCCACTGTACTTTGATTACTACCCTACCACGGCTCAAAGGAGTCGTGCAAACAGGTGGTAGTTAGGTGCAGTCCCGAAGCACATGGAGGCAGTGACGGTTAGACAGGATTCGTCTCTCCCGGTATTGGAGGTTGACATCGCGCTGTGTCTAGGAGAGCCATTACACGAGTAGTCCCTGGCCAGGGCAAACGAGATATACTGGTAGGCTTCCAGTGTTATCTCAGGGTGTTTTGGGCTTCACTCCGATACGACTTGTACCGCTATTGGGGGACTGACGTTTACCGCCCCCTAGGCCCGCCATGCGATGTATCAGACGAACAGACCGGACTGTACGGAGAATGTCACATTCAGGCTCAGTAGGAGTTCAGATGGGTTTCACCTCGTCAGTCTTCTTGTCGGCATCTACCTGGGGACCGTTACGCACAGCTAGTGCCGCTTGCGGTCTGTGGTTAAACCCACTGCCAGCATAGTGTTGAGTCTTTAGAGTCCCACACAGAAAGCTATTCGCCTTTAGGCAAAAGAGTAGAGGTCGCATGGTTTTGCGACAGGTCGCATGGTTTTGCGACAGGGTTCGGTCACATCCGTGCACTTATGCGCGTACAGTGTCCGGACAGTTTACACTAGCGGGCTTTGGTTTAAGCCGGATCCTAGTGTACGTATTGGGATTGGATTTATCCAGTATGTATTCGTGTTCCTCGGAACGCGGATGCGGGTGTGTATGCACAGTTGACGGAGAGACAGAGGCAGAGGATTCTCATTAGGGTTGTTGACCGTTGACAGTTGACTATTGACTTTTTGCTCAACCCTAATGAGAATATGATATGTGATTAACAATTATATTAATTAAGTATTATGGTGACATGGTTGTTGAGGGATTGACTTTGTTGACTTGTTGACTTTTGTTGACTTGTTGACTTTGTTGACCGGTTGACTAGGCTTGACTAGTTGACCATCATGATAACTATAGCTATCATTTCATGGCAAAGACTTTTGCTTGCTTGCTCTTTTGTGCAAAATGAGTGCATGAAATGATATGGCTATGGTTGCTTAAACCATCACATAATACTTGATTGATATGAGGTGTTATGATTGTTTTGGATTATGAGAGCCAAATGAGAAAAGTCTTCTCTCATTCTTTCATGCTCATTCTCTCTCTTGTTCTTGAGCTCTCATCTCCTCCTCTTGCTCTCCCTCTCTTGAATCTATGGTTCACTTGTCTCATGAGTTGAGAACCAAGAACCATAGATAAAATCCCATACAAACTCTTCTCTACTCACTCTAGTTCACAAGGTTTAGCAAACTGAGTGAACTAGTTTCTTTAAAGTTCGAAGAAGGAGCCAAAGGTTGAAGCTTTCAGGTGGATCTATCTTCGGCGTAAGGAGACAACGGGGAGAAGCCGATTCGGACGACCATCGAAGCTTGAAGACGAAGGAGTTCGAGAAATAGAAAGGTATAACCCCCTAACCGAGTAGTTAGCAACTCGTAGTTAGGTTGTTAGTTAGATGTTTAACAAAGATCCGGTTTTGAGTCCATGGTACCACCTCTAAGAAAATTGTTTTTCACCAAATTCCGCATGCCCGAAAGTACCAGGAGAGGTAGCATGGACTTACAGTGGTATCAGAGCCTAGTTAAACTCTATCTAACATGTTAGCAAAGTAGCTAGAAGATCGATCAAAGAAAAGTCGCAAAACGAACCCAAAAATGTCCAGTTTCTGCCGATTTTTATTCTGTTCAAAAGTTGATTATTTTCATCTTAAAAATCGGCTCAGGCTTTTTAAAGAATAACCACCAAATTTGGTCCCACGATCGATTCAAAGCGCCGCGGAAACGCGGCGGGAGCACGCTCCCGCCGCGGTTCCGCGGCCGAGTTGACTCGGTCGAGGTCCAATTTTGGTGCAGTGTTTTTCTGGGGTTGTTTTGGGATTTTTGGAATATGTATTTTCTGCCCAGATTTTCCAGAACGAAAATTTTGTATTTGGGGCCTATAAATCCGTATTTTTGATCGAACTTCTAAAAGACTTTAGCTGACGGGTTTTTCTGTAATGTGATATTTGTATTGAACGTCTGCTAATCGCTATATGTCGATTAGTGGGGGTTATACAAATCTGTGATCTGTAATGTTGTTGGAATGTGTATATGAATTCATTGGATTGTCGCGGGTGAATAGCCGGGGGTTGTGAGACGAGAGTTTTCTTTTCTTTCAATTCATGTAAATTTGTAAATTGATGTAATAATTATTTGTATGACCGCACAACCGGGTCGGGGTTGTAGCCGTCATTGTATAATTTCTTTTTACTGTTTTTGCTCCTAGGATAGACCCATGGAGGGGGTGCACACTACCGGGTATGCCGAAGTGCCGAGTGGCCTACTCACGGGGATGAGGGAGGTTGCTTCGCTTCGGGTACTTGGCGGGTAGTTTGCCGCACCCGTAGGGGTCTTGGGTAGGGTATTGGCTATTCACCGCGACCGTGTAATCTGCTTTTCGTTACAGGCTCGTATGAATTGCAGGTTCCTAGTATATCCAATGTGTTCATCTGTGATCTGAAATGTCTATCATTGCATATATCTATATATGATATTATTTAGGCGTTGCTTATGTTTTACAGCCGCGCTAGCCCAGCCCCCGCTCTGTCGTTAGTTAAGTAACCTAACGGGTAATGACGGAGCCCCGTGGCGAATGCGAATGGCATAAGCGTACGTCATATTTTGGTTGTTTTCTGCAATGGTAGGATTAAATGATGGGACGCATTAAAAGGACTAATGCAAGAATATCACGCATTAAAAGAACTAATGCAAGGAAATAAACCAAGTTAAAATCGTTGGAACACTTTCGGAAAACCACTCGGTTCTTTTCAAAACTAACTTTTAAATGCGGAGCTTGAGCCACTCCTTTTAAAAGCCATCTCGTTCCATCGATTATATCAAGTTCACTACGTTCACGGTTTTGCCAAAACCATTCGTAGCCCTCCATCATTTCAGTTAAATATTCGGTAGTATTCAAGCTATGTATTTTGACCTCACGCCAAGGCATAGTGATTGGTAGCTGCCGGATATTTATCTGTTGCATAGATAGAATGCGTTGGTTTGGGACAGCCGTACTACCATTTTGGCCTACGTCAAGGGTAGGTACGGGTGGATTCAAATTAACCTGGATAATGATGGGAAGAACTTGACATGTGACTTATGATATTTTGACCTCACGCTAAGGTCATAAGAGCATGGGGCAAAAATCCACATCGGGAGTTTCAAAAGAACTGAAACTTGCTAGTGTTGCATACCATTTGGAGTGTGATGATTCTGGTAGGATTCCTTCAGTTTCGTCACGCGATGATATTTGGATCCCGATCCTACTGTGAGTATATGCTACTCCTCGGGAAATTTCTCACTAAACGATCAATGCTATAAACCTAGTAGGTGTCTAGAAAGGTGTTAGCGGGGCTACGCCCCCAGGGAAAAGAGATTATTTAATTAAGGAACTTCGCGAAAGCGTTGGAAAACCTCCCTCGAAGTACCGACACCAGCCTGGCCGAACGGTTAAGCAAGTATTGTACGGTGAGATTGATCCTGACTAATTCTTCCTTTTTGGTTTGAGGAGGGATTCGAGAAACAGTGGGAGCCATCCTGTTTAGACAAACTAAAAACCACTCTAAACTTGCAAGAGCATCATGCTGAGTGTTTCTTCTTCTCTCTCCTAATTGCAGCGACCAATCGACATGACTGGACTTAAGTTACTTCTAGATAAAAACATACTGACATGGCCAAACTACAAAGATTGGCTCAGGAATGTCAAAATGTCAATCACTTACGACAAGCTGGGGTATCTTCTTACCACCAAAGCTCCCCCTGTCCCAAGTCCCACCTCCAGCGTCGCGGATAAGGAAATCCGTAAGACCTGGGAGATTGATAGCGCGAAGGCCAAGTGCCTCGTACTTGCCTCGATGGACAACGAACATCAGAGGAGGCACGAGAATATGGACCTTGAATCCATATTTCTCCATACAAAAGAACTGTATGGAGAGCAATCTCGTATCGCAAGATACGAAGTGTCGAAGAAGTTATTTTCGGCAAGGTTGGCCATCGGATCATCGGTAGCGGAACACGTGCTTAAGATGATTGGCTTCATTGAGGAGCTCGTGGAACTTGGAACCACGTTGGATAATGAGCTCTATACGGACTTGATTCTCCAGTCCCTTCCTTCCACTTACGCCCAGTTTATACTGAACTTCAACTTACAAGAAAAAGAAGTTGAACTTTCAGAGCTCCTCAACATGCTGAGGAGCGCAGAGGGCACCCTACAGAAAGGTAGGGAAACATCCACTTTGTTTGTAGGAGGATCATCTTCTTCTAGGTCCAAGGCGAAAGCCAAGGGAAAGAAGAAGAAAGCCTTCGCCAAACCAAGGGGCAGTGTTAGTAAAGTGGATACGAAGGGAAAAGCAAAAGCAACAAAGAAAGCGGGGCAGCTTGTGGATAAAGAAGAATGCTTCTATTGTCATAAGAAAGGTCACTGGAAGAATGATTGCAGGGCCTGGAAGGCCAGGACACAGGAATTGAAGCAGGTTGCAGCTTCAGCTTCAGGTGTGTATGTTATTGAAAACTGTCTTTCAATAAACTCTACTTCCTGGGTATTGGATACCGGATCAGGATCTCATATCTGTAATTCTTTGCAGGCGTTGAGAAACCGTAGTATTTTGAAAGCAGGTGACATGACCCTCAGAGTTGCGAACGGAGCTAGCATGGATGCTAAAGCCGTGGGGGACTATCATCTGGGAATGTCAGATGGACATGTTTTGGTTTTGCGTAATTGCTTTTTTGTACCCAACGCAACTTGTAATATCATTTCTGTATCTTTAGTTTCTAAAGAAGGTTATGAATTTGCGTTTGTAAGTAATGTTGTAAACATTCACCTTAATCAAGTTTTGATTGGGTCAGGTACATTGAGTAATGGTATATACGTGTTAAACCAACCACAGATTTTCAACGTCCAGAATACAAACAAAAGAAAGTCTCCGGAAATAAATCAGACTTTCTTATGGCATTGTAGACTGGGTCACATCAATGAGAGAAGGTTGACGAAGTTACATACAGAAGGATATTTGAATCCGTTCGAATATCAATCGTATGCCACTTGTTAATCCTGTCTCAAAGGAAAGATGACAAAGACTCCGTTCACTGGACAGGGAGTAAGAGCGAGCGAGCTCTTGGGACTCGTACACAGCGACGTGTGCGGTCCAATGTCTACACATGCGTGAAGCGGTTATTCTTACTTCATTACTTTTACGGATGACTTCTCAAGGTACGGTTATGTCTTCTTAATGAAACATAAGTCCGAAGCCTTTGGAAAATTCCAGGAATATAAGAATGAAGTAGAAAAACAAACCGGCAAAAGTATTAAGATTCTAAGATCGGATCGAGGTGGAGAATACTTGAGTGACGAGTTCCTGGACTATTTAAAAGAGAACGGAATTCTCTCTCAGCTTACTCCTCCATACACTCCGCAACATAACGGTGTATCGGAGAGACGGAACCGAACCCTATTGGATATGGTACGGTCCATGATGAGTAACACTGAGTTTCTGGGGGTATGCGCTAGAATCAGCTGCATACCTTTTGAACCGAGTTCCGACTAAGACTGTGCCTACCACACCATATGAAATATGGAGTGGGAAGAAACCCTATCTTCAATATCTGAAGATCTGGGGATGTCCGGCTTTTGTCAAAAAGCAGCATGCGGACAAACTCGAGGCACGATCAGTACTGTGTAAGTTTGTGGGATACCCAAAGAACACCAGGGGGTATCTTTTCTACCACGCAGAGGAACAAAAAGTCCTTGTTTCTCGTAATGCCCACTTTCTAGAACACCGGTTCTTAGAAAAGGAAATAAGTGGGAGCGCAGTAGAACTGGAAGAAATTCCAGAACCACAGACTATTACTGAAAGCTTAGTGGAACCAGAGGGTTCAAAAGAACAGGACATTCCTATGCCGCTCCGTAGGAGTAGTAGGCAGTCTCATCCGCCCGAGAGATACTACGGTTTTCTCGTAGACGGGGATAGAGAGGATTGCATCATAGATTATGATGAGCCTACTAGCTTCCAGCAAGCCGTTCAGAGCGTCGACTCGGTAAAATGGCTGGATGCAATGCGGACCGAAATGGAGTCCATGTACACCAACAAAGTATGGACGTTGGACGTTGCTCCAGACGGGGTAAAACCCGTAGGATGCAAGTGGATCTTCAAAAGGAAGATTGGTGTAGATGGACAGGTTGAGACCTATAAAGCTAGACTGGTAGCAAAGGGTTTTCGTCAAAGACCTGGTTTGGACTATGACGAGACCTTTTCTCCAGTAGCTATGCTGAAATCCATTCGGATCCTTCTTGCCATTGCTGCCTTCCACGATTATGAGATCTGGCAAATGGACGTAAAGACCGCTTTTCTAAATGAAAAATTGGAGGAGTGTGTCTATATGGACCAGCCAGAGGGTTTCATTCAGAGTGGGAGCAGCGGAAAGGTGTGCAAGTTGCTTAAGTCCATTTACGGACTAAAGCAGGCATCGCGGAGTTGGAACATCTGTTTTGATGAGACGGTCAAGGAATTTGGCTTTATCAAAAATCCAGATGAACCATGCATCTATAGTAGATTTGTAGCGAGAACTGTAGTATTCCTCGTTTTATACGTGGATGACATTCTCTTAATAGGAAATGACATTCCTATACTACAATCTGTCAAGGGGTTCTTGTCACACAGGTTCTCCATGAAAGACCTGGGTGATGCCTCATACATTCTGGGTATCCGGATCTACCGTGACAGATCCAAGAGGATATTAGGACTTTCGCAGTCCAGGTACATCGACGCCATACTGAAGAGATTCAGTATGGAAGATTCCAAGCGCGGTAATCTACCGGCTTGTCACGGGATCACCCTCTCTAAAGAGATGTCTCCCAAGACTGATTTGGAGAGGGATCGCATGTCTATTATACCCTACGCTTCTGCGGTAGGCTCTATAATGTATGCGATGTTGTGTACCAGACCGGATGTAGCTTATGCACTGAGTGTGGTAAGCCGGTATCAGTCAAACCCTGGGGAGAAACACTGGATAGCAGTAAAGAACATTCTCAAGTACCTGAGAAGGACTAAGGAGATGTTCTTGGTGTATGGCGGAAAAGACCTCCAGATCGAGGCCTTTGCTGACTCCACCTTCCAGAATGACAAGGATGATTCCAAGTCCATGTCGGGTTTTGTCTTTACCCTCAATGGAGGGGCGGTGTGTTGGAAGAGTTCCAAACAGGAAACCGTTGCAGACTCGACGATGGAAGCGGAATACATCGCTGCATCTGATGCCGCAAAAGAAGTTGTCTGGATGAGGAAGTTCTTGAAAGAGCTTCAGGTGGTTCCGTCCATTGTTGATCCAATACCTCTGTATTGCGACAACAACGGGGCTATAGCTTTAGCGAAGGAACCCAGGTTCCATCAGAGATCCAGACACATCTTGAGGCGGTATCACCTGATCAGGGAGATCGTGGATCGCCAGGAGATCGAGGTTCGGAGAGTCGCTTCAGAAGATAACACTGCAGATCCATTCACCAAGGCCTTGCCCCAGACTCAGTTCGAGCGGCTGATCGAGATGATAGGTCTTCGATACGCCAGTACATGGCCTTAGTGCAAGTGGGAGATTGTTAGTGTATATGCCCTAGAGGCCATTACTGTATCATACTAGTTTGTATATTACTTAATGGAAGCTTGGGATATTCACCTTGTATATACAATCTTGCTCAAAATAGTAGTATGCTACTTGGTTTGTTTCTACTTCAATGTGTACATGTGTTTATTTTAGTTTATCGCCTATACACATTAGTGGAGCCCTTAGGATCTTTGCTTGATTACCAGCGTTGTGATGGCAGTCACACTAATGGGGCTGGGTAATCTATAAGCACATCCTTATGCAGGTCCCTGGTCGCAGGACTATCGAGACAGGGCATCAATACTCCGGAGTAGACTAGCGCATGCGCTTCTCATCCCAGTGTGGGAGACGGTCTGTCCCACAGCCGTCGGTATGTCGTACTTGAGATAGTATGCGGGTGCTCGTTGGGTTACGAGTACACTGGACAGGACTCGTCGGGAACTGACTAGTTGGTATTATGCCTATCGTCAGTTATCAGTTCCCAGGTGACATGAGTACAGCTTAGTCCGCTGACTTGACACTGTCACTTCGCCTCGAGTGTGTTCCCACTGTACTTTGATTACTACCCTACCACGGCTCAAAGGAGTCGTGCAAACAGGTGGTAGTTGGGTGCAGTCCCGAAGCACTTGGAGGCAGTGACGGTTAGACAGGATTCGTCTCTCCCGGTATTGGGGGTTGACATCGCGCTGTGTCTAGGAGAGCCATTACACGAGTAGTCCCTGGCCAGGGCAAACGAGATATACTGGTAGGCTTCCAGTGTTATCTCAGGGTGTTTTGGGCTTCACTCCGACACGACTTGTACCGCTATTGGGGGACTGACGTTTACCGCCCCCTAGGCCCGCCATACGATGTATCAGACGAACAGACCGGACTGTACGGAGAATGTCACATTCAGGCTCAGTAGGAGTTCAGATGGGTTTCACCTCGTCAGTCTTCTTGTCGGCATCTACCTGGGGACCGTTACGCACAGCTAGTGCCGCTTGCGGTCTGTGGTTAAACCCACTACCAGCGTAGTGTCGGGTCTTTAGAGTCCCACACAGAAAGCTATTCGCCTTTAGGCAAAAGAGTAGAGGTCGCATGGTTTTGCGACAGGGTTCGGTCACATCCGTGCACTTATGCGCGTACAGTGTCCGGACAGTTTACACTAGCGGGCTTTGGTTTAAGCCGGATCCTAGTGTACGTATTGGGATTGGATTTATCCAGTATGTATTCATGTTCCTCGGAACGCGGATGCGGGTGTGTATGCACAGTTGACGGAGAGACAGAGGCAGAGGATTCTCATTAGGGTTGTTGACCGTTGACAGTTGACTATTGACTTTTTGCTCAACCCTAATGAGAATATGATATGTGATTAACAATTATATTAATTAAGTATTATGGTGACATGGTTGTTGAGGGATTGACTTTGTTGACTTGTTGACTTTTGTTGACTTGTTGACTTTGTTGACCGGTTGACTAGGCTTGACTAGTTGACCATCATGATAACTATAGCTATCATTTCATGGCAAAGACTTTTGCTTGCTTGCTCTTTTGTGCAAAATGAGTGCATGAAATGATATGGCTATGGTTGCTTAAACCATCACATAATACTTGATTGATATGAGGTGTTATGATTGTTTTGGATTATGAGAGCCAAATGAGAAAAGTCTTCTCTCATTCTTTCATGCTCATTCTCTCTCTTGTTCTTGAGCTCTCATCTCCTCCTCTTGCTCTCCCTCTCTTGAATCTATGGTTCACTTGTCTCATGAGTTGAGAACCAAGAACCATAGATAAAATCCCATACAAACTCTTCTCTACTCACTCTAGTTCACAAGGTTTAGCAAACCGAGTGAACTAGTTTCTTCAAAGTTCGAAGAAGGAGCCAAAGGTTGAAGCTTTCAGGTGGATCTATCTTCGGCGCAAGGAGACGACGGGGAGAAGCCGATTCGGACAACCATCGAAGCTTGAAGACGAAAGAGTTCGAGAAATAGAAAGGTATAACCCCCTAACCGAGTAGTTAGCAACTCGTAGTTAGGTTGTTAGTTAGATGTTTAACAAAGATCCGGTTTTGAGTCCATGGTACCACCTCTAAGAAAATTGTTTTTCACCAAATTCCGCATGCCCGAAAGTACCGGGAGAGGTAGCATGGACTTACAGGTCGTGGCGTCGTGTTCGGCGGTTGGGGACCCCGGTGAATCCATGGCTTCTAGGGTCTATGGGTACCGTCAGAGGGAGCGGGCGGAGGCTGCTTAGGCTCGGCTGGAGGAGCTCTCTTCCGAGTATTATCGTCAATATTTTCTTAACTCACTTCCTCCTTTGCTGTAATGGTTGTAAGGCTGCGGAGCCAAGAATACCTCCAAATAAAGCATAAATAAATTTTCTTTTGGCCAAGGTTATGGGGTATTATCTTTTTCTTTTATACTTTTGTGCATTGGCCGACCTGTGCCCCCTCCCTACCCCCTAGCTCGAACTCGAGGAGAGGAAGGAAGAGTTAGGGCCATGGGTCGGTGTAGAAGTCTATTTGCGTGAGGACTCAGCTTGGAAATTTTAGTCGATGAGGAATGGAATTGCATTATTCGGAAAGGGTGTACAAGTTTATCTGTACAACTTAAGTTTTTCGGCGTTATATGGCCGAGGGAAATTACGCCCTCTGGAGTCTTGGAGGCGGTAAGCTCCACCGGGCAATGCATCTATCACGAGGAATGGCCCGTCTCACTTCGGGGAGAACTTATGTAGTTTCTCTTGGTTTACGAACTCGTTTCGTCGTAAGACCGGGTCTCCTGTCTTGAAAGCTCGATGTTTAACTCGGGCATTGTAGTAATGGGCGGTTTGTTGCTGATAGGCGGCCATTCTGATTTGCGCCCGATCTCGTTTCTCCAACAGAATATCCAAGTTGCTTCATAGCGCCAGGGTGCTAGCCTCATCGTCAAAGTGTTCGACCCGATAACTAGGCAATCCAATTTCTGTAGGGACAATTGCCTCAATTTCGTAGCAGAGGCTGAACGGGATTTCTCCCGTGCGTGTCTTTCTTGATGTCCGCGGTGCCTACAGTACCCGAGGTAATTCCTCAACCCAGCCACCTTGCCTTCCCTCCAGGCGGGCTCATAGCCCGTGAATGACGCTTCGGTTCGCTATTTTGGCTTGCCCGTTGCATTGAGGATGTGCGACCATGACGAACTTCATCAATATGTGATAGTCGTCGCAAAACCCTTTGAGTTTGTCATTCTCGAAGTTGGTTTCATGGTCGGTGATGATGCACCTTTGGATTCCAAATTGAGAGATGATATTGTTCTGCAAGAATTTTGTCGTAGAGGTGGCGTCCGGTTTCCTTATCGGCACGGCTTTAATTCACTTCATGAAGTAGTCTATGGCAGCAAGAATGTACATGTGTCTGCCCATGCCAGTGCAGAGCTGGCCCACCATATCCATCCCCCATTACGCAAATGGCCAAGGGGAACTCAGTGGCAGTAGTTCGGTGGTGGGGAGACGAGGGATGCTTCCGAAGAGTTGGAAGCTCTTGCATCTTCTGACCAATTTCTAGGCATCTTGGTATATTCCCGGCTAATAGTACCCCTAGAGTGGTTTCTTTTGGACCAGGCTGCAGGCTCCTTGATGCGCCCCTCCGATCCCTTCGTGAATTTCTCATAAGACGTAGTCTGATTCATAGGGATCGACGCATCAGAGCAGAGATTGAGTGTACGACTTCTTGTATAGGTTTTCTTTGCTCCATACGAAATGGCGAGCTTTGGCGCGAAGTCGACGGGCCTCGACCCGGTCTTTCGGGAGTACCCCATCTTTCAGAAATTCTACAATGGGCTTTCTCCAATCCGGGGTATCTTCTCGGATCGTGTAGATTTTGAGTGTTGTCTCTCCATCTTCCACGCTGGGTCACGGCAGGACTTCGAATAGGATATTTCTCTTGTGCTTGGCCGAATTGGAAGAAGCGAGTTTACTCAGGGCATTGGCCTTGGTGTTCAAATTTCTGGGAATATGCTCTACATGGACTTCGTCAAAATTTCTCCGAAACCTTCTTACCTCCGCCAGGTATTTTATCATTAGTGGTTCCCGGGCTTTGAAATGCCCGGTTACGTGTCCGAGGACAAATGCGGAGTCGCTGCGTATCCGGATGGTCTTCAGCCCCACTCCGGAGGCGATTCGTAGCTTTAACATTTCAGAAATATAAAATATTATTTTTTGGAAATTTAATATTAAAATAATATATTTCACGAAAACTATTCGATTTGCAGATGAGTTTTTCGCAAAATGGTATCAGCATATATCAATATTTGGAAAATAATTGGAGATTAAAATGATTTATTCATTAAAAAGATATTTATCGGATTTTGGCATTTTTATAATTAAATATATGCAAGTTTAAATTAAATTGATCAGAGCACTATTAATCATGACTAAGCCAAATCCGTATTTTTAACATTTTTCCATGGTTAGTGCACTATGTCATGTGCATGTTGTGTTATTTTGTTGTTTCATTTGGTTTTATAAAAAGAAAAGAAAAGAATTAGATGTCATGGTTGATGAGAGAGAGGGAGGAGACAAAATAGATATTTAGAGAGAGATAGCATAAGAGAGAGTGGGGTTAAGAGAGAGAGAGAGACTGTTTCCCTAATCAGAGCAAAACTCTGTTCAAATTTCAAATTTTGAAATGAAGCAGCGCTTCATAGCAGTGCCAGCGCTGAGAGTCAAAGACTCTGAGGCAGCGCACATGCACTCTAAGCAGCGCGCCACGTGTAAAGCACGTAAGCGTTAGCGCTAAGTGCGCTGCACTCTAAGAGCACACCACGTGCAAAGCACGAGAGCGCTAGCGCTGGAACTAAATGTTCCTGTCACGCCCCTCTTCCCAGAGTACGCAAGATTTGGGCACATGACATAGCCAACCATGCTACCTGTGGGTAGGAAGTATCCATCCACAGTCACATTACGGTTGTAAAGATATCAAGAACAAGATAAATACTAATCTAACACATGTCCAAATCCATAATAACAGGAATCAATAAACAGTAAGTGCGGAAGCTAATGATCCACTACAATAATAGAAGGGTACGTCCCGTAATGCGGGATCACACCTGGGAATAAAATGCAATAAATGAACTGACCACTATAGAACTCGAATCAGCCTGCTGGCTGAAGTACTCCAGCTCGGTCGTCGACAGTGGTACGGAATCTGGGCCATGCAAAACCCAGACGTCAGCGCGTCAAGACATCAAGTATATAATGTAAACATGGTAATAAGCAGTGCAGGTATGAACATGAATAAAGCAGTACAATAACAGAGCAGGATAAAGTGCAATGGTGACTGAACTGTCCTATCAGGTTTCTACTCTATAGTCTTTGAAACCAATTGATGAATCGTCGATGTAACTCAATAGTATCCCGTGCGTGCCCGGGACCACGGTCATGACCCTCGGGGCTGAATCCGAGACGTGCCGCTAAGCAGTAAAAGGTAGTAGGATGGACGAGTGATGTCAGCATCAACACTCCGGAGCTGGCCAAGCCCGTAAGACTGATCAGAACAATGTATCGAACTGTTGAGTTACAAGTCGGTTTCACCTTTGATTTCCCCATACCCCCAAACTATGTATGTCAGGTCAGGTATTCAGTAGTCAAGGACTAATGCCAACACAAAATCAAGTAAAAGTAGGTCTGTCTGGATCGACAGCAGGAATGGTCAGGTTTGTCGGCATTAGGCATGAAATCAGGTAACCGGTCAGGTCACGTTTTAACAGGTTGAGTCGATATGTATAGGGTGTCATGTCATGTCAAGAGTGTACGGTACCATGTCATGTCAAGTAGGAAGTGTAACAGGTCATGTCAGGAAGCACAAGATGTCATGTGGGTGCTCATAATCAAACTATCATAAGTATATGTATAAATAAACAAGCATGAGTACTATCAGAACAATAAACTGGAACATGTAATATGATATGTAAATAAATATAATTTCAAGGATATGGATGCACAGTTATCGATTAGGGTTACATTTATAGTTCCAATATTAATTAGGATGCAATTTATTAAACATGGAGTGTTAATATCACATTATTATGTAATAGTGTGATCTATGCTTGCAATTATATGTATCTTAAATGCGATAGATGCAAACGGGTATCCGAAAAGTTATAAAACTGTAAAATGGTAATGTGGGATGTACAACTAAACAATATGTGATATAAATATTGATATAATAATATTAATATGGATAGCATATTCGAAGCGATTAGTAACTATAAAAGATGTACTGATTAACCATGCACAAGAAGGTTCCGTTCAGAAATTCAGCGTCACCCTAATTTGTAAAATAGCTTAAAAATAACAAACGTTCTCCAAAAGAGACGTATCTTATACCAAAACAAAGATAATTCAATAAGGTTTTCAGTTTTATAAGTATAAGCATCTCAGGTTATCCCTACAAAAAGTTATGAATATTCAAAGTTGAAAGTTTGCTGCTGGAATTTCCCTGGACAGCAGTTTAGAGACGTGTTCATTTGCATTTTACGTTAATTAAACAATTTATTTTGCAAGTAAATATTTCATAGAGTTATAGTATTATGAATTAGCTTCGTAACGAACTAAAGAACGTATACTAATGATTTTTCTATGATTTATAATGAATTTTATAAGATAAGGTGTACAGTAAATTTCAGATTTGTCATATCCGATTTTTCAACGACATTTCATATGTAAACTATAAGATTTTCAAATGTATAACATTATAAAATGAAGATTATAAAAGTATATAGCATGTAGCAAGATTAACTTGCCTCGATGGGTCGCGAATCGGGAAAACGGAACGTTAACCGTCGGCGGGGAAAACCCGCGACGGCGCACGGTTCACGGAATGAACCCAAACGACGAACAAAGGAACCACACGGGTCGGGGTATCTCGCTGGAACGTCGAGAAACGTCACCGGCACGACGGAATTCCGGCAACAAAAGAACAGTTAAAAGAAATGAGAAACGAGACATGAAGCAAGAAGAGAAAAATGATAAAGAGAAGTACGAGAGAATATATGAGGGAGAGGGAGAGAGAGGAAAAAGTGGAGAGAGAGAGAGAGAAAGTGGGGCCCGCGGGGTTAAAGGGGAGGTTGTGATTGGCTGAGAGAATAAATTAAGAAGGATATAAAAGATTGTAAAAATATTATATGGTTAACTTAAAGATTTAAAAGATAGGTAATGAACAGTAAGATATCAGGTTAGTTAGAAAAATATATGTGATGGTTTTAATAATATTAAAATTTAGGATTTTGGCACCAAATGAAACATTTCCAAATTGCGCCCGGGTTGGGTTCAAAAATTCGAAATTCAAATAAAAGGATTTTAAGCGGGTTCCAAATTTTAAAATGAAATGTTTTATGATTAAAAAGCATACTCTCAAAACGGACACACGCACGTGCACGTAGCCATCCAAACTCGCCCGTTTCACTGAACGGGACGAGAACACAATGCACGGACGCTACCACGAGGCTAAGGATGTCAAGTAGGCCAAGATGAATATTTTTTTAATTTTATTTTAGATGCTAAAATTTGTTATATGCAGAATGACTTAGCCAGATAAAATTTTACAGTAAGACCCAAATAAGCAAGATAAATGAAATGCGTAATATCTAATGCTCAACCAATAACAGAAAATAGTAGCATTGGGCTCGGGTGTTACAGTTCCCAACCGTTGGATCAAAGATCCAATGAACATGATTAAAAATTATCAATTAACCAGAGTGAAATTCTGTTAAGGAGACATTCCTTACAATCTTTCCAAACAGGAAAGATTGTGCTCTGAAAATCAGCCGTTGGATCAATGATCCAATGGTGATTAAAAATCACCAAGATACAGAATAAATTCTGTATGGGAAAAGATTTTCCAATCTTGTTAAAAATAAGAAGATTGCCTTATGTAAAACAGAAGCCCGAGGATCAAAGATCCAACGGTGGGAAAATCCTCAAATCAATTAGAGAAAAGATCTCTTCAACTGATTCAACCAATCAGCTTGCCCTATATAAAGGCCCCAAGACTTCAAGTCTCATATAGAGGGACCCCCCCCCCCCCACAAACTTTGAAAAAGTACAAAGAGAAGAACAAGATCTCTGCAGAAGAAAAATTTCTTCAAAGTAAAACAAAGAGATCAAAGTATCTCATCAGAAAAAGAACTTAATTCTTTTGTCAGATCATAGATCTATAAGACAAATTGTCTTTCACAAAGAGATCATAATATCTCATTATAAAAAGAGGGAAGAATAATTCAATTCTCTTAGAATCACAGATCCATAAAGGCAAAGCCTTTCACCAAGAACATAAGAGATTGAAACATCTCCTATAAAATAAGAACTTTGTTCTTAGATCTATGAGACAAAATCTCTTAGAAGAGAGAATTAATTCTAAGAGCGCAAAGTTGCCTATAAAGAGCCTCAGCGCTCCAATTAAACGAAGTGCCCCAGCACTCCAAATCTAGCGCACAGCGCTGCAGAGCCTTAGCGCTCTAAATTTAAAGAAGCGCTCCGCGCTCATTGTCTGGCGCACTACGCCAAGCGCGCCACGTGCTCCTCACGTTTGCGCTATTTCACAGAAGCCCTCAGCGCTCCAAGTCTGGCGCCAAGCGCACCATGTGCTCCTCACGTGTGCGCTACTTAAACAGAAGCGCTCCGCGCTCATTGTCTGGCGCACTGTGCCAAGCGCGCCACGTGCTTCTCACATGTGCGCTATTTCACAGAAGCGCTCTAGGCTAATAGTCAGGCGCACAGCACCAAGCGCGCCACGTGATCCTCATGTGTGCGCTACTTAACAGAAGCGCTCTGCGCTCATTGTCTGGCGCTCAACGCCAAGCGCGCCACGTGCTCCTCACGTGTGCGCTGAGAGAACATAAACTGTTCTTTAAATGATAAAGCCCAGAGCCATAATGAGTGCTCAGCATCCAATAAAAGACAAAAGTTGTCAGGACCAATGCTCGGCATTGTTAAATGAAAAGGGACTCAGCCTAATTAAATGTCCAACATTTCAAATGAATAGGCCGAGCCCAAGTTGGCCACAGATCTCCAATTCGGATTAATTGAGCCCATATGCTCGTAAATCTTTGATCTTAATCCCAAATTAGACTACAGATCTCCTAACCAATATTGGTTCAAGGGTACATCTCTTCACTCCTCTGATATTTGTCGTTGTAATCCTTCAACGTCTTCAGAGAGGTGACGGGTCCCGACAACCAGATATTTCACGGACTGTGGGGTCTTTAAACTCATGGACTATGATGTCCTTAAACTTTACAGACTATGACGTCTTTAAACTGGACCACAAAGTCCCTAAACTAAAACAATAGAATCCAAATGCTCTTTTGTTGGATCTAAATGATCCCGTTAAGTAGATCTTAATCTAAGATTAGACTAACGTATCCTTAACAA
Organism: Agapanthus africanus; assembly: GCA_030015575.1. NCBI lineage: Eukaryota > Viridiplantae > Streptophyta > Magnoliopsida > Asparagales > Amaryllidaceae > Agapanthus > Agapanthus africanus. Next base: position 766,698,725 of record CM057341.1, read on the forward strand.
ACTGTTGAGTTGATCTTAGTCTAAAATTAGACTGACGTATCCTTAACAAACGTTTAAGTTGATCTTAGTCTCAAATGAGATTGACGATCCTTAAACCAAACCCAAACCCAAATCTAAGAAAATACGGATTTGGACTAATCCACGCCCCACGGGCGACAACATAAATTAGTCTCCGTATATAATCCACGGGCAACCAAAAATAAAACAAACACACACGACACGAAGTGACCATCTGGAGAATGAGAAAGTGGTTACCGCGATGCGGTAGCGTAATTAACTACAGGGGCTTGCACCAGCAGGGAAAAGCGTCCCCACAATCAAAAACCCTTCAAACGAGGGGGAATCTGACGAAGTCTGCTACAACGGCCGCATCCGTCTAAACCTCCGATACACGGTGTCATAAATCAACTTGGCATCTTCGGAGAGGTGGACGGATAAAACCAAATAGCATCTACCCCTAAATTCAGGCAAGACGTTTGTCTTCCCGGTCTTTCGGTGGAGAACAGATTCTGGCACGCCCGGTGGGACCTTTTCCTCTTTCCACTCCACACTTCGTGTGTCGTGTTTCGCGAACAAGTCGCGGTTTGACAAGGTTGCCTTTGGATGTGAAGTACTAAGATTTGGTATCTTGCTCCGTGCAGAAAAACAGAAGATCAATGGCTTCAAACTGCACTAATTGCAACAACTCCCACTCCGTCATCGCCGGAGGAGTGACCTACGGGCCTCAAGCAGCCTCCCTTTTTACGATGCCGGTGGACCAAGTGACGCAAGCCACCACAGGGCTATTCTTTGGGACCATGCTCCCACCAATGAGCTTCAACGCCCCATTACCGTCGTAAGAAGCTCCGAAGAAGTCGGCCTTTGTTCGGCTTACAACTACCGCGGCCCCTCTCAACGGGTCGCCCAAATCCAGTGCCTCAGTTTTGAACAGACTGGACCAAAGCTCAAGTGGGCCCGTGAAGAAGCCCGCGATACGTGAAGCAGCCATCCCGAAGTGGATAGCCATTCCTGCTCCTGAAGTCGTCAAGGCAGCTTCTCCTGCTAAAGGGACGGTCTTCACAAGACTAGCCGTTTCAGCTACTACTCCATGCGAAGTCACGAAGGCTGCTTCCCCTGTTCGAAAGTCGGCCTTCGCAAGACTGACTATCCCCTCTCAACGAACGTCAGTCTTCGACCGGCTAGCGCCAATAACAACCTCTCCTCAAAGCAGGGGGCATGAGGAAGCTCATCCAACAGCGGAGGTGATCCCAGCCGCAAGACATGCTCGACGTCGCCACTGGCACCGAGTGAGGAAGGCTAGGGGCAGTTCCCCTTCTGGACTGACACTGCCAGCTCCAACGATAGAAATTGTTGCTGCCGTTCCAACTGGGAACAGTTTTGAACCACTCAGGAGGGTGCGCAAGAACTCTCCGACGGCTGTGTTGAAGAGATCTTCTCCACCTGTGGAGAGTGATACAAAGGCGAAGCTGGAGCAGCCCCCTCAGCGGCTGTCCTCCAAAATTCATAAGGTCTGGCGATAGGTCCAAGACTCCGTGATTGATCAAGACTACCCCCGTCAACAGAAAAAGATGAAAGTTCGGCGAGAAGGTGATCACCCTGTCAAGCCACAGAAAGTGTCATCTGTTTGGGTGCCCGCTGTAACGGCTCCCCCAACTTCGACCGTCCACAAAAGAAGGAGGCCGGAGAAGATCCCTGCGTCTTTGGCAAATCACAAGGACGCTGAATCTAAACGCCCCAAATCTGGGGGCATGGTGGTGCATACTATTTATATGGCTTCCGGAAAAGAGAAAAGACATATCTCTACGGGTCACCGACCACTTACACGGTCCGTGACTAAGGCTCAGGAGCAACAACAACAAAAGCTCCAAGAAATGCTGATAGCCATGGCTGCGCTCACTGGACCAAAAGCAGGCCCGGAGACATCTTTGGAGCAGCATCATGAGCAGGAAACGGATACCGAATTCCTTCGAAAAATGCTTGAGAAGAAGGAAAAAAAGGCTGCGGAACAAGAAGCCAACACAAAACAAGCGACCCTTTTATTCCAAGATATGGTGGGCTTGATGATCCAGCCGGACCCTCCAGCCGAAGATTCTCCAGTAATAATTGAAGATGATAAAGGAGAGACATCAAATCCTGTGCCGCTTTGTCAGTAGCCAAGGAGGAGACCATCTCCAAAGCCATGCTCGATGATTATATAGCTCAGCAAATACGAGCTCATCAAGCGAATGAAGCAACCGGCCAAGTTGTCAGAACTGGACGACCATATCCAGGATGGTACGATCAGATAAAGTACCCGTCAGGATACACAATTCCTAAATTCCATGTGTACAAGGGGATAGGCAATCCCCATCAATATGTCGCTCAGTTCAGGGCTCTCTGCGGCAACACTGGAGGGGATGATAAGCTACTGCTTCGTCAATTCGTCGGCAGCTTGGCGGAGACGGCGTTCGAATGGTACTCAGAGCTTCCCAACGACTCCGTCAAAACTTTTACGGAGATGGAATTGCTGTTCACCCAACGTTTCGCCAGCGCTAGCGAGCTCACCCCGATCACCATGTTAATTAACGCCGGAGTGAAACCGGGCGAGACATGGGTCCAGTACGCGATACGGTGGAGGAATCTATGGTCAAAGTGCGAGCAGCGCATCGAAGAAGCGCCTGTGGTAGGCATGTTCGTAGGGACCCTCGACCCTCAGGCGACCATTTCACAATTCATGATGTTCTTCAAACCAACTACTTTCCAAGCCTTGATTGACAAACTGGCCCAAATGGATCAGATGGGTCATAGGCCTCTTCCTGAAAGACAAATCCTCGGAATGGGAAGGGGAAAGGGAAAGCAACCGAGTGGCCCGAGACCGGTTGTTCGCTAAAGCAACAAGCGGCAATCCCTCGATGAGAAGTTAAGACGTCCTTACCCATTTCCCCGGGATAAAACAAGGAGACTGTTCGAACTAGCAGTGCGCAACGGGCCCATCACTCTACCGGAGCCGAGACACCCACTACAACCGAACGATGTCAACGATCCCAATTACTGTCCCTACCATCGAGTATTGGGCCATCCACTCGAAGATTGCTACGTCTTCAAAAATTGGGTTGAAGACCGATACCAGCAGGGCAAGTTCGCGCTGTCTGAAAACTGGAAGGTAAATCCGCCACAACAGCACACCCTTAAAAGGGTGGACACGCCGGGGGCATCATGCTCTTTTATAGAAGAATCTCCATGGGAGGTCGCTCTTTTAGCTAAGACGAAAAGAATGGTGAAAGATCTTCACACATGCCCGACGATCAGGTGGAAAAGTCCGCTGGAACCCAAGATCATTGAGGGAATGTTGAAGCCGCACCTGACTCCAAGAATTGGTAGCGATAATCAAAACGCTCAAGCCCAGTCGTTAAAGTCTTCGAAGAAGAAGAAAAAGACCAAAAAGCCCGTGAAACCTGATGACAAGTGCACGGACCTGCAAAAACATATCGACACGCTGGAGGAATATAATCAAAAGGCGCGAACCCCGGTCACGTTCCAAGAGTTTCTCAACCACATCCTTGAGGACGGAGATGATGATAATGATGGGGAGAAAGACTCGTCAGATGAACCAGAGAACTATGTGGCGAGCTGCCACATGATCTCTCACGCGTCAATAAATGGTGAAGAAGCTCCTGATACAGAGAAACTGGGGGCAGATCCAGAACCGGAATCAAATCCTTGGAGCCATCAGACGAATTGATTGATAGACTGCTAAGCGAAGCTCTTCAGAAAAGCAAAGCTGACAGAGAGCGGGAAACGGTCATATACGAGAGGGCCAAGCGCTGGCGTCAAGTTGAAGAAGCTCTGGTATTGAGAAACCGTGGAATACCCCAACCGGGTCGAAGCATCCCTGTCACCAGCAAAAGCAAGCTTAAAGCAAGGAAACGATTAGCTAGGGCCCTGTCAATGGGAATGAAGTTGCCTTATTTTAGAAGAAATACTCCCGGCGGTATACATCTTGATGAAGCGGACGTACTTCCTAACTTCTGCTTATACCATAAGAGGATTGTACACCCTACCGAAGAGTGCACAGCCTTTAAAAACTGGTGGCAGGGATATGTTGCCTATCGACAACACGTCCAGCGAGTGAAGCGCAAGGCTCGTCGGAAACAGAGAAGCACGACAGATGAACACAAAATAACTGCCGACAAATGTCATATAGTTGACAACAAGGGATCGCAAGTTCTCACCTTTGGAAGCGACTCTGATAAAAAAAGAGCTCTCAGCCCTCTCTTCAAGGAATATACCTCTGACACGAAAGATACGAAGACTTGCGAGGATATCTAGCTGTGTAATCGTACGTTACCCCGAAAAATCTCGGACTTCTGAACAACGGACCGAAACGTCCCTAAACTAACGATAGACCGCAATGTCCTAAAACTTGCAACTGACCGAGATGTTTATAAAGTACTATGGACTGCAGCATCCCAAGGCTGACAAAAAAAACGGTACATCCATAAGCGAGATGGGCACGGATGAAAACCCGAAAGGGCTCTGTGAGTAAAAACAGCAGAACTACCGGCGAGTTTGTGAAAATCCGAAAAGGCGCTCACTAAAAGACACTTACAAGGTCCTCTCGACCCTGTAAGGAGAAAATACCTGCGTGAGATCTTTACGACTCACAAGGGAGCAACACACTTAGGAATCCCCACGATTCCTAAGAAGAAAACACATTTACGAGATCCTCACGACTCGTAAGGAGAATTCCCCTTTGAGACCCTCACGGCTCATAGGATTCAAAAACCTTAAGCTACAGGGATCTGAACCTGTTCTTAAGCCATCACATTTCCTAGACCGCCCTACAAGCGGTTCAATATTGACCCTTATATACAATCCACGGGCACGAATAAACATTTCCCTAACAGAGTCCCACCAGCGACTAGGGATATGCTCACACGGCGAACGACCCTTGTAAGTCCTCTCGACTTATAAGGAGAAAATACTCTTATAAGATCCTTATGACTTATAAGTGAGCATACACTTAAGAATCCTCACGATTCCTAAGCAGAAAACGCACTTACGAGATCCTCATGACTCGTAGGGAGAAACACCTTTATGAGACCCTTACGGCTCATGAAGTTAAAAAGCCTTAGTCAACAGGATCCTAACCCTATTTGCTAATCCACCATTGTTCGACATCGATAGCGGAAAATGATGATTCGCTCCTGGCAATGTCCCAGTTGTATCGATGCTGATGCCTACATCGGTATCAAGTTCCAAGTCCTTTCACGGCAAATGATGATTCGCTCCTGGCAATATTCCAGTCACAGCGATGCTGATGCTAATATTGGTATTAGATCTTGAGTTCCGTATATAAAATGCATGTAAAATAGCCGAAATGATGGGGCAACTTGCAAAAAAGTCAGCAATTAAAAATATATATGCATACAAAAATAGCCAAAATAATTGGGCAACTCGCAATAAAAGACAGCGAGTAAAAACAAAAATAGCCGAAATGATTGGGCACCGCGAAAAATAGCCGAAATGATTAGGCAATCGCGACTTTCGCGATATAAAAGCTGAAATGATAAAGCATCGCGAAAAGAAATAAAAAAATGAAAGAATGAAACTTTTGCCCTACAGGTAGTCCAATCCATGGGCATAAACAAAAAGGGAACCACATGTCCCCTACCAGATCCTGTTAAAAGGGAAAGTCAGATCTCAACAGTAACATCTGCATCGAAGAAAATCAACAATGGCGTTCCTTCTTATACCAGCAGGGCACGAAAGTGACACAACGAAACGGAGCCATGGCAAAGTCCCTAGTTCCAAATCTTAACGGCAACATCTACAGCCTAAAAATCAGCAACGGTGATACTCCTCATTCCAACAGGATTCGGACGCAATATCACCAAACGGAACCACGGCAAAGTTCTTAGTTCCAACACTCTACGGTCCACAGACAACCTAGAGTCAACAAATGATCTCCCTGCCGGATCAACGCTCCGTCTCGGAAACAAGTCAACCAACTCCGAGGAAATCAGCGTCCTTGACGAGAGCATCTCGATTCGCGTCGACCCGCAGAGAAATCTGCGTCTTTGCAGGAATACCTCGATTCATCTCAACCCCGAGAAAATCAGTGTCCTTGGCAAAAAACCTCGATTCAAGGAAATCAACGTCCTTGACGAGAGCATCTCGATTCGCGTCGACCCATAAGAAAATCAGCATCTTTGCAGGAATACCTCGATTCGCCTCAACCCCGAGGAAATCAGTGTCCTTGGCAAAAAACCTCGATTCAGGGAAATCAGCGTCCTTGACGAGAGCATCTCGATTTGCGTCGACCCGTAAGGAAATCAGCGTCTTTGCAGGAATCTATCGATTCGTCTCAACCCCGAGGAAATCAGTGTCCTTGGAAAAAAACCTCGATTCAGGAAAATCAGCGTCCTTGACGAGAGCATCTTGATTCGCGTCGACCCACAAGGAAATCGGCGTCTTTGCAGGAATCTCTCGATTCATCTCAACCCCGAGGAAATCAGTGTCCTGGGCAAAAACCTCGATTCAGGGAAATCAGCGTCCTTGACGAGAGCATCTCGATTCGCCTCGACCCGCAATGTCTTTGCAGAAATCTCTCGATTCGTCTCAACCTCAGGGAAATCAGCGTCCTTGGCAAAAACCTCGATTCAGGGAAATAAGCGTCCTTGACGAGAGCATCTCGATTCGTGTCGACCCGCAGAGAACTTAGTGTCTGTGCAGGAATATCTCGATTCGTCTCAACTCCGAGGAAATCAGTGTCCTTGGCGATTCAGGGAAATCAGCGTCCTTGGAAAATACCTCGATTCAGGGAAATCAACGTCCTTGATGAGAACATCTCGATTCGCGCCGACCCACAAAGAAATCAGTGTCTCTACAGGAATATACGACGTCAGCAAAGCGGAGCCATGGCAAAGTCCCTAGTTCCAAATCTCGATGGTTCACAGACAACCTAGAGACCGCCTCGACATTCGCCTTGTTACAGCAGACGCAACGTCAGCAAGGCGGAGCCGCGGCAAAGTTTCCAGTTCCAGGACTCGGCAATGCACAGACAACCGAGCGTAAACTCCTGACCCCGTATGGCTAAAGTCAATCCTGGCCCCGTATGGCTAAAGTCAATCCTGGCCCCGTATGGCCAAAGTCAATCCTCGACCTCCCCGTCAAAGCAATGCTTTGATTCGGGTGCAGGTCAACTCATCAATCACTTACTAGTCCTCTCAACTTGTAAGGAAGAAAATTCTCTTGTGAGATCCTTACGACTCTCAAGAGAAAAGCACACTTAGAAATTCTCACGATTTCTAAGGAGAAAATACACCTACGAGATCCTCTCGACTCGTAGGGAGAAAAGTCTTCATGAGACCCTTACGGCTCATAAAGTTGAAAAGTCTTAGGTGGCAAATCTGAACCTGTTTCCTAAGCCATCGCTACCCTACAAAGAGTGCAAGATGCATTGTTCTCATCTACAAACCACCTTTGCCGAAATTACATTCTAGAAAAATGGAGGTGCTACTCAAGAATGCGCAAACTGCTTCGCGCCAAGTCAAAACAAAAGGCATAACCTACAAGCATCAACCACATACCATGCAAGAAAATAAAGAGAACATTCGATTCGCATTCAGTTAAGCATTCAAAGTGCGCCCATTCATGTATATATAAAAAGGTTTAACGTGGAAAATAAAAGAACAGAAACGCAAAATTTGCCATTCATACATCAGAAAATTCTTACATTGATGAAAACAGTAAACAAAAGAATCATTAAAATGTTTACAATGGCAAGACATCAAATCCAAGACATGGATTAAGAAATTCAAAATTAAGGCCATCTAAAATGTTTCTGGCCTCTCTGACCATTCTCGTATGCTTCCTCTCACGCTCGCAAGCGTCAGGATCTTCACTAATGTCATATGTTCTTCGATAGGCAGCGATTTATCGTCGCCTGTTGGAAAGTTTGATGCAGAATATCAATAAGATTGTCTCACCTTTTCTTTGAGATTAGGCCCATCAGATACACTGAGTGTACTTTATCTTCGGCATCATCCAATGCCTTAAGCGGCATGCCTGCATAAAATAAAGGAAGAGCTTCCCAGATCGCTCTCACAATGAGCTTCAAAAGAGCGGAACGACGAGGAAGCAGTCGACCATTATATTCATCAAAGCGACGCATGATTTCATCGCACTGAGTGTGGGTGAACTACTGATTTTGGCAGCGGCCTAATGCGCGAATGTCCCCATAAGAAATAATTTCGTCAAAGTCATACAAATGAGCGGCCATAGCACCTGAAAATGAAAACCAGTGGGAGTTTAACGGACAGACTGATCAAAACACGGGGATTCAGACAACTCTTGACATCCGCATGAAGAAAACAAGTGCCGATTAAAACACCTAACAGATTCAAATTTATGCAATTAAAGGGGATCCTAAAAAGGATTCTCATTTAATAAGAGACTCCTCGAGTCAAGGAGTTAAACTTCTCGAGAGCAACGCTCTGCAAACAAGAGTGACACTTGTCAAAATCAATTATGAAGGGAATAAAAATTCCCCAAGAAAAATTCTAAGAGCCATGCTCTGTAAAATGATGGAATAACCCATCAGAAAACTTAAATCAAAGCTTTTAATGAATCAAAAATTCTAAGATCTTCAAGATCTGTGAATAAACCCTTAAGTTCTTCATGAACAATATTCTAGTTCATGGGTTAAAATCACTCTAAAAAGATTATATCTAAAGATGTGTATGGCTCTATTAATGGGTAAAATCCTAAAAATATTTTAAGATCTATGATCTAAGGATAGCAAAGCTCTGCTAATAAGTGAAACCCTAGATTATAAAATAATTTCATCGAAAGATTTAATCTTTACCTAAATTTTTGACAGAGTTCTGTCCCAAAGAAAATTCTTAAGACGAAGAGCTATGCTCTGAAGGAGAAATAATTCTCAGAAAAAAAAGTAAGAAGATGAACCGAGATCATCTCAGAGGGCCAAAGGCCCTATTTAAAGGCACTGAGAGCCGTTTCAACTCCTAAGTGGATCCAATGGCAGAGATGCTGCCACCGCTGCACTCACGTGTGGGCCATGTGAGCGCAACGGTGGGGGGCATTTGTTTCCCCCAATCAGATCAAAGCTCTGTTCAAATTTCAAATTTTGAAATGAAGCAGCGCTTCATAGCAGCGCCAGCGCTGAGAGTCAAAGACTCTGAGGCAGCGCTCACGTGCAAAGCACATGAGCGCTAGCGTTAAGAGCGCTACACTCTAAGCAGCGCGCCACATGCAAAGCACATGAGCGCTAGCGCTAAGAGCGCTGAACTCTCAGCAGTGCACCACGTGCAAAGCACGTAAGCGCTAGCGCTAAGTGCGCTGCACTCTAAGCAGCGCACCACATGCAAAGCACGAGAGCGCTAGCGGTGGAACTAAATGTTCCCAACCGTTGGATCAAAGATCCAACGAACATGATTAAAAATAATCAATTAACCAGAGTAAAATTCTGTTAAGGAAACATTCCTCACAATCTTTCCAAATAGGAAAGATTGTGCTCTGAAAATCAGAGCACCGTTGGATCAATGATCCAATGGTGATTAAAAATCACCAAGATACAGAATAAATCCTGTATGGAAAAAGATTTCCCAATCTTGTTAAAAACAAGAAGATTGCCTTCTGTAAAACAGAAGCTCTAGGATCAAAGATCCAACGGTAGGGAAATCCCCAAATCAATTAGAGAAAAGATCTATTCAACTGATTCAACAAATCAGCTTGCCCTATATAAAGGCCCCAAGACTTCAAGTCTCATATAGAGGAACCCCTCCCCCTCCTACAAACTTTGAAAAAGTACAAAGAGAAGAACAAGCTCTCTGCAGAAGAAAAAAAAATTTCAAGGTAAAACAAAGAGATCAAAGCATCTTATCAGAAAAAGAACTTAATTCTTTTACCAGATCATAGATCTATAAGACAAATTATCTTTCACAAAGAGATCATAATATCTCATTATAAAAAGAGGGAGAATAATTCAATTCTCTTAGGATCACAGATCCATAAAAGCAAAGCCTTTCACCAAGAACAGAAGAAATTGAAACATCTCCTATAAAATAAGAACTTTGTTCTTAGATCCATAAGACAAAGTCTCTTAGAAGAGAGAATTAATTCTCAGAGCGCAAAGCTGCCTATAAAGAGCCTCAGCGCTCCAATTAAACGAAGCGCCCTAGCATTCCAAATCTAGCGCACAACGCTGCAGAGCCTTAGTGCTCCAAATTTAAAGAAGCACTCTATGCTCATTGTCTGGCGCACTGCGCCAAGCGCGCCACATGCTCCTCACGTGTGCACTATTTCACAGAAGCCCTCAGCGCTCCAAGTCTGGCGCACAGCGCCAAGCACACCACGTGTGCGCTACTTAAACAGAAGCACTCCGCGCTCATTGTCTGGCGCACTGTGCCAAGCGCGCCATGTGCTTCTCATGTGTGCGCTATTTCACATAAGCGCTCTGCACTAATAGTCTGGCGCACAGCGACAAGCGCTCCTCACATGTGCGCTATTTAACAGAAGCGCTCTGCGCTCATTGTCTGGCGCTCTGCGCCAAGCGCGCCACGTGCTCCTCACGTGTGCGCTGAGAGAACATAAACTGTTCTTTAAATGATAAAGCCCAGAGCCATAATGAGTGCTCAGCATCCAATAAAAGACAAAAGTTGTCAGGACCAATGCTCGGCATTGTTAAATGAAAAAGAACTGAGCTTAATTAAATGTCCAACATTTCAAATGAATGGGCCAAGACCAAGTTGGCCACAGATCTCCAATTTGAATTAATTGAGCCCATATGCTCATAAATCTTTGATCTTAGTCCCAAATTGGATTACAGATCTCTCAACCGATATCGGTTCAAGGGTACATCTCTTCACTCCTCTGATATTTGTCGTTGTAATCCTTCAACGTCTTCAGAGAGGTGGCGGGTCCCGACAACCAGACATTTCACGGACTGTGAGGTCCTTAAACTCATGGACTATGATGTCCTTAAACTTTACTGACTATGACGTCTTTAAACTGGACCGCAAAGTCCCTAAACTAAAACAATAGAATCCAAATACTCTTTTGTTGGATCTAAATGATCCTGTTAAGTAGATCTTAGTCTAAGATTAGACTAACGTATCCTTAACAAACTGTTGAGTTGATCTTAGTCTAAAATTAGACTAACGTATCATTAACAAACGTTTAAGTTGATCATAGTCTCAAATAAGATTAACGATCCTTAAACTAAACCCAAACCCAAATCTAAGAAAATACGGATTTGGACTAATCCACGCCCTACGGGCGACAACATAAATTAGTCTCCATATACAATCCACAGGCAACCAAAAATAAAACAAACACACACGACACGAAGTGACCATTTGGAGAAGGAGAAAGTGGTTACCGCGATGCGGTAGCGTAATTAACTGCAGGGGCTTGCGCCTACAGGGAAGAGCGTCCCTACAATCAAAAACCCCTCAAACGAGGAGGAATCTGATGAAGTCTGCTACAACAGCCGCATCCGTCTAAACCTCCGATACACGGTGCCATAAATCAACTTGGCATCTTTGGAGAGGTGGACGGATAAAACCAAATAGCATCTGCCCCCAAATTCAGGCAAGACGTTTGTCTTCCCGGTCTTTCGGCGGAGAACAGAGACCTTTGATTTCTTCCTCATTCCATTACCTTCTCAATTATTCTTCTTCCTTCTTCACCAATTCATTCATCTCCTTCACCCTTCTCTACCTCTATGTATCATCTCATATTCATTTCTAAAACCCCATACCACCTTCATTAAAAGATGCACACTCTCATCCTAAACCCTTTGAACCATTCAAGTTTGGATTTTGAAGACTTTGGGCAACTCAAGAATTTTCCTAAGTTGCCAAATGAGGTAATCCCTACACTTTTAGTTAGGTATTTGTGTTTAGTATATCCTAATTAGTTTTTATTTTGTATTAGTTAGGTTATGTGATCTTTGAAATTTCCAAATTGATGTTAAGTGGTAAATAGAGAGTAGTGGGTGTTTATAAGACTTTAGAGATGATTTCTAGACCAAGAACAGAGACTAGAAACCAAGACACGAAGTTAGAATTTGGCTGACATCGTATTTTGTGGTAGTTGTGATGGGATACTAAGATCTGTTATTACCCCGAAGCTCTAAAAAATATTTAGCGAACACGGAGAAATGAGCAGGCAACCTAGAAGCACCCCTTGAAACCCGAGACCATATTCCCTAATCTTGGCCGCAGATTTAATCCCCGTGGCCGCAAATTGTGGCCATATTGCGAGGGATGATGTTGATTTTCGGTGAGTGGACTTATTATCTGATATCTAGACTAACCCTATATGAAAAATGTCCTGGTTTGACCTAGATTAAAATCTGGGATAGATTTCCTTAGTTGTTGATTTGTGTTTTCCAATTTTTGAAACTTGGGATTTGGTATTTAATATCGTATTTCGTCGTTGGACGTTTGTACGTTAACGGGCGAGGGTTATTTGGTTGATCCTGCATGTGTAACCTATAGGTTCTAACCTATGAGCACTTCGTATACCGTATCGGTTTTCCGGACTTGATTTTAATAGTATCGCGATTATGTATTGTATGTAGGTACCTTCGCGTGGACTTCCGAGACGACAAAGCACATCGATTTTGGCTAAGCGAGGAGTTTAGTAGATGAGTAGATTTATATCTACGGGGGAAGTCGGGTGGATGGCGTATAGCACCCCCGCAACCATTGATATGGAAAGATTGTTATATAAATTAAAATTTTGATAAAAGATATGCTACGAACTTATGGACACGATTAAAGGTTTTAGTAAGAGATGATGTGATAAAAGTTGACACTAATGGATATATTGACTTGAGAATATGATATATGTATATAAGATAACATGACGTGGGATATTGTGATGATAGATATAGATGACTCGGATTATTATGAGAATATGAAATGATAAAGTGAATCATGATAAGTATGAATCCAAGGAGAATAAGTATGAGTTGATAATGGTATGATATGTGATCGAGATCGATACGACTTGAGATTAATTAGATATGACGTATATGCAAGATATCACTATATAAGATTGATACAAATGTAATTTGAGATATATGTGTATATATATTTATTTATGCGGATAAAGAGTGATATGTCGTACGAGATTTTAGATCTGTACCCTTATTGATGAATAGGATGATAGAATCCATATTCTGTTTGATGTCACCGTACGATAGATTACCGTACGCGATAAGATGTACCGGATGATTGATTCGTGCTAGTGATTTGAGGATTATGATCGAGAATTATTGCCATATCGGATGTTATGAGGTGGGATCGCCGATATAAGATTGCCACCTGAACCATACCTATTTTCAAAACGACGATTCGTATCTTTTAAAAGTGACCGTATGGTTCATGTGTAGATAGATATACCCATTGATTTCTTCATGTTATGTAGGATATTACCCCTCGTGATATACATACCACGTTCCGGTATTTAATACTATATGATATCATTTGCTAGTACACCTGCACAATTACCGTTGATGTGCATGTTACACTTACACAGATTTGCCGGCTCACACACATTCATCATCGGTAATTGCCATGCCGCTTACACAGTAGAACTGCCATATCATGAGATTTATCATAAACGTAAAAGTACATTCATTGTTCAGTACTATCACTTGACATGCTTGCATGATATACTCGATATGCTCATATTACCACTCTACGTTGCATACATCGTACTTTATGGTTATATGCATTGAGATGTTGTTTTTATGAGATCTTTGGATTTGAGAACCATGGTTATATTTCAAAGGAAATCGCGTATTGCTTTAAAAAAACACGGCTTCTCTTGATATGATATTTCGAGGTATCCACCATTAGTTTTCTCAGTTCTGAGCTTGACTTCGAGACCCGATTCGAGGAGTTGGTGGATGCCGTTTGCGGGTACATGGTGGACCCGGTATGGTACCCCGGGGCAAGAAATGATTTTTTTGCTTTAGTTATGAATAAAGGCATTAGGGTAATTGGCAACAATGGGGATTAGCACGACTGGGAAGAAACTAAGTTTCTTCCTTTTGGTTCTTGTCCGTCCGTTCTTGGCTCTTAGACCTAACCTCCAGTTAATTCAATCACACCCAGTTTAACTAGGGAATCACCGCTATTACGTAGGATAGGGTGCCGTAGTGAGCGGTGTGTGGTTAATTTAAAAAGAGTCCTTTTAATAAAATTATATGGGCAAAGAAAAGAATGAGAGAGATTTCCATCTCTCAAACCTTCCCTATCCTAACCCTAACAAGTGAGGAATTACTCACTCATTAGGGTATTAACAATAGAATTCATTTTTTTATAAATTTTTATATTAGAAAAACTAAATTGCAAATATTAAGGGAACAGATAAAAAATGCAAGAATTAAATTTAGAAAAGGAATGCGAGATAAAAATAAAAATACCTTTCTTTATTGATGCACTCTTGAACGATTACAATAGAATTGAAATTTAGACTAGAATTAAAAAGAGGCATCTCAAAAGAGGCACTCAAAAGAGGCACACCACAAAAGTGGCTGTAGGCTTTTCTATTTATAGATAGGAGAAATCCTAGGGTTTACATCTGATCCACATCTGAAATTACAAGACTACCCTAAGAAAGCCGGGCCAACGCACCGACACCACCGACATTTTGCACCGACACGTGCACTGCACGGCCGCGGAACCGCGGCCATAAGCCTTGTTTGGCCGCGGAACCGCGGCCATAAGCCTTGTTTGGCCGCGGTTCCGCGGCCATCTTGAGGAATCATTGGCTCAAATTCTTAGGATTGCTTCATGTTGTTATTTCCTTATGTTCTCTTCTCTTGGTTCTTCAGAATCTTTTCTACTTCCTTCCAGATTTTCAACAGTGCAGAATTTGTGGACTTTTACCGTTAGCTTCGCGTTGAAGTCTTGAATCTTGTGCTGCCCTTGTACTTTGTATATTGAACTGTTTGCTGATCTTCGTTTGTTCCTCAAACTGGTAGGCGGCATCTTGCAGATTCATCTATTTGTTGGTCGTAGTCTCACATTTGTAGCGTCTTTTCACCATTTTCATTGTATTGTTCCGAGAACCTGTAACCTGCAACTATTTAGCAGATATGGATCAAAAGCACCTATTTATTTGCAATGTGATTAAGAATGGGGAATATAATAATGCAAAATTCTGATATGAACAGGTACCCCGGGGCAAGAAATGATTTTTGTGGTGTAGACGATAAGCCTGGAAGAGGGAACACTACCTACCGGTGATAGTTTTGGGCTCGGCGGTTATCTAGAGAATACCGACCGGAGTCGTGAAATGATATGGGTCGATCCGGACTGACGGAGCCCGAGATAGTTTGGAGCGGCGTATATCTGGAGGATACCGACCGTAGTCGTGATATGGGTCGATCCGGACTGACGGAGCCCGAGATATGAGGATTTACGTGTCGATATTGGACACGGGTTTCATGATATTTCGAGTGTCGGTGTTGGACACTCAGGTTCCATGATATTGTTTGTGTCGTTGATGGACACACGTAGTTGATATCCTCATATATACAGGCATATGTTTTCATAATGTTTCTAGTGTCGGTGTAGGACACTCAGGTTCCATGATATTGTTTGTGTCGTTGATGGACACATGGATGATATCCATATGTGTCACGACCCGAAAGAGCACGTGACTGGCACTTGAACCATATGAAGTCTATAGGACTCCATCTGATCCAAGTAAGCCAAAACCCCAGAAATCTAAAACCATTTTAAGAGTAAATAAAGAGAACTGGTTTAAAGAAGTGAAGGAAACGTGTTTCGAAAATCAAGGTTTTTACATAACTAAGCCGAATATGCATTTTTAAAATGTGTAACCTTTCCTGAAAATTTCGGCAGAGTTTCCTTTGTAAAAACTGGCCCCGAACGGGGTACAACAAGAATAACATAAATATGCAATGATAAAAGTCATCCCCAAGCGGGAGCTAGCTCTTCGTCAATCGACGGTCACAACCACGCAAGCAACAATAATGTACAACGCCAAGTGGCGAGGATCAAATCCAAAAGAAAGCTCAAAAGCAATAAGAAAACCGCAATACTACTAAGCGCGACTCTAAGGTCGAAATAATATACAAGTTTTGGTTGATGGAAATACTAGATACAATGAATAAAATAAATACAATAGTGGTTCTTGATGCGAAAGAATCCACCTACCAAAACAAATCACCCGCAAGAAAGTAGTGTGCCAGAAATGCCGCAAAGAAACCTGTACGGCAGGACCTGCAAGAACTGGGGCACAACGGGGGTGAGTTGCCAACTCGTGAATAGAAACATCTACAAGCAGAAACCGAATGCAAGACATAATCCTAGGTCAATACGATCAGTATAGAAAATCCTCAAAATAAAACATGCAGCCTATAGCAAGGCTAGGGTAAATATCTAACCCGAGTGCAATCTCATGTGTCTGTGTCAGTGCCTCAGATAACAATATAGCATATGAATGAGATATGAATGCGAGAAAACAGAATACATTTACATGAAGCAACTGTTTTCATACTTTAGTGAGATTTCCCTTGTATTTTTAAAATGAGGTACCATAATGAAATCAGCATAAAACTGTGCCTAGCATCGGCATAACGAAATCCCAATATCTCGATATCTCAAAGTCTCAACCACAATATCTAGGGCGCCGTCAGTCCAGACCGGCCCCTACCATAAATCTCAGACCACGACGGTATCCTCCGGATATCCGACGCGTCGGGTAAAATCACCGGTAGGTAGTACTCCCCTGCCAGGCTCAACGTCATCACCACATTCCTCTTGCCCCGGGGTACCGTACCGGGTCCACCATGTACCCGAAACGGTTCATCCGTCTCCTCGAATCGGGTTTCCAAATCCATCAGCAAACTCATGGTGGACGACTCATACATCATGGAAAACCGCACTTTTTATTTTAAAAGAGAGAATATGTTTATTTGTGTTTTTGCGGTTTTCCTCCAAATCCAGAAAACCTCATAGAAATCCAAATCCAAACTTCAATAGCATGCAAAATAGTGAATATATGCATGAGAATCCATGAATGCGGCATAACAATGAATAATAGTATGCAGGAAGTAGCAGGTAATAACTACAATGTCTAATCTAGCATATAAGACGAGTACACTTACATCCTGTCTAAAAAATTATTAGCTAACAACCTATATCAATGCAATAGTATTTCTAAAGTGCACGTGGCATGGCAATTACCGATGAAGATGTGTGTGAGCCGGCAAGTAAGTGTACGTGGTACATACGCATCATCGGTAATGGTGCTGGTGTCCTATCAGCATGATATTAAAAATGGAGTATGAAGCATAAAAATAAGAATGCGATGCAAACCGAACCACAAAAAGGGAGTGGGAGCTGAAACTAGACGTAACCAAAACTTATCTGCATTAATCTAATATAAGTCCTACGAATGGTGCCTTTTGAAATAACACGAATCATGGGGTTTTGAAAATAGGGGCTACGGCGTTTTTATGAAAAGATACGTCGTTTTTGAAATATCCGTAGATTCCCTTGAGCTGTCTTTAAAAATACCCACGATTCGTCAGTTTTTTGAAATAGGTAAGAAGTCTAAGCTACTCTAACAACTACACTAAACTATACGGCTGAACTACAGGTAAGGAAACCGCCTAACATCTGAGTCGATATATATAAATATATATAAGTCGGTGATCCCGCCTCAATAGTATCGCGTACGATACAGTATATCATCTGACATCCTCGAGTCATGAGCGCGGATCTATCATCAATATAGGCTCGTACGGTAATTCGTCGTACGGCATCCCAATAGCTGGGTACGGGTCAACATCTCATTATCTCGTCACATAACAGGTATCACTATCATCAGATCATATAGTCTGGGGGTACTACTCTATGTCTAGTACAAATCGATACCATCAATGAAGTATGCATGCGGGGGTAAACACATATCCCAAGCCCGCAAGAATCATATTTCGTATCCCAAATACGAATCATATCAAATCACCGATCTCGCGGCACAAAGCCCACATCATCGACTCATCTCCAAAGTCATCCCATATCATCAACCACAGTGCAAGTACAAGAAACACACAAGTGTATACGTGTGGGTGCAAATCTATCCTATGGTTCGCAACTAGGAGCTATGCTAGTTATTTCTACCCCTAACTAACAAAAACACACTAAAGCTATCACACAGATAAATATACTACAAAGTACTAGTTACGGACTGCGGGGGTGCTATACGCCATCCACCCGACTTCCCCCTGTAGATATAATCTACTCACCTGTATCCTGCGTGTCGGTGTCGATGTCACCGTCATCTTCCGCATCGCCTCGGATCGTCGCGGTGTACCTACACATATCACACGTATCGCATCGCATCAAAACCAATTCAACACTTGAAACGACACACTAAATCCAATACGACACGCTAAAACCAACACGATACGCTAAAAGGCTTATAGGTTAGAACCTACGGTTAACCTTCGCAAAACAACCCGGAATCACTCGATATAGACGTACAAACGTCACACGATCGAGATAACACACAAATACCAAAATCACCAAATCAAAATACGCAAAACCAAAACTGAACTCAAAGCAGCAACTCAAGAAAACGATCCCAGATTTCGCCTCAGGCCAAAACAGCTCAAATAAACAACTCTAGGGTGCTATGCAGGGTGTATATGAGGTATAGAATCAACATGGGCACCTAACTCCACAGTGTGGCCGGCCACACCCCCATAAAAACCGGCCTCGCTGGCCCCCCTATGCCCAATGGGGTCCGTTTGGTCAGGGTGGCCTCCTATGGTCTCAATTTGGTCCCTGGTATTGTTGAATTTGCCCGAAACAGTCCCAGTACATTCCAGATTTCCCTGCACACTCTAAACACTCACAAACCGACATGAAAGTCCCGTAATTCCGTATTTTTAGTTTTCCAATGGACTTGGTCTGGTTTTCTAATCAATATAGGGTCTAAGGTCACTTTTTAAACTCAATTGCAAGGTCAAAGCTCAACATTACCCTAATTTCCTCTAATCTTGCTCAAAGTGCACCAATTCACCCGATATCGATATGAAACTTCAATTAAAGCATAAACACAAGATTAAACACTCTAAATGCAAAGAAATTACCTCACAAGAGACTCATGAATCCTCAACAGCACCAAAACACCATCTTTCTTGGTCCATCCTCTAGCTTGTGAGCTTGTGTGCATGTTTTGTGAAATGGGTGTGAGGTTTTGAGCTAGATTTAATGGTGACTTGAGGGATTGAAGGTGGAGGAAGAGGAAGAAGGGAGCAGCAGCAGCAGGAGGAGGAGGATGAGGAGGGAGGGAAAATGATGGGAGGAAAAAGGCTAAGTCTCAAGGTCAAATGCAACCCATACCCCTCTCTCATCTACCCTCATTTTTTTTTCTTTTTCTTTTCTTTTCCCTTTTCTTTTTAAAACCATAATCCTTCTCATCTAAATAGTAAACCCAAAAGATAAATCATGGCTAGAAAATGTAACACAAGTCCAAAATGATATGTGCACAATTTTGCACAAAAACCCAAAAAGTCCGATTAGCGATTTTTAATCGCGATTAGCACTAAATTAGTGTCAAACTAATCACAAAAACTTAAAAATGTCATAATTCACTAATTTACCCTATTTTAGAATTTTCCATAATTTTTCATAATTTTTCTCCATTTATTTGCATTAATTATTAATTTAATATTAAAATAATCAATAAAATAATATTAAATCATAAAAATTCCCAAAATTAATATTTTATATTTTTGAAAATGTTACAATATGCATATAGGCATATGATGTCGGATGTTTATTTATATATGTCATTGTATTGATCGATTGTTGACATATATGCATATGTGGTCACCCTAGATATCATAGTATTACCTTCAAGATATAGTGACCTAGGAAATCGTTATTTTATTTGATTTCTACCTGCTGATGTTTTCTACTCACGAGTTAGAAACTCACCCCCGTTGTGCCACAGTTCTTGCAGGTTTGACCGCTTGGGATCAGTTGCGGTATCGCTGGCACACAGCTTCTTCCACGGTGTTTTGCTTTGGTAGGTGGGGCACATGTTGGATTGTGCTCACTCTCGTACTTTTATATTCCATTGTATCTAGATAAACTCCATCAAATCAAATCAGAAACTAGAAATTGTATATTGGTAGACCTAATCAGACTTGGGTATTGTGCGAGACTTAGAACGATGGGTTTATGTTCGCTTCTTAAGTTTTGATGTCTTGCTTATTTATTATTCTTTCCGGGTTGATCATCGCCGTTGGGCATCGTATATATGTTATTGCGTGTTTGTGATTCCTCCAGTTGGCGAAGAGCTAGCTCCCGTTTGGGGATGCCTATATTGTTGTGTATATGGTTTTGGATCAAAATATATAAGGGAGATGCTGCCCAAATTTTTAAAAGACGAAACATGTTTCCAACTAGTATAACACACTTGCATTTTCATGTTTCATTATCTATGCATTTAAAGAAAAACTTGATTTCATTATACCTTTATTTCAAACTGCACCTCCACTATTTTCCGAAAAAGATTTAGATTTTCTGGGCTTCGGCTTACTTGATTTACGTTACGCCTTTAGACGTTGCATAATTTAAATGCCGGTCAGGTGCTAAATTACGGGTCGTGACAGTAGCCCGACCAATAAGGTCTCATACTTTGCGACGTTGTTTGAAGCCTTAAAACCAATCCTCAGAGAGTACTCTATTTCCGCCTCATTCGGGCCGCAGATGATCAGGCCGGCCCCACTCCCTTCCTCCGTGGAGGATCCATCCACATAGAGTACCCAGTCCGGGATTAGGCCGAGCACCTCCTCGACTGAGGGTCATGGATCAGGGCCTTATGTTGCCGTTCCTTCCTTAGTGGGAATGGTGCATTCGACAACGAAATCGGCTAAGGTTTGTGCTTTGATGGCCTGTCTGGGTCGGTATTTGATGTCGAATTGGGACAGCTCCCACCTCCATTTCTCTAAGCGGCCCTATGATTTGGGGAAGGTGAGGATATTCGCTAAAGGTCGTTCGGTGAGGACAAGGATCGTGTGTGTCTGGAAATAGTGTCGTAGTTTCCTGGAGGCGACGACAAGCACAAGGACTATTTTTCTATGGTCGGGTATCTGGTTTCTACGTCCTTGAAAATATGGCTCACGTAGTAGACTGATCTCTGCGTGCCTTAGAATTCCCTGATGAGCACTAAGCCGGCGGCTTGGTCAAAGATGGCCAGATATAGTAACAGCTCGTCGCCTTCGACCGGTCGGGTAAGAAGTGGTGGGGTCGCCAGGTGTGCCTTGAGTTGTTCGAAAGCGTTTTGGCTTTCCTCGGACCATTCAAATCTAGGTATTTTCTTTAGGGCTCTGAAGAAAGGGAGGCACTTTTCTCCGGATCTGTACATAAAGCGACTCAATGCAGCCATGCTCTCGGTGAGCCGCATGATATCGACATTGCTCTTGGGCGTCGCCATGTTGATGATGGCGCTGATTTTCTCTGAGTTCGCCTCGATTCCGCGGAGGGTAACCATGAATCCAAGGAATTTCCTGCTTGTGACGCCGAACGCACATTTGGCCAGATTCTGCTTCATCTTGTATTTTCACAGGACATCGAATGTTTCGCCGAGATCTGTAGTGTGTCCAGCCGATGAGGCAGATTTCACGAGCATGTCGTCGACATAGACTTCCATGTTTTCCCCGATTTGTGGTATGGACAGTATATTGACTAGTCGTTGGTATGTGGCTCGGGCGTTCTTGAGTCCGAAGGGCATTACCCTGTAGTAGTATACTCTCCGATCCATGGTGAAAGTGGTCAGTTCTTCGTTGGCTGAGTTCATTCGGATCTTATTATAACAGGAGAAAGCGTTCATGAAGATTAGTAATTCATGACCGACTGATCTGTCTACTAGCTGATCTATCCGAAGAAGCGGGTAGTTGTCTTTAGAGCAAGTCTTGTTCAGGTCAGTGAAATCGATGCACAAATGCCATTTCCCGTTTGCTTTCTTGACCATAACAACGTTCGCCTTCTTGACCATAACAACGTTCGCCAGCCAATCCGAGTAGTCCAGGTTCTTGATGAAGTCGGCAGCGAGAAGTCGGTCCACTTCCTTCTCTATCGCCTTTTGTTTTATTGGTGCGAAACTTCTTTTCTTTTGTCGGATCGGCTTGGCTTTTAGGTCGACCCCGAGCTTGTGGGAGATCACCTCAAGGTCGATCCTAAGCATTTCTGCTGGTGTCCAAGCGAATACATCCTAATTGTTCCGGAGGAACCGGATCAGGTCTTCGCGGATGCCTTCTGTCAAGAGAAAACCGATCTAGACAGTCCGGCCGTCAACTCCCTCTATGAGGGGAACTTCCGCTAACGCTTCCACCGGGGCGTCTCGGATTTCCTTTCGGTCGCCGCGTGTGTCCAGGGACCCCTGAGTATCATGCGTGTCTTCAAAATCATCACCCTGCTCCCCGGCGGGAGATGTTGAGGCGAGACAGATCCTGGCAGTTTGCTGGTCCCCATAGGCCCGGCCTATTCCCCCATTATCTAAAGGGAACTTGAGCATGAGGTGGTAGGTCGAGATCTGAGCTCGAAGGGCGTTTAAGGTGGGGCATCCCAGAAGGATGTTATAGGATGACGGGATCTTGGTAACTAGGAAGTTCACCGATACGGTTCGTATTTTGCCCACTTCCCCAATGTTGAGGAGGAGGGTGATCGATCCCTTGGCCAGGATGGAATGGTTGGTGAACCCGTAGAGGATGTGGGAGGTCAGTTAGAGATTGGATGGATCCAATCACATACGTTGGAAACAGTCGTAGAACAGGATATCCGCTGAGCTTCTTGAATCAACCAATATTCTTCAGACCCCATAACGGTGAACTCGGGTTGTTATCATAAGGGGGTCATTGTGTGGGAGTGATATGCCGTGAAGGTCTTCGTCGGTGAAGATGATCGGGTCATCCTTCCTGCACTTATTGTGGGGCGAATCACTTATGGCCATGACTGGTAGGAGGAGGAGGCCCCCCATACTGTCTGGAGCCGGACCCATTGAAATGACCATGATCTGCCCGATTGTTAACTCCCCGGGAGGGGGTTGGTCCTTTTTCTCCTGCTCCGCTTGCCGCTTGTCTCGTAGGTATTTCGCCAGGTGACCGGAGTGGATCAGTTCTTCAATATAGTCACGGAGTTGTTTGCAATTCTCGGTCGGGTATCCCTGTGACCTATGGTAGGCATAGTATGGGCCGCGGAGTCGCTTGCTCGTTCTCTGGATAGCCGGCGGGAGCTTAGAAAACCTCTCGCTCTTAGCCTCCTCTAGCAATTCGGTCTGGGAGACATTCAGAGGAGTGTACTCATGGAACCTCGGGGAATATGGTTTTGGACGGTCGGCTTTCTTTTTCTCCTCTCTGTCCCATCTCTTTCGGTCTGCTTGGTCTCTCCGGGGTAGGTTGGCACTCACCTCTGACTCAAGTTGGATTTCTCGCTCAGTCCATGCTTTTACTTCGGCCATGGTCTTAGGTTGCGCTAATGCAAAAGAGCGTAGCCACTCTTTATGCCTAAGACCCGACCTCAGGGCGGTGATAACCGTTTCGTCGCGATACTTAGGAATCTCTAGGAGGGCATTGTAGAAGCGGGTGACAAACTCCTTGAAGGATTCCCTGTCTCCGCTCTTGATGGTGAATAGGTAGTCGACCGTATTTTTCTGTCGTCGGTTACCGACGAAATGACCGAGGAATTGGGTCGCCATCTCGTCAAAGGTCGATATTGAGTGCGGCATGAGACCTCGGAACAAATCCCGGCCAGCGCGGATGAGGGTGGTGGGGAAAGCTCGGCATTGAGCCTCATCCGAGTTGTCCGGGAAGTTCATGCCCGCTGTAAACGCGTCCAAGTGATCCTTCAAGTCAGATTTTTGGTCGAAGAGAGCCACTTTGGGCGGTTTGTTCCTAGACGAGACATGCTCAGTGAGTAGTTGTTCTGTAAAGGGCCTCGTGAGCGAATCAGCGGAGTACTTCGCCCCTTCGCCGATTGTGTAGTCATCCTATCGTATGTCTTCGATTTTCTTTTCGAGGGCATTGATTCGTTGTTGGTACCTCGAGGATTCTTCATAGTCGGAGTGCCTGCTCTCTCTGCTCCGGGCTTGCCCGATAGAACGGTTTCGATTTCGCTCTATCACATCCCTTAAATCTTCGGGACGGCCCTTTGTCGATAGTCCCGACGTTCTCCATATGCGTGGCCTCGGCGGAAGTGGTAGTTTTAGTCATGCTTGGAACCAGGCGATCTGACCGACACCTCTTCGGGGGGTGAGAAAACGCGGCGGGCATCAAAGTGATGGCCTGGTCTCCCCTGAGATCAGGGTGTCGAGCTGTCCGGCGCCCAATGGGTCATGGAATCATTCCCCGCACCGGTGTTTGGTAATATCAAGATGAGCGTGAGTGAAGTCAAGGGCCTGAGCGTGCGCTTCCGTCTTCCTGCGTACGTCGTCATCCCTAAGAGGGGAAACTGCGGTTTGGCGGGTACGGACGGACGCTTGAATGCGGCCGAGCGCATCCACCATCGCCGTGAGCCTATTGATCCGAGCGGACAAGGCGTTGATGATGTTAGGAGGGAGAGTCGGTCCGCTCCCGCCTCCGTTATAGAGGACGGGACGACTCATGCTGGGGTTGTCGCGATTATCGCTTGCCATTGAATCTAAGGCGAAAGATCAACCTTTTGGGTGGAGGAGCTTTTCGCTTCACACAGACGACGCCAACTGATGGAGGTCTTTTTCTCCCTCAGTAATTCTCCTCCATCGATCTTGCTACAAACGGTTCTAAATGGTTAAGATTTGGTGTGAGGGTTGAAAATGTGGATCTCAATGGGTTATCGTTAACACCGAGCTACTTGCAAAGGAAGTTCCGGGGTGAGTGACCACCGTGGGACCCTCCGATGATCAAGTAAGTACTGAGAAATAATGGCAAGGTAGCGGCGTATTGGAATAAGTTCCACCTACCCGAGTCGTTTGGAAGAGAGGTTTATATAGGGTCGCATAGAGTGAGCTGATGCGAGACCGTCCGTTAGGCACCTGCATCACGTTTCCGTAGATGGTGGGATATGCCCATTAATGGCGAGATACGCCTATTAATGGAAAGGCACGCTAGCGTAGGATGCGGAACGTGGACCGGCGAAGATCTCGTCGTGGCGAGATATACGGAGCCGTTACGGGGGTGTTCGGGCTTCGTGCTCCCGACCAAACAAGGACGCTGAGGAATCTCTGCTCTGTGATGGCTCGGCGACGAGCAAGTGAGCTGAGGAATCTCTGCTCTGTGATAGCTCGAAGACGAGCGAGGGGGCTGAGGAAGCTCAGCCGTAGGATAGTTTGGAGGCGAGCTGTTGGCGGGCCACTAGGCGCGTAGGAAAGGTACTCGGGGAGGTCTCCGAAAGGTCGGATGCAACCTCGGGAATGAGGTACTGAGGAAATTCCCCCATGTATCATTCCGATTCCACCTCCATGGCCCCTTCAGATCTAGTGGGCTTTCGTGAACGACACATTACCTGCTATGTGTCGTAATGTGGGGAATTCCCGTTTTTGAGCCTTATCAACTCCTAACTCTGGCCATCACCATCAGCTCTCGCCAATACCTTCTTCTTCTCCGATCTCATCTCCTCTGTCAACCTAAGAACTCTCAACCCCATCACCTCTCGAGCAAACCAAAACCCATCATTGCCTTGTCTCCATCGCCACCGCCTTGTCACCATCGTCGTCAGCAACCCATCTCGCCGCAGCCTTCTCGACTCCACCGCCGGCACTTCCTAGCACCGCCCTCCTCGTCGTCGACCAAACCCATCATCATCGTCCCCGATTTTCCTCCTCTCTATTGCGCAACAACCTGAGACCCAACTTCATCTTCCTTCGCCTGCAACCCGCTCGATCACAGCCGCCATCACCTTCATCTCCTCCAAACACCCTCAACCCAGATCACTACACCCGTGCCTCCACCGAGCTCCAGCCCTCGACCTCGACTCCAACACCGCAACCATCTTCCTCCATCACCTTCAGCTTCAACCCATCACCATCCTCGTCGCCAACACCCAACCGAGACATGAACCAATCTCATCGCAACCAAACCTGTCTCGTCTTCGAACCCATCTCATATCTTTTTCTTCCTCGTTTCATCATCGTTGACAACGCCTAGCCGAGATCACATATGCCTCCTAACCTCACCTGCAACTCCAGCCATCGCCTCATCGTCGATCGTTGTCTTCGTCATCATAGCTGAGACTTCAGCCGAGAATCTCAAACCAAGATCTTGCTTCGGCTCCGACTATCGCCGTCGTTGATCCCAAGCCGAGCCCTTTTGACGCCGAACCTTCTGGCCAAAGCACCTTACACGAGCCTTCAAGTTGAGATTTTTGCAGTGGTCATGCTTCGTGTTCCGTTCCCATTGTCTTGATCGTCGACGAGGCAAGTATCCAATACTTGCTTTACATGCTATATGGCACGATTTAAGTTTGCCGTAATATTTACTATTATTACGGATAGATTGGTTATACATATATATTATCAACTTATATAGATCATTGTACAGTTTCGAATATAAAATATTATAGTGTTGATAATATTAATCTATAATCAGAGTTATTAAATAAGTTTGCATGTATATTGATTAGAGCAATAATCAAATAATCACGGTAGTTATGTGTAATTACACAGTGTGAGACGGTTATGATAATATATTAGTCGATACTTGTTTGTGCATAAGTAAATATAATATTTATTAGAGCATAAGCAAATGAGGAAAGAATGATATAACAAAATAATCAGCCATCAGTATATATGCAATTAGTTGTTTTTAGGGCATGATATTTGATCATTTTTAGTAGCAGTAGAGTTGAAGGTTACTAGGTTTTATAATTGTATGTATAGCTTATTCAATATTATTTAAAAAGTTATAATTAGTTAGTTGTAGTTTATTTACAATGATAGTATTTTGTATTTAATCTAAAACACGTTTCTATACTTTAGCAAGCACAAATTTATTGTAGTTATATTGGTATGGACAAGTGTAGTAGTAGTTGTGTTAATTGCTTATATATTGATAACAGTAGCATTTTTTTATAGATATAGTTTAGTATGGTAATAATTATGAACAGAGAACAGAGAACGGTGCGTATACATTTATTATGAACATTTATCTCACTAACCTATAATTATTTAATACTATTAAACTAATAAAAAAAGATTGCATGTTGCTTCCATCCATATAATAAATTAAATTTTATTCATTGATTATGATGTTACTGACGGTTTACCATACCTATGACATTCTTAATCATGCAAATATATTGACTGTTTCATGTATCCATATTATTGTTACCATTGTCATGATCATTATTGTTATCATTATCGGGCCTGTACATACTTACCATGTAATATTTACCCATGCCAACAACTACTGATATTGACTTGATTGATCGAATTATCCTGATTGACCTGACTTGTTGTCTTGCTGGACAATACCTGTACATGATTGTCGCTGTGCTGGTATTAAATAGATACTATATTGTTACTTGACATGAACATAAAAACCTGGGGAGAAATTAAAAATGAAACAGTTCATTATTTACTAGCTGATCAGTCGATACGAGTTTCGGGCTCCAGAATGGTGATGCTGACATTATTCATCTATACATGATATTGTTTTATTGCCTAGTGGCACGTCTCAGATTCAGCCCCGAGAATCATGACCGTGGTCCCGGACACGCACGGTAAACTATTGAGTTATATCGAGAATTCCATTGATTGGATTCAAATACGTTTAAGATAGATAACATAGCGACACGAATCCTTAGGATGCATATGATATAGTTGATACTGATATCTTGTTTGTTGTATCACATGTACTATTAACGCTTGTTGTTTATACTCATGGCATCCCGTTCTTGCACATGATATACTATATCACCTATTGCTCATATTATTATTATGATATTTATGACGCTCTGACGTCTGGGTTTTGCATGACCCAGATACTTGACCTTAGCATAAGAGAGTCGTAAGTACATCGAGAAGCTTTCCGATTAATAAGGAGTATTCCATTGATCTAGTTCTTATTTATGGTTTAGATATTCTTTCATTTTCTTGGATCTTTATTACTTCCGCTATTGTTCTTGTTATTGTTTATCGTGGTTGTTGAATATGGTTAGAGATGGATAGTTATATTATTGTTCTTGATTACTGGTTGGCAGCCGTAATGTGACTATGAGAGGAAGTTTTGCTTACCGTACGTAGTATGGTTGGTTTTGTTACGTCTCCGGATTTGTGCATTTTAGAAAGAGGGGCGTGACACCGATCTTGATCTTCATCGTCTAATATG
The DNA here is from genome assembly GCA_030015575.1 of Agapanthus africanus. Lineage (NCBI taxonomy): Eukaryota > Viridiplantae > Streptophyta > Magnoliopsida > Asparagales > Amaryllidaceae > Agapanthus > Agapanthus africanus. Next base: position 766,727,094 of record CM057341.1, read on the forward strand.
TCAATACACCAAATTTCATGTGATTTTAACACTTTTTCACCATTAATTTAACAGGTGCAAAATTAACGGTTTACAGAGAATAGAACTTTTTACATTGCTAAATCAATAGTGTAAAAGTCTTAATATCACATCAAATTTTGTGTATCGATATATCAGAGGATGAAGATCAAGATGGGCGGTGTCGATCGTCGAATAAAATGGTGGAGGATGTAGATTTCGACACTGCCTAACGAAAAAATTCTCCTAGTGTCTCTTTCCTCCATTACTCTTCACTATATATATATATATATATATATATATATATATATAGACACACACACGTGAAATATCTTAAACTAGTTATTTGAAATTTGTATACAGTTTGCTGATATACAACAAGTTTTCTGGGATATATAACCAGTTTTATATGATATCTGGCCAGTATCCTGAGGTATGTAACCGGTTGCTTGAGATATTTAATCAGTTTCATAAGATATCTAAGAAGTTACCTGAGATATGTAACCCGTTTCATGACACATAGCTAACCAAATGCATGATATATCTAATCAGTTTCCTAAGATATTTAACCAGTCACCAGAAATATCTAACCAGTTTCATACTACATCTAACCAATTTCCTGATATATGTAACAAGTTGCGTATGATAGCTAATTAGTTTCTGAGATATCTAACCACTTACATGCAATATATAAGCAACATATACGCATTCATTTGATATGTCTATATAATCTCCTTTTAATCCGAAAAAAAAATTCGTAACTCTAATCCTAGCCCCCTTATTCTTCTTCTTTCTTTCCTCCTTCTCAAAGCCGATTGACAACCCTAATTCTCGCCCCTATCTTTCTTTTCTTTCTTTGTCGCAAAGCCCCAGCCAAAGGAATAGGTACTAGACGTAGTGGGTTTGATACTATCCATAGAGGTTTTGGTTTTGGACAAAGAAATGAAGTGGGTGGCACGATTCTAGATTATGCCTTATCTTATGACTTGATCTTAGCAAACACCTGGTTTAGGAAAAGAGAGTCCCACCTTATCACTTTTAGGAGCGGATCAGGTGCTAGTCAAATAGACTTTTTTCTGACAAGAAGAATAGATAGAGGTTGTTGTATCGACTATAAGATAGTGTCGGGTGAGAGTGCAACCACTCAACATAGACTTTTAGTTCTACATTTTCGATTTAGGAGAGGATCTAGGAAGATTAGACGTAAGGTAGCGTCTAGAATTAAATGGTGGCGATTAAAAGAAGGTAACCAAAAGGTTTTTATAGATCGTATAGTCCAAGAAGCGGATTGGCAGTCAGAAGATGATTCAGACAGAACATGGAACAAAATGGCTAGTTGTATCAAGAGGGTGGGTAGAGATTTACTTGGTGAGTCGAGAGGTGGTGCTCCACCATCTAAGGACACATCATGGTGGAATGAAGAAGTAAAGGCTGCTATTAAAATTAAAAGTGATTCTTATAAATATTTGAATAAAAGTAGAGATGTGGAGAGATTTGAGAAATATAAAATGGCTAAAAAGAAAGTTAAGAAAGCTGTTCGGGAAGCTAAATCTAAGGTCTATAAGGAGGTGTACGAGAAATTAAACACTAAAGAGGCTGAAAATGATATATACCGGATTGCTCGGATGCGGGAAAGGAAGACCAGAGACTTATGTGCGGTGAAGTGTGTCAAAAATGAAAATCAGAAGGTTTTAGTTCGAGATGAGGATATCAAGGAAAGGTTGAGAGATTATTTTGACAAATTGTTTAATGAGAGCTTTACTAAGAATTTGGATGGACTTATCATTCAATATCAAGATATAAACCGTGATTTCATACGTAAAATAAGACTACCTGAGGTTAAAGAAACTTTGACCAGAATGAGTTTATGAAAAGCGGTTGGTCCTGACGGGATTTCTATCGAGATTTGGAGATGTTTAGGAGAAATAGGCGTTAAATGGTTGACGGATCTGTTTAATAAGATTTGGCAGACAAAAAAGATGCCAAATGAATGGAGGAAAAGTATTCTTGTACCTATCTACAAAAATAAGGGTGACATTCAAAGTTGCTCAAACTACCTGGAATAAAACTTATATGTCACACCATGAAACTTTGGGAGAGAGTGATTGAACACAGTCTAAGGAAGGATATTAAGATAACAGAGAACTGGTTTGGGTTCATACCTGGACGATCGACGACATAGGCTATTCATTTGCTTCGTCAACTTGTCGAGCGTTTTCGAGAGAGAAGAAGAGATTTGCATATGATATTTATTGATTTAGAGAAAGTGTACGACAAGGTACCTAGAGATGTATTATGGGGGACAATGATGAAGAAGGGGGTCCCCGTCAAGTATATTGACATAATCAAGGATATGTACAATGGAGTAGTAGCAAATGTCAGAACTTGCGGTGGCCTAACGAGTGATTTTCCGATTACAATTGGTTTACATCAAGGATCTGCATTAAGTCCATTCCTGTTTACCATCGTGATGGATGCGCTTACTAGAACTATCCAATATGAGATACCTTGGTGTATGCTATTCGCTGATGATATTGTTCTAGTAAATAAGACGAAAGCAGGGGTTAATGTCAAATTGGAATTATGGAGGCAAACATTGGAATCTCGGGGGTTCAGATTGAGTAGGTCCAAGACAGCATATATGCATTGCAAATTTAGTAAACAGAGAAGTCAAAACCATATTGGTATAACATTGGAAGGGCAAGAGATATCACCGAGCGATCAGTTTAGATATCTAGGTTCCATCATCCAAAAAGATGGGGAGATCGATGGTAATGTTAATCAAAGGATCTAAGCTGGTTGGTTGAAATGGAGGAGTGCAACAGGGATTTAGTGTGATCGTAACTTTCCGTTAAAATTGAAAGGGAAGTTTTATCGAAGCGCTATTCGGCCTGCCTTATCATATGGTACAGAGTGCTGGGCTTCTAAGAAGCATCATACACAGAAGATGCACGTAGCGGAGATGTGCATGCTTCGTTGGATGTGCAGTAACACTAGAAAAGATAAGATGGGAAATGAGGATATTCGTGCAAAAGTTGGTGTAGCACCTGTGGAGGAGAAAATGCGGGAAAACCGGCTAAGATGGTTTGATCATGTGCGATGCAGACCTATGGAAGCACCGGTTCAACGAATTGATACTCTCGATATGGGCAATGGCAAAAGGGCAAAAGGGAGACCGGAGAAAATATGGATGGAGGTGATACGAAACGATATGGTTGCCAAAGGCCTCAATGAAAGTATATTGTTCGATAGGAATGAGTGGAGGCGGAGGATTCATGTGCTGGACCGGCGTGATTCTCATGTTGGTTCATGTAGCCTACCCCATATGTTTGGGATAAAAGGCTCAGTTGTTGTTGTCGTCGTCGTCGTCTCAAAGCCCCAGCCAAACCCTAACATACTTTTTCCTTTTCTTTCTTTTCCTCCTTCTCAAAGACAATTGAGAACACTAACCAGCCCTTTCTTTATCCTCTTCTCAAAATTCATTCAAATAATACTTCAATCACTCTAAATATCCAGATTTTCATCTAAATTCCTCTTTTACTCCTTCTATTAAGCTTCTAATTTCATTGGTTATGGTGTCCCCTTGATTAGTGGTAAGAAAACGAGGGTTTGGAATGGGGAAAGGAAGGGGAGAGTATTTTGAGTTTTTTTTTTAATTTGGCACCATCAAGATTGGTTATAAGGGTAATTTCATGTATTTCCTTAACCGAAATTTGTCATTAAAATGCCAACATCAAATATATGTATGTATTTATCTGCTATTTGAAAAACCTTAGATAATTATATGTCAATCGGCAGAAAAATCAGATATTTATGTCATTTAGCCTATATGTAAGAAAGGGTTTTCTATATATATTCCCATCTAATCTTTGTATTTGCTCAAATATTATATGCTGTTTCAGAAAACCTGTTGGCCGTGATGCAGTCAAAGAATAGGTATAAAAAGCGGACATTAGCTTAATTAATGCAAAACCTATTAAATTTATATAAGAATTTTTAAATTGTTGTCTCTAATTCCCTTGACCGAGCAATATTACAAATCACACCACAATCTGCACCAAACGAACACAGACGGCACTAAGTGCTACGATCAAACAAAAAAATTCCAGTAGAAACAACCAGTAAAAATATTCGCATTTTATTGTGTACAAAAATAATGTAGCTTCTTGCCATTCAAGTCCAAATCAGCCCCACAGGCATCCTTTTTCTGATCAGAAGCCCCACAAGCATCTTCTCTCTGTACCAGCCTAAGCTGAAAATGATGATTGCTGCCCAAAAAATTCTTTCCATTTAGTTTATATCCACACAAAAATCGACTTGCAGGAATTATACATAACGTCTACTTCATTTTCTTAAGATTCGACCAAATTCATCAAACAATAGCTCAGAAATATAACTCAATAAAAAAACATATCAATCTCTTGATCGAACTACATGCTATACACAAGAATCCTGCACGCTTTCGGATTACATCGTACATACACTACAACAAAATGAAGAAATGAAATGTTGTAAAAAAAAGTGAATACCGTGATTCTTCCCGCGTGACCGAGGAATGTGGGCAATTAGAAATATATGCTAGTAGCTTAAAACTCTCAATTGTTTGAAGATGGTGTATCTGTACTACCGCTGGGTTTGGAATCAGGATTGTCACTTTTCTCGGAATCGGAATTCTCCCTCTGCAATTCAATCTCTGAACTCCCAGCGCGGTTTCTTCGATTCCGCCGGTCCTGATTATGACCAAGAATGCAAGGTCATATAAAAAGTTCAGCTATTTTTATTTTAAAAAATTTTATATAGTACCTTTAGTTTTTAAAGTAAATATTAGAGTTGTTTATATATATTGAAGGATGAAGGGTGCAATTACATATTTTATTTATGAGTGTACACGGGCTTTTGATATAAATGGGTTCCAACAATAAGACTCAAGCCTGAGGTTTGGCACATCTTATATCTTATATACCCATATATTTCTCATACTTTTTCCAATGTGGGCCTATTTTAGTCTCTCACATCTCAACAGTAAATACATTCATGGATTTATTTCCTAATCTTCATGTACGACATGAATCTACACTTAACTTTATACATGCAGCAAAGAACTCGGTAAGCAAAATTAGCTAAATCAAGAGGCAATTGTAATTTGTCCCAAAATACATTCCAATGACTAGGAAGAACCCCAAAGCTGTGGTTTTATTTTCGGATTACAAGCAAGAAGCCAAGAAATGAGGGTAGTTGCATATAACACCTTTTGTCGATACATCATCCAGGAGTTATAAGCTGTAACCCCCCTCAACTGCTTTATTAAAAAACCCGCACCCTTGAAATGAGTCAATTGAAAGCTTATAAGTGCTATTTCAGCCAGATCGAGATTAACCCTGGATGTCATGAGCTAAGGAGTTGCATGTTTTGGTTGAAAAATAGATGAAAGGCCTACTATGCAATTAATCCCCAAAACCAGAAGTATTTTTCGTGTAGAAACTCTTGGGACAAAGAAGACAACAAAAGAGACGGTTTCTCTCAAGCCTCAAATAAAAGGTTATGTTTCTTAGGGGTTGTTTAGTTGGTTGTAATCGAGTTGCATGCAATATGTGTTGCAAAATGGAATTTTATGTTCGGTTAGCAATGATCTGAAATGGAAATCAAGTTGTAAAATGCAATGAATTTGCAACATTCCTAGCAACCGTTTGACTTTGGAAGGAACGGTTTTAACAATTACTTGGAGAGTCGCATTCGCTTATCATATGCCCACCTAAGCATATTGCATTATATGTTGTACTTCCTCTGGTTTATCGTTCAGCCAATCACAAATGATTGTTTGAATTTGGAACTCGAACAACAAAAGTTCTTAAAAAAAAGCAACAAAACAATGGATTTTGAGCTTTTTGTTTGCAACAAATGTTGCAATTCCTGTTGTTGCTAACCATTAACCAACCAGCCCTAGTGTAATTAGTATATAGATAGTGCAACAGTCTAGTTAACCACTTGAATTTAAAAACAAAATGAGGGATCAGAAACCAAACCTCACGAGGAATTGGGTGATCAGATTCCAACAATCGAACAACTTGGCTCATCTTTGGTCTCTTCTCTGAGTCGGGATCAACACACCTCAAAGCTGTTAAAAGAGCCCTTTTGAGAGCTCTTGTGGTTGGTTTTGTTTCTATATTCGGGTCTACCACCTCTTCTGAGCGCCGGCTACCAACCATCATTTTAAGCCAGTCGATGAGATTTACCTACAATCACCATGAAAATATCAATGATTAGAAAGCAACAGACTTGCCTTGTTTGGATAATTAAGTTTAGAATACCTAAGATTTCATTTGGAAAAGAATATCCCTCAATACATGTGTGTTCCTTTAAAGTTAAATTCCTTGGGAATTTTATCTCAAATGCATGTTTTTAAATGTATGTTTGAATATTTGGCAAAAAATGCATTTTTGAATAGTTTGGGATAGAAATCTTAAATGCATGTTTAGATTTAAGAAAGGAAAAAGATAACATGACAAAGGCACAAATTTCCATATTAAATAAATAAAGCCAAGGATTAGTAGAATGGTCCAAAACTAGAGAGCGAACAGCCATCTCCGTCCTCATCTAAGTATTTTCCCGTCGAAATGGGGACTGTAGAGCAAAGGATCCGTCAAAATTTCAGATGTTTTAAGACTAATAAACAACTTCATTTTAACCATATCTTCATTTCCTGCCCAAGAAAACTAATGTCAAGAAATGGGCTTGTTATAATTCTAGATGACGATTGAATGTCCTCCAAATTCTCCTAGGGAGTGTTAGTCTAAAATAATTTTAGAATTCAGAATTTATAAATGAAATGACCGTCATTTTGATAAAATTCTTTTCTATTCAAAATGCTAGTCATTTGATTTCAAAATTCATATGTAATTTAGGACAATACATTTAATAATATCCCTCAATACATGTGTGTTCCTTTAAAGTTAAATTCCTTGGGAATTTTATCTCAAATGCATGTTTTTAAATGTATGTTTGAATATTTGGCAAAAAATGCATTTTTGAATAGTTTGGGATAGAAATCTTAAATACATGTTTAGATTTAAGAAAGGAAAAAGATAATGACAAAGGCACAAATTTCCATATTAAATAAATAAAGCCAGGGATTAGTAGAATGGTCCAAAACTAGAGAGCGAACAGCCATCTCCGTCCTCATCTAAGTATTTTCCCGTCGAAATGGGGACTGTAGAGCAAGGATCCGTCAAAATTTCAGATGTTTTAAAACTAATAAACAACTTCATTTTAACCATATCTTCATTTCCTGCCCAAGAAAACTAATGTCAAGAAATGGGCTTGTTATAATTCAAGATGATGATTGAATGTCCTCCAAATTCTCCTAGGGAGTGTTAGTCTAAAATAATTTTAGAATTCAGAATTTATAAATGAAATGACCGTCATATTGATAAAATTCTTTTCTGTTTAAAATGCTAGTCATTTGATTTCAAAATTCATATGTTATTTAGGGCAATACATTTAATAATAGGCGTTAGCTGGTATTCAACGAACAGAGGTTCGACGGACGTCGATCGATAGCAAGGATGACCAGTGACGGGGAATGAGACCATCGACGAAGATGGTCAGTCGGTGGTCGAAAGCAGCGATCGGTGGCGGCGAAGACGATCGCCGGCCGGCAACGAGGATGGTCGGTCGACGGTGGTGGCGCTGAACTCGACCGGCGACGAGGACGGTAGGTCAGGGACGGCGGCGACGTGCGGTTGGCGGCGACGAGCTACCAGCCGATAGCGGCGAGGCGATCACCAAGTGACAGTGGCGGTGTGGACGGTCGGCCGGCGCCGGCGGCGATTGGACAATGGCGGCGACAAGGGGTGATTGATGGCTAGGGCAATCAACAAGCGATGGTGGTGATGTGGATGGTCGGCCAACCACGGTGATGGGGACGATCGGCAAGCGGCGGCGGCGGCAAGCCGGTTAATGGTGGCGATAGTCAGTGGTGGCAATGTTCGGTGGGACGGTCTATTTAAATGTTAATCTATTATGTATATTATGACATTTTAGAAAATCTAGGGGTACATGGTGATTTGAAAATTGATTGGTTTTCTCATTTTTGTACTATAAGTTGAATAATGAATTCTAAAATCCAAATTCTCACATTCTAGAATGCTAGTTTCGACTACCACTATTAAGCAAATTCCAATTTTAAATAAATTGGGACTAACACGAATTTTCAAATTCCGAAATTGCATTTTCAAATGACTTGGTAGTAACACCCCCAGAGATCGGGAAAGTAGGAGAAAAGGATGATATAGATTTAATATAAGGAATTATGTTCAGCTCTATAAGGCATAAGACAAAGCCAAGAGCTTAAAAGAGAATGAGACCAAAATAGAAACAGAAATGACTAAACGTCTAATTGGTGTCAGATGAAAAAGAAAGGAAGCCATTGTTCCAAATAAAATGGCCGCTAAAACCTTACTATGCAGATATATTTGCAATAAATGTGATATTTCAACCTCTGCACTTCGATCTAGTAAATCTTTTCATACCTCATTTGCTGGGCGACCATAGTCCACAGGATCTCTCCCAGTAATGGCCTCCAAGAGAACAACACCAAAGCTATAAATGTCGCTCTTCTCATTAAGAAGTCCAGTATTGGCGTATTCTGGTGCCACATATCTTCAAAAACAATAATTGCAAAATTTGATCAACACACATGAATAAAGTTGTGTTCCATTCACGTTTTCGATAATTAAATATATGTATTTTTATTTCCTTCTTATTTTTTTATATCTCGACCAAGAGATTAATGTGATGGCTATAAAGTGCATCAATTAAAGTGCATCAATATGAAACAGAGATCCTACCCAAATGTCCCCATTACACGTGTAGCCACGTGACTCTTCCCAGCACCCAAAAGCTTGGCTAAACCAAAATCTGAGACTTTGGAATCAAATTCATCATCGATCAATATATTGCTGGATTTGATATCACGATGCACCACTTTCGGCTCAATGGCTTCGTGTAAGTAGGCCAGACTGTCAAAACAAAATTATCTCCTCCATTAAAATCAAGTCTGCATAATAGATTTAGCTTTTGCAAACATTAGGTGAAAATGGAAAGAACAAGTCAAGAAAGAGTTCGAGAAGCTACAAAGAAGTAATAGCGACATAACAAAGTTCAATTATTTATTGACGACGCCTATATAAAGTCAATTTTTAAGACTGATGCAATAATTACAGCACGAAATTATGAATCGTGATCATCAAACAACAAGATGACAACCGTAAGGCAAACTATGTAAAATTTAAGATCAACAAAAATACACCAAAAAGGATGAAAGTACAAAAGCCATTTGGTTCTGACTTACGCCTTAGCAGTTCCAAGGAGAATCTTTACTCGAGCCTCCCAAGTGAGGAATCCCCTCTGGCGCATGGCCCCATGAAGCCACTGTTCGAGATTTCCATTATTAACATACTCATAAACTAGCATCCTGGACATCATTAAAACAATGCACCAGATAGTAAAGATTATGGTATGTGGTATCATATTAATCTGACAAAGGCATCTCTGTCTATGGTAAAAATTCAAAACGAGGAAGTAATTATTAGATAAACTTGTAGCATATTCATAAGCCATGAAATATAAAGGTGCATGTATATACCTTTGGGTGCCCTCCACGCAATAACCCAAGAGATGAACTAAGTTCTTGTGTCGTACATGACCAATGGCCTCAACTTCCACTCTAAACTCTTTCTCTGCCTGGCCTCTACAATTCCAACAAAGCCACAATTAAACACCCACAATTAAACACTTGCGTAAAAATTTTATAAAACTATCTTATCACATACACAAAAATGAAAAATCCCGTTAACTTACAAGTTGTTGAGAAGCTTCTTAACAGCAACCGGACTCCCATTTATCAAACTACCTCGATAAACAACCCCATAACCACCTTCACCAAGTACATTATCCTTCGAAAATCGATTTGTTGCAAGTTCCAAATCCCTCAAAGTGAACCAGTGACCCCAACCAAGGTGAGAAAACTCAGGAAGCCCAACCAAAGGCGAAGGAGCCGATATAGGATAAGAGGACGATGGTCTATAGTTACCAAATGTACCCGAGCTTCCTTCTTCCCCAAACTGAGAGCCCGTATCCTTATCCACTTTATGAAACGAGCCTGAATGGCTGTTTGTATCTCCATGTCTTGATTTGCCCAAACCCAAATGAACCATAATCTTATCTGAGTCATTTTCGTTAGTTTTGCCTTTGATAGTGAGTAGAATCCCATCATGTGCAACAAAATCATCAGATGAGACTTGTTCTACTCTTACCTCTTTTATTTCCTTTGAAACTGTGGGGATTTGGGAGACAGGGAGATTAGCTGAAGCTCTTCTTTGCCTTTTTCGACTCCGAGAAGAAAGACATATTACTAATATGATCAAAGAGCCTAACATGAGAGCCCCAACACCTATTCCAATTATCACCCATACCTTCAGGCCTAAAAAACTGGTCTTTTTAGATAGCCCTTGTGTTAGAGCAGTATCAGATGACATAATTATTTAGAGCAAAAGAGCAGCCTACATCAGAAAAAGAAAGAAAGATGAGGCCTCAACAAATTTGAATAAATTTTACTTTCTATGATGCCCTGTTTGGGTATAGAGTTAGGGTATCCAGAGTTTATTTTTAAGTGGAGGTAGAGGGGATGCAAACTCTAGTTTGCTAGGCTCTACCTCCACTTTAAATTTTAACTTTAATAAGTGTTTCGCAATGTAGTAATCTATACTCCAAGGTTTTGTTTTGGAGTTTTCTAAACTCCATAACAAGAGTTTTCTTCTCACTTTTTTGGAGTTTAGAAAACTCTAGTTGGTTTCGAATTTACCAAACTCCCGTTATCTCAACTTTGGAGTTTAGATAACTAGAGTTTTCTAAACTCCAAAATGAGAGCCAAACATGACATAGTATTTTGGAGTTAAGTTTTGATAACTTTATGAAACTCCGGTTATCTAAACTCAACTCCATTGCCAAACAATTCATATTGTTGCAAGAAGAAGTTTAATTCAAATGATTGCATATGCTTAGATGCAGAAACATTAGGTATATTTATGCAACAGAAGACTTTAGTTAGGAACATGACTAGCTTATTGATGATAATGATATCAGTGCAAGCAGAAAGAACGTCAGTACCATATTTAATTGATTGCTTTTTTAATCACTGTGTTTAACAATGATTAGGCATTACACTACAGTGACAAATTCAAGTAAACAATGTCTATTAACAACAATTACTTGGAACAAGACAACAATTAATTGACACAAGCTAGCACACTGCCAAACAATAAAAATCACAGCAAAAGGACAAAAAGCAGCAACTACGATTTTTCTTTTCTCCTCTTTTCTTTTCTTTTCTTTTTTTTTTGGGGGGGGGGGGGGGGGGTGGGGGCGGGGGGAGAGGTTTTGTCAGTTTATTGAATAATACAGAGAAAAGCTTGTAAGGACTCACCAAAATATAAAGCTTTACTACTTCATTAAAAAATAAGTTTTAAAAAAAATTCAGCAACAAAACACTACAAAAGTTTTTAAAAACCAAAATTTGTCAACAAACTAATTTTCCTCTACCCATTAAACCTTCATTTCTCAACATTTTAGCCTCAAAAACTACAAAAAGAGTAAAAATGAAAGAAATTGAGCCCATATGAAAGTTGCAAACTTTACTTTCTACAAACAATAATTTTTGTTGCAAGAAGAAATTTAACTTAAATGATTGCGCATGCTTAGACGCAGAAGCAATGATTTAATTTATGTCAATACATAAGAAATTAGATAGGAACATGACAAACTTATTGATGATATCGCTATCAATGCAAATAGCAAGAGCGGCAGTACAATTTATTTATTTTTTTGGTGGAAAGCCCTTAACCTTGGTACAATCTTTAATTGATTGCTTTTTTAATCACTGCATTCAACAATGTTTCAGGCATTAAACTACAGTGACAAATTCAAGTAAACAGTGAATATTAACAACAATTAGTTGGAACCAGACAGCAATTGATTGACACAAGCCACCCAAACAATAAAAATTACATCAAAGGGACAAGAAAGCAGAAACTAAGATGTCATTTTTATAAAAGTTGGGTTAATTTCTAAATAATACCCTGAGGATTTCACATATTTTGCTTTATATACCTAATTCATTTTTTCGAAAAACTTACGTTACCTAAATTACAATCCATGTGTATTTTGTTTGAAATAATGATGGATTTGATGGTCAACTGATGGGAGCAGTAAAATATCAACGGTTTGTAATAATTGTTGCGAAAAAATCAATAAGTATATAAATGGGGTATTATTTAGCAATTAACCCATAAAAACTTATGAATAATATAGAGAAATGCTTGTAAGAAAAAAACTCACCAAAATCAAATCTTTACTACTTCAATGAGAATATAACTTTAAAAAACAAATTTTATCAACAATTTTAACATCAAAACTACAAAAAGAGTGAACAATGAAAGCAATTGCATTCATATCAAAGATTCAAACTTTCACAGTACCTCTAACCTCCAGATCTCCGGCGAAAAGCCACCTCCTTGTTCCAAAAACGAAACCCTAGAACAATCGGCACCCAAATTGACACCCGCTTCTCACAGATCCCTGAAAGCTTTGGGCTGATGAAAATGGACCCTTTCACAGGCAGTCCACGCGCAATGCGAGCTCAGATCTGGAACGGTGAAGAGAAAGGAGCGAGCTTTCCTTCGAAACCCTAACCCTAGCCCTAGAACGAGGGATCTCTGCTCCTTGATTTGTGAGAAATTGAGAGATCGGGTATATGAGAGAGAGGCTCTTTTTTCTTTCCAGGTGCTGTAATAAAAATGATGGGGGGGTTTGTTTTTGATTCAATATTATTGTCTTTAAATAATGGTATTTTTCCACTTTAGACCCTGCATATGATTTTATTTACAAGAATCAAGGTAGGGTTTAACCATTTCATTCACCACGTGTAAAAAAAATTGCTGTTTGAGAAATGATTTCTTCTAATCATGAATGGAGACATGCTAGAATTTATTGTTAGAAAATTGGCAAATGGATAGTAATAAATATTAAAAATATTGTTTAAATTGATTATAGAAAATGGTATAAAAGGTATTTGCACCACAAGAGGCGACTGCAGCTCAACATGCTTGTTTATTCAAACGATATCGAAAGTTTATTATATTCAGAAAGGGTTTTCTTCTGTCAGCCCCCAATACTTCAATATTTTTCAATATCCCCCCATAGTTGGTATTTACCTGTGAACTCTCTATACTTATAAATTACTCCTGCAGCCCCTCCTATTTCATTTTTGAAAATTATTCCTCCTCTTCCGCCGTCATCGCCGTCCCCCGCTATAGCCATCTTCTTTCTCCTTCTCTTCAACACTATCACCGCCACCGTCAACACCACCATCATCTTCCTCCTCCTCCTCTTCTTCAACCCATCAATACCAACTTCTTCCTCCTCATTCTCTTCAACACCGCCGTCGCCATCATCAACCATTGGGTTGAAGAAGAAGGTGATGGTGATGGTATTGATAAGGAGGGAGAAGAAGGAGACGATATGATGGAGCTCCTTCTCGGGCCTCCGTCGGACGTTGTCTTCCGTTGATCTCGAGGTGAACTTGACCAATTATCCTTCGCTGCGTGTGGGTCTCAATGGGTTTTGGGGGGAAGAGGTGAGATGTGAAAGCTGCCGCCGAGTACCTGCAAAGAAATCCCGGGGTGGTTTGGTACCATCGAGGACCCTCCGACGCTCAAGTTAGTGATGAGATCCGAGCAGAGTAACGGCTTAAGTGTAAAAAAAATGGCTTACCCGACCCCTCTGTGATGGGGTTTTATATAGCGGTGGTGGCACGCAGCGGCAGGCACGAGAATCTCGCTGGCAATTACTCTCCCGACGTCACGCCCGCGCAGAGAGAGGATCGCCCATTAATGGGGATCGTGAGGGCGTGCAACGTGGGATCTTGTTGGCGTAGAATCTGCGCATGGCGAGATTCGGGAGCGGCGGTTACGCCTGTGAGTGGTGGAGTTGGTCGGAGGGACGAGGAAGACGGCCTCGGCTGAGGGCTCGGGGAAGAGCGGGGAGGCCGAGGAGTCTTTGTCCTGTGGCAGCTCAGGCGAGCTGAGGGGCCGAGGAGGCTAATTTGCAGGGGGGCCCGTTGAGGGCCAGTTTGTGCTTGCAGGTCGGGCACAGGGGACCTGGTCGGCCCCTGTGGGCCCTTTCTTCTGAGTCTTGGGACAAGCCATCTGCCACGTGTCCTGATCTTGGAGGTCGCCAATATCGAGCGTCATCATTAGCCCCCCACTCTTGCCCCGTCTAGCTAGCGGGTCGGGTCGGGAGTGGACTGCCGGGCCCCCCGAGGTGAGCTCCTTCTCAGAGTTGTGCCGGGATGAGTCCTCGAGCCGTCGGTTGTCTTTTCCGCTAGCGAATCGAGGCGGGATCTTTGCATTTAAGGAGGGTGCGTCGGTTCGTGCACTCTGCATTCGAAGCGACGGTCCACGTGTCGAGCGCCAACTGGCTGATGTGACGTGCGCAGGTCTGCGGCGTCTGACGGGACGCTGCCAATCGCTGGGCTGCCCCGTGGAGCGATCGGAGCCGCTGGGCGCGAGGAGTCGTTTCGGCGGGAGACGATGGGCGCCATTGGATGAGGCCGTATGCGGTAATAAATACGGGTGGGGCCCGCCCTAGGGCCCTTACTCTCTCATATTCCTCATTCTCAAGCCCCAGCTGCTCGGCGCTCGTCTCCCTTCTCCCGTTCCCAACCTTTGAAGAGTTTCCTTCCCAGGTTAGATGTCTTCCTCTGTAGAATCAGTACACGTCGTAGGAGTAGATGATAGGGTTTCTTTAGATGTGTCTGCGTCTCCTCGAGGAGCAGGGGCTGGGCCCTCTCCCCGAGGCCGTGAGGCGGGGGCCGCCTCCAGGAAGGAGGCGGTAGATGTAGACCCCAGCACCCCGTGCTGGGTGAGGCATGAGGACGAGCTCGCCAATGCTCGAGCTCGCTTCCACATTCCCCCACGCTACACGCTTCGTCTGGCCGAGGAAGGAGAGAGGGAAAACCAGGTACGGGGTAGGGAGATTGCCCTCTATTTGAAAGCTTTTTGGGGCGGAATGTGCTTGCCCTTCTCTCCTGAGGTCATCGCCGCTCTGAATTTCTTCGGCTTGGCTCCTGGCCAGTTGGTGCCGAACGCGTGGAGGATCCTCCTTGGGTTCCTGATCTGCCTGAAGCTGCAGGCGATTCCTTTCAGCCTCTCCCTTCTCGATTCCTCCCTTGCTTTTAAGAGTCACACCGGCGGTCGAGCTGGCGACCCGAGATGGGTTTATTTTACTTTTAGGAAGCGGCCCGGGGTCGCCGCCGGGACGGGGGTCGTGGCCTTGCCCTCCTCCATTCACGACTGGAAGAAGAAGTTTTTCTTCGTCTCCCCTCCCGAGGGAGAGGACTGGCCGGTGCCCACCAAGTGGTCGAGGGATAAGAGTCTGCCGGGGAACCTGTCCGACGACCCCGCCGCGGTAACAATGGCGTCGTGGGAACCCATCCCTCGATACGACGTGCTGCTGTCCGAGAGGGATTTGAGCTGGGCCGGGCTTAGCCCCGTCGAGTCCGTTGGTAAGTTAGGCTTGCTTTCTGGGTTTATGTTTTACTCGCGTTGCTGATAAGTGGGGTGTTTATTTTGTGCAGGATCCATGGACTTCAGCGTTCTCCGAGATGCTATGCGCCAACCGAGGCAGCCTGCTAGGGCTGGGGGCGCCAGCTCTTCCCGGACGCAGGCTGCCCTCACTCCTACCGCCCCGGTGGCGGTGCCCGGAGGACGCTCGGCGGTGGATCCCGCCCCGGGCCCCAGCAGAGTGTCGGGCCGGAAGCGGGCCCTGATTGTGGAGGACACAGCCTCGGAAGAAGAGATCGGCTCCCCCTCGGAGACTCTCAAGAGGAGTTCCCGGAGGCCTTTCCGGGGCCGGTCTTCGCCGACTGTGGTGGAGGAAGGGGGGCTCCAGTTCATAGTGCCGTCCGGGCTGTCGGTCGCGGACAGCCTCTTCCACGAGATAGAGACCTCGGCCGGGGGTTGGGTTCCCAGGGGAACTCTCAAGGCTCAGCTGGCGTCGATCGCCCAGGAAGCCGTGCAAGTGAGCCCCCAGTGCGCGGTGAGATTTAGTGTTTTCCTTCATATTTTCTGATCCTTCTCCTTCTTATGCCCTCCCAGACTCTCCAGCACGTGGCCCTCGCCCTTCGCATAGAGACCGAGGTGGTAACACCGGCGATAGAGGCCGCGGGCCAGCTCGCCGCGTTGCAAGAGAGCTCCAGACAGGAGCAGGAGGCGATGTCGGCGAGGATCGCCGCCCTGGAGGGTGAGGTGAATGCCGGGAAAAGGGAGGTCGCCCGGCATCGCGAGGCCGCCGCAATCGCCGAGGGCAAGTTCGAGGACTCCCAGGTGCTCGCTGGCAACCTCAAGAAGACGGTGAAGACCTTCCGGAAGAAGCTGGGGGCGACGGCCGAGGCCTATAAGTCGACGGAATCGAGGGCCGTGGCGAGCTACAAGGGGTCGAGGGGCTTTTATGACGATCTGGCCGTCGCTACGACACGCATTTGGCACGACGCCCTTGATGTCGTCAAGTCTCGGATGCCGGAGTTCGACGACGCGGATCTGCGGGCTGAGTTCCCCCTCGTGGGCGTCGACGAGCAAGGGGGAGAGGCTCCCGGCGGGGAGGGGGCCGAGGACCCAGCGCCCCCAGTGGTGGAGGTTGAGGACCTCGAGGTCGTGTCCGGGCCCGAGGTGTAGAGCCCCCACTTTCCTATCTTCACTTTGTTTTCCTTTTGAATTTTGTAAGGCTAAGGAGCCATAAAATATCTTTTGTAAAAAACTTATGTTTGGCAGTAGTAATAAAGTTTTTCTTCTTCAGCTGTGATAAAGTTTTCCTTTCTGCCATCTGTTTGTGAAGAATACTCGCTTTGGGATATTTTTACTTGCGCCGTTGTGCTTTCATGTCAAGTTGGCTCTCTGTCCAACGATCGTCCGTCGAGCTGACTGCAGTTGTTTGCCGACGAGCGTCTCCGAGGAGGTATCTCCTTGGGCCCCGAGGTCGAGCGGGAGATCGTTTAGGCTTAGGCAGACCTGACATTTGTTTCTGATTTAGAGTATCGGCTGTCATCTGGGGGTGATCGGGCGGTGTAGCTGCGCCGTCATTTCCCGCTAAGGCTTCACGCATCTGTTGCAGCGTTAGGGGGGTTACCCGCCAGGGGTGGCCGAGCAGGGTAGCTGCTTGGCCGCCTTCTTTCCAGGGCTTGGTTCTTTAGAGTTGTTGGTAGGCGACTACCAGCCTTGGGGGGTTGAGCGGGGTAGCCGCTCCGATGTCCTTGTGAGGGCTTTTGATCCCTGGCGTAGATAGCAGGAGCCGGAGTTTGACCGAGCAGGGTAGCTGCTCGGGTCCCCCTATATGAGGGCTTTTGATCCTTCAGGACGGTGGTAAGAAGCTACCGGCCGTCGATGGCCAGGCAAGGGCCCGACAGCCTCGGGGAGGATTTTTGATCCCCGGCGTGTGGCAGGGAAGCTGCCCGTCGGGGATAGCCGAGCGAGGGAACCTCGGGCTCGGCTGCCTCTGGGAGGGCTTTCAGATCCTACAGGATGGGGACCGAGCAGGGTTACTGCCCGGTGCCTCTTGGCGAGGACTTTGATCCCTGTCGGTTATGGTAGGAAGCTACCAGCCGGGGATAGCCGGGCAAGGACCCGACTGCCTCTGGGAGGACTTTAGCCTTTGGCGCGAGGAAACCTATAAGGCTGTAGGAGGCCCACCAAGGACCTTTGGCCGGGCAGGGTTACTGCCCGGTGCCTCTTAGAGAGGGCTTTTGTCCTGAAAGATAGCCGAGTGAGGGAACCTCTGGCCTCGACTGCCTCTGGGTGGGCTTTTGGATCCCCGGTGTTGTGGCAGGGAAGCTGCCCGCGGGGATAGCCGAGCGAGGGAATCTCTGGCCTCGACTGCCTCTGGGAGGGCTTTTTGATCCCCGGCGTCGTGGCAGGGAAGCTGCCCATGGGGGATAGCCGAGCGAGGGAACCTCGGGCTCGGCTGCCTCTGGGAGGGCTTTCTGATCCCGGCGTTGTGGTAGGTAAGCTGTCGGCCGGGGATGTTTGAGCAGGGCGGCTACTGGGTTGAACCTTTGACGAGGCGCAGCCTGGTCGTTCGGCTGTAGGTGCGGGGAATAGGAACGGTCGAGGCAACGGCTCGCGCGTCTAGTGCATTGAATGTGGGGGGAGAGGAAGCGACAGGGGCACGTCGCTTCGTTTCCACCGAGTTACGTTGAAGGACACCGCGTGGCGCGTCGCTTCGTTTCCACCGGGTAACGATTGATGGACGCCGCGTGGCGGCCGTTGGGCTGCACAGCGGGCTATATAAGAAGTACCGGTTCTTCCCTCTTCGCAGATAGGCCATCGAAAATGGAGGATTTCCCGTTCACTATCCCCGAAATCATCAGTTCTGCGGATGCGTACCTTTATGACCGCGACCGCACCGAGGACACGGTGCAGTTTGTTGTTGCTCGCATTGAGGAGCACTTCGGTCGGTTGCTCCCCAGGCGCTCCTCCCTGCTGCAGCTACTGATGTACTCCATCTGGAGGGTATCTCCGGGGCTTTACAACCCCCTGTCGGAGCAGCTCTTCGACGAGGCCGTGGGCAAGCTGCGGTCCTTGAGGCGCTTCGGGTTGATCTTCGCGAATTTTTTTTTTTTTGGCATCTACGGCTTAGGAGCCCATAATACCTTTTGAATAAACAAAGATTTCCTTTCTTTTTCGCAATGCTCCATTGATCCTTATTCAATCAACAGTAGATTCTAGGAAGAATTTATATTGCTTAAAAAAAGAACAGGTACAGGTTAAAGGATGACTTTGTTGGCTCGGGCCGAGCCCCCTGAAGGGCTGCCGGCCCCCGCGCTTGACATAGGGCATGGGGCTCCCTGAGCCCCGGGCTGGCTGGCCGCCGAAACGAGCATGATCTGGCCGATGGTCAGGTCGGTGGTTGGGCGAGGCTGCTCCTGCTCGCGGTCGGTCTGCCGTTTGTCCCTTAAGTAGGTGGCAAGGTGTCCGGACCGGATGAGCTCCTCGATGTAATCCCTCAGTTGTTTGCAGCCCTCCGTGGCGTGGCCCAGCACCCAGTGGAAAGCACAGTAGGGGCCCCGGGTTCGCTTAGCGGCATGACGTGGGACCGGGGGGAACTTGAAGAACCCCTCATTCTGGGCCTCCTCTAGCAACACCGCGAGGGAGACGTTGAGGGGGGTATACTCCTGGAATTTCGGATGGTAGGGATGCTGACGCTCCGGCCTGTCCTCCCGAGTCCTTTTCTTCTGGTCGGCCGGTCCATCCGGGGAAGGTTAGCATTCACTTCGGATTCTAGCTGGACCTCGCGCTCGGTCCACGCCTTGACTTCGACCATGGTCTTAGGTTGAGCCAGCGCGAAGGAGCGCAGCCATTCTTTATGCCTCAGACCAGATCTGAGTGCCGTTATGACGGTCTCGTCCCGGTGCTCGGGCACCTCTAGGAGGGCGTTGTAGAAGCGGGTAATATAGGCATTGAACGTTTCCTTGTCCCCGCTCTTAACCGTGAAGAGGTAGTCGACCGTGCGCTTCTGTCGACGGTTCCCCACGAAATGGCCGAAAAACTGGGTGGCCAACTCGTCGAAGGTCGAAATTGAGCGGGGCTCGAGCCCCCGGAACCAGTCCCGACCCGCGCGGATGAGGGTGGCAGGGAAGGCCCTGCACTGGGCAGCGTCGGAGTGATCTTGGAAGCTCATTCCTGCGGTGAAAGCGTCCAAGTGGTCCTTCGGGTCGGTTTTCCCGTCGAACAGAGAGACCTTCGGGGGCTTATTACGCGAGGAGACGCGCACGGCGAGCAGTCCCTCAGTGAATGGCTTCGTGAGCGAGTCGGAGGCGTACTTAGCCTCGTCGCTCGAGAAGTTTGCTTCTCGGCGCATGCCCTCGATCTTCTTCTTGAGGGCGTCGAGCCGACCGTGGTACCTTAAGGAATCGACGCCACGGGATTCCCGGGCCCCACTGCGGGTGTACTGCGTTTGGGAGCGGCCCCGGTTTCTCTCGATAAGGTGCCTCAGGTCCCGGGATGGGGTAGCTCTTGAGTCACCGGGACGGACCCCTTCTGTGCGTTCTCGCCGATCATGGTGGGGTCGACCACGCTCGTGGATAGGAGAGGTGACCGACATTTCCTCAGGGGGGTAAGGGTCGCGAGGAGGCTCGGGGCGAGGCTCCCTGGCGGCGGATCTTGGAATGGAACCCTGGGGTGCCTAGCGGGCCTCAAGGAGCACCGATTCGAGGGACCGGTGGCGAGGGGAAGCAGCCTGCTGGTGGTTGGCCATCCAGACAGGGACAGAGTCTTCTGGAGGCGGAGGAGCAGCGATCTGGGGCCCGGGTGCGGTCGTTTGGACGCGGACGAGGGCCTCCACGAGGGATTGCAGGCGATCTATCCGGCCTGTGAGGGCGTTGATGACGGTCATGGGGAGACGTTCATCCCCGCCTTCGGTGAGAGGAAGGCGGCGGCTGGTACTGGAATCCCCAGGATGGTCGTCTGCCATGAGAGAGGAGATAGGAATGCCAACTTTGTATTTTATGGAATTTAACGCTTCCCACAGACGGCGCCAACTGATGGAGCTCCTTCTCGGGCCTCCGTCAGATGTTGTCTTCCATTGATCTCGAGGTGAACTCGACCGATTATCCTTCGCTGCGTGTGGGTCTCAATGGGTTTTTAGGGGAAGATGTGAGAAGTGGAAGCTGCCGCCGAGTACCTGCAAAGAAGTCCCGGGGTGGTTTGGTACCACCGAGGACCCTCCGACGCTCAAGTTAGTGATGAGATCCGAGCAGAGTAACGCGCGTAAGTGTAAAAAAAATGGCTTACCCGACCCCTCTGTGATGGGGGTTTATATAGCGGTCGTGGTACGCAGCAGCAGGCGCGAGAATCTCGCTGGCAGTTACGCTCCCGACGTCACGTCCGCGCAGAGAGCGGATCGCCCATTAATGAGGATCGTGAGGACGTGGAACGTGGGATGTTGTTAGCATAGAATCTGCGCATGGCGAGATTCGCGGAGCGGCGGATACTCCTGTGAGTGGTGGAGTTGGTCGGAGGGACGAGGAAGACGGTCTCGGCTGAGGGCTCGGGGACGAGCGAGAAGGCCGAGGAGTCTTTGTCCTGTGGCAGCTCGGGCGAGCTGAGGGGCCGAGGAGGCTAATTTGCAGGGGGGCCCGAGAAGGGTCAGTTTGTGCTTGCAGTTTGCCCCTGTGGGCCCTTTCTTCTGAGTCTTGGGACACGTCATCTGCCACGTGTCCTGATCTTGGAGGTCGCCAATATCAAGCGTCATCACGATAGGTGAAAGAAGAGGAGGATGAGGAAGATGATGGTGGCAGTGGTGTTGAGAAGAATGAGGCGATAGGTTGAAGAGGAGGAGGAAGAAGGCGGCGGCAGGGAAGGAGAAATAATTTTTAAAAGTGAAGTAGGAGGTTGCAGGAGTAACGTATAATTATAGGGGATTATAGGTAAATACTAATTATGAGGGGACAAAGAAAAATATTGAAGTACGGAGACTAACGGAGAAAAAAACCCATTCAAAAATTATCTCGACGTGATTATTTTGTAAAAACAACCTATGTGTAACTCAAGTAGCATCAGAGCAGATTGCTAAAGGCATTTATAAGCAGTTTTTATATTATAATAAATATTACATGCAACAGTCGTTGTAACTTCCTTTGCAACAACTCTTTAAATGCATCTATTACAACAATTTAATTTCTAAATTGTTCTTATTGCCATGAAGATTAATTGTCTCCGACATGATTGGTATCAGCTTGTTGCTCTATTTCCATTACAAAAATTGACCTTGACAAAGCTTGGTCAAAAATTAAGCAGAGAGATTGTGGAGGGCCATCCAATCTCTATTAAGCTAATGCAAATTGTTAATGTCCTAAGATCTAAAAATTAACAAATACCAAAGACTTTTCTGCAACATCGAAATTTATAGAATACTGATGTAGGTAAGGATGTGATGGTCCAGCTCAGATGGTTGATGAGTACGTGTTTCGGAACAAAACACCATGTGTCATGATTGCATGTTAAGTTTCCGGACACAATTTATTTTCACATTTGCAATCTAACAAACAAGACCCTTTATACACATGACATCTGACTATTCGATTATGAGATCTTCAATACAAGTTCATCATTCAAAATCATATACAAAGCCAGATAAAGCAGCATACGCCTTGGTGTTGATTAATGTAATTCACTTAAGATTGGAAGAGTAAACTAGTATAATTTTATTTCACGATAATTCAACCATCTTGATGATTCAAAGTGAAAAGGATTTCATCAATGTGTCGGTTGTGAAAAAGAAATAGTGAGCAAATACAGTTGGGTTGTGATTTTGTGATGCACAACTTTAAAGCCAAGTGCCACCCAATTAAAGCATGTCAATGTGAACCATGTTCAATTAAACCTTTTTCCTTTGATATTACAAATCACATGTTGGGGTATGCAAACTTCCTCACCTTTTTCGCGGAGATTTGAGTAGAGTTAAAGCTCTTAACTAATTCTAGCTTTAGTTTTATTCAAAAATTAAATTTTTTTTAATAAAAAACTTACTATAACAATATTTTTTTTGTCCTTAAGAAATAATAACATGGATATGAACCTGTACAACGGTCATTGAAATACGAAATGGAAAATGTCATGAACACATAAAAGAACATACAATAAACTTCTTTCTTATTGGTATAAGTAATTGGTAACTGTTATCAAGTCCGTGCGATAAAGAACTATATGGAAAAAAATTTTAATGTAAAGACATATATGCTTACAAAAAATAGATCACCGTATTATTGTTCTCGCCACACAAACAAAATTAAAGAGATTTTTACTAAATGTAGAAGGTGATGTATCGGTTAAAAGTTCTCGAAATGCATGGTAATTTATTAAATTTGGCTGATAGCCTATGTAATATAGTTTAAGGTTGATGGCGCTACGTTAAACTGCAGAACCGCTCGTTGCGCTACATAGAGCACGTCAAGGAAAAAACATGCGAGGCTCGTCCTCCAGCCTGCGCTCAATGTAAGCACAGACAAGGGGTTGCCTTATACCACATGCAACTCCATTTATCTCAGATAATGTATGTTTACTAATCTTAAACATGGTACCATGATTCACAAAACAAACAGGGACATGGAAGAAAGAAATAGATATATTTTGTATTTTTAAGAGAAAGTGAACGGTCAACTTTCAATGATTAGTAGCAATGATGAGGATGATAGGATCATCTTTGGATATGCTTGCTCGGCCAGCTGGATCTGTGAGGCCCACCCCCACAAGCAGGATCCAGCTGGCTTGATGAACGGCTATGATTAATGGGCCTACATTGAGAAGTGGGGAATAAACTTTTTGATAATTTAAAGTTTTGCTAAAATATATCAATATCTATACTATTATCACCAGAATACAAGAAAGGGGTATACCGGTTCGTCATTTTTCGTAAAAAGATGATTAAGAAAGAAACTTCTACAACTGGATTTTGATTGTAGAGTTGCCCGACTCATGAACCCATAGCTTTTCTCTCTCTTCATCTGGAAAGTTGGAAAAGTAGATAATTTATGTTTATCCCTCTTTGTCACGCCCTGTTTCCCAAAATACGGAATATGGTCAACCATGCTTCTACGGTCAAGAAAATATCCCGCCATTGTCACACTTCGGTTTCTAGCATTATGTGGTAATCAGTAATTATAGCACAAGTAATGAGAAATGCAGTGACTAATTCTATCAAACAGATGTAAAACTGACCATATAGAGTCAAAGGAAATGATAGCGTTGACGTCGCTAATCTAGATGTTCGCAGTATCCTCAAGATAAGACAGATCCTGATCCGAGCCAAGTCCACTTCTCACTTTGAGCATGCATGCTTAGGTCGTCAGAGCGACACAATAGCAATATATATAGATATGTAACATGTGCAATGATGATGAACGTGAAACAGTAAGCATAGAGTAATTATGCGAGCATGAAATAACCGGTACATGTAACGATAAAGCAAGTGTATCAGATCAGTAATCAATGCAATGTCCATGTTACTAAAGCAATCAGTCTCTAAGCCTCAATGTCCAAGTCACTAAACTTATCATCAGTCCAAGTGTGAGCGTCAAGCACCGCAGAAGTATCCCTAACCCAAGGGTAAGCCTAAGGGGCAAGAGAACACGGGCCCGGATCACTATCAGTAAGAATCAGAAACACTATCAGTACAAATCCCGAAATCACTAAATATGCCGGCAGTGGGACTCCTGAGATTCCGTTGATCGAACTCACACTCAAACTACCCCACACCCCGCGGTTTACATCAAACACCGACCATGAATCTAAATACTAGTCGCTCCATGACAAGTCTACACGAGAACTGGAGACATGGTCTATATTAAGCATGTCTCGACTGGTATCCAATATAAATGGACAGTGCTCGATGTCTTACCCATGACACTAATATAAGTGCTCTCATACCCATCCCCTGCCAGTGATAATTACACTTATATATGTCTCATAGGCATCGACGATGCAATAACTAATTGGTTCTGCTGATTGTATACAAGTACGTATCACTTCTATTATTCCATCACGCTTTTACACCAACGTACTTACCACAATCCAATCACTGATATTTAACACTTGGTCATGTAACACGGTCACTAGGATATCGATACAAATGGACACTATTTACAAGGGTATAACAGTCATGCAACATGACGGGGATACAGTAAATGCACTACTGAATAAATATGAGCAACCGGTGTCGGTTGGGTTAGAAAAATTATATAAAATCACAAGTGCATAATTTAGTGAAACAATATAAAAAATGTAAACATCGTATTAAATTATCTCTACAAAAAAATTAATTTCGAGTCAATCGGGTTTCAGGTTTATGAGTTATGGTCATTTCATTTTAAGTGTTCACTGCTAGAAATCCAGTTTCAGAACTGAAAGTCCATTTCGTAACACATTTTACTCCTTCTTGGGAGTATAATTAGGTGACACTAATGTTAAACTAATTGTAGGTCTATGATTTAACTTTACAGCGCAGTAGACGGATCAAAAGTAGTCATCTTGGGTTAGGAGTTATGATCAGATTACTGATGAAGGGTGCAAGCTGAAATGACAGAAATCTGCCGTACATGTCATCCGTTGAAAATATGATTTAAATACCAAATGATACTGGAATTTAGTGAAATTGGTACCATTGGAAAGCTAAAACAATTGTATACGCAGCGGTAATTGTCTCCGGACACTATCACAATTAAACATTAATATTTCAGGTGTATAAATTCATGTCAAGGGGTAAGTTCCTGCTCTGAACTGCAGTCCAAGGTCAGGTAAGTTCTTTGTTTTCGATGTTCAGAGGATACATCTAACAGTAAACCTACATGTCCTATTAAGTATTATACAGTATCCTTCGTAACGAACCCAGGCACGCTACGATTGGATTTTTCTGAAATTAGTTATGAATTTAACGGTGTCAAGTGTTCGGTAAAACGGGAGTTTTGGTATAGACGCTAAGGGTGTCACTTTATGCGTGAAAGCGAATTCAATTTGCCACCAATTTCTATAGAGTGTTTGTTAATAATATCAGGGTCTAAATATCATGATTTCCACCATATTTGATTTAGATCGTTTATAGTTCACATCAAACACTTAGGGTAGCATCCGGTAAACGATCGAAACACTAGTTTTCTTTAACCAATTGAATTTAAATATTATCCATATAGCCTCTGTGTAATACCGACACAGTAATAAGCCATAATCAAGCTCCAATCAATAAAACGACACTGTGGTTCGCTATGCAATTTCAAAGATAGTTACGATCTAAATATAGTTATATATATCTAGTTGTTATAAAATTGCTTCTGCTCATGTTTAAAATAGCATAATAAACAAGTTAGGGATTTCACCTGCCTCAAGATGAAAACGGCACAGCAACGGTGACAACGATCACACGCATGGCAGCACAAACAGATGGCTCGAGCTTGGCCTCGGCCTCGGCGATGGCGATGGTTACAGCGACGACGATGACCACTACGACGGTGGGGGGGGGTAGTGGTCCAGGGCTCCACGGCGGTGAAAGAGTCGGTGGATAATGTCTTCCAGCGGCAGTGAAGCTTACCAAGGGCTCGGTGTAGAGCTCAGGTCAAAAGAGGGGCTCGGCTACGTCTTTGAGGAGGAGAAGATGGTTGAGGTTGCGGGTCTCGCCGTTGATAGTGGTTGTGCTGGCAGTGAGTTTCAGCGGAGATCCGGTGGTGCTGCAGTTGCAGTGAGATACTCGGTGGTGGTTGATGGTGCAGGTGGTGAACGGGTCGGACCAGGGGGGTTCTCGTGGTTGGAGAAAGAGAGCCCAGTGAAGCAAGGGAGAAGGAGGAGGCGGACGAGGCCAAGATGGCAACTAAGGAGCTTGGCTTGGCTGGAGGAGAAGGCGTCGACATGGTTGGGTGTTTGGTGCTCATCTTGAAGTGGGTCTCATCGAGGTACCGGGGGTGGCCTCGACGGTGGAGGCATCCGGTGGTCGGTGATGCTTGATAATGGGGAGAGGTCGTCGATGAGGGTGGTGGGTGTGCGGCGGAGGCACCGGCGACGAGGACGAGGAAGGGTGGAAGATGGTGAGGGAGCTCGGTTGTGGAGGTTGGGGTTGAGTTAAGGTTGCTGGTGGCGTCGTGGTCGATGGTCAGAGGCGGTGAGGTGGAGATGAATGGTAGAAGCAGGCGGTCGGTGCAGTGAGGCCGATGGGGGATCTTGGTGGGCTCGAGCTCGTCGGTGGAGGTGAGGAGCTCGAGAGGTGGGGCTTCGCATGTGAAGAGATGGAGAGGAGTGAAGAGAGAGGGTCAGTTGTGAGAAGAGAGGGAGGCGAGACAGGCGAGGGGATCGCGGGGCGGTAGCGGAGATCTCGAGGAAGCGCGAGGGAGGGGGAAGATGTGGGGAGGGAGGGGAACGTGGAGACAAGGACGAAGTCGCAGGGAGGAGCGGGTGAGGATTAAGGGGAGGGGATCTCGGGGAAGTCATGGCATGGTGGTGCGGTCGTCGCGGCGCGGGCGCGAGGAAGGAGGAGATAGGGAAAGAGCGGGAAAGGAAAAGGGGAGGAGAAGAAGAAGAAGGGAGTGAGGAGTTCAGGTCGGGTCGAGTTCAGGTCCAGGCTGGGGTTTGGGTAGTTTTGGGTTTGGGTTAGATTAGGAAAAATAATAATTAAAATAAATAAAAATATATAAAAAGTGAAAAATAATAGGAAAATATGGAAAAATATAATAAATAAATACACGGAAAATATTTATAGGGGAAATGAGTATTATATCATACCCCATTTATATAAAATTTCGTACTCGAAATATAAAATAAACGATAAGCTATAAAATGCCATGCGAAAAGCAACAAAATAAATCAAATACTACTATATAGTGATTTACGTAAAAGCAACTAGATGAAAATCAAATATTTATATATATAAGAAATAGCGTAGCAAAAAAAATAGTCATAAGTAAGAACAAGAGCATAAAAATTAATAGTAATAAACTATGTATACAATACAAAGAAGAATAGAATGACAACAAATAACAAGGGTGAAAGATTGGCTGATAAGTATTAAGCTCCGGAACTACATTAGTAAAACTACAAATCAGGTAGTTATAAAATAGCTTAAGAATACTCATACGGAAAAATACAAGAGAAAATAAGACAGAATAGTATATGCGATGTAAGTTTGCACTATTGAAAATGCGAAGAATAATAGAGCATTTAAAATAAGTAAAACAAAAGTACTTAATAAAATGCAATTTTGATAAACACAAAAATAGAGAAAACTAAATTTCGAATAACAAACGTCGTTGAATGTAATTACAGTAATAGGAAATAATACTAGTAATGTATAAGAGTCTAGGCAGGGCATGGACTGTGGTAAGATATGTCCTAAACGAAGAGAAGTCGGGAATGCGGTGCTAGTCTATAGTCCACCAAACTGGGGGTCAAGTTACTATAAGGTTCAAGGATGGGATAAACTTAAGAAGGGAAAGAAATTATTGGGAGGAGGAACAATCAATGTATCATGCGGACCTTAAAGGTACAATACTCAAGGGGAAAAAAATCTGCCCTAACCGAAATTTATTATCCAGAAAATTTTGATAAAGAGAGATAAACATGGCCCTAAGCTATACATTGATTTTATTTAGCCAGAAGAAAAGAAAATAAGTCGCGTCAGTCGCGATTGTGGAAGTTCAACCGGTTACGATAAGCTCTTGCGCTAAGATAGGGGCGTCCATTCCCATAGCGCCTCGCAGGGATTGCTGCTGGAGGTTCTTCAGCCTCGAATTCCTCCTCACTCGAGATTTCATCCTCTGACTCTTTCTCGGCTGGGGCTCGTTTTCGAGCTCTTCCCCATGGGGTTTTCTTCTCCTGGTCCTTCTTCCTTAGCGGGAGCTTCCTTATCGGGAGCTTCCTCTTCCACCTGATCCGTCTCTTCTGGATGCTCATCCACAGGGTCCCCCTCAGGATCTTCCACTTATGGATTCTCTTCTACTGGGTTTTCTTCCACCGGGTCCTCCTCAGGACCTTCCTCTTCTGGGTCTTCTTCGGGCTTCTCTTCTTCATCGTCAGAGTCACTGATCATATTGACTTCTGGAGCTGTGTCTGCGACTCTCTTGTCTTCGGAATCGCTGTTGTTGAAAATAACATGTGAGCCATCAACCTCGTTATCTGAACTCACTAGTATACGGTCAAAAGAAACACAGGACCGAGTGTCCTCATCGAGAGGCGGCGCTACCCCAGGGTTGGCCATGGCCTGAAAAGAGAGAGTCGTGATTAGATAGTGGAAATACAAAAACAACTATAGATGTGGAGCTCATGGAAAAATATAAGGTGGATAAAATCTAAAATCACAAACTTAATTGATGATGCAGTAAGTAGTATATTAAAGTGAATGGTAAGAAAACGATATAAAAATCACAACCCGCATTTTTTTTTCATTTAAACCAAGGGGTTCAACAAATTACAAGGTTCAGACGAAAAGAAACGATCACTAAATAAAATAACAAGGTCTTTATTGAAAACATGAAGGGTGATAACTCCGCGTTGATAGCTAGATCGCTGCGATCTCGTAAAGCAAGTCCGAATCTTGTGTTGAGTCCATACCATTCTCGAAACCCGAACTACGAAAACAACCAAGTTACTCAAGCAGAGGTGGGGAGCGTGGACGAATCTCTTCCATGTACCTCTTTCCTTTGAAGGCAACCATTGACAAGATGTTCGTCAGATCCACAAATCAAGCACCGCCCTTTGGCCTGGCGACAGTCCCTTTGAAGGTGTCCTGGCCTCCTGCAATAACCACAATGTTGGGTTCTCCGTTGCTTCTGTTGCTAAGGAACAAATGGGCGCTTCATCTGCACACCTCCTCCTTGTTTAACAGGGATCCCCCTACGATTTGGGACTCCCGCTGGTGCCTGAGCCATTTTCCTTCATAGTCCTTTAGCTAAGAGATCGTTTGTTCACTCCTGGGCTTCCGTCAAACCTTGCAGTACATCCAAAATCTAGGCGGTCTGACTCTGAGTAGTGGAGGTGGAAGAAGAGTGGTTGGAAGATATGGTCCTGAAACAATAAATTTTCGGATGGCATAAGGTATAAGATTCAAGATAGGGTATCGAATTAATAACTTAAAGTAAGATCAAGTGGTAGGACAAGACTTTGAACAAAGATGTAATGAGGATTATATGGAAGTGACGAGCAATATCACGGAATATAAATCAAGATATCCCAAGACTGGACTGTAATCTCATTTCAAACCAAACTTGGCTCTGATACCAACAAAACCATGTCACACCCCGCTTCCCAAAATACGGAATACGATGGGTGACAAGGATAGCCATACTCTTACAGTCAAGAAAATATCCTGCCGTAGTCACATTTCGGTTTCTAGTATTATGTGGTAATCGGTAATCATAGCATAAGTAATGAGAAATGCAGTCACTATTTCTATCAAACATATGTAAAACTAACCAGATAGAATCAAAGGAAATGATAGCGCCGACATCGCTAATCTAGATGTCCGCGGTATCCTCGAGGTAAGACAGATCCTAATTCGAGCTAAGTCCACTTCTCATTATGAACATGCATACTCAGGTCGTCAGAGCGACACAATAGCAATATATATATAGATGTGTAACATGTGCAATGATGATGAACGTGAAGCAGTAAGCATAGAGTAATTACGCAAGCATGAAATAACCTATACATGTAACGATAAAGCAAGTGTATCAGATCAGTAATCAATGCAATGTCCATGTCACTAAAGCAATTAGTCTCTAAGTCTCAATGTCCAAGTCACTAAACTTATCATCAGTCCAAGTGTGAGCGTCAACCACCGCAGAAGTATCCCCAACACAAGGGTAAGCCGCAGGGGCAAGGAAACACGGGCCTGAATCATTATCAGTAAGAATCAGAAACACTATCAGTACAAATCCCGAAATCACTAAATATGCCGGCAGTGAGACTCCTGAAATTCTGTTGATCAAACTCACAATCAAACTACCCCACACCCCACGGTCTACATCAAATATCGACCATGAATCTAAATACTAATCGCTCAATGACAAGTCTACACGAGAACTGGAGACAGGGTGTACGTCAAGCATGTCTTGACTGGTATCTGTTCCCGCCAAAAATTTCTACGCAAAAGAGCCCAAGATATTAAATGGCAGCGATACGCTTAAGAAAATGCAAACCAGTATTTTCCGGGCTGTATTTTGATAAACTCACGAATGAGAATCAGCTAAATTCTGATGGTATCGAAAGCGTCTAGACAAATCCTTCAATTTGATATATTATGGGCCTCATAATTCATCCGGAATCAAAAGTCATGAGCAAATATGCTATGCACCTGTAATCTTAGTAATGCTTTACTACATAGGGGATAAATTTTTAGTCACACATCGGGAAAAAAAGAGATCCCTTCTCTACCACTCTACTTAAAATAAGAGGGGATACCTCTTAGAAAAGGGAGGTTTCAATCCTCAAATGAGCTTAGTTCTCCATAGGAGCATAGTTCTTCAAGTTAGGGCGTTAGCTACGCCCCATAATGCGCATATGCGTAAGCGCCATGTGCGCTACGTGCAATGCACGTGCGCCCTCCACATGCGCACCATGTGCAACGCACGTGCGCACCACGTGCGAGGATTCAATCCTCATTGGAGCTTAGTTCTCCAAGTTAGGGCCTTAGTTACCCCCCATGATGTGCAAGCGCCACGTGCGACGCACGTGCGCCCGCCACGTGCACACCATGTGCAACGCATGTGAGCCCACCAAGTGCGCAACACGTGCGATGCTTATGCACCCAAGCCGTGAGCAACATGTAAGGCACACGTGCGCCCGCCACATGCGACGCATGAACGCGAACGCAAAGAAACCTTTTTCAGCAGTTAAGAGTTTAAGCTCCAACCTATTCCTCCCCCTTGATGAGTGGGACATGGTTCAAAAGGTATATCCCTCCACACCTTCGATATATGGCATTGTAATCTCTCAGTGTCGTCGGAGAGGTGGTGGGCCCCAACGACCAATGATCCTTCTTTCCAAAAAAGGAGGAACCCCCCATAAGCTTAAAAAAAGAGAAAGTTTCGAAAGAACAAAGAATAAAATTCTCGAGGAAGAAGAACTCTCTTCTTGGAAATTTTAGGTAAATAAAATTAGATAAAGATCCTGTGGATCATTCAAAAAAAGAGAGCTCAGGAGTGCTTAGCACTCAGTGGGTAACGCCCAGTGCCCAGCGTCCCACGTGCCTCTCACGCGGGCGCTACAAAAGAACTCAGGAGTGCTTAGCACTCAATGGGCGGCGCCCAGCGCCCCACGTGCCTCTCACATGGGCACTACAAAAGAACTCAGGAGTGCTTAGCACTCAGTGGGCGGCGCTCAGCGTCCCACGTGCCTCTCACGCGGACGCTACAAAAGAACTCAGGAGTGCTTAGCACTCAGTGGGCAGCGCTCAATGCCCAGCTCCCTACGTGCCCCTCACGTGGGCGCTACAGGAGTGCCTAGCACTCATTGAGCGTTGCTCAGTGCCCAGTTCCTCACGTGATCCTCACGTGGATGCCACAGAATAAAGTGCTTGGCACCCACTAGGCAGCGTCTAGGGCCTAGCTCCTCACATTCTTCGCACGTGGGCGCCATAAAGAGTGCTTAGCACTCCATATAAAGACAAAAGGGTTAAAGTGTTTAACACTTATTGGGCAATCCCTTTGATTAAAAGCCCACATGATTATATGAAGCGTCAGAATTTATATAATTGCTTTGCACTTTTTGCAAAAAAAAAAAAATAGACTGGGCCCAAACAAGTGCTTAGCACTCTTTTCAAATAAAAAGAAAACTGAGTGGACCAAGCCCAACTTGGTTAGGTCCCTTGAGAGTATAAACTCCCTAATTCAGATCAACCGAGCCCATGTGCTCAAACTGATCTTAGTCCCAAATACGACTATCGATCTTCCAACTGATGATATCCCAAAAGGATATTCGTCCCACATTCCCTTGAGGAAATCTTAGTCTCAAAATATGACTAATGATTCCTGGATTTATCATTAATCCCTTTTTCTCTCAATTACGGGAATTGGTCAAGGGTACATCTCTCTACACCTCTAATACCTATCGTTGTAATTCATCAACGTCTTCAGAGAGGTGGCGGGTCTTGACAACTAACTGCTTTTCGGTGCACTTCCCAAATTGACGTGCACATCCCAAATCAAACCACATCCCAAACTGGATGCATCCCATATCATCGTTGCCCATCCCGTCATGTAACAAACACACGTGCATGCAAGATGGACAACGAACCGAAACGTCCTTAAACTAACTGTCGCCTCCAAAATGGCAACAACGGACCGAAACGTTTTTAAACTAAAATCTCACCTCTAAAATGGTGATCAACGGACCGAGACGTCCTTAAACTAAAACCTCACCTCTAAAATGGTGATCAACGGACCGAGACGTCCTTAAATTAAAATCTCACATCTAAAATGGTTATCAACAGATCTGTAGGGTGTTTTTCGTCACCCCATTGAGATTGGAATACGCGTCGCTTATCAGGCGTACTACAGATTCCTACTGCCTAGGGTAGACGGGAGTTTATTGATTGTGGGGATCCGAATCTCCAGCAGTTGCGGACTAAGCTGCCAATAATTACCCCTCGCCTTTGGACAGAAGGAACCTCCGATTGATGGGTCAAAAAAGTCATGCAAACTCAATGTGCAGCGTTGTGTTTTGAAGGGGTTTTGGATATATCAGGGTCCCCGCAGAGTTTACGGGGATCCCGCTACCCGGATAGCGGCCTGGGGGTTAAGAGGGCTTGCATCCCCCTTACGGGTACGGGGCAGCACCCCGTTAGAAATTTTTTCTAACGGGGACAGTGTTGTGGAGTGTGTATGTGTGTGTGTAAAGGAAGAATAGCGTCCAAAGGACGCGTGGGTGCCAGCGCCCCATGTGCCTATCACGCGGGCGCTGGGCACCAGCTCCCCACGTGCCTATCACGTGGACGCTGGGCGCCCTATATGCTTGGCACGCGGACGCTGGGCACTGGGCACCAGCGCCCCACGTGCTTGGCATGCGGACGCTGGGCATCAGCAGAAAAGGGACTTGGTCCCTGCACTAGGAGCTGTGCTCCCGATTTGACTTCTGCAGTTGAACTCCTGACAAAGAGGACAAGGGGGCTTAGCCCCTATACTGAGAGTTGTACTTCCAAAAAGAAAGATTTATTATATATATATATATATATATATATTTGAGGAGTTAAACTCCTAAGATATTTTTGGAGCTGATGAAAGGGGACCCCTTTCTTCTCCCTTGAGCCCTGGATTTTCCCCAAAGTGGGGTTTTTGGAGGTGGGTATCCTACTTCCTTCTTTCTATTGGCTGGATCTTGGAGAAAAGAGGGTGAGATTTTAAAAATCTTCCATTTTAGAGATTTGATGGAATATCAATGTTCCTATTCAAGGGTTTTATGGTGAAAAACTTTTTTTTTTGGAAAAAGAAGAGCGGAACTCTTGATTTAATTCAAAAAAGGGGAAGAAGATTTAGAACCTTGAGCAAGGAGAAGGAGGCACAAAAAACCTAATTTTCAGGGAGAATGAATTATTCTTTTATTTCATCATCATGTTGTCTTTTATAGGCTTACAAATTTACATATAACCCATTGGGCTTTACAAAATGGCATTTTGCCCATCACATGCTTCATGTGCTCATTTCTTTTGTACATGAGCCATAGGCTTTACAAAAATTTGGCTTTATACCCATTTTTCTTACATTCTTGTATAAAAATTACAACAAAATTATTTATTGCATACTTTTCATTTTGGCATGGGGAAGGCTGGCCGCGGGGCTCGACTTGGGCCCACCTGGTTTGGGGTTGACTTTGACTTTGACTTGATCAATCAGGGTGTAATTTTTGACCCCAACAAAGTGCCCCCATCAATAAACGCACACCGCATATGTGGGTCATGGGCATGAAATTGATGGATCTTCTTTCACGTGGAGGCGGCTTGATATGGTTCCCGCATTTTAGGAAGCTGACGCTGCCTTTTTTACGACATGGACGGTTGATACTTGACGTGTCTCCGAGACAGAGTGTTGGTGGTTGACGTGTCCCCGAGACGGAGTGTCTGTTTGACATGTCCCCGGCACGGAGTGTCGCTGGTCGACGTTTCCCCGGCATGGAGTGTCTGGTTGACTTGATTCCAAGGCAGAGCATAATTCCGACGAGAAGGCCGTTGCTGCACTTTTTGCGACTTGGACGGTCGGTGCTGCCCTTTTTGCGACGTGGACGGTCGGTGCTGCCCTTTTAGCACTTAGACGGTCGATGCTGCCCTTTTAGCGACGTGGACGATCGATGCTGCCCTTTTAGCGACGTGGACGGTCGGTGCTTTGATTTGACTTGCTCCGCTTTCTGCGGTGTCGGGATTTGACTTGTTTCCGAAGTAGAGCTTGATTCTGCCAGGGAGGTTGTTGGTTGTCGTGCTGACTTGATATGATTTGGGTTGACATCAGTATTGCTACACTGGAATATGGTACCAGGAGCAAATCATCATCTGCCATGAGAGGATTTGGGGATTTTGGTTTTGGTTTGGCATCAGCATCGCTACGCTGGAATATGGTAGCAGGAGCGAATCATCATTTGCCATGAGGAGATTTCCCTTATTTCCAGTTTAACGACTTAGGGGTCATCTGTTCCCAGTTTATCGACTTAGAGGTCATCTGTTCCCAGTTTAAAGACTTAGGGATCTATTGGATCGGAAGTTTGGAATTTTAGGGTTGGGGTCGGTATCAGCGTTGCTAACACTGGAGCACAGGTGCCTGGAGCAATTCATCATTTGTCTTTGCCCGTTGGGGAGCGATGGATCAGGAGACAGGTTTAGATCCCCATCACCTAAGGATTTTCAATTTTATGAGCCGTAAGGGTCTCATAAAAGCATCTTCTCCCTATGAGTCGAAAGTATCTCGCAAGTGTATGTTCTCCTTAGGAGTCGTGAGGACTCCCATGTGTGTTTTTCCTTTGTGAGTCGTAAGGATCCCACGAAGGTGTTTTCTTACGAGTCGAGAGGATCTCGTAAGTTTTGTTCTCCTCATGCATCGTGAGGACACATGAGCGAGTCTTCCCAAATGGAGCATAATTCCAAGGGCGGAGACCGGCCGCGTCACTGGTGATTGCGGTAGGGCATGGGTGTGATGAGAATTATTTGAGCCCGTGGATTGTATACGGTAGTCAACTTAGGAACCAACCATAGGGCTGGGAGAATTTTGGGATTTTGTTGGCGTCTAAATCTCTGCACTGGAATATGGTACCTGGAGCGACTCATCATTCGCCTTTGGGGAACTTGGATTTTGGTTGGTGTCTACATCGTTGCACTGGAATATGGTACCAGCAGTGACTCATCATTCGCCATTGGGGCACTTGGATTTTGGTTGGCGTCTGCATCGCTGCATTGGAATATGGTATCAGGAACGACTCATCATTCGCCGTTGGGGAACTTGGATTTTGGTTGGCGTCTGCATCGCTGCACTGGAATATGGTACCAGGAGCGACTCATCATTCGCCATTTTTTTTACCGCGATTGCTCTATCATTTCAGCTTTTCTCATCGCGAAGGTCATGGTTGCCCTATCATTTCGGCTATTTATTCACGGTTGCCCCATCATTTCGGCTTTATTTTTCATCTTTATTTTACCCGCTGATTTTTATTGCGATTGCCCCCATCATTTCGGCTTTTCTTTTTTCTTTTATTTACACATTATTATTATTTTTATTTACACACATTTTTTTTACATTCCCAGTTTAACGACTTAAGGGTCGTATGCTCCCAGTTTAATAACGTGGTGGTCAGCACTTTTTAGAAAAAGGCAGATGTCTGAGAGAATCAGGTTCCCGAAGGACTTCGGTCTCCATTTGTATGAAATTGGCGGTCGTAGCTTAACTGTTTGTTAACACGCCTTTAGACAGTTCTATCTCTCCTGCCTTGTATCGCTTTTCGACCCAATGTTTGAAGACGAAACAGTCCTCAATGGCATGACTTATCACTCTGTGATAGGGGCAATATTCGGGGTCGTCGGTCATATTCGCTTCTTGCGGTTTTTTTATTCTGGCAATTGTAGACCGTTTCTTAGGGCGCCTTTAAATATTTTACGCACTTTGTCCCTTCTGAAGGAATAGACCTTATCCAGCCTCTCTTTCAGTAGAGATTCACCTCCCTCTCCGAACATTGGCTTCCGAGGCCGGTTGGCATTAGGCCCGCTCATCACTCGCTTATTTCGGTTAGCCGAAGTGTTAAAAGATTCAGCACCGTCGGAACTTTCGCCTTTGCGATTATCGTCCTTTCGGTTTTTCCAGGATATATTGTTATTTTGGGAATCAGAGAAGAACTCCTGTTTTGAGCGCTCTAACATCTGAACTTTTCTGGTCAGCTCTTGGAATGTTTTGAGACCCACCGTGCATAGAAATGGGGCCATCCAGTTGTTGAGATTTCCGACGAGGAGGCTGACAGACTGGTCCTGCTCTATCGGCGGTTCACATTTGACGGAGAGATTGTGCCATCGAGTTATAAAATCCATTCCATTTTCATTGTTCTTTGGCTTGGTTCTTACGAGGTTAGCAATGGTGATCTTATCGCTGACACTCATGAACCTTTGTCGAAACAAAAATTCCATTTGAACGAAAATAGTAACGGAGCCATCCAGTATGCTCACGTACCAGTGGAAAGCGACATCGGTCAGGCTATTAACAAATTGGCGGAGGAGAAGTGCATCATTGCCTCCAGTATTCCCGCATGAGGTTTTAAAATGGGCAATGTGCTGATTCGCATTTCCCGTCCCATCAAATCTTCCTAATTTGGGGATGACATAACCGCTAGGAAATTCTACCAGATCATACTGAGCAGGATATGGACTCCCACTACTACTGATATATTTTTGCGCTTCAGCTTCGGCTACCAATGTTTTGACTTTGTTGGTAACCAAATCCATGATTTGATCTTGAGTTAGCGGGCTACTGTCATCGGTAGCCAATGCATTTCCCGAGATATGATGCGACTGTCTTTCATGCGGTCCGCCCACTTTTGGATTTGAGGGAATAGGCGTCGGCTGTCTCGGGACACCATTTCCCGGCTCATGA
The DNA here is from genome assembly GCA_030015575.1 of Agapanthus africanus. Taxonomy (NCBI): domain Eukaryota; kingdom Viridiplantae; phylum Streptophyta; class Magnoliopsida; order Asparagales; family Amaryllidaceae; genus Agapanthus; species Agapanthus africanus. The sequence goes on from CM057341.1 coordinate 766,764,781, forward strand.
GCAGAACCATGTTCTTGATTGGACGGCTGAGAGGCAACTTGGGCTATGAGCCGCATCATGACATTCGTCAAGTCGTCAATTTTGGGGTAAAGTTTGGCCATCTCCTTGTTTATACATCTGAGCTGTTTTCGGAGCTCTTGGAGAAGTTGCTGCTCTGCGTTTTTGGGGCGGAAGATTGGCTACTCTTCACTTTTCGAGCCTGACTACTCATGAACCGAGATCTTTCTCTGCTTATCAGCCTCACTGGGAGGATTTTCATTACCCTCGGGAGGATGCTGGTATTAGGAAGTGATAGCCATATTCACACCAGATTGGATTTGAGATGTAGTGTCCCTATCCTTACTCTTACTGCGCGTGCCCACCATGTAGACAGTGTGGACTACATATCCAGCCATCTCTTTATCTTTGGCGGGGTAACCCTGTTCCTTGAACTTATAAAGTTCAGCCTAGCATGAGCCCTAACCCTTTTGTTGGCTCTGTATCTGAGCCTTTCCTGTCTTAGTTTCTCAATTTTGAGGGCTTTGCGGGCATCTATTTTCTGGGAAGCCATCGTGAGTCGATTGATGGGGAGCTTACAGAAGATACCTGATCGATTAGTTGTCGATGGCACCGCTGGAGCTTTCCTGAGATGCCTCGTTGCTTTGTTGGTGTTGATGGCCTTGCCCCCAGCTAGAGAAATGGAGAGTCGTTCGGAAACGGATTTGTGCTTGGGCTGAGGTGCCATCGCGACCATGACATTCGGCTTTTTTCCCTTTTGAGGCTGGTTTATCCATCACTGGGGATTGAAGAGTAGGGATGGTGTTAGCTGGCACGAACAAAATATAGCCAAATGGTAGCGGCGGCTCCTCCGACTATCGCCTGAGACTGGCCGGAAGGACCGTCCTGACGTCCATCTTCATCGTGTAGGAGATGGGAGCTGTATCGAGAGCTGAGCTGGTCTTTGGAGACATGATTGAGGCTTGACCGCTTGAAGTCCTGCATGAAAGAGCATTATTTTAGTATAAATATCGATATGTATATTGATTGAGTTTGCATGAACGTTTAACCCGAAATATGGGAGGAAAGATAGGTCCCACTGGGCGTGCCAGAATCTGTAGGATGTTTTTCGTCACTCCATTGAGATAGGAATACGCGTCGCTTGTCAGGCGTACTACAGATCCCCCCTGCCTAGAGTAGGCGGGGGTTTATTGATTGTGGGGATCTGAATCTCCGGCAGCCGCGAACTAAGCTGCCGTTAATTATCCATCGTCTTTGGAGAGAAGGAACCTCCGATTAACGGGTCAAACAAGTCATGCGAACTCAATGTGCAGCGTTGTGTTTTCAAGGGGTTTTGGATATATCGGGGGCCCCGCAGAGTTTAAGGAGGTCTCGCTACCCGGATATCAGGCTGGGGGTCAAGGGGGCTAGCAGCCCCCTTCCGGGGTGTGGGGCAGCGTCCCGTTAGAAATTTTTTCTAACGGGGACAGTGTTGTGGAGTGTGTGTGTGTATATAAAAAAAGAGAAGAATAGTGTCCAAAGGACGCGTGGGTGCCAGCGCCTTACGTGCTTATCACACGGACGCAAGGCGCCGGATGCCCCACATGCTTGGCACTGGGCGCTTGGCACTGGGCGCCAGCACCCCACGTGCTTGGAATGCGGGAGCTAGGCATCAGCAGGAAAAAGGACTTGGTCCCTGCACTGGGAGCTATGCTCCCGATTTGACTTCTGGAGTTGAACTCCTGACAAAGAGGACAAGGGGGCTTAACCCCTGCACTGGGAGTTGTACTCCCAAAAAGAAAGATTTATTATATTATATTATATTATATTATATATATATATATATATTTGAAGAGTTAAACTCCTAAGATATTTTTGGAGCTGATAAAAGGGAACCCCTTTCTTCTTCCTTGAGTCCTGGATATTCCCCAAAGTGGGGGTTTTGGAGGTGGGTCTCCTTCTTCCTCCTCTCTATCGACTGGATCTTAGAGAAAAGAGAGTGAGATTTTAAAAACCTTCCCTTTTAGAGATTAGATAGAAGATCCGCGTTCCTCTTCAAGGGTTTTATGGTGAAAAACTCTTTCTTTTTGGAAAAGAAAGATTGGAACTTTTGATTTAATTCAAAAAAAGGGAAGAAGGTTTAGAACCTTGAGCAAGGAGAAGGAGGCACAAAAAACCTAATTTTTGGGGAGAATGAATTATTCTTTCATTTCATCATCATGGTGTTTTTTATAGGCTTACAAATTTACATATAGCCCCTTGGGATTTAAAAATGGCATTTTGCCCATCCCATACCTCATGTGCTCATTTATTTTGCGCATGAGCCATGAGCTTTACAAAAATTTGTCTTTATGCCCATTTTTCTTACATTCATGTATGAAAATTACATCAAAATTATTTATTACATAATTTTTATTTTGGCATGGGGGGCTAGCCACGGGGCTCGACTTGGGCATGGGCCCCTTGGCCTGGACTTGGGCCCACTGGCTTGGGGTTGACTTTGACTTTGACTTGGTCAACCGGGGTGTAATTTTTCACCCCAACAAGACCTAGATGTTCTCAAACTAGAACTTCGCCTCCAAAATGACGATAATGGACCCAAACGTCCTTAAACTAAAACAATGGAGCCCAAATGCTCTCTTGTGGGATCTGAAATAAAAATGATCCTGAAACCCCGTTAAGTGGATCTTAGTCTCAAATTGGACTAATGTATCCTTAACAAAAACAAATCGAGCCCCCAAATGCTCACATACATTTAAGTCAGTCTTAATCTCAAAATAGATTAACGATCCTTAAATAAAAAAAACCCAAAATCTAAGATATACGGATTTGGACTAATCCACGCCCTACGGCCGACAACATAAATTAGTCTCCGTATACAATCCACGGGCAACCAAAACAAACAAAAATACACACGACACAAAGTGAACTTCCGGAGCAGGAGAAAGTGGTTATCTCAATGCGGTAACGTAATTAACTGCAGGGGCTTGCGCCTGCAGCGAAGAGCGTCCCCACAATCAAAAAACACCTCGCAAACGAGGGGGAATCTGACGAAGTCTGCTACAACGGACACATCCGTTCAAACCTCAGATATACGGTGCCATAAATCAACTTGGTATCTTCGGAGAGGTGGACAGATAAATCCAAATAGCATCTGCCCCCAAAATTCAGGCCAGACGTCCTAACGCCCAGGTCGCGTCTTTCGGCGGTGAACAGATTCTGGCACGCCCGGTGGGACCTTTTCCTCTTTCCACTCCACACTTCGTGTATTGTGTTCGCGAACAAAATCGCAGTTTGTTATGGTTGCCCTTCGGTTTGAGATACTAAGATTTGGTGTCTTGCTCATGTGCAGGAAAAAGGTTAATGACTTCCAGATGTACAAATTGCAATAGAAACTCCCGCTCCGCCCCAACTGGAGGAGTGACATATGGGTCCAATGCGGCCTCCATCTTTTCAATACCGGTGGGACAGGTGACTCAAACCACCACTGGATTGTTCTTCGGGACCAAGCTCTCGCCAACAAGCTTCAGTGCCCCAGTGCCACCACAGGAAGCTCCCAAGAAGTCGGTCTTCGATCGAATTGCAACCACCACGACCCCTCTCAACGGGTCGTCCAAGTCTGCCACTTCAGTCTTCAACAGGCTGAGCTAAAGTTCAAGTGGGTCCGCAAAGAGGCTCGCGATACTTGAAAGGGCTATCCCAAAACGAATAGTCCTCCCAACTCCTCTGGCAGGTGAAGTCGTCAAAGGTGCTTCTCCTACCAAAGGATCGGTCTTCGCAAGAGTGGACGTGGCAGCTCCTGCTACGGGTGAATTCATCAAAAGTGCTTTCCCTACCGGAAAGTCGGACTTCGAAAGATTGGTCGTTCCTTCTCAACGGACGTCGGTCTTCGACAGACTGGCACTAGCAGCAGCCCCTAGTCAAAGCCTGGGGCACGACGGAGATGCTTCCATAACTGAGGTGGTCCCGTCTGCTAGAAATGCTCGACGTCGCCACTGGCGCCGAGTGAGGAAAGCAAGGGGAAACTCCCCTTCTGGACTTACTCCACCAGCTCCAATGGTGGAAGTTGACACTACTGTTCCAACCAGGAACAACTTTGATCTGCTTAGGAGGGTGCGAAAGAACTCTCCAACCGCGATACTGAAGAAATCTACCCGCTTACTGAAAACATGATGTAGGCAAAGCCAGAGCATCTCCCTCAGCGGCCGTCCTTCCAAATTCACAGGGTCTGGCGGAAAGTCCAAGATTTTGTGATCAACAAAGACTACTCTCTCCGACTGAAGAAAATGAAGACTCGGCAAGAGGAGGACCATCCCTCCGTCATACAGAAAGAGACGTCTTCAACACAGGCGCCTGATACAACTGCTCCTTCAACCTGGACCTCCCAAAAAAGGAGGAGGCCGGAGAAAATCCCATTGCCTGCAGCAAATTCCAAAGGCGATGGACTCAAACGCCCCAAGTCTGGGGACATGATCGTGTAGACGGTTTACATGGCTTCCGGAAAAGAGGAGAGCCGTGCTTCCGTGAGTCATCGACCGCAAACTCGGTCATTAACAAAAGCTCAGGAGCAGCAACAAAACCTTCAGGAGATACTGACGAAAATGGAAACACTCATAGGGCAGAAAGAAAGCCCGGAAGCAGCGTCTGAACAGCGATGTTCCCGCCAAAATTTTCGGCCAAGAGCTATTTGTTCCCTTATAACCCTTATAAAAAAGGGAGAGAAGAAAGAGGAAAAGAATTCACGGTTGGACATCACGTGTAAAACACATGAGCGCATATAAGCGTTGAAAGAAAATAACAAAAGGCCAAACAGGCCTCACGTGTTAAACACGTGAGCGTTCATATGCAAAGCATATAGGCGTTGAAAACACATAATTAAGGGACAAACAGACCTCACGTGTAAAACACATGATCACTCATATGCAAAGCATATGAGCGCTGAACATAAATCACCAATGGCTAAAAAGGCCTCACGTGTTAAACACGTGAGCGCTCATATGCTCATATGAGCGTTGAAAATAAACAGGCTAAAACCCACACTACGGGTCACGTGTTAAACACGTGAGTTCTCTTGCCACTCATATGCAAAGCATGTGAGCGCCCCAATTTAAAATGCTCATATCAAATTCTAGAATTAAATTCTATTTGGAAAATATTTTCCCGATCTTCCTCAAACTAGAAAGATCTTCTCTGTTAAACAGAGAAACCTTGGATCAAAAATCCAGCAGTGATCATATGATAGAATAAAATTCTATCATAGGAAAATATTTTCCTAATCTTGTTAAACTAACAAGATATTCATTTAACGGAATCAAATTCAATATTCCTAATCTTGTTAAACTAACAAGATATTCACATGACAAGAATAAAATTTTATGTTAGAATAAAATTCTAATCTTGTTAAACTAACAAGATATCCATATTAAGAAAATATATTTCTGGTCTTGTTAAACAAAAAAGATATGATAGAATAAAATTCTAATCTTGTTAAAACTAACAAGATATTCATACTCTTGTTAAACAAACAAGAAATCTTTTCTGTTAAACAGAGAGCCTTTGGATTAAAAATCCAACAGTGAATAAAATTCACCGATTGATCTAAAAGATCATGTAATCAATCATGATCTCTCAATGAGAGATTTTCTCAAAAAACTGATTTTTTCCCTTCTCCTATAAATAGGAGCAAGGAGATTAAATCCAAAAAAGGAGAGACCCTCCCATAAGCTTTGAAAAAACAAAAGAAAAAAAAGAGAATTCAATTCTCTAGAGAGAAAAAATCCCCTTCTTAAACAAAATCCTAGGTAAGAAGAAAGTACAGAGATTATCCTATCTTTTCTTTAAGGGTTTAACTCTTCATACAAGAACTTAGTTTTTTCTCTGGTTGAGGTCTGCAGAAGCAGATCTCTCCACAAGTTGAGAATTTAATTCTCATCGGGAAGATTCTGTTATGCAGATTCAAAACTTAGGGGAAAGAACTAAGTCCAAAGAATTTAATTCTTCCAAAGGTATATAGGAATTTAATTTCTCTGATAAAATTAGGGCGGTTTAACCCTGTAAAAGAATTTAATTCTTATAAAACAAGAGACCTGAAATTCTTAAAAATCGGATCTAAATCTCTATGCATATAAAAGAAAAGACCGGTCACGTGTTCCCACGTGAGCACCTCCGATGAACAAAAAGGAATGACTGAGATCGAATCACGTGTTCTCAAATGACCCCCAAATAGTTGCTTAAATGGAAAAGGGGAAAAATCCAAAGACATCGCTCACATTTTGAGCACCTCACGTGTCCGCATGTGAGCACTATATGAGCTAAGTGCTTAGCACTTACAAAAGGAAGAGGGAATAAACCCAAAGAAGCAGTGCCTAACTCTGAGGCGCCTCACGTGCCCACACGTGATGGCCACAAGTATTAAGTGTTTAACACTTATATACAGATGGGTAATTGGACCAAAGTGTACAGCGTCAACTTTCAGGCGCCTCACGTGCCACACGTGAGCGCCCTAAATTTTAGTGTTTAATACTGCTTTAGAGACTCACATAAGAGCACGTGAGCACCAAGCATATATTAGTGCTTAACACTATAAGAAACCAACTTCAGCCCCAAATTGGCTAAGTTTTTTTGAGATCAAAACGTCTTGGATCTCCAAATAGACTGAGCCTCTATGCTCATGACTTCCCAAACTAATTGACCAGAACGATGTCCATCACACATCTCCTAAGTTAATCTTAGTTTTCCAAAAATGACTAATGATTCCTAGATGGTCCGCCATGATCTCTCCCCTCAATCTGGAATTTGGTTCAAGGGTATATCTCTCCACATCTCTGATACATGTCGTTGTAATTCTTCAACGTCTTCAGAGAGGTGGAGGGTCCCGAAAACCAACAACACTTGGTGCACTCCCAAACCGATGAGCACATCCTAATGGACCAAACCGCCCTTAAACTACCAATGGACCGAAACGTCCTTAAACTAAAACAATAGAGTCCAAATGCTCTTTTGTTGAATCTGAATGATCCTAAAACCTTGTTAAGTAGATCTTAGTCTAAAATTGGACTAACGTATCCTTAACAAACATTTAAGTTGATCTTAATCTCAAACGAGATTAACGGTTCTTAAATAAAACCAAACCCAAATCTATGAATATACGGATTTGGACTAATCCACGCCCTACGGGCGACGACATAAATTAGTCTCCGTATACAATCCACGGGCAACCAAAAATAAAACAAACACACACGACACGAAGTGAACCTCTGGAGCAGGAGAAAGTTGTTATCGCTACGCGGTAACGTAATTAACTGCAGGGGCTTGTGCCTGCAGGGAAGAACGTTCCCACAATCAAAAAACCCTCGCAAATGAGGGGGAATCTGAAAAAGTCTGCTACAACGGCCGCATCCGTCCAAACCACCGATACACGGTGCCATAAATCAACTTGGCATCTTCAGAGAGGTGGACGGATAAATCCAAATAGTATTTGCCTCCAAATTCAGGCAAGACGATCCTACGCGGTTTCGTCTCCGTTTTCGGAGGTGAACAAGCGCCAGGAGGAGGAGACCGATACGGAGTTACTGCGAAAGGTACTGGAAGCAAAAGATAAGGAGGCCGCGCAACAGGCTGCTAATATAAAACAGACGGTGTTCCTGTTCCAAGACATGGTTGAAATGATGATCCAGCCAGAACCTCCAGCTGAAGATCCGCTGATAATTATCGAGGACGACAGAGGGGAAATATCAAACCCTCTTCCAGATTTATCAACAGCCAGGGAGGAAACGATCTCCAAGGCTGCCCTTGATGATTACATAGCTTAACAAATATGAGCTCATCAGGCAAGCGAAGCGGCTGGCTAAGTTATCAGAACCGGGCGGTCGTACCCAGGCTGGTACGACCAGATCAAATACCCGCCGTGATATACGATCCCTAAATTCTATTTGTACAAAGGGACAGGAAACCCGCATCAGCACGCCGCTCATTTCAGAGCTTTATGCGGCAATACTGGAGGCAACGACAAATTGTTGCTTCGCCAGTTTGTTGGCAGCCTGTCAGAAACGGTGTTTGAATGGTACTCGGAGCTCCCAAATGACTCCGTCAAACCATTCACAGAAATGGAATTGCTATTCACGCAGCGGTTCGCCAGCGCAAGCGAGCGCACCCCGATCACGGCGTTAATCAATGCCAGGGTAAAGCTGGGAGAGACCTGGGTTCAATACGCAATCCGATGGCGGAACCTCTGGTCAAAATGCGAACAACGCATCGAAGAAGCTCCCGCCGTAGGCATGTTCATAGGGACTCTGGATCCTCAAGCGACTGTGTCCCAGTTCATGACGTTCTTTAAGCCGACCACCTTCCAAGCTCTGATCGACAAGTTGGCCCAAATGGACCAGATGGGCCACAGACTTTCCTCTTCAAAAATGCAAAAGGTAAAGGGAAAGCGACCTTTGTTGCCAACATTCAACAGCAACCGAGTGATCCGAAACCAGTTGTTCGCCAAAACAACGTGCACCCACGCCAATCCCAATAAGAGAAGCTAGGACATGCTTACTCATTTCCCCGTGATAAAACAAGGAGATTGTTCGAACTGGAAGTGCGCAACAAACTCATCACTCTGCCGGACCCAAAATGTCCACCGCAGCCCGGTGACGTCAACAATCCCAATTACTGCTCCTATCACCGAATGGTGAGCCACCCTATTGAGGATTGCTATGTCTTCAAAAACTGGGTCGAGGACCAGTATCGCCAAGGGAAATTCGCGTTGTCCGAGAACCGGAGGGTGAACCCGCCATAGAGGCACGCTACTAAAATGGTGGATACGCCTGGAGCATCATGTTCGTGTGTGGAAGAAGCTCCGTGGGAAGTTGTCCTTTCAGCTAAAACCAAAAGAATGCTGAAGAATCTTTAAGCATGTCCGGCGATCAGGTGGAAAAGCCCGCTGGAGTCCGAGATCATTGAGGGGATGCTGAAACTGCGTCCCACACCGAAAACTGCTAACGATGGGCAAAACACTCAGGTCAAGCCTTCAAAGTCTTCGAAGGGAAAGAAGAAGACCAAGAAGCCCGTGCAGCCAGACGACAAGCGCACGGATCTGCAAAAATATATTGTAACGTTTTGAAAATCGTTTCGGTGAAATTTCGGAAAATCGGTAAAATAAGGGGGTTTTCTGTAAAAAGTCAAAATACAAATATCTTTATTATAAAATTAAATATATATATTCTAGCTATGTAATTACTAGTATTTGATGTTTATTGAACCACTGGCGAAATTTCAAATTTTCCGAAAAAAATTATTTTTAATATTATTTTAAGCCGCCACTAATACATTTAATTAGGGAAAATTACAAATTGGAACGAGTTGAAACAAATTTTGTGCATCATAAAACATTAAATAAAATTTTATCATGTGGTTTTTGAAATGAAATCGTTTGCCAAAACGGTTTAGAAAATATCGAAGAAAAATGTTTTTTTTTGGTGAAATTAGCGAAAACTTGCAATTTGGTAACTTGAGGGGTTCTTTTTGCATGGAATTTTCTTTGCAACCTCACACACATCCTTACCCACTCACATGGCCGGCCCCACCACCACATGACAGCACCCCACTCCCTCCCCCTCCTTTTTGTCATCTTTCATGTGAAAAGAATGGTTAAAATCAAGGTTTTATTATGTATTTATGTAGGTGGGGGTATTATGGTAATTGGGAGGGCTTTGACCATGGAATTTTTACCGAAATCTCTCACCTCTCACCACCCCCATCCTCTGGCCGAAATGATCAGCAGCCCCCCCTCATTTTCCCCACTAAGTTTCCACTTCATTTCATCTCCAAAATCAACCAAAATGCTTGAAAAATTCACAAAAAATCCAGCAAAAATCCAAATCAAAATCCACCTCCTACCCATTTTCCCTTGGCTACCATAGCATGGATCTAGGGATTTAGATTTCAATTTGGGAGGCTAAGTGTGCTTGTGGGATCTTCAAATTTATTTGGGTATAATTCTAACCTTATTCATATATTGTTGTTTAATTGCTTCTATGTTAACAAATTTGATGTTTAATTGGGTTTTATTGCAACTTTAGGAAATTCAAGACTAGGGTTTGAATTTAATTAGGGTTTTTATTATTAGTTTATGGTTGTAATGAGGAGATTAACATGTAATTGTATGCAAAATCTAAGTTGGTTGCTACTTGCTAATTTGTTAAATTAAAATGGTGTTAATTTTGCTAAATTGCTAACTAGGTTTTAAAAAATTGTTTAAATATTGGGTTTAAAAATGTGATTAGGTTTTTCATGACTTCATTAACATTATAAAATATAGTTTAATACTTTAGTTCATGAAAATCCAAGCTAAATTGTTGTTTGTGCATTTTTGCTATAAAATTGTTAAATTTGGGTATATTGTAAACTAGAATTTTGGAATTTATGGAAATTGATGAGAATAAATTATAGGAATGGTTTATATGACTTTGTTATGATATTTAGTGAATATTGTGGCCGCTAGATTCGTTTAAACATCAAGAGGTTGTATTAAAGCGGTTAATTTTGCTTATTAGGTTTTCGGAAAAATAGCTTTAAAGCGAATTTGAAGTTTTGGTGATTTTAACCCTATTATATATATATAATTAAGGTGTTGTGAAACCACGATTGATACGTTTGAGTTTTTCTCGATGGTTTGGCGTTTGTACGCCGACGTCGAGAGTTTTTGGGTTGATTTGTGAAAGCAACCATAGGTTTTGACCTATGTGGGATTCACGTGTCGTTTTTGGGTCATGAGTCGGATTTTAATACGACACGGTGCGTTATGATATGTAGGTACCCCATGTGGACTTCGAGACGACAAGCAAGCGCGTGGCGACGTCGGCACCGGCTAGCGAGGACCAGGTGAGTAGATTTATATCTACGGGGAGAAGTCGGGTGGATGGCGTATAGCACCCCCGCAGTCCGTAGTGTAGCTCATATATATATGTTTATATATGTATTTTATGATACGAGAATGTTTATTCATGTTATGATTATATGTTCATGGATTAGCTTTGGGTTAGTTGCGAAACCCTAGAGTAGTTGTTATACCCACATACGCACACACAGACTTGCATACTTTACTTTCTTGTGCGCAGATTGGGATGTGTATATATGTATATATGCGTGGGTATGGGACTATGCATATGTACATTCCTATTTATATGTGCTCATGGGATTCTTTATTGTTATGTGTTCACATACGGATTTGAGGATGATAGTACTTGGGATTTATGATGAGTCGATGAGATTTGATTTGAGGCTGTGAGATCGGTGTATAGCAGGGTTCGTATTTGAGATACGACATGACGTTGTAGCGGGTCCTTGACGTAGTGTTTCACACACGTGCATGCATACTTAGGCGGTATCAGTATTGTACTAGACGTAGATCAGTACCCCGATCATGATATTTGATAAAGAGGATACCAGGTGAATAGTATGATGAATATGATATTAATCCGTACCAAGATTTGGGGATGCCGTACGACGGATTTACGTACGAGCTATATTTTGATGATTGATCTGCACTCTTGACTTGGGATGCCTGCTTATAGATATGGTATCGGATATGATATTATTGAGGCGGGATCACCGACTAATATATATACAGGTATGTATATGGATCGACTCAGATGTTAGGCGGTTTCCTTACCTGTAGTCCAGCTTGTTAGCTTAGCCCTTTAGTTTAGTTTAGTTGTTAGATTAGATTCGATTCTTACCTATTTCAAAAACTAACGAATCGTGGGTATTTTAAAAGACAGCCCAAGGGATCCTACGGATATTTCAAAAGACGTATCTTTTCATAAAAACACCGTAGCCCCTATTTTCAAAACCCCATGATTCGTGTTATTTCAAAAGGCACCATTTGTAGGACTTATATTAGATTAATGCAGATTAGTTATCGTTGCGTCTAGTATTCAGCTCCCGCTCATTATTGTTGTTCGCTCCGCATCACATGCTTATATTATGCTTCATATTCTACTGTTGATATCTTATGGTTAGGACACCAGCACCATTACCGATGATGCGTATGTACCACGTACACTTACTTGCCGGCTCACACACATCTTCATCGGTAATTGCCATGTCACGTACACCTTAGAAAATATTATTGCTTGACATAGCCTGTTAGCTAATAGTTTAGACATGATATTAGTGTACTTGCCTTATATGTTAGTTTAGACATTGTAGTTATTACCTGCTACTTCATGCGTACTGTTATTCATTGTTATGCCGCATTCATGGATTCTCATGCATATATTCACTTTTACGTGCTATTGAGGTTTTGGATTCGGATTTCCATGAGATTTTCTGCATTTGGGGAAAACCGCAAAACATATACAAACTTCTTCTTTCTCTTTTTAAATAAAAAGCGCGGTTTTTCCCATGATGTATGAGTCGTCCACCATGAGTTTGCTGATGGATTTCGAGACCCGATTCGAGGAGTTGGATGAACCGTTTCGGGTACATGGTGGACCCGGTAAGGTACCCCGGGGCAAGAAGCTCGTGGTGATGACGATGAGCCTGGCAGGGGGAGACTACCTACCGGTGATATTACCCGACGCGTCGGATATCCGGAGGATACCGTCGTGGTCTTGAGATGGATGGTAGGGGCCGGTCTGGACTGACGGCGCCCTAGATATTGTGATTGAGACATTGAGATTTTGAGATATTGAGGTACAGAGACTGTGATACAGAGATATCGAGATATTGGGATTACGTTTTGTGCCGATGCTAGGCACTGTTTTATGCTGATTTCATTATGATACCTCATTTTAAAAATACAAAGGAAATCTCACTAAATTATGAAAACAGTTTCTTCATTTACATGTATTCTGTTTTCATGCATTCATACCTCATTCATATGATATATTGCTACCTGAGGCACTGACACGGGCATATGAGATTATACTCGGGTTAGATATTTACCCTAGTCATTGTTATAGACCGCTGGTCATATATTTGAGGATTATATATATTGATCGTATGACCTAGAATTGCGTCACACATGCGATTTCTATTCGTAGATGTTTTTCTATTCACGAGTTGGCAACTCACCCCCGTTGTGCCCCAGTTTCTTGCAGGTTTTGCCGTACAGGTTTCATTACGGCTTTGCTGGCACTGCTTCCCATTTCCAAGTGACTTGCTAGTAGGTGGGTTTACTTGTATCGTACCCCCATTATATATCTTGTATATTATTATTCAGTTGTATTTAGAAGTTCCATCAACCAAACATGTATTTATTTTTGAGATAGAGACCAGTGATGTTATTCTTTCGACCTTAGAGTCGCGCGTTGTATTTCTATGGATTTCTTGCTGTTTTAAGTTTCCTTTTGAGTTTTGATCCTCGCCCTTGGCGTTGTATATTATATTGCTTGTGTGGTTGTGACCGTCGATTGATGAAGAGCTAGCTCCCGCTTGGGGATGCCTTTTTATTGATTTCGTATACTATTCATGTTGTATCCCGTTTGAGGGCCAGTTTTACAAAGGAGACTCTGCCGAAATTTTCAGGAAATACTTGATGTTTTTAAAACCGCATAACTCGGCTTATGCTATTGAAACTACTTGCTTTAAGTTGGTTTTTCCTGCACTCTACATCTTTTCTTGGTTTGGATTTCTGGGTTTTCGGTTTACTTAGATTACGTACGCCTCGAGACGTTCGTAGTTTAAGTGCCGGTCATGTTCCGTACTTTCGGGTCGTGACATACATCGACGTGATGGAAGAATACAACCAGAAGGCACGGACACCGGTCACCCTAGAAGAGTTTCTCGACCATATACTGGAGAACGGAGATAGTGACGATGATGAGGGAAATGGCTCGTCAAGAGAAACCGAAGATTATGCAGCAAGTTGGCATATGGTTTCTTATTCGTCGTGAAATAACGAAGAAACTCCCTTGGTGTCGGAAAGCAACGCAGAGGAACTGGGGGCAGGATCGGTGCCAAAATCCCCGGAGCTGCCAGAAGGCTTAATTGACAGGCTGCTAAATGAAGATTTTCAAAAGAGCAGAGTGTTGGGGTAAAAATTTACACCCCGGTTGACCAAGTCAAAATCAAAGTCAACCCCAAGCCAAGTGGGCCCAAGCCCAGATCAAGTGGGCCAATGCCCGGGTCGAGCCCAAACATGAAGTGGCCGGCCTTCCCCCATGCTAAAATAAAATTTTTGTAATAAATAATTTTGGTGTATTTCCTTTTTTTATTTTTTTGAATAAATGTAAGGAAAATGGGCATAAAGCCAAATTTTTGTAAAGCCCATGGCTTATGCGCAAAAAGAAATAGCACATGAGGCATGGGATGGGCAAAATGCCATTTTGAGAAGCCCAAGGGGCTATATGTAAAGTGTATAACCTATAAAGGCAAAGATAATGAAAATATCTCAACAACTTTTTCTCTCTCCAAAAAAAGCATCAAGATCTGTGATCTTCTCCTTCCTCAAGATTCTAAAACCTTCTTCTTTCTTTTGAATTAAATTAAGATTTTTACTCTTTCTTTTCCAAAACTAAATAGTTTTTCACCACAAAACCCACAAAGGGGAGCTCAGATCTTCCATCAAATCTTAAAAAGGAGGGATTTTTAAAATCTCACCCCACTTGTTCTTCAAGATCCGGCCAACGGAGGAGGAAGAAGGAGACCCATCTCTAAAGACCCTACTTTGAGGAAGATCCAGGGCTCAAGGGAGAAGCCCCTTCACCTGCTCCAAAAATACCTTAGGAGTTTAACTCTTCAAAATATATACACAAAATAATAAGTATTTCTTTTTAGGAGTACAACTCCCAGTGTGGGGATCAACCCCCTTTTTGCGCCCGAGCGCCCAAATTGCTAGCGCCCTTGCGCTCAAAGCGCTAGCACCCAAAGCGCTAGCGTCCGAGCGCCCAAATTGCTAGCGCCCTTGAGCTCAAAGCGCTAGCACCCAAAGCGCTAGCGTCCGAGCGTCCACATGCCTGGCACGTGAGGCACTAGCGCCTTTGCGCTCAAAGCGTTAGCGCCCTTGCGCTCAAAGTTCTAGCATACAAAGCGCCCGCGCACAAAGCGCCAACGCACGAGCGCCCAAAGCGCTAGCGCTCTTACGCTCAAAGCGCTCCCGCGCCCATAGCGCTAGCGCCTGAGCGTCCACGTGCCTGGCACGTGAGGCGCTAGCGCCCAAAGCGCTAGCGCCCTAGCACCCAAAGCGTTGGCGTTTTTTCCCACGCATCCTTTGGATGCCCTTTCCCATTATACACACACACACACACACACATATACATACTTCACCACACTGTTCCCGTTAGAAAAAATTTCTAGCGGGGCGCTGCTCCGCACCCCGCAAGGGGGCTGCTAGCCCCCTTGACCCCCAGCCCACTATCCGGGTAGCGGGACCTCCGTAAAAACTCTACGGTGCCCCCGATATATCCAAAACCCTTTCAAAACACAACACTGCACATTGAGTTCGCATGACCTGTTTGACCCGTCAATCGGAGGTTCTCTCGCTCCAAAGACGAGGGGTTATTAACGTCAGCCTAGTCCGCGGCTGCCAGAGATTTGGATCCCCATAATCAATAAACCCCTGCCTACCCTAGGCAGGGGGGATCTGTAATGCGCCTGACAAGCACGCACACATTCTCATCTCAATGGGGTGACGAAAAACACCCTACAGATTCTTGCACGCCAGGTGGGACCTTCTCTCCTCCCATATCCCAGGTCAAGTGTTCATGTGAACTCATTTAACATATATGCCGATGTTTGTACTGAAATAATATTTTTTTTCCGTGCAGCAATAAACTTTCAACGACAATATCTCCCAAGACGAATTCAACTTCCAACGCGACCCCGACCTCGTACGTGGTCAAGATCAATGCTTGTGTGGTTCTCCCCGCAAGCCTCAGTCGACAGTGGAAGGAACTGCCCCGCTAGTTTGGTTCCGTCATCATCTACCCTGCCGGAAGCGCTCATCTGGCAAAAATCCCGACAAAACAGGTGGCCAAGCCGGTCAAGGGGCAAGAGGCCAAATGTTGTGATCGCTAAGGTACCACAACCAAAACTTAAGACGGTATCTGAACGACTCTCTGGTGCTCCAGCTGGGGGCAAGACTTCCGGTACAAAGGGCAACATTAAACGTTGCATACGAGCTCAGGTGATGACTCCAACAAATGCACGATCGGGCGTCTTCTCTGGCCTCTCTATCACTCGGCCTACGGCGTCTTCCCGAAGAGCCGAAGTCTGCCAAGTGCTTAAAACAGAAAAGTTATGGCAGAAGCGGCTCAGGTATCGAGCTAACTAGAGGGCCGGGACTTCGGCCATGTGGAATCTTATGAGGTTCCAAGAGCAGGGTTACTCCGCGACGACGGCTGAGTCGGCCGTAAAAATCAGCAATTCCTTCGAACCTCTAAAGTGGGTTCAGAAAATTGCTATGACCGCCAGAATCAAGAAGACAGCGGTCCGAAAGTCGCTACAAAGAGACGTGTCCCGGCCCCAACAGAAAAAGTATGACACTGTCTCTTCAAGAGTTTATCAGGCGCTCTGTGCTGCGCGAAAACAGTGGGGCAAAACCGAAAAGGAAGCGTCAGTACCTTTCAAGAATCTGGCCAGGCCAGCCGCCTTCAGTCGACTGCCCGTTACCGAAATAGGAGGGTCAAGACATCGATCCGTGAAATCAGCTACCGATTATAAAAATACGTCTGGATATGTTATCCATGCGGTCTATATGGCGGGTGGGCGCCCCAGCGACAACCTTGGCAGCAAAAGCAAGGATAGAGCCACCACATCCCAAGCCCAATCTGGCTTGAATGTGGTTGCCACTCCCCAAGAACAGCCGCCCCCGCTGGAGGATGAAAACCCTCTCGACGAGGATGATAGGCAGAAAGACCCCTCAGTCCATGCAGAATCAAGCTCGGACAGCGAGGAAGAGCCGACTTTCCGCCCTAGGACCGCAGAGCAAGAGCTGCTTCAAGAGCTTCAAAAACAGATCAAGAGCAAAGATAAAGAGATGGCCAAGCTCTATTCGAAAATTGACAACTTAACGAACGTTGTGATGCAGCTTACGGCTCAAATTGCTCGAGCGCCTCCCAATCAAGTATAAGTTGCTACTCATGAGCTAGATGACAACAATCCGAAGCGGCCGATGCCTGTCCCTTTGGGTCCAAGATTTGTCGAGCCGCACGAAAGCCGGCCACATTCCGCTTCTGGGGACGCCTTGGCCCCAGATAGCACTATCCCGCTAACACAAGATCGGATAATGGATTTGGTTACCAGCAAGGTTAAAACATTGGTGGCCAAAGCTGAAGCTCAGAAAGAAATTGGTAGTAGTGGGCGGCCATATCCCGCACAGTATGATCTGATCGAGTTCCCGAGCGGCTACGTCATTTCTAAGTTCGGAAGATTTGACGGGACGGGAAATGCAAATCAGCACGTCGCCCACTTTAAAGCATCGTGCGGAAATACAGGGGGCAATGATGCACTCCTTTTTCGTCAGTTTGTCAACAGCCTGACCGGTGTCGCTTTTGACTGGTACGCGAGTAAACCAGACGGGTCCGTCATTACCTTTTCCCAAATAGAGTCTCTGTTTCGATAAAGGTTCATGAGCGTCAGTGATAAAATCTCTATTGCTGACCTTGTGAGGACCAAGCCGGGGAAGAATGAAAGCAACACCGACTTTATCGCCCGATGGCGTAATCTCACAGTCAAGTGCGAACCGCCGCTGGAGCAGGACCAGTCCGTCAGCCTCCTCATTGGGAACCTCAGCAATTGGATGGTCCCATTCTTGTGTACAACAGGCCTCAAGACGCTTCAAGAGCTAACCAAGAAAGTCCAAATGCTGGAACGCTCGAAGCAAGAGTCTATCCCGGACTCTCAGAGAGACAAGACTGGGAAAAGCAAGCGGGAAGACAACCGTAGAAGCGGGAGTTCCGGCAGTACCAATGTCTTCAATGCGTCCGATAATGAAGAAAAGCGAAGGGCGGGCGAATCCAAAAACCAACCGGTCTCGAAAGCCATTGCTGGGAAGAGATGGGCCTTCCCTAGAAGAGAAAAAGAACAAGGTTTACTCTTTCAGAAGGGACAAGGTCCGCAAGATATTTAAAGATGCCTTGAACAACGGTCTATAATTGTCAGAGTCGAAAAGGCCTCAAGAGGCAAAAATGACCGACAATCCCCTGTATTGCCCGTACCACCGAGTAGTGAGCCATGCGATCGAGAATTGCTATATCTTCAAAGACTGGGTCGAGAAGCAGTACAAATCTGGAGAGATCGAGCAATCCAAAAGTGTGTTGGTGAATAATCAAGTTGTAACCACCAACTTTATACAGACAGAAGCTGAAGCCTTCTGGGAGCAGACAGCCGAACCCGCTGCCCTGAGAAATGAAACGGACTCACCGCAACCTCCTTGGAGTAAGCACATATCTAATAAGACGAAGAAGATGCTAAAGCTACTCCAGAAAGAGCCCAGGACAGAATGGGAAGGGCAGAAGAAGCCTAACATTCCAGCTGCCAATGCGGCTCCATCGGGCTCAAAATCCAAAAAGCTCAAGAAGAAGAAAAGTGCAGCTCAACGCGAAAAGGAGTCTGCAGGGAGATCGACCATTCAAAAATATATTGATTCCCTCGAAGACTATGAACAGAAGGAAAGAACTCTAATTCAATTGAAAGAGTTCTTCCCTGTAGAAGCGGCTGAGATTCTAGGGGAGTTAGAAGAAGACTCCAATGAAGAGATCCCTATAGTGACCTTCTACGCCATCACCTGGGCAGCGACTCTAAGGATGAGCTCTATTTTCCCGAAGAGGACGAAGAGCTCGCCACTAAGACCAACCAAATCCAGCTCAGAAGCGGCAGGGCTCTACTGCCAAATCAGGGAAATGCCCTAAAAGGAAAGGAAAAATAGGTGGCTAATGAGGAAGACGGCAGAGAGACGACTAATGAAAACTCAAGTCCTTCCTCAGTAGACTATAATGTCTTGGCTCATCTCCAAAAGCTTCCGTCTCTCCTTAGCTTCTACGATGCCTTGGTTCTATCTAAAGAGTTTAGAGATGTTCTCATTCATGCTCTATAAAACCCTGAGCGGTATCAGGCTCGCTTTGCGGAAATTAATATGAAATAAGCCCAGTATGCTCTGCATGCCACCGCAGTTACGTTTAAGGACGAAGACTTGCTACTGGGAATGGCTGAGCATAATCGGCCGCTTTACGTGACTGGGTACAGCGACGGAGATCGGATTAATCGCATATTGATTGATCCGGGATCCTCAGTGAACATCATGAACTTGCGGACTCTGAAGAGTTTGTTAATGGACATCTGCCACCTGTCAAGGGAAAGGATTGTTATTCAAGACTTCAATCAAAACTGCTAGCAAGTTCTGGGGTCTATGGCTTTGCCAATCAAATTCGGGGATATGCAAACTGAAGCTAAGATATACGTGATCGATGCTGACACGTCTTATAAAATTCTCTTGGGACGGCCGTGGCTCCACGATTACGGCATCGTTCCGTTAACTCTCTATCAATGCATGAAGTATACTAAAAATGGCGAAGAAAGACGCATTGACGGAGACATCCAGCCGTTCGGTGTGCATGAAGTCCGATATGAAGATTCTCGGTACTTCATGAACCACCAAAATGCTAAGCCACAACTGACTGAGGATAGAACGGCCCCAAGACTCAAAAGCAAATCTGAGCCGACTGTCACTTTCAAAAGCAAAAACGCCCAAGTGCGCCCGCATTTCGGTAGCGACATTGATGAGTCCGACGCTGGAAGTCCGTCCTTCCGTAAAACTCACTCTCGTTTCGGTAGCGATATGGAAGAATCTGTTACAGAAGCCCCATCTAGCAGCAAAGTCCTCCCTCATCTTGGCAGCGACACTGAAGAGTCGGAGGAAGAGGACCTGCCGTGCAACAGCTGTGCAGATTGGATCCCTATGCAACAAACAAAACCACGAGAGACCTTCGAAATTGCAGAAGGGCCCCTAGCCATCATAAGGGTGCCGGAACGGATGTGCAAAGAGCTCGATGCATTATCAGTCCCTACCGTAGACCAGCTGAAAAATTTATATGTTCCTGGGAGGAAAAGTGGACAGAAGGGCATCCTGTTTTATGGGTCAAACCCCGTTGTGTACCCGGACGATTTGTCTGTCGCGTGCCTTCCCTATGAGAGAGGTATAAGAGCCGTCCTCAATCCCAGATACTATACACCCGAGATGCGGGAATATTTCAAAAGTTGCGTATGCCGGCTATATCAAACGGAGTCCGAAGCAAAGTTTTATGAAGGGCTATGGCATCCGCCCCAGGTTCGAGCACCCATTGATGGACAAATTCCAGATAGACGGGGCATAGGCTTCATTCAACCTGATTCCAAAGTATGCTACATGATCCATGTTGGTGAGGCCAGCGAAAGATCAAATGATGATGACGAGATAGCCGAACCAGAAGAAGCTCCTCAAGAGCTCGAAGATGACGGATAGGAAACCTTTGATGAGTTAACCGAGATTGACTTAAGAACGCCCGATAATCCAAGACCGACCTACATCATCTCACTCTTGTCAGAGGAAATGAAAGAGCAGATAATTGCCCTACTGCATGAGTTCGTCGACTGCTTCGCGTGGACATACAAAGAAATGCCTGGCCTTTCCCCTGAAGTGGTCGTGCATAAACTGGCTATATCTCCTGATGCTAAGCCAGTCAAACAAGCTCCTCGAAGAATGAGAAAGGAAATAGAAGAAAAGGTCATCGAAGAAACCAAGAAGCTCATCGATGCCGGTTTCATCAGGGAAGAGAAATATGCGGACTGGATTGCATGCATAGTCCCAGTGAAGAAGAAAAATGGGCAGATCCGAGTTTGTGTCGATTTCAGGGACCTCAACAAGGCATGTCCTAAAGATGACTTCCCGCTACCGTTCATGGAAATAATGGTCGATGACACCTCAAATTACGAGCTGTTCACCTTTATGGATGGCTCGTCTGGATATAATCAGATCAAGATATCACCTGAGGATGAGAAACACACATCATTTCGAACAACGATCAGAATATACTGCTACAAAGTGATGCCCTTCGGACTGAAGAACGCAGGTGCTACATATCAAAGGGCAAGGACCAATATCTTTGATGACCTAATCCATAAAGTTATCGAATGCTATATTGATGATCTGGTCGTCAAGACTAAAGCCAAGGCCGATCACATCCAAGATCTTAGGACCGTTCTCACCAAACTGAGAGAGTACGATCTGAAAATGAATCCTCTGAAGTGCGCTTTTGGCGTGTCATCGGGAAAATTCCTGGGCTTCATAGTCCGAGATCAAGGGATCGAAATTGACCCATCAAAGATAAAGTCCATCATGGAGATGCTCCCTCCAAAGAGTTTGACGCAGCTAAGATCTTTTCAAGGCAAGCTTGCTTATATACGAAGGTTTATCTCAAATTTATCGGGGAGATGTGGGCCCTTCTTGAAGCTCGTGAAGAAAGGAGCTCATTTTGTCTGGGATGCCGAATGTCAAGAAATGTTCGAAAGCATTAAACAGCACTTGTTGCACCCTCCAGTACTGGCCGCTCCCATTCTAAATAAACTGCTGATTCTCTACAATACCACGCTAGATGAATCACTCGGTGCGCTTCTTGCCCAGAACAACGAGCAGGGAAAAGAAAATGCCCTTTACTACCTCAGTCGAACTCTAGTTGGGGCGGAATACAACTATTCCCCGATTGAAAAGCAATGCCTGGCCCTGATATTCGCTGTAAAGAAGCTGAGGCACTATCTGCTTGCTCATCGGGTTATGTTGATCTCCAAGGTCGACCCGCTCAAACACTTAATGACCAAGGCAAGCCTAGCCGGCAGAATGGCAAGATGGGCTGTCATGCTGCTTGAGTTTGACATAGTTTATACTCCTCAGAAAGCAGTAAAAGGGCAAGCTCTCGCAGAATTCCTTGCTACTCATCCCATATCAGAGGGGTCACTGCTAAATTGCGAGCTACCTGACGAACAAGTGCTGCACCTCGAGGAAGATGAGCCATGTTGGGAGCTCTACTTCGATGGAGCCTCATTAATGAGGACCTCCAGCAAATCAAGCGTCCGGGAGATAAAAGCCGGGATAGGATTGTTGTTCATCACGCCATCAATGGGAACCCTACGGCGTTCTTTTGCTCTCACCGAGCCTCGCACAAACAATGAGGCCGAGTATGAAGCTCTAATAGCTGGTTTGGAGCTCGCCATAGAAATGGAAATCTTTCTGCTATGAGTCTACAGTGATTCCCAGCTTGTCTTCAACCAAGTAAGCGGCGACTATAAGATATACAAACCCGAGTTAGCTCGGTACAGAAGCCGAGTGGTGGAACTCATGAAACGGTTCACTCACATTGAACTAATGGGAGTCCCTAGAGCGTTGAACGGAAAAGCCGACATACTCGCTCGTCTAGCTAAAGAGCTGGCTAATCCTAACATGGACGAAATTCTAATCACAGTCAGAAGCCGGCAAATTCTGCCTCCAGCCACTTTGCGTGAAGAAGAAAGCGTAGAACAAGAGAACACTCCTGCCGAAGAAGCTTCGATCATCCAAGACAAGCCTGATTGGAGAGAACCCTTCATAGAGTACCTCCGATACGACAAGCTGCCCGAAGGAAAATCTGTGAGGATTCAGTTGAAGAACATAGCTCTCCGATACGTATTTGTAAATCACACGCTATACCACAGGTCATATAACCAACTCTGGCTCAGGTGTTTGTCATTGGCCGAAATCCAAAAGGTCATGAAAGAAGTTCACTCAGGCGTCTGCGGGGCTCACCAGTCCGGCCCCAAAATGCGGCTTCAGATCAAACGGCTTGGATATTACTGGCCCACCATGATAAGGGATTGCGAAGAGCATGCAAAGAAATGCCATCTCTGCCAAATTCACGGTGATTTTATTCACAAGCACCCCAATCTGTTGCATCCTACGGTGGCGTCGTGGCCCATCGAAGTCTGGGGAACCGACATAGTTGGCTCAATTGATCCACCGTCATCTAGAGGCCACCGGTTCATACTGTTCGCAACAGACTACTTCTCCAGATGGGCTGAAGCTGTCCCGCTAAAAGAAGTCAAGACAGAAGATATTCTAACATTCTTCCAGCATAATATTCTATACCGCTTCGGTACACCAAGAAGAATCATTTCTGACAACGGGACTTCTTTCAAGAGCTTCAAAGTCTCAAGGTTCGCTACTCAGCACAAGATAGACTGGAGATATTCCTCCATCTATAATCCAAGAGCCAATGAGCTAGTCGAAGCCTTCAATAAGACTCTATGCAACCTCCTGAGGAAAAATGCTTCAGCCAACAAGAGGGACTGGAATCTCAAACTTCATGAGGCGTTGTAGGCATATCGTATCACGCACCGTGCTCCAACTCAGTCCACTCCATACTCATTGCTCTTCGGAGTGGAGGCGGTGTACACACTAGAATATTGCATTATTATATTCCCCATTCTTATTCATTTTATAAATAAACGGGTGCTTTTGACGCATGTCTGCTACATATTACAGGTTACAGGTTCTTGGAGCGAAAACAGTGAAAAAAGACAAAAGATGATACAAAAAGGGACTTTTGACAAACAAACAGAAGACTCTTGATCAAGCCTACATCAAAGATAAAATTCACAAAGTACAAGGCAATGCAAGGTCCAAGATTTCGAAGCCACGGTTAACTTGTCCACCACAATTATTCACTGGAAAATCTGAAAGAGAACAGAAGCTATTTTAAAGAAAGAATTAAAGAATTAAGTAGCCCAGGAAGCCCAAAGACAGAAGAGCCCATAAAGGAAAGGCCCAATACTTCCTTTTTAAGAAGACATAAGGAAGATTTTATTTTATCAAAATTCATTTGCGGCTTTGACTAGTTGACCTAGGGCTATTTTTGTAATTGTAAACATGCAAGTCATTGTAACCCTAGGGTTTCCTATCTTCTATAAATAGGGACTCTAATTCATTGTAAACTTCATGCCTCCTTTTAATAATAAATTCTAGAAATCTTTTGGAGAGCATCGGTGCCTCTCTTTAATTCAGAAATTCAGATCTGACAACCCTGCATGGATGATTGGAGAGAGCCATCTGTAAGTAATTTATTTTCTTGCCTTAGTGTAGATTTAAATTCTTTGCCCTAGGTAAATTTATTTTCCTGCCCTAGTTATAACTTTTAATTAATTGCCCTAGGATAATTTAAATTTTTAGATTTAATAATCTGTCCGAACACCTTTCGGAATTAACTCGTAAGCGCGAATCGGAAATTCACAACATCCCTGCGGACCGACCCGTACTCACCGGCTAGCTTCATGCGACGCCGTTCTTGATTGCGGTTACAAATATTTTTGATCTGTCTTTTAGAAAGCGCAAGCACGCTAAATCACTTCAATCAAATGGCGCCGTTGCCGGGGATGGCGTAGAATTTTCTTTTCGCGATTTCGGGTTAATCATAAATTTAAAAAAAATCATAAAAATCTGAAAAAATCATAAAATATAAAAATATATATCATTTGTTATTTTTGGAAGGGATACTTTGTTGTTTGAATTTTGTAGGATATACGAAAATCGGATCTGGAAATCTACAGAGATCAAAACAGTAAAAAACAGATCGGAACAACAGAAGATCATAACAACCGAAAAACAGAAGAAATTTGGAGGACCGAGTCTACAAGTTAACCGTGGTGATCTGCTTCAAAAAAAAAAAAAAAAAAAAAAAAAAAAACTGGCGATCCCACCAAAGCGCGGCGGAACCGCCGCGCCAGCCCTCTTTTGGCCGCGGAACCGCCGCGGTCTGGTCGAAACTGGGCTAAAAAAAAAGTTACAGAAGCGCGATAAAAAAAAAAAAAAAAAAAACTGCTCTGCCACTGGAAATTTCTGTGAGTTTTCTCTCTCTCCTCCTCTGCAAATCTTGATATATCTTCTGTAAATTTGCCTGCAGGGTTTCTTTGCGCTCAAATTTTTTTTCCTTCCAAATAACGATCTTGTGCAGGATTCTTTGCGCCGCGCATAAAATAAAAACATTTGATTGCAAGTGATTTACTGTTTTGCATATCTTTAATTGGATTTTAAGGGGCTTTTTGACCAATTCAGATTGGGTGGGGATTTCATCACCCTTCCCAGGACCCCAGAAAACACCTAAGCATTTTGCATCGACCACAATTAATTAAAAAAAGATTAGACTCAGACCTAAGGACAGCGAGCTCAATAGGAAAAGGACTAGGGTAGGCATCGGCCGTTTATCCTAACCGACATTGCGGTGTCTAGGCTAGTGGTTATTAATTAGGCCCACTGTAGTGGTGGTTCCTTCCCACTTACCTGGCCGTATTTGTCCGTGAAGAGGCGGTTTGAGGTCCTATCTCTAGCCCTAGTTAGGAGCTGTCTAGCAGACCTAGGCAACCCTAGATCTAGGCCTGATTGTGCATGTGTGGTTGATACTTTTGTGTCACGAGTCCATTTTCTAAAACCGTCTTGCAAAACTCTTCAATACAAAAAAATTAAAGAAAAATCTTTTTAAAACTTGCAAAAATTTTGTCGCTAAGAAATCCTTGCATTCTTCTATCATGGGTACCCCACATCATAAATCTCTTGCCGAATCTTGGTATCCTGAGCCTAACTTTGTGTCGTTTGTCAATGTGTTCGGTCAATTTAAAAATGATCCCTCCATGCCTAAAAAATCTCTGAAAGATCACATAGAGGAGTCTAGGAAAAACAGTTTGACTTTTCAACCCACTTTGTGTCAACCGAGTCAACCTTTACAACCTACATATGTTGACACCACTTCTTCAAGTCCTTCTGTCACTCCTAGGCCGATGTCCATTGCTGAGCATATTGCTCAATCTCGCAGTCGATCTTTCACCTCTCTCCACTCATCTAGTTTTAGGGATCCACACGATTATTCACCTTCTTATCCATATGTTGACCCTACCCCTGTCCTACCACCCACTTCCTATCAGTCCTACCCGACTTTTCCATCTTCACTAGACACTGTTTCTTCACAGCCATTAGGGAGTTTCACATATCCAACAAATTTTGAATCTTTTACTGAAACCCCCTCACCACCTAAGTCTAGCTTGGAAGAGTCGTTGGAAGCATATATTGCTGCAACAAATAAAATGATGAGGACAATGGAAGCATCCATGGCCGCCCTTACGCAACCTAGTGAACCGGTAGCCAGTGTCCCGCTAGCTCCGAATTTTTCAATGTGTAAGGCGGTAGTTGGACAGAGTGAGAATGAGAGAGGATTTTCAAATCAAACCTACCCTTACCCAATTGAAACCCACAACTCCGGTTTTCCATCTATTGTTCCAAATGATTCACCAGTTAAAAATAAAAATGAGTTGTGTGATTTTGTAGTGCTTGATTTGCCAAATCGTGAAGAACCCCTTTCGAGTGAAACCGCACCTAATCCTTTCGATCTTTACACCTCCACTCTAGAACCTACATTGATAAATATCCATGCTGTGGATGAAGTGTCTAAAGAAATTGATTTTCACTTGATTGAGGATATAGACGCCGGGAATATTTCGGATGATGAACCTGTCGATTTAATAGAAATTTTATGTTCAAATCATCATCCTGAGTTATTAAATGTTTCCCCCGAATCTCATATGCGTCTAGATTTTGATGATAATGGCATGGATGAGTTGAATATTGTGGAGAATTATGAGTTGAATATTGAGGATAGTATCGAAAAGAGTCTTGAGGATAATATTGAGGTTGAACCATTTTTCTTTGATGTGTCGGATTTTCCAATTCATCCTCTGGAACCTTTACCTAAATCACCCTCCCTCTTTTCCATCGTTCCGACCACGCCTTATTTCACACTTGATGACTGTGAGCTTGAAAACTTTTCCTTTGAATCTGACACAGTTCTCACAGCCGATGACACTTATAAGTGTTTCACTTTTTCGGACGATGTTGAAGTCTCACCGCCCGAGTTTGAGTCCTTTGCATTTTCAGATGAGTTAGTTAATCCTTCAGACTCGGTTGCTTACAGTCGTTTCGAACCATTAATGGAATCTTTCAAGTTTGAAACAGTTTACTACGGTGAGAAAGATATTATCCCTAATTCACTCCCTTTCGTCTTTCCCATTGTTCCGACCGAACAAATGACTGTTACGCTTTCATCTCCTATACCAAGTTCGGCGTACCCATGTTTTCTTACGAATCTTGAGGGATTTGACCCCATTTCCCGACGGGTTGATAGGTTAGCGCAATCGCTTATAACATATCGGTCATCACATATTGCGCTAATTTATTCACTCAATTTACACCCTCAAGATCGTACTCCACTTCCTTCTTCTTTTCGCCATTCTTCTCCCCCATCGAGACCATATTCTACCATTCTTCTTCCCACACGGTCTCGTGTGTTTCTCATTTCTTTCTTCTACACCCCATTCTTTCACCAACTTGACCATTACCACGATAAGATTTTTGAATGGTTGGTGCTAACTTTTGGCTTGTGTAAGGCCAAGCTTAAGTTTGGAGGGAACCTTTGTATATATGTATATATATTTTTTGTTTTCTTTTTCTATAAAAAATAACAAAAAAATTTCAAAACAAAAAATAAAAATTATAAATAAATAAACAGGGGAGAGCCGGTATTTTGACCCTCTTGGTTTAGCATGACAGTGAGGACACTGTCAAGTTCAAGTTTGGGGGTATGCTCGGTACGTCTTCTTCCTTTGCATTCATTTGTATATATTTTTGCATTTGCATTTTTATTTGAAAAACCCATAAAAATTTGAAAAATTCCAAAAATTATAAAAATTACTGTATTCAATTTTGGCTTATTTGACTTGAGTTTGACAAATAGGTTAACTGGTTAGGAACAACTAGATCTTAGACTTAGTAAATTAAAAACCCTAAAAATAACCTTCCTTAAGGTTTAACGGTAGAAAGTATATGCCTTGTAGTTTATTTAGAAATAGGCAAATTTTGGGTTCACTTCTTGGGCTAAGTCAAAATGAGGGAAGAGTATTGATGTTCTTATTAGAGTATAAGTTTGAAAAATAGTTCCTAGCTTAAGTCTAAATTCTGAAAACGTATACCCTACAATTTGCACAATCACGCACCTTGAAACTTGGAATAGTAGAAGAGACCTTGAAATGCTCTTGTCTAAAGTCCTTAGTATGAAAAAGTGTGAATAAAGAAAAAAAAATGGACACTGGTTTTTGTGATTATTTAAGGCTGCAAAAATAGAAAAATATTTAGCGAGGGTGCTTCATCACCTAGTGCCTTAGACCAACTGGTTTGGGAGTCACTGCTAAAGCCTTGGGTGTTGCAAAGACTAGGAAGTATGTTTTAAAGTGCAAACGCATTTTGTAATCGGTCGTTGGTACCTCAAGAAGTATTAACGGTCGCATGAAGGATGTGTAAGCAAATTTCATTTAAATTCACCAACTAATGAGTACTTTGGACAACGGACAAGGGGTTGATTGCTTAATTTGAATTTCCAAGTGTAGGGGTGACTTATACACACACGTAGGGGTATGTGATTGGTGTTTAGATGAGAAAAAGGAATGAAGAATAGAACTTGTATCTTTAATATGAGTTGATAGAAATTCCTAAGTGGAGATGAAACCCTAGAAGGAAGACTTAAGAGATGCCGAAAGCTAAGTAGGTCTACATAACATATATAATCTTAAGTTAAATAATGAGGAAGCGTGAAGAATGTGGGTGGATAGTTTACAAGTAAAAGATAATAGAATTCCTTATTAGAAAACCTAAATGAAGAACAAAAGTCAATGGGCCAAGTTGATAGGATTTTGTGGGTAGTATCCGCTGAAAACCCTCAGGAGACAACACTCCTCCTACTAGGGACACCTAGAGGTTTAACGGCTTGTTGCACGAGCTCAGTGCAATCGCGTTTCCCTGCGAAAGTGCGGTTAGGATTTTAGAGAATAAAATAATAAGTTTGCTCGAGGACGAGCAAAAGATAAGTTTGGGGGTATTTGTACACACTAGAATATTGCATTATTATATTCCCCATTCTTATTCATTTTATAAATAAACGGGTGCTTTTGACGCATGTCTGCTACATATTACAGGTTACAGGTTCTTGGAGCGAAAACAGTGAAAAAGACAAAAGATGATACAAAAAGGGACTTTTGACAAACAAACAGAAGACTCTTGATCAAGCCTACATCAAAGATAAAATTCACAAAGTACAAGGCAATGCAAGGTCCAAGATTTCGAAGCCACGGTTAACTTGTCCACCACAATTATTCACTGGAAAATCTGAAAGAGAACAGAAGCTATTTTAAAGAAAGAGTTAAAGAATTAAGTAGCCCAGGAAGCCCAAAGACAGAAGAGCCCATAAAGAAAAGGCCCAATACTTCCTTTTTAAGAAGACATAAGGAAGATTTTATTTTATCAAAATTCATTTGCGGCTTTGACTAGTTGACCTAGGGCTATTTTTGTAATTGTAAACATGCAAGTCATTGTAACCCTAGGGTTTCCTATCTTCTATAAATAGGGACTCTAATTCATTGTAAACTTCATGCCTCCTTTTAATAATAAATTCTAGAAATCTTTTGGAGAGCATCGGTGCCTCTCTTTAATTCAGAAATTCAGATCTGACAACCCTGCATGGATGATTGGAGAGAGCCATCTGTAAGTAATTTATTTTCTTGCCTTAGTGTAGATTTAAATTCTTTGCCCTAGGTAAATTTATTTTCCTGCCCTAGTTATAACTTTTAATTAATTGCCCTAGGATAATTTAAATTTTTAGATTTAATAATCTGTCCGAACACCTTTCGGAATTAACTCGTAAGAACGAATCGGAAATTCACAACATCCCTGTGGACCGACCCGTACTCACCGGCTAGCTGCAAAGCGACGCCGTTCTTGATTGCGGTTACAAATATTTTTGATCTATCTTCTAGAAAGCGCAAGCACGCAAAATCTCAACCAATCAGGCGGTCCTCCCCCTCGAAGTTGAAGTTCCAAACTTAAGAATGGCCGTTCAGCACGAATTGACGGAGGAGGAAAACGTGCTCCTTTGGTTGGAAGAGCTTGACACCCTCGAAGAAAAGAGGCTCGCGGTGCAGCAAAATATGGAGCTATACCAAGCCCAGATGTCACGGGCCTATAACAAGATGACCCGTCTCCGTGCTTTCAAGAAAGGTGAATTGGTGTTGGTCCTCAGAAGACTGATCATCCCCAATCGACATGCCAAGGGAAAATTCGAGCCAAATTGGGAAGGACCATACGTCATCGAGAAAGTGTTCGACGGAGGATCCTACCAACTAATAAGTACCGAAGGAGACCCATGCCACCCATCAATAGCCGATATCTCAAGAAATACTACGCGTGAATGCTCCAAGTCTCAGGCGAATTGAGCACACAAGCCTTACGGTCTAGATCATACATCCTGTAAAACCGTATACAATCCAAGGGCGTAAACGACCCCTATCTCTCCCAAGTCCTACCGGTGAGACCACTTTTAAGGTCCCACCAGCGCGGAAAAAAAAATGGTATGTCCACAAGAAAAATGGGCATAGATGAAAACCCGAAAGGGCTCCGTGAGTAAAAACAGCAGGACTGTCGGTGAGTTTGTGAAAACCCGAAAGGGCGCAAACTCGTGAAAAGAGATAAAATACAACCGCAAAGTCCTCTCGACCTTGTGCGGAGAAAATCCCTGCGTGAGATCCTTACGACTCACAAAGGAGCAACACGCTTAGGAATTCTCATGATTCCTAAGGAGAACATACACCTGCGAGATCCTTTCGACTCGTAGGGAGAAAGTGCTTTTATGAGACCCTTACGGCTCATAAAATTGAAAAGTCTTAGGTGACAGGGACCTAAACCTGTCTCCTAAGCCATCGCTCCCTAACGGGAAATGATAAATGATGAGTCGCTCCTGGCATTGCTTCAGTGTTAGCGGTGCTGATGCCGACCCAAAAACCAAATCCCAAGTCCTCTCGGGGCAAATGATGAGTTGCTGCTGGCATTATTCCAGTGCAGAAATGCAGACGCCGATCCAAAAAGCCAAATCCCAAAACGGCGAATGATGAGTCGCTCCTGGTACCATATTCCAGTGCAGCGATGCAGACGCCAACCAAATTCCAAATCCCATGCCCCAACGGCGAATGATGGGTCGCTCCTGGTGCCATATTCCAGTGCAGCGATGCAGACGCCAACAAAGTCCTGAAATTTTTCCGGCCCTATGGTCTGGATCATACATCCTGCAAAACTGTATACAATCCACGGGCGTAAAACGATCTAAATCTCTTCCAAGTCCTACTGGCGAGACCACATTCAAAGTCCCACCGGCGATGAAGATTCAAAAAAAGAAAAAAAGGTATGTCCTCAAGCAAAATGGGCACGGATGAAAACCCGAAAGGGCTCTGTGAGCAAAAACAGCAGGACTGCCGGCGAGTTTGTGAAAACCCGAAAGGGCGCAAACTTGTGAAAAAGAGATGAAATGCACTCGCAAAGTCCTCTCGACTTTGTGAGGAGAAAATTCCCGCGTGAGATCCTTACGACTCACAAAGGAAAAACACACTTAGGAGTCCTCATGACTCCTAAGGAGAAAGTACACCTACGAGATCCTTTCGACTCGTAGGGAGAAAATGCTTTTATGGGACCCTTACGGCTCATAAAATTGAAAAGCCTTAGGTGATAGGGACTTAAACTGTCTCCTAAACCATCGCTCCCCAACAGGAAAGGGCAAATGATGAATTGCTCCTGGCATATGTGCTTCAGTGTTAGCAACGTTGATGCCCACCCTAACCCCAAAATACCAAACTCCAATCCAATAGACCCCTAAGTCTTTAAACTGGGAACAGATGACCCCTAAGTCGTTAAACTGGGAACAAAGGAAATTCCTTCACGGCAAATGATGATTCACTCCTGGTGCCATAATCCAGCGTAGTAATGATGATGCCAAACCAAAACCAAAATCCCCAAATCCTGTCTTGACAGATGATGATTCGCTCCTGGTACCATATTCCAGTGTAGCGGTGCTGATGTCGACCCAAATCACATCAAATCAGCAAAACAACCAATGACCTCCCTGGCAGAATCAAACTCCACCTCGGAAACAAGTCAACTTCATCCCTGACACCGCAAGAAGCAGAGCAAGTCAAATCCAGCACCGACCGTCGAAGTCGCTAAAATGGCAGCACTGACCGTCCAAGTCGCAAAAAGGGAAGAATCGACCGTCCAAGTCGCAAAAAGGGCAGCACCGACCGTCCAAGTCGCTAAAATGGCAGCACTGATCGTCCAAGTCGCAAAAGGGGCAGAATCGACCGTCCAAGTCGCAAAAAGGGCAGCACTGACCGTCCACGTCGCAGAAAGGGCAGCACCGACCGTCCAAGTCGCTAAAATGGCAGAACCGACCGTCCAAGTCACAAAAAGGGCAGCACCGACCGTCCAAGTCGCTAAAATGGCAGAACCGACTGTCCAAGTCACAAAAAGGGCAGCATCGACCGTACAAGTCGCTAAAAGGGAAACATCGACCGTCCACGTCGCTAAAATGGCAGCACTGACCGTCCACATCGCAAAAAGGGCAACATCGACCGTCCAAGTCGCTAAAAGGGCAGCATCGACCGTCCATGTCGTAAAAAGGGCAGTGCCGGCTTCCCAAAAAGCGGGAACCGAATCAAGTCGGCTCCACGTAAAAGAAGATCCATCAATTTCATACACATGACCCACATGTGTGGTGTGCATTTATTGATGGGGGGCAATTTGTTGGGGTAAAAATTTACACCCCGGTTGACCAAGTCAAAATCAAAGTCAACCCCAAGCCAAGTGGGCCCAAGCCCAGGTCAAGCGGGCCAATGCCCGGGTCGAACCCGGACATGAAGCGGCCGACCTCCCCCAATGCCAAAATAAAAATTTTGTAACAAATAATTTTGGTGTATTTCCTTTTTTTATTTTTTTGAATAAATGTAAGGAAAATGGGCATAAAGCCAAATTTTTGTAAAGCCCGTAGCTTATGTGCAAAAAAAAAATAGCACATGAGGTATGGGATGAGCAAAATGCCATTTTGAGAAACCCAAGGGGTTATATGTAAAGTGTATAGCCTATAAATGCAAAGATAATGAAAATATCTTAACAACTTTTTCTCTCTCCAAAAAAGCATCAAGATCTGTGATCTTTTCCTTCCTCAAGGTTCTAAAACCTTCATCTTTCTTTTTAATTAAATCAAGAGTTTTACTCTTTCTTTTCCAAAACTAAATAGTTTTTCACCACAAAACCCACAAAGGGGAGCTCGGATCTTCCATCAGATCTTAAAAAGGAGGGATTTTTAAAATCTCACCCCTCTTGTTCTTCAAGATCCGGCCAACGGAGGAGGAAGAAGGAGACCCATCTCTAAAGACCCCACTTTGGGGAAGATCCAGGGCTCAAGGGAGAAGCCCCTTCACCTGCTCCAAAAATACCTTAGGAGTTTAACTCTTCAAAATATATACACAAAATAATACGTATTTCTTTTTGGGAGTACAACTCCCAGTGCGGGGACCAACCCCTTTTTGCGCCCAAGCGCCCAAAGTGCTAGCGCCCTTGCGCTAAAAACGCTTGCACCCAAAGCGCTAGCGCTCGAGCGCCCACATGCCTGGCACGTGAGGCGCTAGCGCCCAAAGCGCTAGCGCCCTTACGCTCAAAGCGCTAGCGCACAAAACGCTAGCGCCCGAGCGCTCACGTGCCTGGCACGTGAGGCACTAGCGCCCTTCCGCTCAAAGCGCTAGCGCCCGAGCTCCCACGTGCCTGGCACGTGAGGCGCTAGCGCCCAAAGCGCTGGCGTTTTTTCCCACGCATCCTTTGGACGCCCTTTCCCTTTATATATATATATATATATATATGTGTGTGTGTGTGTGTCTACACACACACACACACACTTCACCACACTGTTCCCGTTAGAAAAAAATTCTAACGGGGCGCTGCCCCGCTCCTCGCAAGGGGGCTGCTAGCCCCCTTGACCCCCAGCCCACTATCCGGGTAGCGGGACCCCCGTAAAAACTCTGCGGGGCCCCCGATATATCCAAAACCCCTTCAAAACACAACACTGCACATTGAGTTTGCATGACCTGTTTGACCCATCAATCGGTGGTTCTCTCGCTCCAAAGGCGAAGGGTAATTAATGGCAGCTTAGTCCGCAGCTGCCGGTAATTTGGATCCCCACAATCAATAAACCCCTGCCTACCCTAGGCAGGGGGAATCTGTAATGCGCTTGACAAGCGCGCGCATTCCAATCTCAATGGGGTGACGAAAAACACCCTACACAGAGCTGACCGACAACGTGAAACGGTCATATACGACAAGGCCAAGCATCGACGTTAGGATGAAGAAGACGCAGCGAGGAGGAGTCACAAAGTACTCCAACTAGTCCGAAGCACACCTGCGGCAAACAAAAGCAGTTTTAAGACGGAGAAATGGTTCGCCAAAGCTCCGTCAATGCGAATGAAGCTACCATCTCTCAAGGGAAAGATTCCTGGGCCCTATGCCTCAACGGAAAGATTTCACATCCGAACTATTGCCTATATCATCGGAGGGTCACCCACCCCACCGAAGAGTGCAATGCCTTCAAAAAATGGTGGCAAGGATACGTTGTCCACCGACAACACTTCAAGCGGATGAAGCGCAAGGCTCATCGACTACAAAAAAGCGCGACAGACGAGCATGAAGGAACGGCTGACAACTGTCATATGGTTGATACCTGTTCAACAAAAGGAAAATCTCAAGTTCTTACATTCAAGAGCGATTCTGAGGAAGAAATAACCCTCGGCCCTCTTTTCAAAGAATCGGCCTCTGGAAAAGAAAAAGAGGAGAAGAACTGCGAGAACATTCAGCTGTGTAACCATACGTTGCCTGAAAAGAACTTCGGGCCTACAAACAAAGGTTCGAGCAAAAGAGACAAAGGGAGGGAAAAATTCCCTGAATAAATTGACCTCGAAGATAGAGTCATCAAAGAGCTCGCAGCTAAGGACCCGTCTAGGAAAAACAGGGTGGATTACAATGTCCTGGCACATCTGAGGAAGATACCCTCACAACTGAGTATACTGGATGCTCTCCTCCTGTCCAAAAAAGCAAGAGATTCTCTGATCAGGGCATTACAGGAGCCCGATCGATTCCAAACTTTCCTTGCAAAAAAAAGATGAAGGACGAGATGGCAGAAGTTCATCAGCTGACATCACATTCGGCGATGAAGATCTCCTCCTCGGAACGTGCGAGCACAACCGTCGGGTATTGCCATGACATCAAGATAGGGAAGATCCTGGTCGACAACGGGTCCTCCGTCAACCTTCTCAACGTAAATGTGCTGAAGGAGATTTGTATGAACGTTTAGCACCTGGCTCGAGACAAAATTACCATCTCCGGGTTCAACTCACAGTCATCATAGACGCTTGGGTCCATAATATTGACATTACGCTTTGGGCTTCTCGTCACTGACATCAAATTTCATGTCATCGACGCCAAGGCTTGCTATAACACTCTGCTCGGCCGGCCTTGGTTACACGAGTACAACATCATCACTTCTACACAACACCAGTGTATGAAGTATTTCAAAGACGGCCTCGAGTACACAGTTACAGGGGAGCTAAATCCATTCTCCGTAAATGAAGTCCAAAAATATGAAGACGCAAAGTACTTCTTACCAGACTTCAAAGACACGGAAAGATGTCATAAGCCGGAGAATAAACAAAAAGTCGTCGCCACTATCCCGATCTTTGGGAGCGATACCGAGGAAGATGAAGAGATGGTCTACTCGGGGCAACCCCAATACAACAGGCCTGGACCATCTACTCCTATTTTGGTTTTTGGCAGTGACTCTGAGGACGAGACTAATGCCGTGTTCTCCACTCGCCCGTCAGCACAAACCATTACTGGAGCTGATCATAGTTTACAAATCACCATGGTACCACCGCAGCATTATAAAGAACTTGATGCGCTTGATAAATACAGGGTACAAGAGCTGCAAACTTTCTACGTCCCTCCCAGGTGAAGAGATGAAAAGACGATCCTCTTATATCAATCTACGGAGACCAAAGTGGAAAAATAAGTCTGGCATGGCGCCGATTTTGCGCTTGACCGGCTTCAACCAATCCGTTTGCCCAGATATTACGCAGAAGGATTGAAAAGGCCGTTAAGATGCCAAGGCGTACTCCTCAAACAAATCGCTCTACAAGCCCAGTTCTACAAAAAGATCTGGGACGTCCCTGGGACTCAGCGAAGAATGCCCAACAGGAAGATGGAAACAACTGGGCTCGGATATATTTTTTCTAAAAAATGGGAGCGATTCTATGGCTACCGCGCCATAAATAGTTCCTGTGTGGAAAGGAATGCTTTTCCAGATAGCTGTGGCGTTGGAACGGAGCAAAATCCTACTGTAAGAGCGTTAAGTCCGTCGTTCGAAGAACAAGTTGCCAAGTTAATAAGAGAAGCCGGTCAAAAGGTTCGGGATGACCATACTCGCGAAATGGCCATTTACGAAAAGGCCAGGACTCAGCGTCTCATTCAACAGTCTGCGGAAAAGGAAAATTGCGATGCCCTTCACCCTCAGCCCGCTGTACGTTCTCGTGAAAAGGGAAAAGCCGGAAATAGGGGAAGTAACAAAGTGAAGAACGAGGATGACGTTCGGAAACAGCAAAGTGGATCCAAGAAGCCACGCAATCAAGAAAAAGTCAGCTGGAATCCTTCTTTTATAAAGAAGATGGGACGAGAATACTCTTTCCCCCAAGACAAGATAAGAAAAATATTCAACCTTGTCATTAAGTATCAAATGATGACGCTCCCGGAGCCTCGGTACCCTGAACAGATAAACGAGGTCTATCATCCGGATTATTGCTCCTATCACCGAGCAATAGGTCATCCTCTTGAAGACTGCTTCACTTTCAAAGACTGGGTTGAAGACCAGTATCAACAAGGCAGATTCGCTCTATCCGACAGCTGGAGGGAAACCCCACCGTGAAAGCATGAGCCGAAAGCAACCTATATTGCGAGAGTAGGGCCAGATCAACTCCAAGAATGGAAACGAACTCGTACTTGCCACATGATAACACTCTCAAAGTAGGGAGAGCACGAGAATATGGATGATTTCTTCAAGTGCTTCGTAAATGAGGAGGAGGAGGAGGTGATCTTAGAGTTTCCACCAGCACCAAAAGAGCTGGAAGATGGGATACACACTGCGGCAGACAACCTGAGGAAAATCGACTTGGGCACGGAAAATGAGCCGAGACCCACGTTCGTCAGTGAGCTATTGTCTAAAAAATAGATGGCCAAACTAAAGGACGCGCTTTTGCAATATAAAGACTGCTTCGCATAGAATTGTTCCAAGATTCTGGGGCTAGATCCAGAAATAGCGGAACATAAACTGGCTATATCGCCAGACGTTAAGACGGTCAAACAGGCACCAGGAAGAATGCGTCTCGAACTCGAGATGAGTATCAATGCCGAAGTCAAGAAACTAATTGATTCCGGCTTCATCTAAGAAGTTCATTATCTCGATTGGATTGCCAACATTGTTCCAGTAATGAAGAAAAATGGAACAGTGCGTATCTGCGTAGACTTTCGAGACTTTAACAAAGCTTGTCCGAAGGATGACTTTCCAGTACCTGTTACCGAGCTGATGATCGATAACATGTCTACTCATGAGGTCTTCTCCTTCATGGATAGATCTTCAGGCTACAATCAAATAAAAATGCATCCTGGAGACCAAAAGCACACCGCCTTCCGAACTCCTCTAGGCATATTCTGCTATAAGGTGTCACGCCCCGCTTCCCAAAATACGGTATACGATGGGTTGACAAGGCCAGCCATGCTCCTACGGTCAAGTAAATATCCTGTCGTAGTCACACTTCGGCTTCTAGCTTTACGTGGTAATCAGTAAACAATGCGCAGGTAATGAGAAATGCAGTAACTGAAACAAATCAAACACAAAGAACTGACTTGATGGAGGTAAAAAGAGTATAACTCTGGATAGCTGATCAAGATGTCCGCGATGTACGTCTAGTCCTGGTCCAGTCTAGATCCACTCCTCACTCTGAGCATGCATACTCAGGTCGTCAGAGCGACACAATAGCAATATAAACATATAGATGCAAGTGGCAAATCAGACAGTGATAATAGATATATAACAGTAATCAAGACGGTAAAGATATGCACATACAATAACCAATGAAGTGTCCAATAGATCAGGTGAACGATAAAGCAGTAATATAGTATGCCAGGTATGTCAACACAGTAAGTAATGCATATCAATGCCATTATCCCTATCAGTCTCTAAGTCTCACTGTACAGGTCACTGAGCCAATCGTCAGTCCAAGTGTGAGAGTCAACTACTCGCGAGTGTCCTCTACCCAAGGGTAGGACCCAAGGGCAAGGGACCACGGGCCCAAAATATAACTCACGGTAATAATCATGTACCCTGTAAATCTCCATATATCTCCATATATATAAGCTGGCATGGGACTCCCGAGATTCTGTTGAACTCACACTCAAACTACCCCACATCCCGTGGTCTACATCAAACGCCAACCATAACCTCAAATACCGGTCGGTCCATGACAAGTCTGCGCGAGAACTGGAGACAGGATCTCCATCAAGCACGTCCAGACTAATACCCAAGATAAATGAGCAGTGTCTGGTGCCTTATCTGTAACACCCATGCAAGAGCTTCCATAAGTGTCCCATACCACTTATAGTCACACTTACACACGTCCCACAGACGTCGACAATGCAATAGAATAATAGGGTTCACTGATTGTGGACAAGTACGTGTCACTTTCACTTATCCACTCATGCACGAACACTAACGTACTTGCCACAATCACCACTAATACCTAACACTGGGTAATGCACATGATCACTAGGTTATCAATGCAGTGACATATGTATGATATGATGAGGAAACAGTATGTAAAGCATGATTAAGGTATCATAAATCGGTATTCTACCACTTGCATAATTTATCATAAATCATACGTGTACAGTTTAGCAAAACAATGAACGGGGAATAAATAGTATGTTTTATTATCAATCTAGCGAATTTAGTTTCATGTCAATCGGGTTTCAGGATCACTAGATATGGCCATTTCATTTTAAGCGTTCACGGCTGGAAATCCGGTTTCAGAATCGGAAGTCCGTTTCGGAATGCACTTTAACCCAAGTTAGAATCAGAATTTAGCGACGCTACAGTTGAATGAAACCTAGGGTTTTCAATAAGGTTTTTAACGGAATAAACGTATTCTCAATCGCATCTGTACGTCAGGAGTTATACACTGTTCAATACTAGTATGTCAATTTTGATTCTGTTGGGACTGTTATACGTCCCCATCTTTTAAATTACAGATTAAATAGCAAACGATGATGAAACAGAATGAAATCACTTGTGTTATCTAGCTAACAGATTCACCTTTACTAACCTGTAGAGTTCCACAATATACGAGTTCAGGAAAACAGATGGCACATATTATGGAACAGTAAACAGTAACCAGAGTCGCTCTGGACTGCAGTCCAGAGTCGCACTCCGATCCAAATATTGTCACAATTTAAGTACAGAAACCATGAGAAACTTGCATAAGGTTATATCTAGTCGAGTCGTCTTCGATTTAAGCCCTCGAACGCATCATTCCAGTATGTACATAATTTATGGTAATTTTAACGGTTTTCAGATACGGGAAAGTTCCAGTTTTACAGGTATATTTGGGGGTAATCGTTTTAGTCATTAACAGTCGTATTTTCCAGTGAAATTTGTACAAGATATTCTTCACTACATGGGCCAACATAAACAATCTAACTCCGTCAAATTAGGTGAGTATTTTCATTGGGATCATGCATCGAACAGGTATATCATACAGTTATCATGAATTGTAAAATTGCAATTTATACGATTTGAGTTTATAACATGAATAGGTTAGCATGTAGCAAGTAAGAATACTTGCCTGGAGATGCTCGGCAGTGGCAACGACACACGCGCGGCACAGCAACGATGATTCCAGCACGGCACGGCCTACTAGTGACAAAAGTCTCGTCCTTGGCTCGAGCTTGGATTTGTTGTTGATGCGGTGCAACAAGGGGGCTCGTGGGTGCGGGCTGGCGGTTGGAGGGCTGCGGCTGTCGAATGAGAAGGTGATGACGGCAAGAGAATGTCAATGGTGTTCGAAGGAGGAGGCGTAGGAAGGAGGAGAGAGAGAGATTTTTAGAGAGAGGGAGTGAGAAAGAGAGAGAGACAGAGAGATTGAGAGGGAGAGAAACAGAGAGATTTAGAGAGAGAGTGTGAGAAAGAGAGAGAGACAGAGAGATTGAGAGGGAGAGAAACAGAGAGAGAGAGAGATGTAGAGAGAGAGGGAGACAGAGGAGTCGCAGTGGGGCGACACCGGCCATGGTGGCGGAGGTGGCTCACGAGGGGTGGTCGGGAATGGAGGTTGTAGGTGATGAAGTTGGGGAGAGAGAGGTGATGGCGACGACGACGACGACGACGACGACGACGACGATGATGATGAGCTGCGGTCGACGATGGTGGTCGTCGGGAAGGAGCTCGAAGCTCGAAGGAGAAATGCAGCGTCGGGTGTGCAAGTGAGGTGGGAAGGAGGGACTCGGGGTTTTGGAGAGGAGAGAAGGGAGAGGGGTAGGAGAGAGGAGTGAGAAGAGGGGGTGATGCCGGCGATGGTGGCGGTGAGCGCGGCGTCGGTGTGGTGTGGGTCGAGTGAGCGGGAGCAGAAAGAGTGGAGGCAGCGGCTGAGAAGGAGTTGAGGTGATGAGGGAGGAGGTTAGGGTGATTCGTCGTCGTCGACGAAGGTGGTTGGACGGCGGAGGTAGTGGGTTTTGGATGAGTTTTTCACAGGGGGAGCGAAAGCGAGGAGAAGGAGGAGTTAGAGCATGAGGATGTGAGGGGGAGAGAAGGAGAGACGAGGGGAGGACGTCGAGTGGACCGCGAGGGGTGCGCGTCGTGGGGTAACGGCAAGGCGTGGGCGCGAGGTGCGGCGGAGAAAACGGATCGAGGGAACAGGAGCGGGAAAACTGGAGAGAGCCGTTGGGAGAAGATAAAGGGCGAAGCGGGTCGGGTAGGGTGCTGCGGGTCGGGTTGGGTGAAGCGGATGAAGGGAGTTGGGGCGTGGGCTTGGATGAGATGGGCTGGGCCGGCGGAGAAAATAAAATGAATTCATTTTTAATTTCGTGGGCTGAGGAAGAATGTGGGCCGGGGCTTGGGGTTTGAAGGAAAAAGGGAATAAGTTTATTTAAAAAGGAACGGGCTGATGAGGAAAATTTGGGCCGGGGTTTTTGAATAAATTTTGAAGGGTTTTAATTAAATAGTTTTGAAAAAACTTGGTTTGTTAGTGGGACGGAGGAAGGTAAGGAAAATGATGAGAATGGATTGGGTATTGTTAAGATTAATTCAATCGAGGATAAAGGATGTTGGGCTGGGTTTGGAAATAAATAAGAATAGGGAAATTAGGGAAAAGGGGCCGGCTTGGAAATAGCAATAAAAGAATTTGGGAAAAATATAAAATAGATAGGTAATAGGGTTTAATGGGATTTAAAATAAATAAATAATTATAAGTAAAATAAATAAATAAATTTTATAGGTGAAAGAGAAATACAGATATTGGTATAAAAGTGGTTGGGTATTACATAAGGTGACGTCCTTCGATTTGAAGAACGCAGGTGCTACCTACCAGAAGGCCATGACGAAGATCTTCGATGACCTCATATATGAGATTGTCGAATGTTATATTGATAACCTTGTGGTGAAAAGCTAATCGTACGAGGAGCACTGCGAACATCTGAACACAGTGTTCCAGCGTCTTCGGAAATACAATCTAAAGATGAATCCTCTGAAATGTGCGTTTGGAGTCTCCTCAGTCAAATTCCTAGGATTCATCATACGACACCTAGACATCGAAATAGACCCATCAAAGATCAAGTCAATTATGGAAATGACCATGCCAAGAACTCTCAAACAACTGCGGTCTCTCCAAAGAAAGCTCACGTATATCCGGCGGTTCATAACCAACCTCTCCGACAAATGCCGCCCCTAAAACCATCTAATGAAGAAGGGGACCCCATTCATTTGGGATTATAAATGGAAAAGTGCACTGGACGAATTCAAGCAGTACCTGCCGAACCCACCGGTACTGACCGCTCCGGTTAAGGGAAAGCCCATCATCCTATACACAACGGCCCTTGAAGGTTCTCTAGGCATGCTATGGGCACAGGAGAATGACCAGGGGAAGGAGATATCTCTCTATTATTTGAGTCGAGTTCTCCTAGGGGCAGAAAACAACTACTCCCCCATCGAAAAGTATTGCCTGGCACTGATTTTCGCGATAACGAAGCTCAGACACTACGCCTTGGCACATGAGGTTCATCTCATATAAAAGGTGGATCCTCTCAAATATTTGATGTCAAGAGACATACTAACAGGAAGGTTTGCTAAATGGGCCCTCCTCTTGATGGAATTCTCAATAACGTATCGACCCCTCAAAGAAGTGAAAGGCCAGGCCATCGCCGACTATCTCGCTGAGCATCCGATACCGTCCGATTCTCTCTTAATTTGCGAATTGCCAGACGAACACACATTCGACACAATCGAAGGGGAGAAGGAAGAAAATAGTGTTCAATGGAAACCCTACTTCGATAGAGAATCTTCCATGAAGAAGCGTAAGCATAGCACCCCTAAAATCAAAGCCGGGAAGGGCCTCATCTTCGTGACTCCGCAATGAAGGATAATGCGTTTCTCCCTTTTCTTAACGGAACCAAAAACAAACAATGAGGCTGGATATGAAGCTTTGATAGTGGGTCTTGAGATCGCTGTCGATATGGGAATCAAAAACATCTCCAGCTGGTCGTTAGCTAAGTAAATGGCGACTATCAGACGTGCAAACCAGAGTTGATAAAATTTGGTAGGAGAGTGCAGCAACTGCTGACACAAATTCCCTCCTACATCCTGGAAAGCATACCGCATGTGGAAAATAGCAAGGCGGATGCATTAGCCAAGCTTGCTAAGGAACTGGCTGACGAAAACCTCGATGACGTAAGGATCGTTGTGCAAAGCCGCCGGGTTCTCGCACCAGCAGAAGTATCTTCAGAGGATTCAAAGGAGCCATTTGAAGGAAAAGAAACGACCAAACAAGCGGTCCTCCGAATAGAAGACGAAGAAAAGGTCAAGGATTGGAGGGAAGTCTTCATAGACCACTTCAAATCCTATCGAACGCCTGAAAACGCCTCTTCAAGACATTAGCTCATGAAACGGGCTCTGTCTTTGGCTTTCGTCAATGATACTCTATACAAGAGATCGCTTGACGCTTTATGGCTAAGGTGCTTAAGGCTAGGAGAAGCAATGAGAGTCGTTCATGAAATTGACGATGGACTATGCGGTTCTCATCAGGCTAGGCCAAAGATGAAGCCGAAGATCAAGAAAATAGGTTACTATTGGCCCAGAATGATTCAGGACTGTCTCGAAAATGCGAAGCAGTGTCACTTGGGCCAAGTTCACGGGGACTTCATCCACCAACATCCAAATCCGCTACACCCAATGCTCGCTAGCTGGCCATTCGAAATGTGGGGAACCGATATAATCAGCCCCATTGAGCCAGCATCATCCAAAGGACACTGGTTCATACTGGCAACGAATGACTACTTTTCTAAGTGGGCGGAAGCAGTACCACTAAGGGAAGTGAAGACGGAGAATATTCTCCACTTCTTCAAGACACATGTCATCTACCGGTTCGGCACTCTGCGACGGATAATCTCGGATAATGGACCAGCCTTTAGGAGCCGTAAAATCAGCCACTTCACAGAGCAGCATAAAATAGATAGGAGATACTCCTCTGTCTATAATCCTCATGCCAACGGTCTAGCTGAAGCTTTCAATAAGATCTTGACCAAGATTATAAAGAAAACGGTGTCTAGAAATAAAAGGGACTGGAACGAGAGACTGCACGAAGCTCTCTGGGAGTACCGAACGGCGTTCAAAACGGCTTTGAATACAACAACATACGCGTTGGTATTCGGCACTGAAGTAGTCCTTCCT
This sequence comes from Agapanthus africanus, assembly GCA_030015575.1. Lineage (NCBI taxonomy): Eukaryota > Viridiplantae > Streptophyta > Magnoliopsida > Asparagales > Amaryllidaceae > Agapanthus > Agapanthus africanus. Next base: position 766,808,688 of record CM057341.1, read on the forward strand.
TTGGAAATAGAACTCCCTACTCTCCGAATAGCGGTTCGATACGGGCTAAGAGATGATAAAAATGCCTATCTTCGGCTTGAGGAGCTCGACGCCCTCGATGAAACTCGCCTCATGGCGCAACAAAACCTAGAAGCTTACAAGGAAAGGATGACGCGCTCATATAAAAAACTGACTAAGCCGAGAACATTCCGCCAAGGCGAACTCGTGCTAGTCGTCAAAAGACCTATGATCTCCTATCGTGCAAAACGGGGGAAATTCGAGCCAAACTATGAAGGCACGTACATCATAGACAAGGTCTACCAAGGTGGGGCCTATTTGCTCATGGATATGCATGGCGAAAGACCCTTCCGGCCAATAAACGGCTGATTCCTCAAGAAATACCATACTTGACGAGTCACAACTTAGGTTAATGATAGATGACAGCGCTCGTGTCCGCTCGCTATCTTCCTGAGTCAAAACTCTAAGTGGTATTCGGAAAAGCTTCACCTCAAAAATGGTAATAATGGACCGAGATGTCCCTAAACTAACAACGGACCGTAATGTCCTTAAACTAAAACTCCGTCTCCAAAATGGCGATAATAGACTGGAATATCCTTAAACTAGCACGTCGCCTTAAACACGACAATAATGGACCGAAATGTCCCTAAACTAGTGTTCCGCCTCAAACATGGCGCATCGTCCCAAATACGACGATATCCTCTCTTGAGATCTATATTGCAATCAAAGCTCCAACGGCGAAGACTGCAACTCAAGTTCCGTTGGCTACACAGCGACTCCAACGGTGAAGTCACCCCTAAGTCCCATTGGCAAACAAATGGGTTAAAAAAACGGTATGTCCACAAGCAAGATGGGCACGAATGAAAACCCGAAAGGGCGCCGTGAGTGAAAACAGCAGGGCTACCGGCGATTTTGTGAAAACCCGAAAGGGCGCAATCTCGTTGTAAAAAAAACGGTATGTCTACAAGTAAGATGGGCACGGATGAAAACCCGAAAGGGCACCGCGAGTAAAAACAACATGGATACCGGCGAGTTTGTGAAAACCCGAAAGGGCGCAATCTCGTTGTAAAAAAAAAGGTATGTCCACAAGAAAAATGGGCACGGATGATGTAACAACCCTAAACTTCATGTACAACTTTCTGTACAAATTTTTCAAAAAATACAGAAAGGGGTACTTTTTCCTGAGCACAAATTATAAGTTTGTTTTGCTTTTTAATAGCAAGCAAGAGCTTGTAGCTCATTGGTAAGACCTTGCACTGCTGAACCAAAGCACCAGAGTTCAAATCCCATCACCCACATTATTTTTAATATTGATTTCTTTTAATATTTTTAGAAGCCCAAGAGACTACACGTGCTTAACTCGTAAACCCAAAAGTCACACTAAAAACAAACGATCCCAGAGGGTAGACAAAGATACGAGCGACACGTGGCGCCAAGACGGAGCCCGACTCGCCGGGATCGGGCCGGCGAGGCCGGCCAACTCGGCTCCAAACCCGAGTTGGCCTTCACGACTCGTGTTCCGCTTGGTATCCCCATAACCCCTGTTATGTTTATTTTTACTGCACATTAACAGAGCCTAATAAAATCCAATTAAACCAATTTTTTAATACAATTTTCATACCATTTTTCAATACAACCTTTCACCTACCCTAACCCTAGTTTTACCCTATAAATACCACCCTATACACACCCCCTCACTCACAAATTCTGTCCAAACTCTCAAGAAAACTCTCTAGAATTTTTGTGCACAAGTGGAGTTTGCGAAGGGCGAAACTCCGGCGAAATTCCGACGACGACCCTAGGAGCTCCCAGCAACGAAACAACGCACCGGAAAATACTACTTCCTCATTTCCCTCTTCTCTAACCTAAAAACAAGTAAGTCCCTCCTCCCCCTTCTCTATTCCATTCTAAAAATTTGTAAAATTAAAACTAGACGGAAGCGAAGTTAATCCGACTTCCGATTAGGTTTTCTTTAAAAAGATCAACTTTCCTCAAATACAACCATACTAAACTCTTACATCTTGACTATTAATCATTAACAAAATATGTTGAACAAGTTTCATGGAAAAATATTTCTTATTGCAATTTTTATCGCTTTTTTCAGAAAAATACCATGTAGTTTAGTTTCGACTTTAAAACAACATAATTCTTGCTATACCTTTAAGTAGACCACGAGGTAATGCCCTACCTCTTCACAACACTCATATGCAACATAGCACGATATTTTTCGGGAACATAGAATACGAGAATATGAATTAACAATTAAATACATTTTACTCTTAAAACCGTTTTCTTCAAGATTACGTATTTTTTATAAATCTTTGCAAAGCGCCACTACAACCCATTTTGGGGAACCAGTCTGGGATGGTGCAGATTATCGCACATCCCTGGGTTTAGTAGTGCTAGATTCAGACCTCCGCAAGAAGCATTCGGTCTTGAAAGATTTAAAAATACAAATATCTTAAGAAAATGGGATTTCTAGAAAAAAAATAATAAATTAAAATTATTTTATATAAATAAATATATATATGTATGATCAAAATATCTATTTTTGATATAATATTCCAACTTTTTTAAGTCAAAAGAATCACTTTACATGAAAATACCATGAATTTCCATACAAGTTCAATATTACAATTAAATACCCTATATTATGAAAATAGGTTTATCTCACTAGAAATGCCACATATATAAAATCTACATCTATAAAAACTCTAAAGACGATAATAAAATACTTGAGCTGTATTTTGAAAATCATACAAAATTATTTTTACATAAAACCCCTTCAAGTTCTATAAATTATTCTAAGGACCCTAGTAAATATAGGTTTAAGCGGGACCAGTCTCTTGAGCCTCAGGGAGCCGGAGATATGGGTGCTTGCCTATTTAAGGTAGACAACTTAACAAACGGTGTTATCAACACGGTAATCGTCGTTGAAAAATACACAAATCCTGCCGCCCATGTGCAGCGGTTACCGATAAGATCAAAACCTAATTCAGGACTTCAATTTCTTTTTCTAATTGTTCTGACTCAGACTGAGTCTCGATATAATAAATCTGAATTCAAGTACAAACTACAATTCAACATGAATCCATGAATCCATATATTCAATATATTTAACCTATCAATTTACACAACTTGACCGAACCGAACCATGGATATAGTTCCATTTAGATGATTCTACAGTTACATTCATGATTCTCCAGTTACATCTATTTACTGATATCATGGTTTCAGCAAATCATCCATCTGTACAATCTATAATACAAGACATTACAATTTCAATACAATACAATCAAAACATCGCGGGGTTTAAGGGATAGATTTGTACGGAAGGTGTTAGAAGTGGCACGAGACAGCAAGATTTAAGACACCTAACCTGAATACAATCGCCGTTGTTCCGGACATTTTAACGGAGCCTTGTACTCTATATTCCGTTGCCTTAGTCTCTGGCATACTGAGACTCCTCTCGTATACACTGGCATCATTCTGTACCAAGCTACAAACAACAGCGTTAACACTAAATACAACATTACATCAATATAATACAACTTTAAAAGTTACACACTTTCTATCTGTCTATTCTACTTCTCCCTTATTTTTGGGACTTACCGAGCGATTGTTCACTGACGACATTCCTTCTCTTTCTTCTTTGGAAGGTTGTCAGGTGTTCCGGACCTTCCAGAGATCGAGCCTAGCACTGAAGACTTGGACCAATTTATTGAAGATCCCTAGCTGTAGTTACACTTGTACACATTTCATTTCAGTACTTTCCATTTTTGTTATGCCACTATTTAAGCATTGCTTTCATTCAGATGTATTTACTTTTCTAAGTATTGTAAAAGAAAGTTAATAAATAAAGTTGATGTTTCATTACATTTGTCTCTTGTGTACATTTCTTTTATATTGCTTAGTTACGCTTACCCGTACACTGGGAAGCGGAGCGTGTCAGGTTTTCATGACCCGAAATATTAGCTCGTGACCGGCACTTAAATCACGCAACGTCTACAGGCGTAACGTAACTTAAGTAAGCCGAAGCCCAGCAATCTAAACCACTAAAAGGAATAAGTGAAGAAACATTGTTAAAAACCATCGGGAAACTCAAGTAAAAATCTTTAAACTTACATTTACTTTCTTAAAAATTTCGGCAGCACCTTCTTTGTAAAAACTAGCCCCGAAACGGGTACAACATAGAAAATAATTAAAGCATCCCCAAACGAGAGAAAATCACGCCCAACGGCGGAAACAAACACCACAAGCATAAATATGTATACGACGCCCAATGGCGAAGATCGACACAAAAGAAAATGAAAAGCAAGACATAAAACCCACCAAGCGAACATATAACCTATCGCTCTAAGTCTCGCAACTACAAGTCTTGCTAAGTCTTACTGCTTATACAAATACTAGTTTCTGATTTGATGGAGTTAACTAGATACAGTAAGAATAATAATATAAGAGGGGCACGATTCAACATGTATCACCTACCAAAGCAAATCACCCGAAAGCAAGTTGTGTGCCAGAGATGCCACTACTGATCCATGTGGTCAACCTGCAAGAACTGTGGCACAACGGGAGTGAGTTGCCAACTCGTGAGTAGAAAACATCATCAGGTAGAAATTGAAATAAACAACGATTCCTATGTCAACTATATAATAAAGGTAATACTATGATATCTAGCGTGACCGTATCTGCATATGTGCCAAAAACATAATCAATGCCTATCAGCAAGTGGATCTCATCCAACCATATAAAATCAATGCTAGTATGCACGTGGATCTCATCTATGTGTCAACCAATGACACAACAATATCATGCATGTAAATATCATGAAAGCATATGCAGGTAAATATAAGGATATAAATCAACGTTTGTCCCTCGCGACACATCAAAATCATGGAACCTGTGTGTCCAGCATCGACACTCGAAACATCATGAAACTCGTGTCCAACATCGACACGTAAATCCTCATAGCTCAGGCACCGCATCCTCAGATCGGCCCTCAAATCTGTAAGTCTCATGGAACCTGAATGTCCAACATCGACACTTGTAACATCATGAAACCATAGGCTCCGTCTGCGGGATCGGCCCGCGGGCTCCGGCAATATGAATCGGCTTATCTCATCTCATAGCTCCGGTCAGTATCCTCCAGATATCCGCCGAGTCCAAATACTATCACCGGTAGGCAGTGCACCTCCCCTGCCAGGCTCATCGGCTAAACCATCGACATACCTTTCTTGCCCCGGGGTACCATACCGGGTCCACCAAGTACCCGCAAAGCGTATAGTCATAAAGCGTGATGTATGTGACATATAACGGAATGTAAGCATATCCGTATATCATGCAACATGAAACAGTGATATGAACATAGCAAGTACATCATGCAACATAGCATAGTGATGAGAGCATAGCAAGTATATCATGCAACATAGCATAGTGATGTGAGCATAGCAAGTATATCATGGCATGATATAGCAATTCTACTGTGTAGTGACATAACAATTATCGATGATGAAGGTGTGTGAGCCGGCAAATCTGTGTAGGTGTAACATACGCATCATTGATAATGGTGTAGGTGTACTAGCACAGGTAAATGTAATGCAATGCGAATATCATGAGCGTAGCATAAGGTCATCATAAGCGAAATGCTATAAGGTATACGTGTCTACAATATATCCGAGTCGGTGAATCTATCAATCGGCATCCAGCCTCACAACATCACGTACGATAAAAGCTATCATACGGAATCTTCTAATCAAGGGTATGGATAAATCAATAGGTAACATTCATCGTGTACGGTAATCCATCGTATGGCGGCATTAAACAATTAAGGATTCTATCTACCTATACAACAACGGGGGTACAGATCTAAGTCTCGTACGACATATCACTCATTATGCACATCATTATCCATATATATATATATATATATATATATATATATATATACACACACACCTATCTCTCAGGTCACATCCATATCAATCTCGTATCAGGGGACCGGCAAGGTATCAACTATCTCTTATCAACTCGCATCCTTATAGTGACATATCAACCAAGTCATCATATCTCATCATATACTATTTTCATCGCATCAATCTCTCACATCAAGTCATTTTACATATGAATTACATCATATGAATCTCATGTCACGCTACTCTAAATCTCATACTTAATCTCGGCAACTACATATCTATATATAATGTGATTCACATTCACTTTTCATATTCTCATAAGTCACTATGTTCATTAGTGTCAACTTCTATCATATTATCGTTTGTAAATCCTATAATCATGTCCGTCGCATATCATTTATCAGGATATAATAATCAAACGATCTTCCATATCAATGTTTGCGGGGGTGCTATACACCATCCACCCGATTTTCCCCGTAGATCTACTCACCTGCTAAACTCTTCGCTTAGCCGAAGTCGATGCGCTTTGTTATCTCGGAATCCACACGAATGTACCTACAAATCAACACATATCGCCACGTTATTAAAATCAAGTCCGGGAAACCGATACGGCACAAGGTGTGCTCATAGGTTAGAACCTATAGCCTACGCATGCAAAAACGACCAAACAACCCTCGTCGTTGACGTACAAACATCTAACGACCAAATACATCATCAAATCTCAAAACCAAGAATCCCATTACCGGAAAACATAGCCAAAACCGTAACTAGAGTAGCTATTCGTGAAAACCACCAAGCCTAAAACCCAAACGTACCAAACAACCCTATATTAGTAAACTGTAAAGTAGTTTAATAAATTATACCAATCGATCCGTGTCCTTCGGCCTTCAATCTCTGTCCTTAGCATGCTGCGGCTACCTCGACGAAGTTCGCTCTCCGGTCAAGCTCGTCAAAGAGGACGCACGTCGAGGATTCTTTATACGGGCTCCCGCCTCAAAACCGAAGCAACTCGGGAATCCAGTTTGCTAGCCTAGATACTTAAGCTGAAGTAGAGATAATGTGTGAATAGTTTGTCTCAAGGCACCCAATGATTTGGGTGAAGGTAAATGAAGTTTCCATGGATGGAAATTGTGAGCAAAGGATTTTAGCTTGGAGGAAAAACAAAATTAATCCACACCAAAATTGTGCTCGGCCACAATAGTGCTCGGCCAAAACAATGATGGAAAATGTTCACTGGCAATTAACAAGGAGAGGCGGGCTTAAAAAAAACAAGTGGTGAGAGTAAGGATTAAACAACACAAATATCCTCATGAAATATCCTAAGCATGACAAACAAAATTAAAGCGAAAGGAAATATCCTACCTACCCCAATAGGCAGCCACCTCACCCCACTGCCCAATCAATGCCAAATCAATGACTCACCAAAGCCCACTCATCACACCAATGTAAAACACCAATTTCGAAATTGGCAGCCCAAAAAGAAATTGGTCATGAAATTTCCATGCACACAAAACTCACACTTCCACATTTTCACATTAATTATATTTTCAAAAGAATAAATCATTTTAATCTCCAAATTATTTCACAAATATTGGTATATATTTATACCATTTTACGAAAACCCCAATTCGCAAATCGGTAGTTTTCGCGATATATATTATTTTAATATTAAATTTCAAAATAATATTTTATATTTTCTGAAATGTTACAATCTTCCCCCCTTAAATAAATTCGGTCCCCGAATTTAAAATTTAAACCCCCAAATACTAAAACATTTCAATAATTAGCTCTATCACGGGGCTCCGAAATCACAGAAGATACAGAAATACCACAGCGCATCATGTGCGCCTGAAAACGAGTACGAAAAATCAAAATTGAACTCCGTCAAGCATCACGCAAATCATCAGATTTGCACGCAAATTATCGGAGTTATAATAAAGATACAGATCTTGAAATCCACTACTGAAATCCAATATGCACTGGTTAAATACTATAATACGGGTATAGTACGCATCCTTGGAAAAATCTTTTAAAACTGAATAAAACACATGCAAAATCTTTTCTGAATCGCCGTGTGATGCATTACTCACGACACAAGTGACGGACGCTCATTTATGAAGTAATAAATGTATGTTCATATATGTTTTGCCAAAATATACGTTCCGCCCTTTTTAAAATATCCCAAAAGGTTTTCCTTGAAAAAAAATTTCGTATCACTCACGGATACGTAAAATATAGCGAGACTATAGCTCCTTTTTTTTTGAAACCTCTTGGTAAACTTTTTATGCATGCAAAGTACTCAGATATTATCCCCAGATCAGTCCTGTTAGGCTACTACTAAGTATAGTGGCTCAAAGAAAACAAAGTGCTCAACAGCAAAATCAGCCTAAAAAGGCGTATCCAACAATCATGTACGTCTGGTGCGCACGGAAATCAAATCCAAATATAAGTACTACGAATGTGCACAAAACCAAACTAAGTGCAACAGGTGTGCACAAAAGCATCTGTCCAGTGCAACGGATGGATACGACAACAACATCTAGTGCATTTATAGTGCACGAAAATCTCAACCCAGTGCAACTAGCATGCATGAATGAAAACCCTAACCCAGTGCATCCGGTGTGCGCAAATAATCACATCCCATATCATGCGCCCAACGTGCACGAAAGTCCAAATCAAGTGCATCCGTCATGCACGAAATCCAAAACCAAGCGCCTAATATGCGCAAAATCCAGCCCAAGCGCGTCAGGTCCGTAAAAGCATCTAGTGCAGTGGTATGCACGAAAACGAATATCAAGTACACACGCGCACGAATACACGAATCTGGTAAAACGAATACTCAAAGACATAAATCAGGTGCAACCAACGTACGAAGTATAAATCTAGTGCAACCAATGCACGAAATACCCACCTGGTGCAACAAACGCATGAAATACAGATCTGGTGCAACCAATGCACGAAATACGAATCCAGTGCAACAAATGTACAAATACAAATCGGGTGCATCCAGTGCACGAAATACAAATTCTGTGCATTCAGTGCACGAAATATCAAATCCGGTGCACGAAATATCAAATCCGGTGCATCCAATGCACGAAATATCAAATCCGGTGCATCCAGTGCACGAAATATCAAATCCGGTGCACAACAGCACGAAAACTCATCGATAACTCAAATGCGTATGAAAACTACACCGAGTGTACCAAGGTGTCTAAAACTCATAAACGTGTGCAACTGCGTGCACAAAACACGTATCAATACACTGTAAGCATATGTGAGCTATACCGAGCACGAAAATCAAATCGTGGGCGTACCATATGCACAATGTCAAATCGACCGTACGAAATCCACGAAATCATAAACACGTGCAGCCAAGGTACAAACCGATATCAAGTGCAATAAATATGCACAAATTATAAACCAACACAACGGTGTGTAAAACGTATATCAAGTGCAATAACTATGCACAAAATGTAAATACCCAGTAGGTGCAGCCATGGTGCACGGAAACAATATCATGAAACTCAATCATCAAAACTCAAATCCAAGCGATATAAGCATGAAACTCGGATCACAACACAAATCGCAACAAATGACAATGAGGTACACCTCCTACAATGTCGAAAAAGTCGGTGCACCCAAAACTGGCAGAGTAAGAACATCTGCTTGCCTCCTGCTCACGGTCTGGCGTCCTCTGTCTCTGGGTCCTCATTTCTCTGTGGATTACCAATCTCGCAATCCATCGGCTCATCTGCCCGGTCAGGTGTGCTAACGGAAACGATTCCGCTCTGGCACTCCTCAGGTCATCTATCGGCCAATTAGTATGATCACTCAAAAAGCAGCACGTCACTGGCGTCGGCCTCTGGCCCTCTAAATACACGTGACACAACTGATCCTCGGTGCAATCTCATCACAGCAGTGTCCTGGAAGGAACCGGCTTAAGGTCTCTTTGGATCTCGCCTATACCGAACTGTACGAAGGCTGGTACACTTACATAATCTTTTCTCGTTCTCTGGACATCTTCATTCTCATCACAGCATTTCCTGGGGAACTGGTCGTATTCCAACGCTTCTGTATACACATCCAACATCAAATCTCAACGGGGAGTAACCACAGCTCGTTAACATCTCGCACGAATCTCTTGCTCCACTCGTCTTTATTATCGTTCACTTCGACGTCACATCATGCTATCTGCGTACTGTAAATGTTCTCGGCTACAGTCAATCCGGAATCTCTCACACGGACTCGAAATCACAAACTCAGTATTTTCATCACTCTGTAGAAGATCTCTAGCCGAACACGTCCTCGGGAACTCGCCCCAATCATCGGAGGAATTACTCAATACTCGTCCGTTCTCGATCAGCTCACAACACATCTGGGTGAGGTCCTCTATCTAAAACTGGTCAGCTTACCGATCTCACATCGGAACATCCGACGAACGTCATCTCTGAATCGATCTACTCTGGATCTGAATAAGATTGTCCACACTAGAAATCATCAACTCAACTGGACCTGCATCGGCGCAACAAATCTGACGAATCACTTCGTCTCTCAACTCAAGATAGACTAGCTATCTTCTATCGCATCTTTTCCTGAAAGCTCCGGCGATCTCAGCTCGTAAGCTCTGGAAGCGGTATCTCGTCAGTCTCAACAACAGCTGGGTCATCTGTCTGCACGGTAGACGACATCATAATCCCTGAGGTAGGCTGTACATCAACAGTCCTCTCCCAACAGGTAGCCTCTAACAATGGCCCGATCATCCGGTACAAAACCGTACACTCGCCTTAATCGAGAGGTCACAACACAACACTACATCGATACGTTCCCATGTCACCAAAAAACACGATGGTCAGTCCTAGTCCACGACGAGCTCGCTCTGACCACATCACTTGCAGCAGCTCAATCTGCGCTCAAACCATGGTGACAGGAATCTCAATCAAGTATCGAAGAAAATAGATCAAAGGGATGAAATGAATCAACAGATCCAGAATGAATACATGAGCATAAGGAGGAACAGAATCAGTGAGGGTATGATCATGGAAACAAATAGAATCAAGAATCTCAGATGGATGTATAACCAAGAAAACGAAGAGAATCACAAGTCTAAGATATGTACATCCTAAGGTCACTTAAACGGAGTATCGTATCGTAAATATGCCGCGGAACATACGTACGGTACGTCACTCTACTCAAGCTACCTACTCCATCAATCAGGGTCAGTCTATGAAATGAAATTTCGGGTCTAATACCCCCATGTTCAAGTCTAAGTTCCGTAAGGTAAAGCCTATGTAACGAAATTAATTACGCCCCAGACTCCACAAAGTCAAACCTAGACTCGAACCAAGGTTAAACCTAGCACTCTGATACCAATTTTGTCACGACCCGAAATATTAGCTCATGGCCGGCACTTAAATCACGCAACGTCTACAGGCGTAACGTAACTTAAGTAAGCCGAAGTCCAGCAATCTAAACCACCAAAAGGAATAAGTGAAGAAACATTGTTAAAAACCTTCGGGAAACTCAAGTAAAAATCTTTAAACTTTCATTTACTTTCTTAAAAATTTCGGCAACACCTCCTTTGTAAAAACAAGCCCCGGAACGGGTACACCATAGAAAATAATTAAAGCGTCTCCAAACGGGAGCAAATCACGCCCAACGGCAGAAACAAACACTACAAGCATAAATATGTATACAGCGACCAATGGCGAAGATCAACACAAAGGAAAATGAAAAGCAAGACATCAAACCCATCAAGAGAACATATAACCCATCGCTCTAAGTCTTGCAACTACAAGTCTTGCTAAGTCTTACTACTTATACAAATACTAGTTTCTGATTTGATGGAGTTGACTAGATACAATAAGAATAATAATACAAGAGGGGCACGATCCAACATGTACCACCTACCAAAGCAAATCACCCGAAAGCAAGCTGTGTGCCAGCGATGCCGCTACTGATCCATGCGGTCTGCAAGAACTGTGGTACAACGGGGGTGAGTTGCCAACTCATGAGTAGAAAACATCATCAGGTAGAAATCGAAATAAACAACGATTCCTAGGTCAACTATATCATAAAGGTAATCCTATGATATTTAGGGTGACCGTATCTGCATATGTGCCAACAACATAATCAATGCCTATCAGCAAGTGGATCTCATCCAACCATATAAAATCAATGCTAGTATGCACGTGGATCTCATCTACGTGTCAACCAATGACACAACAATATCATGCATATAAATATCATGAAAGCATATGCAGGTAAATATGAGGATATAAATCAACGTTTGTCCCTCGCGACACATCAAAATCATGGAACCTGAGTGTCCAGTATCGACACTCGAAACAACATGAAACCCATGTCCAACATCGACACGTAAATCCTCATAGCTCAAGCACCGCATCCTCAGATCAGCCCTCAAATCTGTAAGTATCATGGAACCTAAATTTCCAACATAGACACTCGCAACATCATGAAACCATAGGCTTCGTCTGCGGGATCGGCTAGCGGGCTCCGGCGGTACGAATCGGCTTATCTCATCTCATAGCTCCGGTCAGTATCCTCCAGATATCCGCCGAGTCCAAATACTATCACCGGTAGGCAGTGTACCTCCCCTGCCAGGCTCATCGGCTAAACCATCGACATACCTTTCTTGCCCCGGGGTACCATACCGGGTCCACTAAGTACCTGCAAACGGCCTCGTCCACTCCTTGCCTCGGGTCTCACATATCAATCTCAGAACCGAGAAAACACATGGTGGACGCACCGAAATATCATATCAAGAGAAACCGGGTTTTAAAAACAATACATACATCCTTTGAAACAAAACCACAGTTCTCAAATCCAGAATCTCATGAAAACAGCATATCTCAATGCGTATAGTCATAAAGCATGATATATGCGACATATAACAGAATGTAAGCATATCCGTATATCATGCAACATGGAACAGTGATATGAACATAGCAAGTACATCATGCAACATAGCATAGTGATGTGAGCATAGCAAGTATATCATGCAACATAGCATAGTGATGTGAGCATAGCAAGTATATTATGCAACATAGCATAGTGATGTGAGCATAGCAAGTATATCATGGCATGATATAACAATTCTACTGTGTAGTGACATAACAATTATCGATGATGAAGGTGTGTGAGCCGGCAAATCTGTGTAGGTGTAACATACGCATCATTGATAATGGTGTAGGTGTACTAGCACAGGTAAATGTAATGCAATGCTAATATCATGAGCGTAGCATAAGGTACATCATAAGCGAAATGCTATAAGGTATACGTGTCTACAATATATCCAAGTCGGTGAATCTATCAATCGGCATCCAGCCTTACAACATCACGTACGGTAAAAGCTATCGTACGGCATCCTCTAATCAAGGGTATGGATAAATCAATAGGTAAAACTAATCGCGTACGGTAATCCATCATACGGCGGCATTAAACAATTAAGGATTCTATCAACCTATAAAACAACGGGGGTATGGATCTAAGTCTCGTATGGCATATCACTCACTATGCACATCATTATCCATATATATATATATATATACCTATCTCTCATGTCACATCCGTATCAATCTCGTATCAGGGGACCGGCAAGGTATCAACTATCTCTTATCGACTCGCATCCGTATAGCGACATATCAACCAAGTCATCATATCTCATCGTATACTCTTTTCATCGCATCAATCTCTCACATCAAGTCATTTTACATATGAATTACATCATATGAATCTCATGTCACGCTACTCTAAATCTCATACTTAATCTCATGCAACTACATATCTATATATAATGTGATTCACATTCACTTTTCATATTCTCATAAGTCACTATGTTCATCAGTGTCAATTTCTATCATATTATCGTTTGTAAATCCTATAATCATGTCCGTCGCATATCATTTATCAGGATATAATAATCAAACGATCTTTCATATCAATGTTTGCGGGGGTGCTATACGCCATCCACCCGATTTTTCCCGTAGATATAAATCTACTCACCTGCTAAACTCCTCGCTTAGCCGAAGTCGATGCGCTTTGTCGTCTCGGAATCCACACGAATGTACCTACAAATCAACACATATCGCCACGTTATGAAAACCAAGTCCGGAAAACCGATACGGCACAAGGTGTGCTCATAGGTTAGAACCTATAGCCTACGCATGCAAAAACGACCAAACAACCCTCGTCGTTGACGTACAAACATCCAACGACCAAATAAAATATCAAATCTCAAAACCAAAAATCCCATTACCGGAAAACATAGCCAAAACCGTAACTAGGGTCGCTATTCGTTAAAACCACCAAGTCTAAAACCCAAACGTACCAAACAACCCTATACTAGTAAATTGTAAAGTGGTTTAAGAGATTATACCGATCGATCCGTGTCCTTCGACCTTCGATCGCTGTCCTTAGCATGTTGCGGCTGCCTCGACGAAGTTCGCTCTCCGGTCAAGCTCGTCCAAGAAGACGCACGTCGAGGATTCTTTATACGGGCTCCCGCCTCAAAACCGAAGAAACCCGGGCATCCAGTTTGCTAGCCTAGATACCCAGGATGAAGAAGAGATAGCGTGTGAATACTTTATCTCAAGGCACCCAATGATTTGGGTGATGCTAAATGAAGTTGCCATGGATGGAAAATATGAGCAAAGGATTTTAGCTTGGAGGAAAAACAAAATTAACCCACACCAAAATTGTGCCCGGCCACAATAGTGCTCGGCCAAAACAATGATGGAAAATGTTCACTGGCAATTAACAAGGAGAGGTGAGCTTAAAAAAAACAAGTGGTGAGAGTAATGATTAAACAACACAAATATCCTCATGAAATATCCTCATGAAATGTCGGGACCCGGTTCTTGTTCATGCCACACGGAACAAAGTGCCATGCCAATTGTCATGCCAATGGGGCGGGGGGCACCTCTTGAATCCGTGGGGGCCACCACTTGAATCCTGTAAGTGCACGGCGGCGCCCCGGCCGTCGATCCGACGCCGGAATGCGGAAGCGGTGATAAACTTTAATTTTGCGGACTTAGCAAACCGGCACCACCGCGCACTAAACATCCGGATCGTAACCATTAACAAGTCTAAGCTACTAACAAGATAGGGAAGAGAAGTATACCGACAGATCCGAGTCCTCCGGTCTTCTCGTCGTCGTCCCGATCTCCTGCGGAATGTCCCGTCTCCTCCTCGTCGCCGGAAGTGCACCACATCGCCTACTTCTTTTACGGGCTCCCACCTCAATGCCGAGGCAACTCGGGCACGAAGCCGGCTACTCGACGTGCCCAAGATTTGCTGTAGAATATGTATAGAACCATGTCTCACTTTTGGGGTTGTGGAATTGCCATTTTGGTGGAGGGATGATACAAGAATTATGTGGAGGAACTTGGGGATTTTTCTAGCAACTAGAGAGCAAAAATCCCCACTACAAAAATGGGCAACCCCTCTTCCATGCTTGGCCGGCCATAATAATAGAGAGGAGAGTGAGAATGAGAGGGGAGAGGTGATAGAATGAAAAAGCCATCCCATAATACAATGGAGAGAGAGAGAAGGCTATCATGCAAAAGGAAATGATCACCAAAACAAAACCCACACTCAACCACCTACCACCAACCTCATCATCAACAACCATGATGAATTACAAAGTCAAGCAATCATGAGTTTATGAAGTCAAATGATGGGACAAGTATCATGACATGATAATATGCAAAGACCCCCTCCACAAATACTTATTTGCAACAATGCAAATAAGCCCTCCTCCACCAATCTTCGGCCAATGAACGGAACAATGGAAATTGGCCGAAACGGAAAGCAAACTGGCAACTCCATAAAACTGGTCCCGTAATAAATTACAGGAAAACCCTGATACTGTGCATACACACCCGCATCTGTATTTCGACCGAAATACAAATGCCATGAGACAAAATCTCCACTTTACTATACTAGAATCCGGCTTATACCAAAACCGGCTAGTAATATCTGTTCGATCCTGATCCGTGCAATACCGCACGTATCTGATCGAACCCTGCCATATACCCATACGGCCTATAGTACAAACTGTCCGATCCTGATCCGTGCAATACCGCACGTATCTGATCGGACCTTGCCATATCTCCATACGGCCTCTACAACCTTTCGCCCGAAAGCTGAGTAACTGAATGTGGGGGACTCTAAAGACTCGTCAACATCTTGGTTGTGGATTTAACCACTAGCACGTCAGAGGTATAAGCCAATACGTAACGGGCTACCAGGTATTGACTAAAAGGGACGTCTGTGAGCGAACTCAGCCTGACAACCCTACTGAGCCTGTCAGTGACAATATCCGTACAGTCCGGTCCGTTCGTCTATGAGCATCGCATGACGGGCCTAGGGGGTTGGTAAAAGTCAGACCCCCAAAAGCGGTACAAGTCGTGTCGGAGTGTAGCCCAGAACACCCTGAGATACTACTGGAATACCTACCAGTAAATCTCCTTGCCTCGGCCGAGGGCTTCGTGTAATGGCTCTCCTAGACACAGCACGACCTCACCCCCAATACCGGGAGAGACGAACCCCTAAAGATACGCTCACTGCCTCCATGTGGCTCGGGACTGTACCCAACTAAAACCTGTTTGCACGACTCCTTTGAGCCGTGGTAGGGTAGTAATCAAAGTACAGTGGGAACTCACACGAGACAAATGACGATCCCTAGGTCGATGAACTAACCTGCACACATGTCACCAGGGAACTGCCATCTGACGTCTGGTATATGACCAACTAGCATGTTCCCGGCGAGTCCTGTCCGGTGTACTCATAACCCAATGAGCACCTGTATACATCTTAGGTGATCCAACTGACACCAGTGGCTTGTGAGACCGGCCACCGCCCCTCGTCGGGGTCTCGACTGTATACACTAGTCTACTATGGAGTATCGATGCCCTATCTCGAAACTCCCACGACTAGGGACCATTTAAGGATATGCTTATAGACTCCCAGCTCCCACTTATATGATCGCCCTCATACTGCTGGTGGTCAAGCAAGAATCCTAGGGGCTCTATCAACGTGTAATAGCGACTTGTCAGGTCACCTAAAGCAGTACACGATGATAAAGGTAAATCAGATAGCATACTATCATCTCGAGTAAGACTGTCCTACCGGGATAGGTCCTCCCTCAATCACCGCAATCACGTACCTGTGATCCAATAATTGACTCTGAGGGCATTATCTCCAACAATCTCCCACTTGCATTCAAGGCTAATTATTGCGATGTCGCATACTCACAGCCCGTGTGATACCGAACACCCAACTCCTCTACTAGTCAGTCTCACAAAGCTCGTTTGCGAAACTATTGCGTTCGAGGAATAGCCTCAGTGAGTGGATCCGCCTTGATGTCTCTTTCTATGTCTCTCTATATCTCAAGTTCGCGGAGAAACCCATCTCCCGAAATGAGCAATACCTGTCTTAGAATGTGTCTGGATGTCTGATGGGACATAGCTCATAAATGAACTCTAAATCCAAACTTCTTAGACTGTATCGTCAACTGAACTTAATCAGTATCCTGCGCCATGCCTCCCTCAGTATTGCCTTGGACCACCTGTCCAAAATACTGCCCCTCTTCAGAGGGAAAACTATAACTCTGACAACCTCCTTGTCGTCCATGTCACCTTGGATGCCTGGAATGATAACTGTCTCACGAATGAGGCTGTCGTTATCATATCCCTAGAACATTCACTTATGTTCTAAAACTGCTTCCGACTGTTTCTCCAGGATTGGATTAATGTCAACTTATTGCATCTAGTGCAAAAACAACATCTGGTGTGGTACTTGACATCTCATGATTGACTCAATTGCCTGAGCAAGTGATCTGCCAATCATGCACATCCCTCTCCCCTTCAGTCTGTAAGACACCTTTGGAGAGGGTGACTCCATTACCTGCAGGTACACTACCGTGCCAGGAGTCGTCCATTCTAAATACTCTTAGAATGCTGTCTAAGTACCCTGATTGGGAAACCACCCAAATCTAGATCTAAAACCATAGATCTAGTAACCAGTATGTCTGACATAAAATCTATTTCTTTTATGGAGAAAACACTGTGTGACGACCAAAGTATGACCGATCGTAGTATAGGAGTTTCCTTTCCTACTCTGTGTATGACATCACACCCTACTACCTTCTCAACAGATCTATCCCCTATTCTGATGAAGTCAAACCCATGACTGTCACGTCAGAAATAGATGATCTATCTCCGCTATATCTGCTTTAGTCTATAAATAGATATAAGCCACCAATGCTTCCGCTGCTCCCACTGACTACGACAACCCTCTGGCAGAGTCATATAGACGTACACTTCTAAAACTAGTTTAGAACGACGCTATACTCATCCTCCCGTCGGGTCTCGCAGCCTGGAACAACAGCAATGGTAATTGTGGGTAAACAAGAACTTCCCTGTCACCGTCCTTGAGGCTACCGTAGTACCTCTCGGGTGCCTGAAGTTACCCACCAAATCTGCGGAGTGGCCAATGGAATGTCAATCCAGATTGAATCTTTAGGTTCCTTATCAAATCTTCAGTAATCGTTTGTGGTTCTGGAATCACTTCCAGTTCTACCATACTCCCACTACTGTTTTCTGAAAAAATCTATTTTTAATAAAACTGTGGCGAGTCTAGAACAATATTGCTATTGTTCATCCAGATGGTAGAAAGTTAACCCTCGTCATAGCCTGGGTCAACCCACAAACAGCCATTACAGAATCGCGCCTAGAGTTGTCCAATGTCTGGTTTTAAGCATAAACCGGACAACTCCCCGTACCTTGACATCGTTAAGATACGAACTGTTCTATATCCCATATAGGACCAGAGGCACTGATTTAATTGAACCAGATTCAAATCATGCAGCTGTTCCCAGTGCATGTCAACAAAATGGAAGGAGGCCGATCAGCGTTACTCAACTTAGGAATGCTTCCAATTATGAGTAACCTGAAGGAGAACCAAGATCTCTTAATCATTACTACCAACCGAATACCATACACAAGTATCTACATCTTCGATCTCTTTGAAGAATCCCGATACTTGCTACACCTGGTTCTCTACTCTATTCAAATACCTATAACTTCTCAAAATTCGGACCATGTGTTTCCACGAAACACTTGTCTAAAAACTAGAGAAGTCATAAGTAAACCGAATATAGTACGAGGACCAACCCCTCTGTCCTGATGGATCCTGGACAACATACAATACTCTGTATAAGTCCCTTGAGTTTGATAACTCATTCACTGTGTGTCGTAGGTTGAAAACTGTACTTATGGTTAAGAAGAATTACACCGCCGTTTAATGCTCCTTACCTAACCATCCACTGGTATAGGTAAATGTCATCGACATAATTTCAAAAAGTATATCTCACTCTATGAAAATAGACATACAGATATATCGATTTGAAATTGGTGCATAACAGCGGATATTCAAAACCAAATATTTGCCGACCGGCAAACAACCCAGGTGATTTCCTCAAATATCACCGATTGCAACGAATCCCGATATAATGAGGATAGTCACCCAATTCCCAACAACTTACTCCCACTCATCATCTGTAAAACCATACAGATGTGAGAATCATACCTGGTAAATACATACCCTGGAGTAAGTATCTAGTCGGGAAATCAGCTTTCCTTTAACAGTACACAGTGAGACTGAAACATTGAAATGTTTCGTAGGGGTATCCTGGTATTCCTAGTAATGCCTTTTCCATATTCACGACTGTAACCGTATAATTCTTTGCCACCTCTCCAAATCCCTTCATATGTCTTTAGTCATTACCTTCTGCACACCCCTTTAGGCCAAATGGTTTTCTTCCTTCCCTACCGTTCGGCACCAGCCTATGGTTTGGAAGAAGACTATCCAATAAGCATAATGGGTGTACTGTCCCAATCCTAGGAACACTCGCAATGCGAGAGAAGGTGAAGATAAAAGACACCTGAATAAATCTTATTCCTATTTCTCCTGAACCAGAATCCATCCCCGAACTGGAACAAGTTCCTTTCGAGTTCGTATATAACCATACGATGGAGTATCCAATAAACTGTGGATCTTCGTAGTGATACGGAGTGTCCTGGAGAAATTCAAAGGTGATTTTAGGATTGGCGAAGAAATACCTGGTTTGGTCATGAATATCTGTTGCAATTTACTTTGCCCTCTTACTAATCCCTTGCTTTGTCTTAACTTAATACCTTCTGCACACCATCGTTATGCTGATTGGTTTTCTTCATTCCCTACCGGTCGGCACCAGCCTAAGGTTTGGAAGAAGAGAATCCAATTTGCGTAATAGGTGTACTACCCCTAAACCAGGGAGTACTCGTAACCTGAGAGAGGGTAAAAGGAAAAGACAACTGAATAATCCTATCTGTTTTCTCCAGAACCTGAAACCATCCTCGAATAAATTCTTTCGAGTTCGTATCTAACCATACGATGGTTTTGTCCAATGGAAGTGGACGTTCGTAGCAATACGGGGTGTCCTGGAGAAAAGGGTAAAAGTAGGAGTGGCAATGAGGTTTGCAACTCTGACAATCCAAAAGCCAGTGTTTAAGAAGGTTCGGTCAATTTGGTCTCTGAGTCATAGTCATAGGGTCGGGTCAATGGTCGCTGCCAAAGAGAGAGAGAAAAGAAACACTCAGCGTGCACTCTAACCTAGATCAGAATGGTTACCAATTTATCTAATCTGGAATCCTCCCACTGTACCTCAAATTCTCCTCCAAACCTGAAAGAAGAATTAGTCGGGGTTACCCGAGGAGTAAACTAACTCATCAGTGGGAATCGGGATCCAACTATCATCGCATGATAACGTGACGGAATCCGCTCACGGTATCACACTCCAGAAGGTATGCGCATATCTGGCAAGTTTCAGTTCTTTTGAAACTCCCGATGTGATTTCTGCCCCATGCTCTTATGACCTTGACTTTGGCCAACATATCATAAGTCACATGTCAAGTTCTACCCGTCATTCTCCAGGTTAATTTGAATCCACCCGTACATACCCTTGACTTTGGCCAAAATGGCAGTACGACTGTCTCAAACCAACACATCTATCTATGCTGCATATGAATACCCCAATAGCTACCAATCACTGTGCCTTGACTTTGGCCAACATACACAGCTTGAATACTATTGACCACCCAGATGAAACGACGGAGGGCTACGAATGGTTTCTGGCGAAAACCTTTAACGTAAAGAACTTGATATCGTCGAAGGAACGGATAGCTTTTAAAAAATATAGTGACGAAAACCGTTGCTAAAGAGGTCACTCCCGGTGAAGGGATCTCGGCTCTTTCCCCGTAGAATGGGGTGCAGGATATTCCAAATGAATACCGCGATGCAAAGCAAAAGTAATCGGCTATAGTGAAGTTAATGCCCCGATGCAAACTTTTGTCCAAGGGGTCACTCCCGGTGAAGGGATCTCGGCCCTTGCCTCGTCGACTGAGGAGCAGGATATTCCAACTGAATATCACGATGCAAAACAAAAGTGAACGTCCTTGCAATAACAGCTTTTTGAAAAGTGTTCCAACAACATCAGATTAGGTTTGTTTTTAACCTGCATTGATCCGAATCAATGCAGTCCCATCAATTGATCACACCAAAAAAGAACGAAAATATACTGACGTACGTATATGCCATCCGCATTCGCCACTGGGTCCCGTCATTACCCGTTAGGTTAGCTAACTAACGACAGAGCGGGGACTGGACTAGCGCGGATGTAAAACATATACAACATCTACTAATATATATACCAATATATTATATTTCGCTCAAGGCGTGAAAAGAAATGCAACATCACAGAAAATGTACAGCATCACAGAAACAATACAGATATCTGGGATCACCGGGTTTCACAGAGCCACTACTGAAACCCGACGTTCCCCTGGTCGTGTGGATAGCCTGCGCAATGAAATCCTAGACCCCTACGGGCGCGGCAAGTCACCCGCCAAAACCTGAAGCGAGGCAGCCCCTTTCAGTACCGTGAATGGACCACCCAGCACTTCACGGAATCCGGCAACTTGGGCACCCCTCCTGGGTCAACCTGTACCCCCTACGAGTGCGGCGAATAGCCCGCCAATCCTAGAGTGAAGCCCCCTCCATCTCAATGCCATGAGATGCGGGCTTGTTGCCCTCCAGAACCCGGCTATCCGTGCACCCCTCCGCGGGGTAATCCTAGTACAGAAAGTAAAATATACATACAACGGGTACATCGACCGCAACCAGGTCGTGCCCCAAAAGAATAATACAATCAGGCAGTGACGGCAGTCCACATGTCGGACGCTCGCCCCGCAATATCAAATGTACATAATACAACACAACTGTACTAGCATTGCATCCAGGCTATCCCCCACGACCGATCCGCAACATCACAGCAAAAACAGAACATCAACGTGAAAGTCACGTTCGCAAATCCGTCTAACCGGGCTATAGCAGTTAGACCGGATTTACCGATCGAGTGACATTCACGGTCGCAGATATAATGTAAATACTGTGAAAAATGTGTTTAAAATATTCGATCCATCAAATTTTAACAAGTGGCCCCCCAAACAATACTGTAGCAGATCAAGAAATCCTGGGCCCAAAATTAATATTCCAAAACCCAAATTTAAAGCCCACAAGCCCACTGGAAAAACCTGGTGAGCTGAACCCAAATACCTGCGGCGGAACCGCGGCCAACAAGGGGTTAAGGCCGCGGTTCCGCGGTCGTACGGAGGGTTCAGGGAACCAAAATTTTCCAGTGGTCTTAGGGTACTCTGTACATCATTCTGCAATCACCTGAAAAAATTTTCGAGACCAAAAATTTTCAACAGAAACTGATGCGAACTAAAATGCAGTTTTGGAACATTCGATCGATCGAAACAGAAAAACACATTACACAAAGCTAGACTAAGTTAATGGCGAGGCTCTGATACCACTGTAAGTGCACGGCGGCGCCCCGGCCGTCGATCCAACGCCGGAATGCGGAAGTGGTGATAAACTTTAATTTTGCGGACTTAGCAAACCGGCACCACCGCGCACTAAACATCCGGATCGTAACCATTAACAAGTCTAAGCTACTAACAAGATAGGGAAGAGAAGTATACCGACAGATCCGAGTCCTCCGGTCTTCTCGTCGTCGTCCCGATCTCCTGCGGAATGTCCCGTCTCCTCCTCGTCGCCGGAAGTGCACCACATCGCCTACTTTTTTTACGGGCTCCCACCTCAATGCCGAGGCAACTCGGGCACGAAGCCGGCTACTCGACGTGCCCAAGATTTGCTGTAGAATATGTATAGAACCATGTCTCACTTTTGGGGTTGTGGAATTGCCATTTTGGTGGAGGGATGATACAAGAATTATGTGGAGGAACTTGGGGATTTTTCTAGCAACTAGAGAGCAAAAATCCCCACTACAAAAATGGGCAACCCCTCCTCCATGCTTGGCCGGCCATAATAATAGAGAGGAGAGTGAGAATGAGAGGGGAGAGGTGATAGAATGAAAAAGCCATCCCATAATACAATGGAGAGAGAGAGAAGGCTATCATGCAAAAGGAAATGATCACCAAAACAAAACCCACACTCAACCACCTACCACCAACCTCATCATCAACAACCATGAT
The DNA here is from genome assembly GCA_030015575.1 of Agapanthus africanus. Lineage (NCBI taxonomy): Eukaryota > Viridiplantae > Streptophyta > Magnoliopsida > Asparagales > Amaryllidaceae > Agapanthus > Agapanthus africanus. Next base: position 766,832,215 of record CM057341.1, read on the forward strand.
GAATTACAAAGTCAAGCAATCATGAGTTTATGAAGTCAAATGATGGGACAAGTATCATGACATGATAATATGCAAAGACGCCCTCCACAAATGCTTATTTGCAACAATGCAAATAAGCCCTCCTCCACCAATTTTCGGCCAATGAACGGAACAATGGAAATCGGCCGAAACGGAAAGCAAACTGGCAACTCCATAAAACTGGTCCCGTAATAAATTACAGGAAAACCCCGATACTGTGCATACACACCCGCATCTGTATTTCGACCGAAATACAAATGCCATGAGACAAAATCTCCACTGTACTATACTAGAATCCGGCTTATACCAAAACAGGCTAGTAATATCTGTTCGATCCTGATCCGTGCAATACCGCACGTATCTGATCGAACCCTGCCATATACCCATACGGCCTATAGTACAAACTGTCCGATCCTGATCCGTGCAATACCGCACGTATCTGATCGGACCTTGCCATATCTCCATACGGCCTCTACAACCTTTCGTCCGAAAGCTGAGTAACTGAATGTGGGGGACTCTAAAGACTCGTCAACACCTTGGTTGTGGATTTAACCACTAGCACGTCAGAGGTATAAGCCAATACGTAACGGGCTACCAGGTATTGACTAAAAGGGACGTCTGTGAGCGAACTCAGCCTGACAACCCTACTGAGCCTGTCAGTGACAATATCCGTACAGTCCGGTCCGTTCGTCTATGAGCATCGCATGGCGGGCCTAGGGGGTTGGTAAAAGTCAGACCCCCAAAAGCGGTATAAGTCGTGTCGGAGTGTAGCCCAGAACACCCTGAGATACTACTAGAATACCTACCAGTAAATCTCCTTGCCTCGGCCGAGGGCTTCATGTAATGGCTCTCCTAGACACAGCACGACCTCACCCCCCATACCGGGAGAGACGAACCCCTAAAGATACGCTCACTGCCTCCATGTGGCTCGGGACTGTACCCAACTAAAACCTGTTTGCACGACTCCTTTGAGCCGTGGTAGGGTAGTAATCAAAGTACAGTGGGAACTCACACGAGACAAATGACGATCCCCAGGTCGATGAACTAACCTGCACACATGTCACCAGGGAACTGCCATCTGACGTCTGGTATATGACCAACTAGCATGTTCCCGGCAAGTCCTGTCCGGTGTACTCATAACCCAATGAGCACCTGTATACATCTTAGGTGATCCAACTGACACCAGTGGCTTGTGAGACCGGCCACCGCCTCTCGTCGGGGTCTCGACTGTATACACTAGTCTACTATGGAGTATCGATGCCCTATCTCGAAACTCCCACGACTAGGGACCATTTAAGGATATGCTTATAGACTCCCAGCTCCCACTTATATGATCGCCCTCATACTGCTGGTGGTCAAGCAAGAATCCTAGGGGCTCTATCAACGTGTAATAGCGACTTGTCAGGTCACCTAAAGCAGTATACGATGATAAAGGTAAACCAGATAGCATACTATCATCTCGAGTAAAACTGTCCTACCGGGATAGGTCCTCCCTCAATCACCGCAATCACGTACCTGTGATCCAATAATTGACTCTGAGGGCATTATCTCCAACAAATCCGTGGGACCCACTGTAAAGCAATGGGGAATTTTCGGAACACATTCCGAAAGAGGACCGAACTGCATTATAAATATAATGATACCACCCTCAATTACAAAGGCGCCTTTTAAGTGAACCGGAACTACAGGAGCTTGAGAACTCCATAGTTAAGCGTGCTCGGGCCAGGGAAGTCTTGGGATGGGTGACCTCCTGGGAAGTGGGCCCTGGTCGTGTCCGGTTCGCTCTAAAGGGAAAAACCGTGCGGTTTCGGCCAGAGCGGACAATACCATCTGTACTGGGGTGTAGGGCGTTACATTTATGGTGGCCCATGCAGTCCCTCAGTAGTAGGTCTGTGGTTCGAGGACGAACCATTGTTCAAAAGTCGGGAGAATGTCGGGACCCAGTTCTTGTTCACGGAACAAAGTGCCACACGGAACAAAGTGCCATGCCAAAGGGGCGGGGGGCACCTCTTGAATCCGTGGGGGTCACCTCTGGAATCCGTAGGATCCACTGTAAAGCAATGGGGAATTTTCGGAACACATTCCGAAAGAGGACCGAACTGCATTATAAATATAATGATACCACCCTCAATTATAAAGGCGCCTTTTAAGTGAACCGGAACTACAGGAGCTTGAGAACTCCGTAGTTAAGCGTGCTCGGGCCAGGGAAGTCTTGGGATGGGTGACCTCCTGGGAAGTGACCCCTGGTCGGGTCCGGTTCGCTCTAAAGGGAAAAACCGTACGGTTTTGGCCAGAGCGGACAATACCATCTGTACTGGGGTGTGGGGCGTTACAGGAGAGGTGAGCTTAAAAAAAACAAGTGGTGAGAGTAAGGATTAAACAACACAAATATCCTCATGAAATATCCTAAGCATGACAAACATAATTAAAGCCAAAGGAAATATCCTACCCACCCTAATAGGCAGCCACCTCACCCCACTGCCCAATCAATGACTCACCAAAGCCTACTCATCACACCAATGTAAAACACCAATTTCGAAATTGGCAGCCCAAAAAGAAATTGGTCATGAAATTTCCATGCACACAAAACTCACACTTCCATGTTTTCACATTAATTATATTTTCAAAAGAATAAATCATTTTAATCTCCAAATTATTTCACAAATATTGGTATATATTTATACCATTTTACGAAAACCCCAATTCGCAAATCGGTAGTTTTCGTGAAATATATTATTTTAATATTAAATTCCAAAATAATATTTTATATTTTCTGAAATGTTACACAGGTTTTGTTGGCAGCCCATGCAGGTCAGAGCTGTATGGAACCCTACCATGCAGTTCAGTTCTGCGTGGACAAGCTAAGCAATATAACACAAGAACTAGCAACTAAAACATTCTTTAAAATTCATATTCCTTGAATCTTATCATTTCATATAGTTTTAATCTGTCCTAGCCCAAATTTTCTTTCAAGGTTATGGATTCCCCAAACAACACCAGCACCAACTTCAATAACACTCCACCACCACTACCAATCACACCTGCCGTCCCTGCTCCGATCAACGAGCGGATGGTTCTGCTTGAGGCGATTCGCAGCCTCATAGAAGGACAGCAACAGCATACTGCTCTTTTGATGAACGGTCCCGAGGCAGAAGCACCTGGGGTGAAGCAATTCAGGGCTTTGCACCCCAAACAATTCTCCGAAAAAGAGAGCCTACTGGAAGCTGAGGAATGGGCTCAGAGTATCGAAGATGATCTGGCAGCAGCACAAGTGCCAGAAATAGCTTGGGTTTGTGTTGCAAAATTATAGCTCACGGACAATGCACGGGTCTGGTGGAAGGTGGAAGCAAGCCGTCTTGATCAACCCATCGAATGGAAAACTTTCCGAGACATGTTCGACGCAAAGTACTTCCCTGAGACTGCCCGCTTCGACATAGAACAACAGTTCATCCATCTGCAACAATGTTCAATGTAGACCAAGTCAGTAGATGAATATGACGCTGAGTTCACCATACTCAGTCAGTTTGCGGCCCATCTCATACCGACTACTGAGATCAGAGCTAGAAGATTTCAGCAAGGGTTGAACCCAGAAATCCAAGTTGCATTAACTACGGGGGGTTTCCCAACCCATGATTTTGCTTTGAAGGTTACCCGAAGATACGAGGCAATGGTGAAGAGGAAGGGCGGACCTCAATCTGCCTGTTTGAAGCGCCCTGCCACTCAAATAGCAGGAGGAGCCTCTTCTAGGCCATTGTTCGAACCCAGGAGAACTGAAGAAATCAATAATCAGTCGAGTCCAGATTTCTGCTACTACTGCAGGAGAAAGGGACACTTATGGAAGGACTGTAGGCGCGCAAAAGGCCTATGTTTAGTTTGTGGCACGTCCAATCACAGAATTGGAAACTGTCTTTATAAACGCAACCCAGATCACACACCCACCAGCTACCCACAGCGGCTAGCTATCCAGGCTCCTGCACCTCGTCTTACACTCACAGCTCCACCACCTGCACAGCCTACTCGCCAATTTCAACAAGCAATGAAGGACATGCCTCGAGGGCAGAGAAACATGCCCAAAGGACAGAATGTGCCTTCAGCTAGGAGGAATGTACCACGACGTCAGACTTTCACTTTAGCAGCCGTAGAAGCCGAGGCTGTTGGTCAAGGTAACACTGGTAATTCTCTTTCACATTCTCAAATCCTTGTATCACTTTTGTTAATTTTCATACACTACCAAACTTTCATTAAATCTGTTACACTTTCCTTTTACAAATTTCGAGGATAAAATTTTTATAAGGAGGGTAGAATGTAACAACCCTAAACTTCCTGTACAACTTTCTGTACAAAATTTTCAAAAAATACAGAAAGGGGTATTTTTGCCTGAGCATAAGTTATAAGTTTGTTTTGCTTTTTAATAGCAAGCAAGAGCTTGTAGCTTATTGGTAAGACCTTGCACTGCTGAACCAAAGCACCAGAGTTCAAATCCCATCACTCACATTATTTTTAATATTGATTTCTTTTAATCTTTTTAGAAGCCGAAGAGACTACACGTGCTTAACCCGTAAACCCAAAAGTCACACTAAAAACAAACGAGCCCAGAGGGTAGACCAAGAGACGAGCGACACATGGCGCCAAGACAGAGCCCGACTCGCCGGGATCGGGCCGACGAGGCCGGCCAACTCGGCTCCAAACCCGAGTTGGCCTTCATGACTCATGTGCCTCTTGGTATTCCATAACCCCTGTTATGTTTATTTTTACTGCACATTAACAGAGCCTAATAAAATCCAATTAAACCAATTTTTTAATACAATTTTCATACCATTTTTCAATACAACCTTTCACCTACGCTAACCCTAGTTTTATCCTATAAATACCACCCTATACATACCCCCTCACTCACAAATTCTGTCCAAACTCTCAAAAAAACTCTCTACAATTTTTGTTTACAAGTGGAGTTAGCGAAGGGCGAAACTCCGGCGAAATTCCGACGACGACCCTAGGAGCTCCCGGCGACGAAACGACGCACCGGAAAATCCTACTTCCTCCTCTCCCTATTCTCTAATCTAACAACAAGTAAGTCCCTCCTCCCCCTTCTCTATTCCATTCTAAAAATTTATAAAACTAAAACCCGACGGAAGCAGAGTTAATCTGACTTCCGATTCGACTTTCTTTAAAAAGATCAACTTTCTTAAAATACTACCATACTAAAATCTTACATCTTGACTATTAATCATTAACAAAATATGTTGAACAAGTTTCATAGCAAAATATTTCTTATTGCAATTTTTATAGCTTTTTCAGAAAAATACCATGTAGTTTAGTTTCGACTTTAAAACATCATAATTCTTGCTATACTTTTAAATAGATGACGAGGTAATGGCCTACCTCTTCATAACACTCATATGCAACATAACACGATACCTTTCGGGAACATAGAATACGAGAATACAAATTTACAATTAAATACCTTTTACTATTAAAGCCGTTTTCTACAAAATTACGTATTTTTTATAAATTTTTGCAAAGCGCCGCTACAATACATTTTGGGGAACCCGTCTGGGATGGTGCGGATTATCACACATCCCTGGGTTTAGTAGTGCGAGATTCAGACCTCCGCAAGGAGCATTCGGTCTCGAAAGATTTAAAAATACAAATATCTTAAGAAAATGGGGTTTCTAGAAAAAAATAATAAATTAAAATTATTTTATATAAATAAATATATATATGTATCATCAAAACATCTATTTTTGATATAATATTCCAACTTTTCTAAGTCAAAAGAATCACTTTACATGAAAATACCATGAATTTCCATACAAGTTCAATATTACAATTAAATGCCCTATATTATGAAAATAGGTTTATCTCACTAGAAATGCCACATATATAAAATCTACATCTATGAAAACTCTAAAGACGATAATAAAATACTTGTGGTGTATTTTGAAAATTATACAAAATTATTTTTATATAAAACCCCCTCAAGTTCTATAAATTATCCTAAGGACCCTAGTAAATATAGGTTTAAGCAGGACCAGTCTCTTGAGCCTCAGGGAGCCGGAGATGTGGGTGCTTGCCTAGTTAAGGTAGACAGCTTAACAAACGGTGTTATCAACACGGTAATCATCTTTGAAAAAGACACAAATCATGCCGCCCATGTGCAGCGGTTACCGATAACATCAAAACTTAATTCAGGACTTCAATTTCTTTTTCTAATTGTTCTGACTCAGACTGAGTCTCGATATAATAAATCTGACTTGAATATGTTTCAAGTACAAACTACAATTCAATATGAATCCATGAATCCATATATTCAATCTATCAATTTATACAACTTGACTGAACCAAACCATGGATATACTTCCATTTACATGATTCTCCAGTTACATCCATGATTCTCCAGTTACATTCATTTACTGATATCATGGTTTCGGAAAGTCATCCATCTATACAATCTATAATACAAGACATTACAATTTCATTACAATACAATCAAGACATCGTGGGGTTTAAGGGGTAGATTGGTACGGAAGGTGTTAGAAGTGGCACGAGACTGCAAGATTTAAGGCACCTAACCTGAATACAATCGCCGTTGTTCTATGCATTCTAATGGAGCCTTGTACTCTATATTCCGTTGCTTTAGTCTCTGGCATACTGAGACTCCTCTCGTATATACTGGCATCCTTCTGTACCAAGCTACAAACAACAGCGTTAACACTAAATACAACATTACATCAATATAATACAACTTTAAAATTTACACACTCTCTCTCTCTCTCTGTGTCTATTCTACTTCTCCCTTATCTTTGGGACTTACCGAGCGATTGTTCGCTGACGGCATTCATTCTCTTTCTTCTTTAGAATGTTATCAGGTGTCCCGGACCTTCCAGAGATCGAGCCTAGCACTGAAGACTTGGAGCAGTTTACTGAAGATCCCGAGCTGTAGTTACACTTGTACACATTTCATTTCAGTACTTTCCATTTCTGTTATGCCACTGTTTTGGCATTGCTTTCATTCAGATGTATTTACTTTTCCAAGTATTGTAATAGAATGTTAATAAATAAAGTTGTTGTTTCATTACATTTGTCTCCTGTCTATATTTCTATTATATTGCTTAGTTACGCTTAGCGTATTTACTTCTAAGTAAATACGTAGCGGCCAGTCGCGCCCTCTGCCCGTACACTGGGAAGCGGGGCGTGACAGATGAAAACCCGAAAGGGCGCCGTGAGTAAAAATAGCAGGGCTACCGGCGAGCTTGTGAAAACCCAAAAGGGCGCAATCTCGTAAAATTTTCACTTACGAGATCCTCTCGACTCGTAAAGGAAAACTCCCCCTATGAGACCCTCACGGCCCATAGGATTCAAAGCCTTAAGCTACAAGGACCTGGACCTGTTCTTAAGCCGTCGTATCTCCCAAGTTGCCCTACAGGCGGTCCAATACTGGCCCTTGTATACAATCCACGAGCACAAATAAACGATTTCCCCACCAAGTTCCACCAATGACGAGAAATGTGTCACGACCCGAAAGAGCACGTGACAGGCACTTGAATCATATGAAGTTTATAGGACTCCATCTGATCCAAGTAAGCTAAAAGCCCAGAAATCTAAAACCATTTTAAGGAGTAAATAGAGAAAACTAGTTTTTAAGAAGTAGGAAAATAACTTTTAAAAGTGAAGAAAACATATTTTAAAATCAAAGTTTTTAAATAACTAAGCCGAATATGCATTTTTAAAAAATCACATATCTTTTCTGAAAATTTCGGCAAAGTTTCCTTTGTAAATACTGGCCCCGAACGGGGTACAACATAAATAATATATATGAAATGATAGAATGCATCCCCAAGCGGGAGCTTGCTCTTCGTCAATCGACGGTCACAGCCACGCAAGTAATATAATATACAACGCCGAAGGGCGAGGATCAAAACTCAAAGGAAAACTCAAATAGCATGAAAAGCGTAATACTACAACGCGCGACTCTAAGGTCGAAATAATACATAACTGGTTTCTAAGTCTGAAACAATATACAAGTTTTTGGTTGATGGAATTACTAGATACAACTGAATAATACATGTACAATGGTGGTTCTGATACAAAAGAACCCACCTACCAAAGCAAGTCACCCATATGGAAGCAGTGTGCCAGAAAAGCCGCATTGAAACCTGCACGGCAAAACCTGCAAGAATTGTGGCACAATGGGGGTGAGTTGCCAACTCGTGAATAGAAGATATCTACAAGTAGAAATTGCATGCATGACCTAATCCTAGGTCAATACGATCAGATATATATAAACCTCAAATAAATAAGTCTGAAGCATGATAAGATGGCAATTTAACATCTAAACATGTATGTAGTGCCAAGTGCTCGTGCCAATGCCTCAGGTAATAACATATCATAGGATGAGGTATGTCTGCATGAATAAGTATGATGAAGTATCTAAACTGATATCAATACACATATATTAGCGTTCCATTCCACTAATATTGGTGTAAGGGCATATATAACAGCGTCCTCATCCACTGTTATATATACATATGAAGTATGATCAATGTAACCAAAGTCTGTATGTATGTGGATATCATCTAACTATGTGATCAATGTCTGTAAGTATGTGGATCCCGTCCACCTGTCACCCAATGACATTAAGCATCATGCATGTAAACATCGTAAAGCATATGCATGGAAATGTGAGGATATAATCAAAATCATGGAACCTGAGTACCTAGCATCGACACTCGAAAATATCATGAAACATGTGCCTAGCATCGGCACGTAAATCTTCATATATCGGGCTCCGTCTGCGATATCGGCCCTCGGCCCCGGCAGCACGGGTCGGCCTATATCCATCTATCAACTCTGTTCGGTATCCTCCGGATAACCGCCGGATCCAACCAATCACCGGTAGGTAGTAGTCCCTCTGCCAGGCTCACCGTCTACTACACAGCGATCCGTTCTCGCCCCGGGGTACCATACCGGGCCCACCATGTACCCGCAATCAGCCTCGTCCAACTCCTCGATTCGGGTTCACATATCACACGTCTCAGAACCGAGAAAAACGCATGGTGGACGCACTGAAATATCATATCAAGGGAAACTGGGTTTTTAAAACAATTACATATTCTCTTTTGAAATGTCCACGGTTCCCAAATCCAGAAATATCATGGAAACAACATATCTCAATGTGTAAATCCATGCAAGTATGAAGGTATCACTATATGTATGCACTGGTATGAATATATAGTGTGCATGTGCGCAAGTATAAAGTTATCAATATATATGTGCACGGGTATGAATATACAGTGTGCATGTGTGCAGGTATGAAGATATCAATATATGTGTGCACTGGTATGAATATACAGTATATAGGTACACAAGTATGCCATGCAAGGTCATATCCTGAATGTAACAGTACTACAGTGTAGTGACATGGCAATTATCGATGATGAAGTGTGTGAGCCGGCAAGCAAGTGTACGTGAAACATATGCATCATCGATAATGGTGCTGGTGTCCTAACAGCATGGTTTTAATATAGCAATAAACATATGCAATGCGATGCAATGTAAACTGTAAGAATATGCGGAATCGAATAATCAACGCAACAGTAAAGAATCTACATCCATATGTATATGTCATGCAGTTTTGCCATTTGAAATAAGATGAATCGGGGTTTTTAGTAAAATAAGGGCTACGGTGTTTTTAAGAAAAGGTGCGACCTTTTTAAAGTATCCGTAGAATCCCTTTTTGCCTGTCTTTAAAATACTCCCGATTCGTTAGTTTTGAAATAGGTATGACTCGGGTCTAGTCTAACATCTACTATACTAACTACAGGTCTAACTATCAAGTCAATCGGGAGGGGTATAGAGACCACGTAAATCTGAGTCGATATATATAAATATAAATATAATAGTCGATGATCCCGCCTCAATAGTATCGCGTACGATACAGTATATCATCTGACGTCCTCGAGTCATGAGTGCGGATCTATCATCAATATAAAGCTCGTACGGTAAATCGTCGTACGGCATCCCAATAGCTGGGTACGGGTCAATATCACATTATCTCATCAAATATCTGGTATCCTTATCATCATATCACATAATCTGGGGTACTGATCTAAGTCTAGTACAAATCGATACCATCTATATAAGTATGAATGCGTGTGTGAAACACACGTCCAAAGACCCGCTAAAAATCACATGTCGTATCCCAAATACGAATCATATCATATCACCGATCTCATGGCACCATGCCCAATATCATCGACTCGTCTCCAATGTCATCCACTATCATCATCAACATAGTGTAAATATAATGAATATGCAAGGGTGTGCGTGTGGGTGTAAACCTATTCTAGGGTTCGCGACTATGAACTACACTAGTTTACTTCTAACCCTAATCTATCCATAGTACACCTAACTTAATATCCACGACACACTATAATCTATCATATATATAATATATACATATATAGTACACCAACTTCGGACTGCGGGGGTACTATACGTCATCCACCCGACTTCCCCCGTAGATATAATCTACTCACATGTATCCTGCGTGTCGGTGTCGGTGTCGCCTTCATCTTCTTCATCGTCTCGGATCGCCGTGGGGGTACCTACATATCACACGTATCGCATCGCATCAAAACCAAATCGAAACTTAAAACGACACGCGAAAACCAACACGATACGCTAAAAGGCCTATAGGTTAGAACCTATGGTTAGCCTTCGCAAAACAACCCGAAATCACTCGATATAAACGTACAAACGTCACACGATCGAGATAACGCACAAATACCAAAATCTGGATATCAAAATACGCAAAACCAAAACTAAATTCAAAGCAACAACCCAAGAAAATGATCCCGGATTTCGTCTCAGACCAAACAAAGGCAAGCAAACAAGTCTAGAGTGATGTATAGGATGCATATGACCTATAGTAGAAACATGGACCCTACCCTACACTAAGTGGCCGAGCCCCCTACAGTGAAAACCGGCCTGGCCGGCCCAGGGTACTCCAGTGGGGTTCGTCTGGCTATAGGGTGCTCCTAGGGTCTCAAATGGGCCTCTGAACTTGTTTATTTTTCCAGAAAAACTCCCAGCACATTCAAGATTCACCTGCACGCTCTAAACACTCACAAACCGACATAGACTGATCTATTTTTGGGTTCCAGGTCTTGTAATGTGTCGGATCTGGGGTTCGTAGCACCAAGGGGGGTTTAAGGGTCACTAATAGGGCATAGCTACACTAACACAATTCAATTTAACCTTAACCCTCTTTAGGTTTGTCCAAAGTGCCCAAAATCATACGATATCGATATGAAACTAGTATAGATGCATATAGAATGAAATACTACTATAATGGGTGCAGAAATTACCTTCTTAGAGACTCATGAATCTTCCCACAGCATCAAAACATCAACTTTCTTAGTCCATTCTATAGCTTGTGCATACTTTTTGTGAAATGGAATTGGGGTTTTGGGTTTGTTTTAATGGTGTTTTGGGGGATTTGAAGGAGGAGGAAGAGGGAGGAAGGGAGCAGGAGCAGCAGCAGCTCTAGGAGAGGGGAGAGAGAAATGGGTGTGAGGAAATGATGGGAGTATGGTTTCAAAAGTGAAGGTTGACCTATACCTACCCTCTCTCTCTCATCATCATTCCTTACTTTTTCCTTTTCTTTTCTTTTCTATTCTTTTCTTTTCCAAATCCTTCTCTCTCAAATAGTAGACCCAAAACACCCATGGTAGAAAAAATGTAACACAAGTCCAAAAATGATACGTGCATGTTTTGCACAAAAAAAGCCAAAAATCCGATTAGCGATTTTTAATCGCGATCAGCACTAAATTAGCATATAAATACTCATAAAAACTTAAAAATAACAAAATTCCATAGAATACATTATTTTTGAATTTTTCAAATTTTTTCCCATTTATCGGTATTTAATTATAAATTTAATATTAAAATAATTAATAAAATAATATTAAATTATAAAAATTCCTAAAATAATATTTTATTATTTTGAAATGTTACAAAATGTCCTCATATGGTGAACGACACTTGTAACTCCTCTCGATTTATAAGGAGAAAATACTCTTATGAGATCCTTACGACCTATAAGAGAACACAAACTTAGGGATCCTCACGATTCCTAAGAAGAAAATACACCTACGAGATCCTCACGGCTCGTAGGGAGAAAACCCTTTATGAGACCCCTACGGCTCATAGAGTCAAAAAGTCTTAGTCGACAGGATCTTAACCCTGTTTGCTAAGCCACCTTTGTTCAGATCAACAAAGGCAAATGATTATTTTCTCCTGGCAATATTCCAGTCATAACGATACTGATGCCTAAATCGGTATCAAATTCCAAGTCCTCTGAAGGAAAATGATGATTCGCTCCTGACAATATTCCAGTCACAGCGATGCTAACGACTGAACATGTGTTAATTTTCAAGTCCTTTCACAGCAAATGATGATTCGCTCCTGACAATATTCCAGTCACAGCGATGCTGATGCCAGGATTGTATCAGATCTCAAGTTCCATACTCGCAACAAAAATCAGCGAGCAAAAAAATACATATGAAATATCCGAAATGATGGGGCAACTCGCAATAAAAATCAGCGAGCAAAATATATGCATATAAAAATAGCCGAAATATTTGGGCAACTCGCAATAAAAAGCATCGAGTAAAAAGAAAAAATTGCCGAAATGATTGGGCATCGTGATAAAAGGCCGAAATGATTGTGCAATCGCGACTTTCGCGACATAAAAAGCTAAAATGAAAAAGCATCGCGGAAATAAATAAAATGAAATGAAACTTTTGCCCTGCAGGTGAGTCCACATCGACCCCTGTATACAATCCATGGGCACAAATAAAAAGTGAACTATATTTTCCCACCTGGCTCCATCAAAGGGAGAGCCAATTCTTGATGGTTCACAAAATAATCTAAAGACTATCTCGACATGCTTCTCGTTACAACAGACGCAATGTCAACAACGGCGTTCCTTCTCACTCCAGCAGGATGCAGACGCGACGTCAACAAAAGACCCCAGGGTCGAAACAAAACGGAGCCGTGGCAAAATTCCTAACTCCAAGTCTTGATGGTTCACAAAACAACCTAAAGACTACCTTGACATGCTTCTCGTTACAACAGACGCTATGTCAACAACGGTGTTCCTTCTCAAGTCTAGCAGGATGCAAACGCGACGTCAACAAAAGACCCTATGGTCGAAACAAAACGGAGCCATGGCAAAATTCCTATCTCCAAGTCTTGACGGTTCACAAAATAACCTAAAGACTACTCCAATATTTTTCTCGTTACAGCAGACGCAATGTCAACAAAGACTCCAAAATAGCCAAATCAAAAGAAAGCGAAGGCCAAATTCCTAGCTTCAGGGTCTTGACGACAACTCAAATAAAACCCGAAATATTATCGGAGATCATCCCACACCAATGCGGAGTGGTTATGACTTATCGGGGCTCCCAAACTGAGCCTAACCTCAACTAAAAAGCGACATAGAAAATTCCTAACGCTTGCTCTTCCGACGGTCAACCTGCCTAAGATGATTACTTGAAGTCGTCTTGTCCAGCCCCCAAAAGGATCAGAGACACGACAATCGCGGGGCTACTCGAACAGCAGTGTAACGTCTGCATATCAGGGAATGCATCAGTCAATGCGACGGTACGACGGACAAAAAAAACCCTAGTACCACAAAACCTAACGGACCTCTGTCGCAAATAGCAGGGGTTAACTATAACGTTAGGACAAGTTTGCCTATAAACCCAAGGGAGGTAAACTAAATAAACACCGAAATGAGTTCATAAACTAGAGACTCCGAAATGAGTGAATAAACTACAAACTTCGAAATAAGTCCATAAAGTAGAGACTCCGGAATGAGTGAATAAACAACAAATTCCGAAACGAGCACATAAACTACTTCGTGCTAGATCAAAACATAAGAAACAGAAGGGTGCAGCTCATGGGCTTTAGGGTTTGGAACTATATCCCTTAAGAGTTGAGATTTGAGTCAATGATAGATAACGACACTTGTGTCAGCTCGCTATCTTCTCAGATCGAGATTTTAAAAGTTATATACCAGCCCGAAACCGGTCATACGCTATGTATTACTCTGCACTACTTAACCCACGTATATACCTACGTGGGCAAAGTAGTGGGGGGATTTGTTCCCGCCAAAAATTTCTGCGCAAAAGAGCCCAAGGTATTAAATGGCAGCGATACGCTTAAGAAAATGCAAACTAATATTTTCCGGGATATATTTTGACAAACTCCCGAATGAAAATCAGCTAAATTCTGATGGTGTCGAAAGCGTCTCAAAAAATCTTTCGATTTGATATATTATGAGTCCCATAATTCATCCGGAACCAAAAGTTATGAGCAAATATGCTATGCACGTGTAATCTAAGTAATGCTCTACTACATAGGGGATACATTCTTAGTTCCACATCGGGAAAAAGAGAGATTCCTTCTCTACCAATGCCCTATAAATAAGAGAGGATACCTCTTAGAAAATGGAGGATTCAATCCTCAAAGGAGCTTAGTTCTCCAAGTTAAGGTCTTAGCTGCCCCTACAAAATGCGCATATACACAAGCGCCATATGCGCTACATACAATGCATGTACGCCCACCACATGCGCACCACGTGCAACGCACGTGCGCCCGCGACATGCGCACCACGTGCGAGGATTCAATCCTCATAGGAGCTTAGTTCTCCAAGTTAGGGCCTTAGCTGCCCCCCATAATGCGCAAGCGTCACGTGCGACGCACGTGCGCCCGCCACGTGCGCCCGCCACGTGCACACCATGTGCAACGTACGTGCACCCACCAAGTGCGCAACACGTGCGACGCTCATGCGCCCACGCCGTGCGCAACACCTGAGGTGCACGTGCGACGCACATGCGCCCTGTTCCCATTGGAATGGCGGTGCGACCTAGAGACGTCTTGCCTGAGATTCGGGACAGATGCTATTTGGTTTTATCCGTCCACCTCTCCGAAGATGCCAAGTTGATTTATGGCACCGTGTATCGTAGGTTTAGACGGATGAGGCCGATGTAGCAGACTTCGTCAGATTCCCCCTCGCTAGAGATGTTTTTGATTGTGGGGACACTCTTCCCTGCAGGCGCAAGCCCCTGCAGTTAATTACGCTACCGCTTCACGGTAGCCACTTTCTCCTTCTCCAGAATTTCACTTCGTGTCGTGTGTGTTTGTTTTTGTTTGTGGATGCCCGTGGATTGTATACGGAGACTAAGTGATGCCGTCGCCCGTAGGACGTGGATTAGTCCAAATCCGTATTTACTTAGATTTGGGTTTGGTGTTTTAGTTTAAGGATACGTTAGCCATATTTAGGCTAAGATCGACTTAAACGTTTGTTAAGGATACGTTAGTCTGATTTGAGACTAAGATCAACTTAACGGGATCGTTTAGATCCGACAAAAGAGCATTTGGGGGCTCTATTGCTCCAGTTTAGGGACATAGTGGTCCATAAGTAGTTTAAGGACGTTTCGGTCCATATTCCAGTTTAGGGACATGGTGGTCCATATTCCAGTTAAGGGACATGGTGGTCCATAGGTAGTTTAAGGACGCTTAAGTCCGTGGGTTTAAGGACCCCACAGTCCATGTTTTAGTTTAAGTACGCATAAGTCCGCGGGTTTAAGGACCCCACAGTCCATGTTTTGGTTTAAGGACGCATAAGTCTGCTGGTTTAAGGACCCCACAGTCCGTGTTGATGTATGGTTGTCGAGACCCATCACCTCTCTGACGTCGTTGAAGGATTACAACGATAGGGGTCAGAGGAGTTTGGAGATGTACCCTCGAACCGGATATAAATTGATTTAAGAGAGCAGCTGTGCTCGGTCAATTTAATTTGAGGACTTACGGCCATGATTGGGCTAAGTCCAGTTAAAAAAATGTTCAACGCTTTTATTTGTTTTTGGCCTAATAAGCCTGTGCTAGGGCTTTGCCCCTTTTTAAATAATGCATTGCATTTTTTATTTTGTTTGGGCTCTGCCCATTTATAAATGAGGCAGAACATCGATTTTGTCTGGGCTTTGCATTTTATTTTGTTTGGGCTCTGCCCTTTTATAAATGATGCAGAGCATCAATTTGTTTGGGCTCTGCCCTTTTATTGCATTGCAATTTATTTTGGCCTACTAGGCCTTATTGACTTGGGCCTGGTCCTTTAGTAAACAATGCATTGCATTTATCAGGCGCTTTGCGCCAATCACTGAGCGCAAGCGCTTGTGGTGATGACACGTATCACGCAAGCGCAGTGTGCTGCGCCAGTGCGCTGCGCTTGCGCTGCTGACACGTGGCGCACTCTGGTTTGTTGCGCCAATTTCAGAGAGCAAGGCTCCATCTTAAAAGCGCATAGCGCAAGTGGTTCAGGTGCTGACACGTGGCGCTCTCTGGTGGCTTACGCCAACCCAAGAGCGCAACAGTGCAAATTTTACAAGTGCAGGGAACTGTTTAATTTCTTGATCCAATTTAGATCAGAGAAAACAAGTTTTTCTTGTTTTTTCTTGTTTTCAGAGAACCGGTGGTTCATAAAAAAGTGCAAGGCACAGTTATTTATATTTTACTGAAGATCATTGATCTTGTTCTTAGATCAATGATCTATTAGAAGAAATTCTTCTATTTTAAAGGTTTTTTTACCTTTCTCTTGAATTTCTCTTCAAGTTTCTTCAGAGTTGAAGTTCTTGATGTTTCTTAATGTTGATGATGATTTGAATTGGGGTCTAGGGCCTTTATATAGTGCCCATAAATTTGTTAAGTTTGTTAAAAAGATCATTCTCTGAGTGATTTGGGGAATTTTCCCCACCGTTGGATTTTTGATCCAAGGGCTTCTGTTTTACAGAAAACAATCTTCTTATTTTAATAAGAACAGAAAGATCTTATTAGAATTTTGATTCTGTTTGGCGCAGATGCACCAGCGCTTGACACGTGTCACGCAGCGCACAGCGCAGCTGCGCTAGCGCACTGCGTTGACACGTGTCGCGCAGCGCAGCGCTTGCGCAGAAGCAACTGTGCTGACACGTGTCGCGCAGCGCAGCGCTTGCGCAACTGAAGCTGTGCTTCCTTTAATTTTGTTTTTTAATAGAGCCTTGCTCTGATTGGGCGTACTGCCTTGGGCGCTGCGCTCTCCGCGCTGGCGTGCCATATTTTGACACGTGGCATCCTACGCACAGTGCAGAGGATCTGAAGCGTTGCTTCATTTATTAAAATTTAAATTTTCAAAGTAGAGCTTTTCTCTGATTGGGGGGAATCGGAAGCGTTGCTTCACCTGAGATGTCTTTTCATCTTCCTTTTTCAAGTCAGACTTGTATTTATTCCCAAAATTTTCATTTCCCGGGTCTTGGAAATAATTCCACCGTGCACAGAATTTTCGGTCCTTGGTCTATATAACTCAAAGCCGAGCCTTTTCTTCTCTCATCCTCAAAGAACTTTTTCAATCATGACTTGCAACCGCCCTCATGCCCGCCGACAACCATGGGAAGTGCCTATTCAGGACATCGTTCTCCGTTTTGCTGCGCGCTTGGTGGACTCTTCTCTTAAGGACGGGCAATGCGATGCTGCAATGTACGAGCTTTTGACTCGCGTGGGGTCTCCTCTCCCTCCGCACTCCATTTGGCTTCAGATGGTCCTTGCATCGGTGCTCGCCGATCTTCCCCCTCCTCCAGTAGAGATGCCCTCGGCAATACTTGATGCCGCCGAGGATAAGATCGAGTGCTTCTTCGAAGCGCACTTGATCACCAAAGCCCTGAGGGACTGCTCTTTCCACTTGCTGAGCCAAATACGGGCTCGTCGGGTTGTCATCGCCACTTTTTCTGATGAATGCGGCGGCGACCGTTGGACGTCTACCTCTCGGGAGGACCGCCGCTTTAACGTGGTGGAGAAGACGGAAAGGGAACTGGAGAATCTTCTTCTTATCTTTGCGAACCCTTGTCCTTTCGATCCCATATTTAGTGATCTTTTTTCAATGTGATAATAATAATGAACAAGTGTTTTTTTTAATCAAGTATTTTATTATCTGTTAAGGGTTCCCTTTTATTTTAACTCTCTGTTATGCTTGTGCATCGCATGATTTAATTTGCTATTATTAGGTGCATGCGATTCTTGCAAGGATAAAGTGCCTTTGGTGCTTAGTCTCTTTTATGAAGCATTGCTTTACTTTTCAGTCTTAGAAATAGAGTTTCATTCTAATTGGGGGAAATACACCCAACACGTGCGATGCACGTACGCGAACGCAAAGAAACCTTTTTCAGCAGTTAAGAGTTTAAGCTCCAACCTGTTCTTCCTCCCTTATGAGTGGGGCATGATTCAAAGGGTACATCCCTCCACACCTTCGATATATGGCGTTGTAATCTCTCAGTATCGTCGGAGAGGTGATGGGTCCCAACGACCAATGATCCTTCTTTCCAAAAAAGGAGAAAAAAGGAGGAACCCCCCAATAAGCTTAAAAAATGAGAAAGTTTCGAAAGAACAGAGAATTAAATTCTCGAGGAAGAAAAACTCTTTTCTTGGAAATTTTGAGGTAAATAAAAGTAGATAAAAATCCTGTGGATCATTCAAAAAAAAGAGAGAGAGCTCAGGAGTGCTTAACACTCAGTGGGCGGCGCTCAGCGCCCAGTGCCACACGTGCCTCTCATGCGGGCGCTACTAAAGAATTCAGGAGTGCTTAGAACTCAGTGGGCGGCACTCAGCGCCCAGAGCCCCACGTGCCTCTCACATGGGCGCTACAAAAGAACTCAGTAGTGCTTAGCACTCAGTGGGCGGCGCTCGGCGCCCAGCGCCCCACGTGCCTCTCACGTGGGTGCTACAAAAGAACTTAGGAGTGCTTAGCACTCAGTGGGCAGCGCCCAGCGCCCCATGTGCCCCTCACGTGGGCGCTACAGGAGTGCCTAGCACTCATTGAGCGGCGCTCAGCGCCCGGTGTCTCACGTGACCCTCACGTGGACGCCACAGAATAAAGTGCTTGGCACCCACTAGGCAGCGCCTAGCGCCTAGCTCCTCACGTGTTTCGCACGTGGGTACTATAAAGAGTGCTTAGCACTCCATATAAAGACAAAAAGGGTAAAGTGTTTTAACACTTATTGGGCAATCCCCATGACTAAAAGCCCACATGATTATATGCGAGCGACAGAATTTACATAAGTGCTCAGCACTTTTTGCAAAAAAGGGACTGAGCACAAACAAGTGCTTAGCACTCTTTTTCAAATAAAAAGAAAACTGAGTGGACCAAGCCCAAGTTGGTTAGGTCCCTTGAGTGTAGAAACTCCCTAATTCAGATCAACCGAGCCCATGTGCTCAAACTGATCTTAGTCTCAAATACGACTATCGATCTTCCAACTGATGATATCCCAAAATGATATTTGTCCCACATTCCCTTGAGGAAATCTTAGTTTCAAAATACGACTAATGATTCCTGGCTTTACCATTAATCCATTTTCCCTCAATTACGGGAATTGATTCAAGGGTACATCTCTATACACCTCTGATACCTGTCGTTGTAATTCCTCAACGTCTTCAGAGAGGTGGCGGGTCCCGACAACCAACTGCTTTTCGGTGCACTTCCCAAACTAACGTGCACATCCCAAATCAAACCACATCCCAAACTAGATGCATCCCATATCATCGTTGCTCATCCCGTCACGTAACAAACACACGTGCACGCAAGATGGACAACGGACCGAAACGCCCTTAAACTAACTGTCGCCTCCAAAATGGTGATCAACGGACCGAAACGTCCATAAACTAAAACCCCACCTCCAAAATGGTGATCAACGGACCGAGATGTCCATAAACTAAAACCCCACCTCCAAAATAGTGATCAACGGACCGAGACGTCCTTAAACTAAATTCTCACCTCTAAAATGGTGATCAACAGACCGAGATGTCCTCAAACTTGAACTTCGCCTCCAAAATGGCGATAATGGACTGAAACGTCCTTAAACTAAAACAATGGAGCCTAAATGCTCTCTTGTTGGATCTGAAATAAAAATGATCCTGAAACCCCGTTAAGCAGATCTTAGTCTCAAATTTGACTAATGTATCCTTAACAAAAATAAATCGAGCCCCTAAATGCTCACATACATTTAAGTCGATCTTAATCTCAAAATAGATTAACGATCCTTAAATAAAAAACCCCTAATCTAAGATATACGGATTTGGACTAATCCACGCACTACGGGCGACAATATAAATTAGTCTCCGTATACAGTCCACGGGCAACCAAAACAATCAAAAACACACACGACACGAAGTGAACTTCCGGAGCAGGAGAAAGTGGTTATCGCGATGCGGTGGCGTAATTAACTGTAGGGGCTTGCGCCTGCAGGGAAGAGCGTCCCCACAATCAAAAAACCCCTCACAAACGAGGGGCAATCTGACGAAGTCTGCTACAACAGCTGCATCCATTCAAACCTCCGATATACGGTGCCATAAATCAACTTAGCATCTTCGAAGAGGTGGACGGATAAATCCAAATAGAATCTTCCCCCAAAATTCAGGCCGGACGTCCTAACGTCCCGGTCGCGTCTTGCGGCGGTGAATAGTATCCAAGATAAATGGACAGTGCTCGATGTCTTACCCATGACACTAATATAAGTGCTCCCATACGAGCCCCGTACCAGTTATAATTATACCTATATATGTCCCATAGGTATCGACGATGCAATAACTAATTGGTTCCGCTGATTGTATACAAGTACGTATCACTTCCATTATTCCATCACGCTTTTACACTAACATACTTGCCACAATCTAATCACTAATATTTAGCACTTGGTAATGTAACGATCACTAGGATATCGATACAAATGGACATTATTTACAAGGGTATAACAGTCATGCAACATGATGGGGATACAGTAAATGCACTATTGAATACATATGAGCAACCGGTGTCGGTTAGGTTAGAAAAATCATATAAAATCACACGTACATAATTTGGCGAAACAATATAAAAACTGTAAACATAGTATTAAATTATCTCTACAAAAAAATTAGTTTCGAGTCAATCGGGTTTCAGGTTTGTGGGTTATGGTCAGTTCATTTTAAGTGTTCACTGCTAGAAATCCAGTTTCAGAACTGGAAGTCCATTTCATAACACGTTTTACTCTCTGTTGGGAGTATAATTAGGCGACGCTACTGTTCAACTAATTGTAGGACTATGATTTAAATTTACAGCGCAGGAGACGGATCAACAGTAGTCATCTTGGGTTAGGAGTTATGATCAGATTACAGATGAAGGGTGCAAGCTGAAATGACAGAAATCTGCCATACATGTTATCCGTTTAAAATATGATTTAAATACCAAATGATACTGGAATTTTGTGAAACCGGTACCATTGGAAATCTAAAACAATTTTATACGCGGCGGTAATTGTCTCCAGACACTATCACAATTAAACATTAATATTTCATGTGCATAAATGCATGTCAAGGGGTAAGTTCCTGCTTTGGACCGCAGTCCAAGGTCAGGTAAGTTCTTTGTTTTCGATATTCAGAGAATACATATAACAGTAAACCTACATGTCGTATTAAGGATTATGCAGTACCCTTCGTAATGAACCCAGGCATGCTATGATTGGATTTTTCTGAAATTAGTTATGAATTTAACGGTGTTAAGTGTTCGGTAAAAAGGGAGTTTCAGTATAGACGCTAAGGGCGTCACTTTATGCGTGAAAACGACTTCAATTTGCCACCAAATTTCTACAAAGTGTTTGTTAATAATATCAGGGTCTAAATATCATGATTTCTGCCATATTTGATTTTGTTATCGTTTATAGTTCATATCAAACACTTAGGGTAGCATCCGGTAAACGATTGAAACACTAGTTTTCTTTAACCAATTGAATTTAAATATTATCTATATAGCCTTTGTGTAATACTGACACAGTAATAAGCCCTAATCGAGCTCCAATCAATAGAACTGCACTATGGTTCGCTATGCAATTTCAAAGGTAGTTACGATATATATATATATATAGTTATTATAAAATTACTTCTGCTCACGTTTAAAAATAGCATGATAAACAAGTGAGGGATTTCACTTGCTTCAAGATGAAAACGGCACAGCAACGACGACAACGACCGCACGCACGGGCACGACACGCACGGGCATGGCACGCACGACAGCATAAGGCTTCGGCCTCGGCGATGGCGAAGGCTACGGCGACGACAATGACCACTACGACGGTTGGGTGGTGGTGGTGGTCCAGGGCTCTACGGCGGCGAAGGAGTCGGTGGATAATGGCTTCCAGCGGCAGTGAAGCTTTACCAAGGGCTCGGTGTAGAGCTCAGGGCAAAAGAGGGGCTCGGCTACGTCTTTGAGGAGGAGAGGATGGTTGAGGTTGCGGGTCTCGCCGTTGATAGTGGTTGTGCTGGCGGTGAGTTTTAGCGGAGATCCGGTGGTGCTGCAGTTGCATTGAGATGCTCGGTGGTGGTTGATGGTGCAGGTGGTGAACGGGTCGGAACATGGGGGGTTCTCGTGGTCGGAGAAAGAAGGCCCGGTGGAGCAAGCGAGAAGGAGGAGGCGGACGAGGGCATGATAGCGACTAAGGAGCTTGAGTTGGCCGGAGGAGAAAGCATCGACGTGGTTGGGGTTTGGTGCTCGTCTTGAAGTGGTTCTCATCGGGGCACTAGGGGTGGCCTCGACGGTGGAGGCATCTGGTGGTCGGCGATGCTCGATAATGGGGAGAGGTCGTCGATGAGGGTGGTGGCTGTGCGGCGGAGGCAACGACGACTAGGAAGATGGAGGGTGGAAGATGGTGTTGGAGATTGGTTGTGGAAGTTAGGGTTGAGTCAGGGCTGCTGGTGGCGTCGTGGTCGATGGTCAGTGGCGGTGAGGTGGAGGTGAGCGGTGGCAGCAAACGGTCGGTGTAGTGAGGCCGATGGGGGATCTTGGTGGGCTCGAGCTCGTCGGCGAAGGTGATGGGCTCGAGCTCGTCGGTGAAGAGATAGAGAGGAGTGAAGAGAGAGAGGTCGGTTGTGAGAAGAGAGGGAGGCGAGGCAGACGAGGGGATCGCGGGACGGTTGCGGGGATCTCGGGAAAGCGTGAAGGAAGGGGAAGACGCGGGGGGGCGTGAAGACAAGGATGAAGTCGCGGGGAGGAGCGGGTGAGGATTTGGGAGAGGGGATCTCGAGAAAGTCGGGGCATGGTGGCGCGGTCGTCGCGGCACAGACGCGAGGAAGGAGGAAACATTGAAAGAGCGCGAAAGGAAAAGGGGAAGAGAAGAAGAAGAAGGGAGTGGGGATTTCGGGTCGGGTCGGGTTCGGGTCCGTGCTGGGGTTTGGGTTAGTTTAGAAAAAATAATAATTAAAATAAATAAAAATATATAAAAAATGAAAAGTAATATGGAAAAATCTGGAAAAATATAATAAATAAATACACGGAAAATATTTATAGGGGAACTGGGTATTACACCCTTAATCTCTATTTGTACATATAATTTCAAATTTAAGAACACATCATATTTATAATACGTGAAGTAAAAGTAACTTAATTAATGTTGGCTTAAATGTATTAAAACCAAAATATTATCGTATTTTAGCGAAAAAGAAGACTAAAATGGATAACCAATGTTTATGCCTATATTCACGTGCATCCCAACGTGCCATTATCTAATAGTTGAAAATTGCAACACAAATCTACTAGTACAATTTTTGATGTTGAAAGCAAAGTGAATTTTTTTTTTAAATTGAAGCAATTTTTTTGGTGAGAAATAAAAATGGGTTTGCACAGTGTGATTCATAGGATTTCTTTGAAATCCTATCAAAAATTTTATAAGATGATTATAAAGCCGGCACTTCTTTATGCATCACAGTGTCCAACAATTAAGAAATAGCATATTCTATTCGGAAAATGCGTGTGACTAATTAGAACAAAAAATGTTAAAATGGATGCGAGATGATGCATTAAAAATAGGATAAGAAATGCGTGTATTCATAATAAGTTGGAAATTGCTCACATAAAAAATAAGAAAGAGAGAACTTACTGAGATGGTTTGAACATATGTAACCGAAATTGATAAATGCTCCGGTTAGAATAAATGACAAAATCATAAATAATAACGCAACTAAAAACATGAGTAACCTAAACGAATATAGACAGAGACAATTAAAAACGATACGTTGATACCGAACAGAAGTCGTGAAAAAAAGATTCATACAGCAGCCCCTAAAATTTTGGTTTAAAGTCTTTTCTTCTCTTTTTGTTTTTTCCCCCCATTTTGTTTGTTTTGGTTTGTGCTATTTAGATGCATACAAACATGTGATTTTCATAACCAAGTATTGATTTGTGTGGATGTGATGGTTTGGTTCAAGGTTCCATCTCATAAACTATCAACTTTTATGAATGCATCTTTATCTTGTGTTCCATAAAAGCTATATTCTTTTTAATTTTATTAATTTAATTTTTTGATGGCCTCGTGTGCGCATGGAAGAAATAAAATTAAATGGAAATTGATTTGCAAGAAAATGATTGATACATTTTTTTTGTTATGTGAACCCCAGCGAGCCCACATCAGATTTTATTGATTTTCAAAATAGAAACACATGAGATGTAGGAGTATTACTCCTTGTATAAAAGAAATACCAAAAAAATAAATAAACCAAACAAAAAGCCATCTAAAAACAACATAACCCTAAGCTTTATGTCTTCTCAAAACCATATATATACCTTGTGTAGCTACTACTTGTGCTTTTAATTTCAGCCGAAAATGATTGATTCATGAAACCAAATTAAATTACAAAAAAGACAAACGAAAAAAACCCATATAATTGGAAGTGAAGTATCTCATCGATTCAAATTAATTTAACGAGTTCAATGGAAACTTTTGCTAAAACAGCGAAGAAATATTTGATGCCGCATTCTCATTTGTCATATACCTCATGTTGAGTCGAATTAATATCTAATAAAGCATAATTTCTACTAATACTGCATCTGAATTAATATGGAAAAAACAATTGTTGCATTTTATTAGTTTCTACACATGTACACCATTTAAAATTCTTAGTTGGTGCTAGTTTCATTCTAAACTATTTTGTAGATTTTCTCATTCTACATTATTATATTTCACTATTAGTATATCCTTGGGTTTATTCTATGATAATAAGTTGTTATACCAAAAACATTTGGAAGGTATATACTTTTCAACAACTGCATCCTAGAACAAGCCAAATCTTAATTATATGTTTAGTGCAATGAGAATCAATTTGGCTTTAATTAAGCTCAAGGCCATCTCATAGAATAATAATGTAAGAGTAAAATTTCAAAATCCCCCAAGCAAGTTTTCCCGCTGACAAAAAAAACCTGGCCTCAAAACGGTTGTTGGAACCCCCCCCCCCCTCCCCCCCCCAAGAAAATTTTCATGTGGCATCTATATAGTTGTTTGCTATATGTAAATAGGTCATACATATCACACGCAACTGCATAGATATCGCATGTAACTATATAGATATCACAGACAACTGCATAGATATCACATAATAACCAGATATATCAGGCAACCATACAAATACCGCAAGCAAGGGATCTTTTGACAACTAAAAACTTTGTCGGGGTGACAAATGCTTCGAGCCCAGGGGTTTTTCAGCGGTAAAATCTGTTGGGGGGGGGGGGGGGGGGGGGGTTTGACAATTTACCAAAAATATAATAAATTAGTCTGATTAATTTAGTCTCCAGGAAATAATAGGAAATTCAACTTAGTATCTAAGCAAGGCAGAGCCAGGCAAATTTCTGCTCTATAAAAAAATAGAGACAATTCATTAACAATGCTTCAAAAATTGAAAGAGGAAGTAGGTGCAAGTGACATAGAGAGACAAATGTGTACCATGTTCTGAAAAAAACTTGTTCTCAAATGAAATGATGTTAAAATTTACATCAAGAACTTTACTAAAGGTTGCATATAGGATTAGGTGAAACTAAATCTTTTTGGCTGTTTGCCAGTTAGTTATAGATTGGCTATTAAAAATTTATAATGAGATTAATTAGGATTATTAACAACGATATGGTAATTGTTAGTTTAACCGAACAGACGGTATTTAATAGAGCATTATGGAAGAGAATGGTTCATATAGCCGACCCCAAAAATTTTGTACGAAGGCTGCATCTTGTTGTTATTGTTGTTGTTGTAGTATTAATTAGGATTATTATAAAAAGAACATCTAAAAATACCTAAAAATGATGTCAATTAGCAAAAGAGGAATTAGGTATTAGATGATCAAAAAGCCAAACAAATTAGGTGAGTGAAATATTCCATGATAAAAGGAGCAAATATCCAAATGGCTGTATATTAGTAAAATATAAATGTGTAGCCGTTGGGGTTTTATTAGTCTTAATTATACCGTAAGTGCACGGTTTATCTGTTGTAGCATTTATAGGTCAATCCACAGAGAAGAGGGAAAATTTTAATTAACTCTAACGAATTTAAAAAACAGGTTTTTGAATAGATTAATTAACTACTAATAATAATTTAAATGCAGGAAATAAAATAAAATAAAGATCAAAGCTATAAATAAAGGTGAGATAATTAAGATGCAATAAATTTAAATTAAGAAATTTAAAAGCAAGTAAAAGTAAGATTTTTTTTAAATAAATATGATAAAAGCAAATATCCAGGTGTTTGAATCCACCAGATTTGTTTATGGTGACTTCAAATAATCTATTTCTTTTTCTTTAATTTCATTTTTAAAACAAAAATCTAATCGAAAGAAAATATGTCTATTCTAAAGATTAATCGCTAATGCATAAACCTGGTTTCTTCTAACCCTAGACTACAAACTTAGTTATGCATAATAATAGAAAAACTAAAACAAGAATTAAATAAAAACACGATTCAAATAAAATAAAAGGTAAGATAGCTTACAACCATTGATCGCTTTCAAATCCTAGCCACCATAAAAAGCAAGAGAAGAAGAGAGTTTGCCTCTGTATCGATACTTATTTATAGTGTTTTTTTTTATCGAATACATGGTGCCAACACGATAAGAATAAAATAACAAAACCCTAGACCAAAATCCGACCCAATTGGACCAAGTAGAGCCGCTAAACCGCGCTTTAACTAGCTAATTCGTGGTTTGACTTCAGATTTTGGGCCTCAAATTTCGGGAGCTTGCTCATCTCGTCAATAGCTTTCCAACAAGTCCAGGAACATCTCAATCGGAGCTACAGTCTTCAAGATATGGTCATTTGAAGTTGACTTTGCTGTCGGGCATATATGCCGAATTGGGCTTGGATCTTTTGTATTATTTTGACTTTATTTAAAGATTGTTTTGTATGATTTGATATCCATTGCACTTCTGCTCCATATTAACTTGTCTTGCAACGTGAATTGCACGTGTTGGTTTCTTTTCTTCTCCTTTTGCAATTAAGACCCTGTCACCTGCAAATATCACAAAACACCTTCGCGCGGAATTAAATGTGACATAATAAAGATAAATATGGATATAAAATAAATGTCTCACAATTTAAATATTCTCGTTCGCAACTTTTACCAATAACCAGAGAAACTTAGAGTGAAGATTCGTCTGCTTGGTTTAAGAGTTATAGCATTAGTTGTATTTGACGGTCATATATTACTTGCAGATTAGTAAAAAATTTATAGATTATAACTAAATTATATATTTTGATATGCTCTCATGACTGAAGCATGCAGGTGAAGTTTCTTGCGTTTATTAAATTTGTTATCTACATAATCACTGGTTCTCTTTTAGAATTACGGCATTTTTCTTTCTACAATAAAAACTAGGAAACTATTGTCTTCAACATTGAATTAGATATTGGAAAAAACTAAAATAGTTATAAGCCGAGACATCAATTTGGAGACGTTGATTTGGGATTCTAAATTATGAACCTTGTTTTCATCTTAGCGATACAGAGTTTCCATTCCGAGATACTGATTGTTGATATACAAACTTCTTACCGGTTTATAGAGCTAACTCGGCTGTTTTCTTTGTCGGACCTTACAAACTCAGTTGTTTTCTTTGTCGAAACTTTGTAAAGTTTACAATCATAACTTGAATAATTGATCATGAAATCATCAATATATGATTTTTTCGTATCTATCTTTAGTATTTTAAAAGGGTGTTTCAAGTTTAAGTTTTAATTAATTTAACTTCTGCATGACACAGAGCAAGAGAATATAATATTCTCATGAAATATTTAATGGTAATTTCCGGAGAATCTCAAACTTTAATTTAAACATGACTGTCATAAATTCCTAAAAACATTCTCGGGACAATATAAATCTTTCTTTTTTTCTAAGCTACGAAATTGTAATAATAGCTCTTATCTATTGTGGATTACTAGCTTTCAGGCACCATTTTATTTTACATCTTTATTATGTTTAATTAGTTTGAAATGATATTTCCACTATAATCTAAAATTTCTTGTGTTTTAGTCATACTAACAAGTGTCCATGGGAACCTAGTTTGGCAACAAATTTTCCGAAACCATGGATTCCGTTAAGCTAAAATGAAACCATGGTTTGCATGAATACCAACTGTGGTTTTATAAAATTAGGGTTTCGTAAACTTTAGGGTTATTTAGGAACATAATTTGAAATCAAGGTTTAACTTATTTTTAAGGATGTGAGAGAGAATAAAGAGAGCTGGCAGGCATGAAACTTTTCGAAACTCTACGCTTTTTAGAGTTTAGAAACATAAGGATTCAAGCTTTTGAATCTTTTTGAAACCATGATTTGGAAAACTCCATTTTGATTGCCAAATAGATCTTGGCTATAAATTTTACAATTTAGTCTCGAAACCACGGGTTCGATAAGCGTGCCTGTGTTGCCAAACAAGGCCAACTCTAGTCATGCTTCATCCTTCTATGGCTTCAACCAATAGGTGGAGGTTTCATTTATATAATCAACAAAATGGAACATTTATTTAGATAATGACCTTCCTTAAAATCACATTACTAAAAGTTTCTAATGGCAAATAAATAAAATTCCAGCTGAAATAATTTTTTACCTTCATGTAGAATGCATTGTTTTCAAACTTCTAAATCATTGTTTTAAACAAAATAATACTTATATGAAGCAATAAATGAGGAAAATGTGGAAACCAATGAAATTATTATGATGTCCTCTCTTTACTATATCATGTTTTGTGGATTTTTCCTTTTCAGCTTTATTGCTTTTATTATGTATAGTGTAAGAAGTTATAGTTTTGTTTGATCAACAGTAATCCGCACAGGAGAATAGCAAATATTTCAGTGTGAAAATAGATATGGGAGAAAACTAAAGTGTTTAATTGCTTCACAAATGATTTTAAAAATGTTGCACATGGAAAAATATTTAACTCCAAGTCCTAAAATATTCACAAAAGGTCATCCACAACTTAAGTTTAAACTATTTATCGGACTCATATTTTCAATATATAACAAGATTCAATACCTTTTTCTCATTTATTAATCCTTAAAAAACAAAAGATATTTAGAATCCAATCGAGCAATTCCATATAATTATTAAGATAAATAAAAGGTAATTTCAAGATCCAATAATTCCCTCAAAATATCTGTTATTTCTCCAAAAAAAAATTCTTAATCTGCAATAACCAACCACAACTTTTTATGCCCTTCTCCTTCTTGAAAATTTGAAATTTCGGTTAATTTCATAATATAGAAATATATTTTGATTTTCAGATAGTGGTCTTCTCGAACTTCATAAATTGTAGTTAGGGTTTCAAGGAGGCATGAGCTTCTTATAGCTGGTTTATCATTAGAGAGATGGCTAGTAACAACTACCAAGCTCATCATTGATTTAATTTGCATTCTTTAGCTCTCCCGCTTTAAGTCGATTGATCAATCCATTTACGTTTTAAGAACAAACGAGAAAGTCGTCTATCATCATCATATATGATACATGATGATATTGACTTGCTATATAAGCTGCTTTCCAAGCTTCATGCTTAAAGTGACTGAACTTTATGTATCTAAATATGGGAAATGTGAACCAGATGATTCTCATATTCAACTTGGCTGCAAAAATATAATTCATATTTATGACAGCTGTCCCGGATAAAAAAAACTAAAATCTAGATATTTGAATGTGATTTTACTTTATTTTGAACATTACCGAAGTATGGTTTCAAATAAATCATTTTAAGATGGCAGTTTTTAAATGGAAAATCAAATCTGGATGCATGTAAATTTGGAAATTCTACAAAACTCAACTTTTTAAATGAGATTCTAAAATACACAAAAGTTTTCAGGCCAAAAAATTATATATGTAACATGTTTTCCAAATTTGCTTAGCCACTTCAATTAAATTTAACCACATCGTATCATTAATTGACCTTATATAGCAAATATAACCAGACCCGAAGTGGCTCCATGTGTGCCTTTTCATTTTTCATTTTTCAAGAAAAAGGCAAAAAGTAGGGAAATAAGAAAATGATGGGATAGGTAGTCTAATTTCAATGTTAAATAAATTATATGCTCATTTTTTTTTATAAGATATATCTTATAATATACATGTGCACGAGTACAAAACCCTAGTTATTATAAGTACACATCTACAGTGTGTTACATAACTCATATGAAAGAGATTTGGAATATCCCATTGGTGGGATTTGGAGTCGCTCATGGGGGAAACCCAGATTCGAGCCTGAAATACCTCATTAATGAGAAGGGTGACTAATTTATTTCACCTATTGATGATGCTCGATATCGGTGATCTCCCAGATCATGACACGTCGCAGATGACGTGTCCTAGAGCATGCAAAAAAGGACCTACAGTGGCCGATCAGACCACTCCTGTGCCCGTCCTACAAACAAACGCTGGCTCATCTCCGAGCCCCCTGCACAATTGGCCTCTTCGGCCTCACAGCTCGCCTCCGGGCTACCGCAGAACCAAGATATCTCGAACCTCCCGCTCGTCCGCGAGCTCTCCCGCCGAGGTCATCTTCCTCGGTCTCGTCGACCGACCAACGGCACCGCTCACAGGCACAACCGCCATCCCGTGAATCTCGCTATGCGCGAGATATCCGCCGGCCACATCCCACGTTCCACACCATCACGATCCCCCATTAACGAGCCTGTCTCACCATTAATGGGAGATCCCGCCCATCACGCGGGCGTGACGTCGGGAGCGTAACGGCCGGCGTGATTCTCGCGCCTGCCCTGCCTGCTACCACCGCTATTTAAACCCCTTCTTCAGACGATTCAAATAAGCCATTTTTACTCCACTAAGCCGTTACTCTGCTCGGATTTCCTCTCTAAATTGACCGTCGGAGGGTCCTCGGTGGTACAACCACCCCGGGACTTCCTTGCAGGTAGCTCGGAAACAACCAAACTCAAACCCATTGAGATCCACACGCTTCAGCAACCTGTCTCCAGATCAAATATCGGCCATCCATCGCCGCCATCAGCAGATTAACGAAAGGTAATATCTTGGCGTGATCCAGGTCACGTCAGCTGGTGCCGTCTGTTGGAAACTCTTGATTCCACAAAAAGAAAAGTTCATCTTCCGATCTCAATCCAATGGCGAGCGATCATCACGATGATCCAAGCACTAGCCGCCGCCTCCCTCTCAACGGAGGAGCGGATGAACCTCCTCCGCCGAACGCCATCAACGCCATTGCCGGCCGGATAGACCGACCCGCGTCCGTTGTGGAGGCGCTCATCCACGTCCAAACAGCAGGGCAAGATCCCCAGGTTGTCGCTCCCCCGCCTCGGGACTATGACCCCTACAGTGGGAGAGAAGACTCCGCTCACGTCGGCAGTGCCGACCATCGCCTCGCTACCTCACGCGGCCGCAGATCTCCCAGACCAATACGTTTTGAGACCCGCTGGGCGCCTCACAGTTCAACACCGAGGTCCGTCGCTAGAGCGTCTCGTCCCGAGCCTCTTCGCGACCCTTTCCCTCCCGAGGAGATGTAGGTCAACTCGTCTGTTCTCAGGCATGACCGACACCCCCTCCCTCGACGGGGTCGCGCGGACGGGACTCGCCACGGCGGCTCGAAGACTACCTCGCCGGGGGATCTAAGGAACCTCATTGAGAGGCACCGAGGCCGCGACCAGACGCAGGCCTCCAACAGCAGAGACCAGGAATCAAAATATGTCGAATCGTCGGGGTACCACGGCCGACTCGACGCCCTCGAGAAGAAGATCGAGGGTATGCATCGGGAAGGTCACCGCTCGAGCGACGGGGCTAAGTACGCCGCCGACTCGCTCACCAAACCATTCACCGAGAAGCTGCTCGCTGTCCACGTCTCCTCTCACAACAATCCCCCGAAGGTCTCCCTCTTCGACGGCAAATCTGACCCGAAGGACCATTTGGATGCGTTCATCGCAGGGATGAGCTTCCAAGACAACTCCGATGCCGCCCAATGCCGAGCTTTCCCGGCCACTCTCATCCGCTCCGGATGAGACTGGTTCCGAGGACTCGAGCCACGCTCGATCTCAACTTTCGATGAGCTGGCCACCCAATTCCTTGGCCACTTCGTCGGGAACAGGCGGCAAAAACGCACAGTTGACCATCTCTTCACGATCAAGAACGGGGACAAGAAGACGTTCAAAGCATACGTCACCCGCTTCTACAACGCCCTTCTCGAGGTCCCAGAGCACCGGGACGAGACGGTCATCACAGCACTTAGGTCTGGTCTTAGGCACAAGGAGTGGTTACGCTCCTTTACATTAGCGCAACCTAAGACCATGGTCGAGGTAAAGGCCTGGACCGAGGGCAAGGTCCAGCTCGAATCCGAGGTGAACGCAAATCTCCCCCGGGCAGAGCAAGCCAACCAAAAAAAAAGGGCAAGGGAAGAGAGAAGGGAACCTGAGCGGTCAAAGAGTACACCCCGCTCAACGTCTCCCAGACAGTGCTACTAGAAGAGACTAAGGGCGAAGGGTTCTTCAAGCTTCCCCCGATCTCGTGTATGGCCTCAAAGCGAACCCGGGGCCCCTACTGCGGTTTCCACAAGTCGCTAGGCCACTCCACGGAGAGCTGTAAGCAGCTCCGAGACTACATCGAGGAGCTCATCCGTTCAGGGCACCTCGCAGCGTACTTGAGGGACAAGAGGCAGGCCGACCGCGAGCAGGAGCAGCGTCCCCCTCCCGCCGAGCTGACCATCGACCAAATCATGGTTGTGTCAGCGGAAGATACGTCTGGTACCCATGAAGCTCAGTACCCTATGCCGGACATAAATGCCAACAGATATCTGAGGGGCTCAAGCTACATGAATAAGAACATCTACTAGCATTTATTTCCTTTTAAAGAAATGTACACCTTTCTTGAGATCTTTTTGTTTATATTATAAAAGGGATCAATAAAGCATTGCAATGAAAGAAAAGGAATCTTATTCATTCAAAGGGTACTATAGGCTCCTCATCCGTACATAAAAAAGGAAAATTACAATAGCGGGGGAATGGGGTGCAGAGAACACTGCACGTAGTACTCTGAGGATATTTCCGCCAGCCGAGCCCTTGTGGCATCTAACCTCTGCCTTCGATGCCCTCCGCCAGCATCGGCATCGTGCCTCAATTAGTAGGCCGAAGCGCCTCCGAGCGCCTCCAAGCGGTTTAGCAGGCCGAAGCGCCTCAGAGACCTTAGCTTACCAACGGCTTCGTCTTTCAGCTGTTCGGACAAAGGGTTGTAGAGCCCCGGCGACGCCCTCCAGATGGAGTACATCAACAGCTGAAGTAGGGGGGAGCGCCGGGGGAGCAATCGGCCGAAATGATCCCTGATGTGTCCTATCACCAACTGCACTGTGTCCTCGGTACAGTACTGGTCGTAGAGGTACACGTCTTCGAAGTTTATGATGTCGGGGATGGTGAAAGGGAATTCCTCCATTCTTACGTTTCGGGTGTGAGGAAGGGAGTAATCAACACTCCCTCCGTTTTATAGCCCACAACACCTCCGGAGCACAACGGTCGCCCATTTTCACCCACAACTGTGCCGCCACGCGGCAGACATCACGCCGCTCGATGCGAAATCGAAATGACACTACTCCGGCGCTTCGTGTTCCCCACGCGATCATGACATGTGTCGCCAGTGATTGTCCCTCTTCGCCGCTCGATGCAAAATCGAAACGACGCTACCCCGGCGCTTCGTGTTCCCCACGTGATCGTAACACGTGTCGCCAGCGACTATCCCTCTTCCCGGTATTCACACCGGGGAGGAAGAACAGAACATCGCACAAGGGGCAACTGAACAGCTTCACTGCTCGGTCCATCCTTAGCAGGCCTCCTATGGCCCCTCCAGCGCTAAGGATCGAAGCCCTCACCAAGAGGCAGCCGAGCGGCTACCCTGCTCGGCTATCCCTGGCTGGTAGCTCCATACCCTAAAATTCCAGGGATCAAAGCCCTCGCCACGAGGCAATCGAGCAGCTTCATTGCTTGGTCCATTCTTAGCAGGCATTGTACGACCCCTCCCGTGCTAAGGATCTAAGCCCTCACCAAGAGGCGGCCGAGCGGCTACCCTGCTCGGCTATTCTTGACTGGTAGCTCCCCACTCCACAACGCCAGGGATCTAAGCCCTCGCCAAGTGGCAACCGAGCAGGTTCACTGCTTGGTCCATCCTTAGTAGGCCACTTACGGCCTCTCCCGTACTAAGGATCTAAGCTTTCACCACGAGGCAGCTGAGCGGCTATCCTGTTCGGTTATCCCTGGCTGGTAGCTCCCTACCCCACAATGCCAGGGATCAAAGCCCTCGCCAAGAGGCACCGAGAAGCAACCCTGCTCGGCCATCCTTAACAATCAAAAGCCATCGCCAAGAGGCACAGGGCAATTACCCTGCTCGGCCCATTCTTAGTAGGCCACTTACGGCCCCTCCCGCGCTAAAGATCAAAAGCCCTCGCAAGAGGCAACCGGGACCGCCCTTGCTCGGTTATCCCTGGCTGGTAGCTCCCTACCCTAACACACCAGGGATCAAAGCCCTCGCCAAGAGGCACCGGGCAGCAACCCTGCCCGACCCATCCTTAAGGATCAAAAGCCCTCGCAAGAGGTAACCGGGCCCGTCCTTGCTCGGTTATCCCTGGCTGGTAGCTCCCTACCCCAACACACCAGGGATCAAAGCCCTCGCCAAGAGGCACCGGACAGCAACCCTGCTCTGCCCCATCTTTAGTAGGCCCCTTACGGCCCCTCCCGCGCTAAGGATCAAAAGCCCTCGCAAGAGGCAGCTGTGCCCGCCTTTGCCCGGCTATCCCTGGCTGGTAGCTCCCTACCCCAACACACCACGAATCAAAGCCCTCGCCAAGATGCAATCGAGCAGCTTCACTGCTCGGTCCATCCTCAGCAGTCCTTGCACGGCCACTCCCGCGCTAAGGATCGAAGCCCTCACCAAGAGGCAGCCGAGCGACTTCCCTGCTCGGCCATCCCCGGCTGGTAATTCACTACCCAACAATGCCAGGGATCTAAGCCCTCGCCAAGAAGTAACCGAGTAGCTTCACTGCTCGGTCCATCCCTAGTAGGCCTTGTACGTCCCTTACAACGCCAGGGATCGAAGCCCTCGCCTAGAGGCACCGGGCAGCTACCCTGCTCGGTCCATCCTCAGCATCCCTCTCCGAGCCTTCCTTGCTAAGGAACATGACCTCACCAAGAGGCATCCGGTCTATCTATGTCTGAGCGATCTCCACCTCGACTTCAGGGCCAGGGAGATACCGTCTTCCAGCTGGTCTTTGCACACTTGGCAAATGAACAGATTCAACTCTACGCGTAATCGCTAGACAAAGAACCGACACAACACGAAGACAATACTATGCAAATACAAGTGTTTACCGACAAAAGGAAAATACGCGTGCAAATATGACGGCAAAAAGTCTTTATTCATAAAGTCAAAACTTTTTACAAGGGTATTGTGGGCTCCCCAGCCTTACAAAATGCCTGGAGGCCTACAAAATTCCCGATGCAACAAAAGAAAAGAAACAAGAAGACGAGGGGCTTCAGGCTTCAAGGCCGGGTGCAACCCCGGGAAGCTCAATATCTACCATGGCTCGGGGGGCGTCTGGGGGCTCAGCGCCCATCACAGGAGCCTCGGTGTCGCCCTCACCGGGAATCTCTCCCCCAGCCTCGCCCCCGGGGTCGTCCCCCTTCTCGTCATCCCCGAGAGGATATTCGGATCAGAGTTCTTCGTCGGTGAACTCCGGCATCTGAGCCTTGACGGCGTCGAGGGCCTCATGCCAGATGGAGGTAGTGGCCGAGGCTAGGACGGTGTAAAAATGTTCCGACTTCTGGTAGTTCTCCACCGCCTTCGCCGCTCGGAGGTCGGCTCGCTTCACCCCCTCTACCGCCGTCTCCAGCTCCTTCCAGAGGGTGCTCGCCGACTTATTCATGGTGCCGACGAGAACCTTGGAGTCCTGAAGCTTGGCCTCGGCAGCCTGGGCGTCCTCGCGGAACCTGGCAACCTCCTGCTTCCCGGCCGCCACCTCCTGCTTCCCGGCCGCCACCTCGTCCTCAAGAGCTGCGACCCTCGCCATCGCCGCCTCCAGCTCCCGCTTTGAGCTCTCCTCCAGCGAGGAGAGCTCGCCCACGGCTCGCATAGCCGGGGCTATTTCCTCCTCCTCCATCTGGACGACGAGGGCGACGTGCTGAAGGACCTGAAGAAATCAGAGGGGGGTCAGAAAGAAAATGGGGCACCAAATCTTGCGAATGATGAGACGCAGAGTGAGAAATTAAGTGAGGTGTGAGCACTAACCTGCACGGCCTCTTGGGCGATGGGCGTCATTTGCTCCTTCAGAGTCCCCTGAAGGACCTTGCCCTCGGCCGACCTCTCTATGTCAGCCAAAAAGCTGTCAGCGGCGAAGAGCCCTGAGGGCACCTCAAAACGGAGGTCCCCCTCGTCCAACAAGATTGGGGAGGCCAGGGTCCGTGGAACCGTTCGAGGGAACTTCTTGAAAGCCGACGGCGGAGGGCTGGTCTCAACCTCCGAAGACTTGGGCTCCTGTCCCTGAACCCGCTTTCGGCTCGGCGCCTGGCTGGGCTCCGGGGCACGATCCGCGCTCGAGCGCTGGGGCGGGACGGCTGCCGGGGGATCCGGGACCGATGTTGGACGAGAAGAGCTGGCCCCTCCAGCCTTTGATCCCTTCTTCGGCTTGCGCATGGCCGCTCGAAGGCGCCTCAAGTCCATGGGTTCCGCATAAGACAAGATACAATGGAGTCAGCAACACAAACTAAAATGAAAATAAACGTAAGCCTAAGAGAATGCCTACGAGCTCCTAACTTACCGACGAACTGGGCGGGGCTGAGCCCGGCCCAACTAAGGGCCCGCTCAGAAAGCAGCACGTCAGCCCGAGGAATGGGCTCCCACTCCGCCACTCTCACCGCATTGGGGTCGTTGGACGGGCTTCCCCGCCAGCACCTATCCCTAGATCACTGGGTGGGTATGGGCCAGTCCTCACCTTCTAGCGGCCCAACAAAGAAAAACTTCTTCTTCCAGTCGTGGATGGAAGAAGGCAAGACGACGACTCCTGACCCGGCTAAACTCCTCCGTCGTTTTCTAAAGGAGAGGTAAACCCACCTCGGGTCGCCTGCGTGAGTGCCGGGGGTGACCTTTGTAAATGAGAGAGGAGACAAGGATGGACAGACCGAAAGGGATCATCTGCAACTTCAAACGGACCAGGAACCTAAGGAGAATCCTCCATGAGTTCGGCACTAGCTGTCCCGGGGCTAGCCCAAAGTAATTTAGCGCTCTAACAATCTCGGGAGAGAAGGGAAGGCGCATTCCGGCCCAAAAGGATTCTAAGTACAAGGCAATCTCTTTACCTCGCACCTGATCGGCCCTCTCTCCTTCCTCGGCCAAACGTAGAGTATAGCCGGAAGGGATATGGAAACGAGCCCGAGCGGTGGCAAGCTCGCCCTCGTACCTCACCAAGGATGGCACACCAAGGAAGTCCGCCACCTCCGCTCTGGGATCAACCCCTGACGCGCGACCCTGGGAAGAGGATCTGACCCTAACTTCCCAGGAAGACTCCGACTCAGTGGAGGAATTCCTAGATTCTACCCCGACGACATCTACAGACTTCTCAAAGGAAGACATCTAACCTGATGGATAAGTCCTCGAGAACGCAGAGATCCGACCTAAAGAGGAGAGCGCCGAGCTTACAAGATCAAGAATGAGGAAAATATGAAGAGATATGGGCCTTGAAGTGGACCCCACTTCTATTTATAGCTGCCAGTGTACACATCCTACGGCGACAGTCATCTCCCGCCGAAACGGTTCACTGCATTCAACGGCCACGATCGCTCCACCTGCCGCATGCATATTGACCGGATCCCATCAGACGCCAAAGGTTTGCGGCCCGTCACGTCAGCTAACCAGCGCCCGACACATGGGCTGTCGCTTCAGCGAAAGTACACACGATCCGGCGCACCCTCTTTAAACGCAAAGATCTCACACTGATTTGCTGGCATCATCCATAAAATACAATAGATTGCCCGGGGATACGTCCGACGATATCTTTGAAAATGAGCTCACCTCGGGTGACCCGGCAGACCACTCTCGACCCAACCCGTCAGCAGGTCGGGACGAGAGTGGAGGGCTAATGATGATGATCGATATCAGTGATCTCCCAGATCATGACGCATGGAAGATGACGTGTCCCAGAGCATGCAAGAAAGGACCTACAGTGGCCGACCAGACCACTCTTATGCCCGTCTTACAAACAAATACTGGCTCACCTCCGAGCCCCCTGCACAATTGGCCTCCTCGGCCTCACAGCTTGTCTCCGGGCTACCGCAGAACCAAGATATCTCGGCCCTCCCGCTCGTCCGCGAGCTCTCCCGCCGAGGTCATCTTTCTCGGTCTCATCGACCGACCAACGTCACTGAACTTCCACAAACACGACTGACGTGATTTAGCTTTGTCTTCTCTGGCCAAATAAATCTATGTATAGCTTAGGGCCACTCTTTATCTTTCGTGAGTACCTTGTTTGAAATTTTCTAGAATGATAATAAAATTGCTGAGTTTGCTAATGTTTTGATTTTTGGTTCGCATGATCTATTGACTGTTCTCCCTCCCCAATAAATTTCTTCCCTCCTGAGATTCATGATTGTTCACCCTTACACCTTGTGCTGACCCGACCCCAGTCTCTTCAACATTCAGTTTGAAGTACTACAATCCGACCTTTTGAGTGGGCCATACTCTATTGTAATCCCCACCCTGGCTAGCCCCTATATATTTTTGTGCTACCTCCTATTACCATAATTACATTTGGGGACGTCATTATTCGAAAATTTAGTTTTCATTATTTTGTATTTATCAAAAAATTGTGAGTTATTGACTACTTCCGTTTTACCCATTTTAAATGCCCTACTATTCTTCACATTTTCAATAGTGCAACCATATATCACGCATTTTACTTTGTTCTATGTCTCTTATTTTCACCATGTGGGTTTTCTAAGTTATTTTGAAATTGTTTGATCGATATATTTATTCTAAAATACTTTGGCCTATTAGCAAACCCTTCACTATTGGTTGTTATTGCTATCCTTTTTTCTTTTGTACATATAGTTTACCCTTATATTTGATTCTGCCTTGTACTTACTTAGACCTGCCCTTTAGTTACGTTAGTTCTTATACATATATAGACCTTCAATTTTTATCTAACTGT
This sequence comes from Agapanthus africanus, assembly GCA_030015575.1. Classification (NCBI taxonomy): domain Eukaryota; kingdom Viridiplantae; phylum Streptophyta; class Magnoliopsida; order Asparagales; family Amaryllidaceae; genus Agapanthus; species Agapanthus africanus. Next base: position 766,871,785 of record CM057341.1, read on the forward strand.
TTTTAAGTAAATCACTATGTGTTAGTGTTCGATGTGGTAGCTTTTCGCTTATTATTTTATAGCTTATCGTTTATTTTAAATTTCGAGGACGAAATTTTTGTAAGGGTGGTATAATGTAATACCCTGTTCTTTTATACGCCAATAGCCGTATTTTATAAAAGGGGGCCACTCTCAAATTTACCTATTTATATTTATAATTATTTTAAGTATTTAAAAATCCTAATTCCTTTATTCTATTTCCCTTCTTAAATTCTTTTACCTAAAACCAATCCTATTACTTAACTCCTTTTTGTTTTTCCCTTTTCTAAACTCAAACCCTAACTCCCTTTTCCCTTCATTATTTCCCGGCCCTTTCCCTTTATTTTTCTTTTTCCTTTTATTAGCCGGCCCACTCCTCCCTATCCCTTTTTCTATTTTTACTTAATTTCCTACCCAACCCAAGCCCACCATCACAGCCCCTCCCCTTTCCCTTTATTTTTCTTTTCTATTAATTTCCCGGCCCAACTTCCCTCTAATTTTTCTCCTCCATTTTCTGCCGCCCAAACCCGACCCACTCCCCAACCCTACCCGTTTCACCCTCTTTCCTCTCCATTCTTCTTCAGTTCTCGCATTTCTTTCCCGCTCATTTTCTTTCCCACCCCCACGACGCGCATGTCCCCGAGCCCCACCCCCTGTCGCGACCACGTCCCCGCTCCCTTGCCCACGACCGCGCGTGCATGCCCACTTACCTCCATCGACCTCGTCCCCCTCTCTTTCTCTCGTTTTCTCACATCTCTCCATCTCTCTCTCAAACTCGACAACCATCTTGCCGCCAACGAGCCCCTGACCCCTCCACGACGCCATCACCCTCATCCTTCTCCCTCTCGAACCTCCATCCTCCAAGCCAGCTCCCAAAACCCCCCTCAATGCAACTAACAACAACCCCACTGTCACAGCTCCCGAGAGCTCATCACCGGCCACCGCCTGAATACCGCAGCAGCCAACGAGCCCCTGACCCCTCCACGACGCCATCACCTGTCCATAACTCTCTGTCGATATAATATATTTCTGATCCGACAATTGCGGTGGAAACCTAACTGATAATCCTAAATATTGTTCAACTATAGCATTGCCTAGTTGCGATCCCAACTAGGATTAAAATATGTTACGAAATAGACATCCGATTCTGAAACCGGATTTCCAGCCGTGAATACTTAAATTGTAATGGTCATAACTAGCAAACCTGAAACCCGATTGGCGCAAAACCAATTTTTATGGATAGATAATTAAATATACTATATACCCCTTTTACATTGTTTCGCTTAATTCTGCACGCATGACTTATAGTGAATTATGCAAGTGGTAGGATACCGACTGATGATATCTTAATCATGCCTTAATTATCGTATTCTCATCATATCGTGTAGAAGTCATTGCATCGGTAACCTAGTGATCATGTGTATTACCCAGTGTTAGGTATTAGTGTTTGATTGTGGCAAGTACGTTAGTGTTTAAACATGAATGGATAAGTGAAAGCGACACGTACTTGTACACAATCAGTGGACCCTATTGATTTATTGCATTGTCGACGTCTATGAGACGTGTATAAGTGTGACTATAATTGGTATGAGACGGTTATGGAAGCACTTATATGGGTGTCATAGATAAGGCCCCAAATACTGTCCATTTATCTTGGGTATCACTCAAGATATGCTAGATGGAGATCCTGTCTCCAGTTCTCGCGTAGACTTGTCATGGACCGACTGATATTTGAGTTTATAGTTGGCGTTTGATGTAGACCATAGGGTGTGGGGTAGTTTGAGTGTGAGTTCAACAGAACCTCAGGAGTTCCATGCCGGCACATACAGCGATTCTGGAGATATATGGGGATATTACTGATTATTAGCGATCGACTCGGGCCCGTGTTCCCTTGCCCTTGGGTCCTACCCTTGGGTGGGGGGTACTCACAAGTGGTTGATGTTTACCCCAATCAGAGCAAAACTCTGTTCAAATTCCAAGGCGGAAGATGAAGCAACCCCCAATCAGAGCAAAGCTCTACTTTGAAAATTTAAACTTTAGTAAATGAAGCAACGCTCCAGATTCTTTGCGCTGCGCGCAACGCGCCACGTGTCAAAAGTAGATACATCAGCGCAGCGCCCAAGACAGCGCACCCAATCAGAGCAAAGCTCTATTTAAGCAAAATTAAAGGAAGCAACGCTTCAGTTGCGCAAGCGCTACGCTGCACGACACGTGTCGGCACAGATGCGCTAGCGTTTTGCGCTGCGCGACACGTATCAGCGCAGATGCGCTGCGCTGTGCGCTGCTTGACACGTGTCACGCGCAGGGGCGTTTGCGCCAAACAGAATTAAGATTTTAAAGAAATCTTTCCGTTTTTATTAAAACAAGAAGATTTTCTTCTGTAAAACAGAAGCCATTGGATCAAAGATCCAACAGTGGGAAAATTCCCCAAATCACTTAAAGAAAGATCTCTCTAACTAATTTATGGGCACTATAAAAAGGACCCTAGACCTCAATTCAAAGGAGGAACATTTTTTTTTTGAGAAATCAAAAGCTTCAAACAGAGAGAACTCTGAAAAAGTTTCAAGAAAAAGGTAAAAACCTTCATAAAAATAGAAGAAATTTCTTCTAATAGATCATTGATCTAAGAACAAGATCAATGATCTTCACATAATAAACAGTGCTTTGCACTTCTTATGAACCACTGGTTCTTTAAATGAGAAAAATAAGAAATACTTGTTTTCTTTGACTCTCATTAAATCAAAGAAAACAAATAGTGCTTTGCACTTCTTTTATGAACCATTGGTTCTTGAATATAAAAGATTCTCAAATTATAGTGCTTTGCATTTATAAATCTGCACTGTTGCGCTCTTGGGTTGGCGCAAGCCACCAGAGAGCGCCACGTGTCAGCATCTGAACCATTTGCGCTATGCGCTTTTGAAATAGCGCTTTGCTCTCTGAAATTGGCGCAAGTCACCAGAGCGCGCCACGTGTCAGCAGCGCAAGCGTAGCGCACTAGCACAGCGCACTGCGCTGCATGACACGTGTCATCATCACAAGCGCTTGCTCTCTTTGATTGGCGCAAAGCGCCTGAAAATGCAATGCATTTCTTTTGTTAAAGGGGCGGGCCCAAGTCAAAAAGACCTAGCAGGCCAAAATAAATTGCAAAGCAATAAAAAGGGCAGAGCCCAAGTAAAATTGATGCTCTGCATCATTTATAAATGGGCAGAGCCCAAAACAAATTGACGCTCTGCATCCTTTATGAGTAGAACCCAAATAAAAATAAAAATAAATGCAATGCAAAAGCAAATAAAATGTTGAACATTTTCAACTGGACTTAGCCCAATTTTGACCGTAAGTCCTCAAATTAAATTGACTGAGCACGGCTGCTCTTTTTAAATCAATTTACACTTGGTCCAAGGATACATCTCTGAACCCCTCTGACACATGTCGTTGTAATCCTTCAACGTCGTCAGAGAGGTGATGGGTCCCGATGGCCATACATGGACCGCAATGTCCCTAAACTACCTATGGACCGCAATGTCCCTAAACTACCGATGGACCACCATGTCCCTAAACTGGCAATGGACCGCAATGTCCTCAAACTACCCATGGACCACTACGTCCCTAAACTGGAACAACAGAGCCCCCAAACGCTCTTTTGTCGGATCTAAATGATCCCGTTTAAGTTGATCTTAGCCTCAAACACCGCTAATGTATCCTTAAACATTCAAAAAGACTTTAGTCCCAAACCGGACTATATATTCCCTAATCAATTTACCTTTAGTTCAAGGGTACATCTCCGAACTCCTCTAACACATGTCGTTGTAATTCTTCAACGTCGTCAGAGAGGTGACAGGTCCCGACGGCCATATATTAAATGGACCACTACGTCCTTAAACTGGAAATGGATCTAGACAATCCCGTTAAGTTGATCTTAGTCTCAAATCAGACTAACGTATCCTTAACGAACGTTTAAGTTGATCTTAGTCTCAAATGCGGCTAACGTATCCTTAAACTAAAAACACTAAACCCAAATCTAAGTAAATACGGATTTGGACTAATCCGCGTCCTACGGGCGACGGCATTACTCAGTCTCCGTATACAATCCACGGGCAACCACAAACAAAACAAATACCCACGACACGAAGTGAAATTCTGGAGAAGGAGAAAGTTGTTACCGCGATGCGGTAGCGTAATTAACTGCAGGGGCTTGCGCCTGCAGGGAAGAGCGTCCCCACAATCAAAAACCCCTCAAGTGAGGGGAATCTGACGAAGTCTGCTATATCGGCCGCATCCGTCTAAACCTCCGATACACGGTGCCATAAATCAACTTGGCATCTTCGGAGAGGTAGACGGATAAAACCATATAGCATCTGTCCCGAATCTCAGGCCAGACGTCCTAATGTCTCGGCCGCCATTCGGAGGGAAACAGATTCTGGCACACTCGGTGGGACCTTTTCCTCTTTCCACTCCACACTTCGTGTGTTGTGTTCGCGAACAAATCGCGGTTTGCTGTGGTTGTCCGTGGATTCGAGGTACTAAGATTTGGTGTTTTGCTCCGTGCAGAAAACAGAAGATCAATGGCTTCAAACTGCACTGCCTACAACTGCAATTCTCGCTCCGTCCCTGTTGGAGGAGTGACTTACGGGCCCCAAGCGGCCTCTCTTTTCAAAATGCCAGTAGAGCTAGTAACTCAAGCCACCACTGGGCTATTCTTCGGGACCATGCTCCCACCGATGAGCTTCAATGCCCCAATGACATCGCAAGAAGCTCCAAAGAAGCCGGTCTTTGATCGACCTACCACTGCCGCGACCCCTTTCAACGGGTCGCCCAGTTTCAATACCTCAGTTTTCAACAGACTGGGCCAAAACGTTCGCAAACCTGCGATACCCGAAGCTGCCATCCCAAAGCGGATAACCATCCCGACTCAAATGGACGAAATCATTGGAAAGGCTCCTCCTTCCAAGAAGTCAGTTTTTACAAGGCTGGCCATTCCGGTTGCTGCTCCAGGCGAGGTCCTCAAAGTTGCTTCCCCTACCCAGAGCAGGAGGCATGAAGAAGTTTATCCAACAACGGAGGTGACTCCATCCGCAAGACACGCTCGACGTCGCCACTGGCGTCGAATAAGAAAGGTCGGGGTCAACTCCCCCTCTGGATTTACGCCACCAACTCCGATGGTGGGGATCGATGTTGCTGTTCCAACCGGGAACAGCTTTGAATTGCTTAATACGGTGCGCAGAAACTCTCCTACTGCGATGTTGAAACGAACTCCTTCACCTGTGGAGAATACTCCAGAGAAGAAGCTAGAGCAGCCCCCTCAACGGTTGTCCTCTAAAATTTACAAAGTCAGGCGACAGGTCCAGGAGTCAGTGATTGATGAAAACTATCTCCGCCGACAGAGAAAGATGAAGGTTCAGCAGGAGAAGGATTACTCCGTCAAGCCACAAAAAGCAACAGCTACTTGGGTGCCCACTACAACGGCCCCCTCAACTCCAATCACTCAAAAGAAAAGGAGGCCACAAAAAGGCCCTGCGAACATGACGAAGTGTAAAAGCGCTGAACACAAACGCCCCAAGTCTGGGGGCATGGTGGTGCACACCGTTTATATGGCTTCCGGAAAGGAGGAAAGCCGTGCTTCGATGGGTCACTGACCGCTCACCCGATCTGTGACGAAAGTCCAGGAGCAGCAACAGAAGCTTCAGGAAATGATGACTGTGATGGATGCACTTACCGAACCGAAAGAAAGTTCGGAAGTATCACCAGAGCAGCGTCACGAACAAGAAACTGATACTGACTTCTTACGTAGAATCCTCGAAAAGAAGGACAGAGAAGCCGCAGAGCAAGCGGCTAACATAAGACAGATTGCGCTCCTCTTCCAAGATATGGTAGGGATGATGTTACAGCCGGACCCTCCAGCTGATGACCCTCCAATCATTGTTGAAGACGATGGAAGGGAGACATCTAATCCTCCGCCGGCTCTTTCAGCAGCCAAAGACGAAACCATTTTTAAGGCCGCGCTGGATCACTATATAGCTCAGCAAATACGAACTCATCAGGCGAGTGAAGCGGCTGGGCAAACGGTTAGAACTGGACGACCCTATCCGGGCTGGTATGACCAAATCAGTTACCCGCCGGGATATACGATCCCTAAGTTCCACGTATATAAAGGGACAGGAAATCCACATCAGCACGTCGCTCAATTCAGGGCCTTGTGCGGCAATACTGGAGGCGATGACAAATTGTTGCTTCACCAATTCGTTGGCAGCTTAGCAGAAACGGCCTTTGAATGGTATTCGGAGCTACCTAACGACTCTGTCAAAACATTTGCGGAGATAGAGATACTGTTTACACAAAGATTCGCGAGTGCTAATGAACGCACCCCGATAACAGCACTGATAAATGCCAGGATAAGGCCAGGCAAAACGTGGGTCCAATACGCAACACGATGGCGGAACCTATGGTCGAAATGCGAACAACGCATAGAAGAGGCACCTGCGGTAGGCATGTTCGTGGGCACTCTCGATCCGCAAGCGACCATCTCACAATTCATGATGTTCTTCAGGCCGACCACCTTCCAGGCCTTGATCGACAAATTAGCCCAAATGGACCAGATGGGCCATGGACCGTCTCCTCCAAAACTAGATTCTCGAAATGAGAAGGGAAAAGGGAAAGCGCTCGTCGCCGCCAATGCTCAACAACAGCCGAGCAACTCAAAGCCGGTCGTTCGCCAAAATAACGTGCATCCACGCCCATCCCTCGAAGAGAGACTGGGACGTCCTTACTCGTTTCCTCAGAATAAAATGAGAAGACTGTTTGAGCTGGCAATGCGCAACAGACTCATCAATCTGCCGAGTCCAAAGCGTCTGTCGCAGCCAGGTGATCTTAATAATCCCAATTATTGCCCTTACTACCAAACGGTAAGTCATCCGATCGAGGATTGTTTCGTCTTCAAAGGATGGATCGAGGATCAGTACCTACAAGGCAAGTTTGCGATGTCTGAAAAGTGGAAGGTAAACCCACCACAGCCGCACACTCCAAAGAAGACGGACGCATCGGGGGCAACTTGTCATGTGATCTCTCACTCATTGGTGGACGATAAAGAGGCTCCTTGCGCCGAGAAACCGAGGGCGGACCCTGAACCAGAAATTCCGCGGCCGTCAGACGAGTTGATCGATGCCTTCCTGAATGAGATTCGTCTGAAAGTTAAAGCCAATCAAGAGCTTGAGATGGCCATACTGGAAGGAGCCAAACACCGAAGACTGGACCAAAGAGTCAAGGCACTCCCGTCAAATCAAAAGCCACCCGCTGCGGATAAAAACAAATTCAAGACGAGGAAAAGATTCGCTAAAGCCCTGTCAGCGGGAATGGTGCTACCACCCTCTGAAGAAAATACTCTCGGTGAAGTAGAGATGCACCCTAACATCTGCTTATATCATCAGAAGATCATACATCCTATCGAAGATTGCGACTCCTTTAAGTGTTGGTGGCAAGGATATGTTGCTCAAAAGCAACTCTTCAACAGGACAAAATGTGAAGCTCATAGACATCGGAAGAATGCGATAGATGAGCGCAAAAGAGCCGCCAACGACTGTCACAAAGCCGACTCCAAGGGATCGCAAATTATCACCTTTGGAAGCGACTCTGACGAAGAAGTTTCCCTCAACCCTCTCCTCAAGGAATCCATTTCAAAAATGAAAGAATTGAGGAGTTGCGAGAACATTCAGCCTTGCAATCGCCCGTTACTCGGAAAAAGTTTCGGCCCCGCAAGCAAAGGATCGAGCAAAAAGGACAAAGGAAAGGGGAAGATGACCTTCGTTACCAACACTCAACAACAGTCGAGTGGCCTTAGACCAGCTATTCGTCGAAACAATATGCGTCCACGCGTATCCCTCGAGGAGAGGCTAAGACGTCCTTACTCATTTCCCCAAGATGAAATAAGGAGGCTATTCGAAGTGGCAGTGCATAAAAGACTTATCACTCTACCGGAGCCGAAACACCAACCACGACTGGGTGATGTCAACAGTTCTAATTATTGCCCTTATCACCAAGTATTGGGCCATCCGATCGAAAATTGTTACGTCTTTAAGAACTGGGTTGAAGACCAATACCTACAGGGCAAGTTCGCGCTCTCCGAAAACTGGAAGGTGAGCCCACCACAACCGCACGCTCTGAGAAAGATGGATACGCCAGGGGCATCATGCTCACTCATAGAGGAAACCCCATAGACCGAAAGGTTAGTAAACTAGAGCTTCGCCTTAAATACGGCGATGACGGACCGAAACGTCCTTAAACTAATGATGGACCGCAATGTCCAAAAACTTGCAAACGACCGAAACGTCTTTAAACTACTACCGCAACATCCTTAGGCTGACGAGATAAAAAAAAGAAGAAAAAAATATATATATATATATAAAAAAACGGTATGTCCATAAGCAAAATGGGCACGGATGAAAACCCGAAAGGGCTCCGTGAGTAAAAACAGCAGGGCTACCGGCGAGTGTTTGTGAAAACCTGAAAGGGCGCAACCTCGTTAGAAAAAATAAGAAGAATGAAAAGAATATAAAAAAAACGGTATGTCCATAAGCAAAATGGGCACGGATGAAAACCCGAAAAGGCTCCGTGAGTAAAAACAGCAGGACTACCGGCGAGTGTTTGTGAAAACCTGAAAGGGCGCAACCTCGTTAGAGGACACTTGCAGGGTCCTCATGGCCTTGTAAGGAGAAACCACCCGCGTGAGATCCTTATGACTCATAAGGGAGCAACACACTTAGGGATCCTCATGACTCCTAAGGAGAAAATACACTTGGGGAATCCTCACGACTCGTAAGGAGAACTTTCTTATGGGACCCTCACGGCTCATAAGATTTGAAAGTCTTAAGTTACAGAGACCTGAACCTGTTCTTAAGTAACTCCCACAACCTTCCACTACTGCCCTACAAGTGGCTCAGCACTGACCCTTGTATACAATCCACGAGCGCGAATAAACATTTCCCTAACCATGTCCCATCCGTGACTGGGGGTATGTACGCATGATGAACAACCCTTATAAGTCCTCTCGACTTATAAGGAGAAAGCCCTTTTGTAAGATCCTTACGACTTACAAGGGAACATACACTTAGGAGTCCTCACGATTCCTAAGGAGAAAACACACCTACGAGATCCTCACGACTTGTAGAGAGAAATACCTTTGTGAGACCCTTACGGCTCATGAAGTTAAAAGCCTTAGTTGACAGGACCTTAACCCTGTTCGCTAAGCCACCTTTGTTCAACATCGACAGAGGAAAATGATGATTCGCTCCTGGCAATATCCCAGTTGTAGCGATGTTGATGCCTAAAACGGTATCAAATTAGAAGTCCTTTCATGGCAGATGATGATTCGCTCCTGGCAATATCCCAGTTGTAGCGATGATGATGCCTAAATCGGTATCAAATTCCAAGTCCTTTCATGGCAGATGATGATTCGATCCTGGCAATATTCCGGTTGTAGCGATGCTGATGCTGAGATTGGCACCAGATTCCAAGTTCTACGCTCGCGATAAAAATCAGCGAGCTGAAAATGCATATTAAATAGCCGAAATGATGGGGCAACTTGCAACGAAATCAGCAAGTAAAAATGTATGCATACAAAAACAGCCGAAATGATTGGGCGACTCGCAATAAAAAGCAGCGAGTAAAAATAAAATAAAAAGCCGAAATGATTGGGCAACTTACAATAAAAAAAGCAGCGAGTAAAAATAAAATAAATAGCCGAAATGATTGGGCACCGCGAAAAACAGCCGAAATGATTGGGCAATCGCGACCTTCGCGATATAAAAGCTGAAATGATAGAGCATCGCGGGAATAAAATAATAAAAAAAATGAATGAAACTTTTGTCCTGCAGGCGATATCACAGCAATCCCTGTATACAATCCAGGGGCATAAACAAAAAGGGAACCATACCTTCCCGACAGGCTCCATCAGAAAACGAAGCCAAAATCTCGACGGTTCACAGACAACCTAGAGACTATCTTAGTATTCGTCTCGATACAGCAGACGCAATGCCAGCAAACGAAGCAAATGCCAAATTCCTAGCTTCAGGGTCTTGACGGCAACTCACATAAAACCTGAAAGACTGTCGGAGATCATCCCACACCAGCGCGGAGTGGTTATGACTCATCGGGGCTCGCCAAAATAAGCCTAATCTCAAGTAAAAAGCGGCATGGCAAATTCCTAACGCTTGCTCTTCCGACGGTTAAACTGCCTAGGAAGATTGCTTGAAGACGTCTTGTCCAGCCCCCGAAGGGATCAGAGACACGGCAGTCGCAGGGCTACTCGAGCAGCATGATTGCCTATCGAGGAATATATCGGCTTATGCGATGGTACGACGGCCAAAACCCTAAGTACCACAGACCCTAACGGACTTCTGTCATAAATAGCAGAGGTTAACTGTGACGTTAGGATATTCTTGCGAGAAATGCTCGATTCGTCTCGACTTGTGAAGAAACTGATGTCTTTGCGAGAAATTCTCGATGCGGCTCGACTCGTGAGATGAAGCCTTAGGCAGTAGGCATAAAAGGAGCCTGTTTCCTAAGCACTGGGACACTGCAAGTTGGCCCAAAACGGTCTCTTGCACACTATCCACGAGTCTCACTCTCCAAACTCGAAACTCGACAAGGAAGGAAACAACCGCTTACGGGTCCTCTCGACTCGTAGGAGGGAAAATTCTCTTATAAGATCCTTACGACTTACAAGAGAAAACACACTTAGGAATCCTCACGATTCCTAAGGAGAAAACCCACCTACGAGATCCTCTCGATCCGTAGGGAGAAAAGTCTCTATAAGACCCTCACGGCTCATAGAGTTGAAAAGTCTTAGGCGGCAGATCCGAACCTGCGGCCTAAGCCATCGCTATCTTTTGGAAAAAATAAGTTATCTTCCAATTATGTTTATCAAGACAGCATGCTGATAATAAAAGAAAGAAGAGAGGCGACAGAAAGAACATCCGATTTGCATTTGATCAAGCGTTCGAGACACACTCATCCATGCATGTGCAAAAGATTCAGAACAAGGGATAAGACAAGCTGAAATGGAAATTTTCTATTCATATCATAAAAAGGGGGTTCTTACAATCACGGAGAAATGGATAATAACATTATTAAAATGTTTACAAAGGTATAATCTCGAACCCAGGACATGGATTGAGGAACTCGAAAGCGACCCTATCTATGACTTTCCAAGCCTCGCGGACCATCCTGGTGTGCTTTCTTTCGCGAGCACAAGCGTCAGGATCCCCCCTGATGTCTTCCACCCTCCGATAAGCAGCGAGTATGGCAGACTGTTGAAAGATCTCGTGCAAGAGATCGACAAGACTGTCTCGCCGTCTCTTCGAGATAAAGTTCATCAGGTACACCGAGTGCACCTTATCCTCGGCGGCATCCAACGCCCTAAGCGGCACACCGGAACAAAATAGGGGAAGCGCTTCCCAGATGGCTCCCACGATAAGATTAAGAAGAGAGGAACGTCGGGGAAGCAGTGGACCGTTGTATGCGTCGAAGCGGCTCATGATTTCAGCACACTCCGCGTTTGTGAACTCTCGATTTTGAGAGCGGCCAAGTCGGTGGATGTCCCCGTAAGAGATGATCTCGTTAAGAGCATACATATGGGCGTCCATTGTTTCTGTGAAAGAAAATCAACAAAATTATCAGAAAGACTGATTAAGCAAAACGATATAATGCACTGAGAAATAAAATACCATCTTTAAACTCCAAGATCAATGAAAAACTCCTAAGAGTTCTGTTGTATGATTTGGAAGGAGTAAAGCTCCAATAATGAATTTAAAAAAATCCAAGGAAAATCTTTCAGAGAGCAGAGCTCTATTAAAGGAACCCTAATAGGGTCCCCTTTAGATCCCTTTAGACCTGTAGAGCAAAGCTCTGCTAAGTGAAACCCTAAAGAGATTTCCTTTAGATCAGAGATCTATTGAGAGCGAGGCTCTATTAATGAAAATTAATTTAATTTAATTTAATCCAAATTAAAATTTTCACCTAAAAGTTTTAAGAGTTTAACTCTTGAAGTTCTTGAAAATAAAGAGCAGGGCTCTGAGTTCTGAAAGTAAAATTTTAGAGATGAAAATCATCTAAGAGACCAAAGGTCCTATTTATAGGCATCAAATGCCCTTTTAGCTTCCAAGGGATGGCGCAACGGTTGGGAGTCTGCCACCGCTGCGCTCACGTTTGGAGGCCACGTAAGCGCAACGGTGGGGGGGGGCATTTGTTTACCCCAATCAGAGCAAAGCTCTGTTCAAATTCCAAGGCGGAAGATGAAGCAACGCTTCATCTTCCCCCAATCAGAGCAAAGCTCTACTTTGAAAATTTAAACTTTAGTAAATGAAGCAACGCTCCAGATTCTTTGCGCTGCGCGCAACGCGCCACGTGTCAAAAGTTGATACATCAGCGCAGTGTCCAAGACAGCGCACCCAATCAGAGCAAAGCTCTATTTAAGCAAAATTAAAGGAAGCAACGCTTCAGTTGCGCAAGCGTTGCGCTGTGCGACACGTGTCGGCGCAGATGCGCTAGCGCAGTGGCGCTGCGCGACACGTATCAGCCCAGATGCGCTAGCGCTGCTGCGCTGCGCTGTGCACTGCTTGACACGTGTCACGCGCAGGGGCGTTTGCGCCAAACAGAATTAAGATTTTAAAGAAATCTTTCTGTTTTTGTTAAAACAAGAAGATTTTCTTCTGTAAAATAGAAGCCATTGGATCAAAGATCCAACAGTGGGAAAATTTCCCAAATCACTCAAAGAAAGATCTCTCTAACTAATTTATGGGCACTATAAAAAGGACCCTAGACCTCAATTCAAAGGAGGAACATTTTTTTTGAGAAATCAAAAGCTTCAAACAGAGAGAACTCTGAAAAAGTTTCAAGAAAAAGGTAAAAACCTTCATAAAAATAGAAGAAATTTCTTCTAATAGATCATTGATCTAAGAACAAGATCAATGATCTTCACATAATAAACAGTGCTTTGCACTTCTTATGAACCACTGGTTCTTTAAATGAGAAAAATAAGAAATACTTGTTTTCTTTGACTCTCATTAAATCGAAGAAAACAAATAGTGCTTTGCACTTCTTTTATGAACCATTGGTTCTTGAATATAAAAGATTCTCAAATTAATAGTGCTTTGCATTTATAAATCTGCACTGTTGCGCTCTTGGGCTGGCGCAAGCCACCAGAGAGCGCCACGTGTCAGCATCTGAACCATTTGCGCTATGCGCTTTTGAAATAGAGTTTTGCTCTCTGAAATTGGCGCAAGTAACCAGAGCGCGCCACGTGTCAGCAGCGCAAGCGTAGCGCACTAGCACAGCGCACTGCGCTGCATGACACGTGTCATCATCACAAGCGCTTGCGCTCTTTGATTGGCGCAAAGCGCCTGAAAATGCAATGCATTTCTTTTGTTAAAGGGGCAGGCCCAAGTCAAAAAGACCTAGCAGGCCAAAATAAATTGCAAAGCAATAAAAAGGGCAGAGCCCAAGTAAAATTGATGCTCTGCATCATTTATAAATGGGCAGAGCCCAAAACAAATTGACGCTCTGCATCCTTTATGGGTAGAGCCCAAACAAAAATAAAAAGAAATGCAATGCAAAAGCAAATAAAATGTTGAACATTTTCAACTGGACTTAGCCTAATTTTGGCCGTAAGTCCTCAAATTAAATTGACTGAGCACGGCCGCTCTTTTTAAATCAATTTACACTTGGTCCAAGGATACATCTCTGAACCCCTCTGACACATGTCGTTGTAATCCTTCAACGTCGTCAGAGAGGTGATGGGTCCCGACGGCCATACATGGACCGCAATGCCCCTAAACTACCTATGGACCGCAATGTCCCTAAACTGGAACAAGGACCACCATGTCACTAAACTGGAACACGGACCACCATGTCCCTAAACTGGTAATGGACCGCAATGTCCTCAAACTACCCATGGACCACTACGTCCCTAAACTGGAACAACAGAGCCCCCAAACGCTCTTTTGTCGGATCTAAATGATCCCGTTTAAGTTGATCTTAGCCTCAAACACAGCTAACGTATCCTTAAACATTCGAACAGACTTTAGTCCCAAACCGGACTACATATTCCCTAATCAATTTACCTTTGGTTCAAGGGTACATCTCCGAACTCCTCTGACACATGTCATTGTAATCCTTCAACGTCGTCAGAGAGGTGACGGGTCCCGACGGCTATATATTAAATGGACCACTACGTCCTTAAACTGGAAATGGATCTAGACAATCCCGTTAAGTTGATCTTAGTCTCAAATCAGACTAACGTATCCTTAACGAACGTTTAAGTTGATCTTAGTCTCAAATGCGGTTAACGTATCCTTAAGCTAAAAACACCAAACCCAAATCTAAGTAAATACGGATTTGGACTAATCCGCGTCCTACGGGCGACGGCATTACTCAGTCTCCGTATACAATCCACGGGCAACCACAAACAAAACAAATACCCACGACACGAAGTGAAATTCTGGAGAAGGAGAAAGTTGTTACCGCGATGCGGTAGCGTAATTAACTGCAGGGGCTTGCGCCTGCAGGGAAGAGTGTCCCCACAATCAAAAACCCCTCAAGCGAGGGGGAATCTGACGAAGTCTGCTATATCGGCCGCATCCGTCTAAACCTCCGATACACGGTGCCATAAATCAACTTGGCATCTTCGGAGAGCTAGACGGATAAAACCATATAGCATCTGCCCCGAATCTCAGGCCAGACATCCTAATGTCTCGGCCGCCATTCGGAGGGGAACAGTTGACTCTCACACTTGGACTGACGATAGGCTTAGTGACATGTACGGTGAGACTTAGAGACTGATAGAGTTAGTGACATTGACATACATTGCTTACTGATTCAACATACCCGCCATACTGTTTACCGCTTTACTGTTTACCTGCTCTATTAGCTACCTGCATTGGTTATTTCATATTCACGTCATTATTCCATGATTACTGTTTCATATTCATTATTATTGCATGAGTTCTCATTTGTGTGTGTGTGTTGCTATCGTGTCGCTCTGACGACCTGAGTATGCATGCTCAGAGTGAGAAGTGGATCTAGCTTGGACCAGGACCTGACGTACCTCGAGGATATTGCGGACATCTTGATCAGCGACTCAGAGCTATACTCTCTTGATCTCCATCTGGTTAGTTCTTTGTATTTGTTTTGATTTAGTGACTGCATTTTTCATTACCTGTGCATTGATTACTGATTACGACGTAGTGTTAGAAGCCGAAGTGTGACTACGGAAGGATATTTTCTCGACCGTAGGAGCATGGTTGGCCTTGTCAATTCCTCGTATTCCGTATTTTGGGAAGCGGGGCGTGACAGGCGCAAGCACCATCCCGCGAATCTCGCCATGCGCAAGATATCCGCCGGCCACATCCCGCGTTCCATGCCAACACGATCCCCTATTAACGAGCATGTCTCGCCATTAATGGGAGATCCCGCTCATCACGCGGGCATGGAGTCGGGAGCGTAACAGCCGGCGTGATTATCGCGCCTGCCCTGCCTGCTGCCACTGCTATTTAAACCCCTTCTTCAGACGGTTCAAGTAAGCCATTTTTACTCCACTAAGCCGTTACTCTGCTCGGATTTTCTCTCTAACTTGACCGTCGAAGGGTCCTCGGTGATACAACCATCCCGGGACTTCCTTGCAGGTAGTTCGGCAACAACCAATCTCAAACCCATTGAGATCCACACGCTTCAGGAGCCTGCCTCCAGATCAAATATCAGCCATCCATCGCCGCCATCAGCAGAGCAACGAAAGGTAATATCTTGACGTGATCCAGGTCACGTCACCTATCATCCCACGATCGGGCCCGGATCTCATTTTTACATAACTCATATAAAATACTGCCCTCTAAGTTCACATAGATTTCAAGTTTACAACAAAACTTTATGAATCACCATGGCCCACTGTTAATCCTCAATGTTGTACCCTTACTTTTTGGTTGAAATTTTCTTTATATTTGATAATATTTTGCACAAAAGTCTCACACTAAAGACAGAAAGTATTGTTTAAATTAGCATTAAATTTGTACAAGTTAATGAAATCATAATTTCCATGGCTTAAAGTTAAATTTGTACAAGTTTATGAGTATTGTTTAAATACTCATGCTTCATCCTTCTATGGCTTCAACCTATAAGTGGAGTTTTCATTTAAAACACAATCACATCAACAAAATGAAAAGGATTTAATTTATATTCATATGTTCAAATAATGACCATGCTTAAAGTTGCATTACTAAAAGTTTATAATGGCATATAAGAAGCCATAAATGGGGTAAATGTGGAAACAAATGAAATTGTTGTGATGTCTCTCATGACTAAATCATGCTATGTGGAATTTTTTTTTTTTAGGCTTACTGCTTTTGTTATATATAAAAGTATGAGAATTTATATTTTGTTTGCTCATCAATAATCCGCACAGGAGAAGAGCAAATATGGAGAATAGCAAATATTTTGGTTGTTAAATTAGATATGGGAGGAAACTAAAGTTTTACTTGGTTGCCATATGATTTTGAAAATGTTGAATAGTGAACTTTAGAAATGGCAATTATTTGAAAAATTCCAAAGTTCAAATTCAATATTTTGTTTATATGGCATAGGATATTTCAAAAACATAAAAATTTAGAGTATGAAGGAAAATTTAACTCTGGCCCATAATATCCACAAAAAGATTATTGCATTTATAACTTTAATTTAAACCATTATAAACGGTGCACAAAAGGTCTTCAAGCTCACAACCAAGGGGAGTAATAGGAGGTGAAGTAGAGAAGGACCGATTAGGTTTCTTTGGATTTGGTTATGACTACATTTCAATATAAGCTTTTTAGTTTGGATTATTAACTTGATAGTTTGTTATCAGTAGTTTGCATTGATTTAGTCCTCTTCATCTCTCTAATAATGCTCGCTATGCCAGCTTACTTCTCCACCCTATAACTTCTTCACTTGCCATGTATTGGGTGTAATATAAATCAATTTAAGATTAAGTCAAAAAAATAAATCAATTTAAGATAACTATTTCTTACTTTTTGGTTGAAATTTTCTTTATATTTGATAATATTTTGCACAAAAGTCTCACACTAAAGACAGAAAGTATTGTTTAAATTAGCATTAAATTTGTACAAGTTAATGAAATCATAATTTCCATGGCTTAAAGTTAAATTTGTACAAGTTTATGAGTATTGTTTAAATACTCATGCTTCATCCTTCTATGGCTTCAACCTATAGGTGGAGTTTTCATTTAAAACACAATCACATCAACAAAATGAAAAGGATTTAATTTATATTCATATGTTCAAATAATGACCATGCTTAAAGTTGCATTACTAAAAGTTTATAATGGCATATAAGAAGCCATAAATGGGGTAAATGTGGAAACAAATGAAATTGTTGTGATGTCTCTCATGACTAAATCATGCTATGTGGAATTTTTTTTTTTTAGGCTTACTGCTTTTGTTATATATAAAAGTATGAGAATTTATATTTTGTTTGCTCATCAATAATCCGCACAGGAGAAGAGCAAATATGGAGAATAGCAAATATTTTCGTTGTTAAATTAGATATGGGAGGAAACTAAAGTTTTACTTGGTTGCCATATGATTTTGAAAATGTTGAATAGTGAACTTTAGAAATGGCAATTATTTGAAAAATTCCAAAGTTCAAATTCAATATTTTGTTTATATGGCATAGGATATTTCAAAAACATAAAAATTTAGAGTATGAAGGAAAATTTAACTCCATGGCCCATAATATCCACAAAAAGATTATTGCATTTATAACTTTAATTTAAACCATTATAAACGGTGCACAAAAGGTCTTCAAGCTCACAACCAAGGGGAGTAATAGGAGGTGAAGTAGAGAAGGACCGATTAGGTTTCTTTGGATTTGGTTATGACTACATTTCAATATAAGCTTTTTAGTTTGGATTATTAACTTGATAGTTTGTTGTCAGTAGTTTGCATTGATTTAGTCCTCTTCATCTCTCTAATAATGCTCGCTATGCCAGCTTACTTCTCCACCCTATAACTTCTTCACTTGCCATGTATTGGGTGTAATATAAATCAATTTAAGATTAAGTCAAAAAAATAAATCAATTTAAGATGACTATTTCAGTCCAAGAAACCTAAAATCACAAGAAATGCTTTGACTACCCTCCACTAATCCCTAATGCAACACATGAGATCCATGATATTTATGTCATGTTTGTTTGTTGGGTAAATACGGACATGGGCGGATCCATTTAGAACCCATTTCCCGAGACGGGGATGAGCTGTGTTTCCTCAGTGTTCCTCCAGCGGCGGCCGAAAACGAATATGGGTATAGGCTTCCCGCGGTGTGTTTTTTCTTGTTAAAAGAGAACTTCTCGTTCTCTTATAGAAGCCCATGTCCCCGCAGCTAAAGCCTAGCAAAGCTGCAGGGAGTTCTAAACAGGTTTCGAGCGCTTCCAGTAGTCAGCCGCCTCCTTGATGAAATGTGATGCATTATTTAGCAAGGGAAGGAGCGTATGTAAGTAGGACAGGAGAAAGCGCGATGCAAAGAGTGCCCTGTGTGAAATTTTGAAAAATAGAACATAATATATATGTAATGTATGTTGTGTATGGGTTTTGGGAATTTTGTGGTATATATATATATATATATATGTTTGGAGTGTAAATAAAGCAAAAAAAGACTTTAATCCAAATTGCATTGTGTTTTGTTTCTCGGTCTTGGGTTTTCGACCAAAAAAATTAATAATAAATATATGTCCTGGGTTCTCACTATCGATATTGTTTTTTGGATTATATTTCTGAGGATATGAATATCGATGTGCTTTTTATTTTAAAGAAAATAATTGTCTATATTTATGACTAGATTAATTTAAAACTTTATCTTACATTATTTGAAGATTTTTATAAAATATATAATACGAAACGGAACCTTGCTCTCTTTGATAACCAGCTATTGAAAATTCCTGTGCCCACCTCTGCATAGGGATATATAAGTTAATAGTGTTTGGTAAAAGTATTTCTTAATAAAGGTATGTGCGTGTGATTTCTTTGCAACTTTCAAACAAAAATCATTTAAGCCCCATTAGTTGATGTCTCACTTTTTTAGTATATCAAAACTCGTTGTGTGTGGATTGTGGAACAGTAAACTTCTGTCGAAGCTCTACAAAACTCAAACTTCTTTTTAAGAGATTCAAAAAATACGAAGTTCACAGGAAGTTCACAAAAACTTACCGCCGTATGTGATATTTTACAAATTTGCTAAGCTTAGTCAAAATTAATAATTCTCTCATGATATATTAAGCACATTCCCATTATTAATTGATCAGGTAAATTGTTATAAATATACCTCTACAATGTGAATATAATTCATATAAAATACTTCCATCTAAGATCTTATATCGGAAGCATAATTTACAACTAAACTTTGAAATTTTCTTCATATTGATAATATCTGAACAAAAATCCCCCACTCAAGCCAGAAAGTACGGTTTAAATTAGCATTAAATTTGTACAGGTTTATGAAATAATAATTTCCATGTCTACCATCAACCACACCTACAAGTTAATGAACGGGAAAAACATTAACAGTTCTATCACAAAAAAATACTATGTTCACCATTGCAGTAAAATGATCAGCATCTAATAATAAAACAATCACAAGCCATCACATTACGATACGATACACCGAAACAAGCTGCATTGCAGAAGCAATTAGCATCCTCTTTAGTAAAGTTTTAGCGCGCGAACGATTTGAGATGAATAATGAATGGTGAACACGTTCAATCATCCATAAACAAGTTGGGAGAAAAATGATACCGAAAAGAAAAAACAGCTCAGGAATAAACTGCACAAACATTGCAATCCCCGGTGTATTATGTAACAAACCGTAAAAATAGCAGACTACTACATTTACACAGCAAGTGAAACTGATACAATAAGAAAAAAGGATCACAACCCACACGTCTCAAATGATAATGTTCAAAGCAGCCGTATGACCAAACACAGATGTTAAAAAAAGAAAAGAAAAACATAAAGTGTATATGACATACTTACAAAGGAAAAAGAATAACACGAGATAGGTCGAGATCTATCCCCAAGTGAAGATGAGCAACGCTAGTGAAAACCGTTGAACACTTGGGCTGACAGCAACTTCCTCGACTGTTGGGCTGGAGGTGCCAACCCGGGTATATCTCTAATGTCCTTGTTATTTGGGTGTACAATCTATAAATCATATAAACGTGTTAGAGAAAATTTTATAAATCTGTGTATATGTGCATGTGTGTGTGATGTACAATTGAAAATTTAAAAACTTGATTTATAGTAAAATTTATTGGTTTCCTGGCACGTGCTTGCACAAAGAATTTTAATTTAATTCTTTTCAGAGCAATTGTGCTTTAATCTATTTCTTAAGAAAAAAATACTTTTCGTGAATTTCAATTATTTATAAGAGATTATATGCAAAAAATAATAATAATTGAAAAAAAATCCGATAAAATACTATACATACCATATTAAAATATTGGAAGACAGATATGAAATGAAAGAGATCCGTATATTTTATCCATCTCAATTGAATAACTTTGGTAGAAATATGCCAAAGAGATGCATATGAACGCAAATTCAAATTTTAAAATGGCAACCCCAAGGATTTGCATTTAAAATATTAAGTGTGCAAAGATATGTGTGCATGTTTTTCTTTTCTTTTCTTTTCTTTTTTTCCCCTTTGTGCGCGCGCGCTAGAGAGAGAGAGAGAGAGAGAGAGAGAGAGAGAGAAGGAGAACCTTCACAATAATGATTGCGACAACTCCACAGACTATTATGAACAAAAAGAACATGATGAATTTATCGCAGGCCACCTAAAAGAAAGAAGCTAGGGTTACAATTGCAGGTTTATCGAAGCAAAGATAACTAAAACAAATAGCAAGAGAACGAGTCACCAACCTGTCTACCGATCTCTCTCACAAGCTGGGTGGCTTTTTTGATAGAAAAATGAACTGTATCAAGATCATTAACAATGCGGCCCATTTGATCAGTCTGCATTGTGAATACATAGAAGATTAGAAGGACTGATAAAAGAACACATCTATCAAATTTACACATCAGGATTGGGTGGAGCTAAGCAACTCATAGTTAAAGCACAAATTTGTGAATTTTTCTTCCTAGGGTAGTTGCTTCCTTGCTCTGATCTGATTGCCAGAGCCTTAAACACAAATGCAGAAGCTGAAATATGATGCTGCTTAAATCCATAAAATAATGCAATTTAAAATTTTTATTAAGGAATTTTTTTTAAAAGCTTTGTCAAAATTGAATTTTCTACTTGAGTTATTAACAAAATATGCAGAATAAAGATGCAACATGGTGTGAAGCATCTTCTAGCTGAACAGAAACAAGAACAGTTTAAGCTTCCATCTGTCAAAGAAAGCATCATTACCAAGCCAGGATAAACTAATGAAGTAAAATTTTGGACTTGGAATAATTGGAAATGGCTAGTGTTTTTATTTTTTAGTTTTATATTTTTTAATTAACATGGTACCTTGGTTTAATAAGTTCAATTTTACACTGTCAAATGTATATTGACAGTAAACTAAATATGAAGATATCTACTTACTTGGCCCTTCAAAGTAGTAGCGGTTTGAGTTCCTACTTCAATAGTTTGCTCAACAACCTAACGATCAACTCTTGTTAGAAACATAAAACAGAAATTATATCTGACGAGGATCCCGCAAGGTCCTGTGTACCAGTTTTGAACGTTGAATAGCTTGGTCAGTCTCGTCCATTGTCTTCATTCCAGCATTTCTAAGTTCTTGATTAGACATTGCTGCAGGAAAAATATATATAATAAATACATCGAGTTATCACTTAACAAGAAGAGATTCAAGTTGAACGTAAAATTTACTGCGAGACAGAGATGAAGAGAACTCTTCTCATCAACTACACATTTTTTATCACGAGCAAGCGGCGGGTGTCCAAGGATAATCCCAGAATACAGAGATAAATGAATAGGCCAGATTACACTAAACTACTATTAACCATCGCTGTATTGAATTTAACTACCTTTAAGGTATTTTTATTGCAGTAAGGGTACTTTAGGGAGGAAAAAACTCACATAAAACTTAAGGGGAGTTTAATGCATCACATGAACACCACATCAGCTTACTTTCAAATATTACACCCTTCCAGAAGGCCAAAATAAGCATATAAAGTGCATAACGCTGCATCTTGATGACGCTTTTGCTTAATGCAACAAAGCCGCCATCTTTCCTTTGACATATTTTTTGAAGGAATTCTTTTGACGATCAAGTATTAAACTTCTCTAATATATATATCCATGACTAATGTCAGAAAAATGGCAATTTTCCATTCATTGAAGCCACAATAAGATAAGACTATGAAGACCGGCTCTCAAAATCTGGACACCTATACTTATAAAGCTCTTCAAGCAATGCTACTTCATAAAAAAAAAAAAAACTGCCTATATGATACACTTTTATTGGCGAAATGCCTTCTCTATTTGTCTTTAGCTTGAATCCATGTTGATGTCTCAATCAACTCGTGTGCCTGGCAAATATACTCCCAAAATCGATCATGTTAAAAGAGTACCAAACTTTTCTTAGGAGTGCAGTTTAATGATGAGAAAGAATAGGGTTCTTGATACAATTTGACCTTTCAAACTTCGTGTTTTAGCTTTTCTCAATTTTTTATCCGCTCTTCAATTCCACAGACACACTACATACTGACATCTTCTTATATTTTTTATTTATTTTTATTTTTTTTGGTCTTCTGCTTAATTGAATTTCAATAATATTTCACATCCGTCTTTCAATAGCAAGTTGATTAACAATCTGATGAATAAACGAAATTCACAAGAAAACCTTCAGGCTACAAGTAAAGAACTACAGACAAGAATGAAGAATCCTTCATCAAATCAACCTGGGTACATGAGCCTCCTTATCCTTCGTTGAAGACCCGCGAAAGACGATCAAAACATAATGCTTTAACAGTTTCACTCAATTGTCAACGCAACTCTTATTAAATTCCCTTCCACATACTCTTCAGTTAACCATCATGTTTGCCAGTAAACACACTTCCTCAATAGATCATTCACTTGATTCTTCTTTCATACATTATGACTTCTTAAATCCTAAGTCCTAACAATCATTTGATATTATATGTTTCAACTGTTCTGACCTTGCATTCATATATCATAGAAGAGAATGTAACAAATAATTTATGATATTAATTAGTATTCAGGACTCAGTAAATTGTTGATGATGTATAAGAAGGTAGCTATTACCCGATGCCATTTGTACGTTGTCCTCTGCTGCAGGGTCACTACCTCCAGCACCCATATCGAAGAGTTCGACTCTTTTATTACCAAGACTACTTGTGTACCTACAGTTCACAAAATTGCCGGTGTCAAATATTCAGCACAAGGCAAATCAAGAAAAATCTTCCTCAAAAGTTTCAATAAACAAATGTAAGGGCCACTACTACTGGATAAAACAGAAAATCGTATATATGTTCCAAAGCTTTGCACAATAAATAATATTTTTAAAATGTTATCCCAAAAACCATGAATTGCATATTAAAAAGTGTGATACGCACTGAAATAGACATCAGAATGTCATCAATCTAAAAATGCATGTATAATAATCTGAGAGGACATCCAAATAGTTCATCATTAACTTACCCAAAATAATAAAATGTGTTTGCTGGAATAAATAACAACAATCTCTGACAAAGAACTTTAAAACTGTTCTCAGGAAAAGCATGCACAAAAAAGGAAGTCCTTAAAAGCAAAGTATTACTTTGATATATACCTTAGATGTCACATAAATGGGAAAAAGAAAAAAAGACTTGACATCAAATAAGAAATCAAGGGGGGGGGGGGGGGGGATTGAGCGATTTCTAGTCGAGAATTAATGGTTCGCTCTGAGGATTCAGACATAGGTTACCTTCTGACAGTTCTATACTATCTGAGGCTGTATAAACATATATAGATGCATGCATTGTTGTTCAAAAGAGCTATTAAACATGTCATTCAGTGGAGAAACTATACTTTTTCAACAATGAATTAGCACTTACGTTTTCCTCAGGGCAACATAAGAGTTCAGCTCTTTGATCTGCAATAATAAAAGCGAATATATAAAATAGGAACCGTGTGGTATTACACAAAGAGGCAAGTAGAGAGGCTGAAATGACAAACCATGGATTGCTTCTTCTCATTGAGCTGCCTATTAACATCTTGAGGATTTCGACTCTCCTCTTCTTTAATTTGACGATCAAACTCTTTAATCAACCTGCCAAAGAAACAGGCGGACTTGAAATCATATGTGATGGACCTTCTGTTTCTAATGTTGTGGAGAAACGACGCAGATATAACCAGTTGACAATCAGAAGAGATATCTTAAACCCCTTCCAAATGACGACATCATGAAGTAGAAACTTTGAAAAATACAGCAAGCCATTTTCTTCGGAAAGGGATTTATCGCTAATAAATATATGGTTGACATTGCGTCCACATCCAGTCATAAATCTGTGTCAAATTTCCAGGGTTTTATTGTTTTGAATATCAGAATCGCATCCAATAGGTGTTTCCAATATAATATACGGCTGAAATATCAGCAGATTTTCAAAATTTCGGATGATGCATGGCAAAACGATACCACAATAATCCTGATTCTCGGTCGATATGGACAACACAGGAACTCAAGCTTTCATAGACATATGCGTCATATCTTTTACCCATTTTCATTTTAAAAGACAACAGCCAATGTCTACAGAAAGTGGGAACATGATGTAGCCTACACTGATTTTGTTACATACGAAAAAGTGAAAATAAAAGAGGAGTTTGTCCTACCTTTTGCACTCCCTCATTTTCCCTGTGAGTTCCTCAAGCTGCTTGGTCTGTCTACTAGGATCTTTGATTTTATCCAATTTCTGAAATCCATTCCTGCAAAGAAATAGAAACATGCACAGCAATGTTATAACTTTTGAGATGATCAGAACAGTTTGATGCTGTATTATATCCAACACTGTAGTGACAAATGATAGGACACCATAAGTGTGACCAAGAAGTAGCAATTGTATTTTAACAAAAACATTTTTGATGCCTCTTGGAGAACATGTTATGGAAATCAAGAATATTCAGAGTCAATTTGTGAATTAATCATTTTAATGGTAGCCTGCAACATATTATATTTGACCTGTAGAAAAACAAACAAGAGTGGAAAAAAAATTTTGGGCCATGCTCATTGCAAGACTGTAAAGATTAAAAAAACAATACAAAAGATGCAAACATGAAAAATTAATGGATGCACAAAAATGATTAAAAGAGGCATAACACCATTGACATTAAGCTTCATAAAATGTTATAAATTACTGTAGAAGAAATGAATCTGCATTCCAATCACCTTGCAATAGATAAGAACTTCCTCTAATATCTTCTGTCAGCATTTGCATGTGTCATAATTTTTCTATTACAACAACAATAATTGATTTCAGCGATTTACGATCAAAGTCTGCCTGGTTCTTAGGAGTTAAGACCATGGTAACATCAATCTCCTGATGAAGTTCATTAAAAGATTTCATGACGATATATTTTGCTCTTCTAGGATCCTACCTAACAATTTCTTTGAACAAAAGGTGAGTTCCCTCTGATCCGCATACCATTAAAAGACATTTTTTCTTGCCGGAATAGATGGCATCCTCAAGAGATATAAAAGGAAGCACTTGCATTTTATGCAAACTTAATCACATAGTTATATTTAAAATAGGACTTCTCATTCTGTGTAAGTACACCCACATGTCCATAACATCTTAAAAGATACTCGTCTAAATGAGGTTTCATATGATGCGAACAACAAGCACAAACTAGCGGTCTCAAAATTCTTTCAACACAATAACTTTTTGTCATGTAGCGGCTCTTTCAGTAGTTTTAATGCTAAATCCTCACAAAAATATGTTGTACAAAAGCTCATCAACCAAGCACAAATGAGCACTATGGCCTTGCACTCAAATGCTTTACAAACATGGCAAAATATTAATAAAGACCTTCTGGACTTGTGCTTCAATGACTTATGCAAGGCTCAACGGTTAAGAAAAGATTGCATGCTTTCTCCTATGTCTGCATCATTGTTCTATCCGATTCCCGTCAATTATGTAAAGCCCAGGATACCCGAGATCAGGGGCGGATCTACTAAGTCTTGTAAGGCCCGAGGGGGGCACATGCCCCCGCTGAAATTTTGAAAAAAAGTGACTAATATCGATTATATATATATATTTGTTTTGCATCTTATAAGCAAGATGATATAAGTTTTTAGCTCAGTTGGTAATGCATTTTGTTTCCCAAGAAAAATGTCTTGGATTCAATTCCCACTACCCACAATTACCTTTTGAATTATTTTGGGTTTTATTAAAGAGACAACGGATTTCATTAGACTTCAATTCATATTGCAAAAAGCAAATCACCCGTTATAATTGACTTGCTGAAACTTTTGTTACTACCTTACAAATTATCTGACAATTTTATATAATATTTATTATTAATTTCTTAATGTAAGATTGCTTTGTTTGGTGCCCGTGCCCCCTCCTGCGAAAATTTCTGCGTCTGCCCCTGCCCGAGATACCCAATACAAACTCAAGTTCAAGAATGTCTAGCTTTAAATTCATAAAGTTCCGGCTCCAATCCATGCATTAAAAAGAACTCAGCTAGACAGTTACACTTCAAACATATGCATTCAAACTAATTACTGCACTTGATAGGATTAACGAGGCCATCACAGTTGAAGGGATATAATAGTTACTAAATTAGTTATAACCCTAACTAAAGCTGAAGAAGAAAAAACGATTCATTCAGCCAAGCCCTTGCATCACAACTAGTAATTATATATAAAATCACTTGTTTGCGAATTATTGCAGCATCAAATCTTCGGTTTTAAGTAATCAACAGTCAAAAAGATGACACCTTTCCAGTATAACACGAGATCTGAATCGCCCTAAAAACAGCAACACTCTGAGAAATTAAGAGAGAATCGGAAGCCTTACGAAAGCGCTCGAAAGATATCGTTGATCTCGCCGGAGATCTGCTCCAGCTCGGCACTCATCGGAAAATCGCTCGCCATTTCGCTTCGGACCACCACGATTCCGATCCAAAACCCTAGCAACTCCGCAAACTTCCAAACATCAAGAAACTAAAAAAGAAACCCTAACCCAAAAAATCCCTTTGGGGGAATTTCGATTTCTAGGGGTTTTTCGAACGCAAAAGCGTGCGTGATTTTGGGGAAATAGGATGAGAGACAAACAAAGGCGGAATAGCTGTTGCTAACTTTTAAAAAAAATATATTTTCATTAAATAATAATGGTTTTGATAGGGGATTACTTTAGCTTAAAGCTTTGTTAGGGAGCAATATAATCATACAACAATACAACCCAAAAAAAGATTCTCTATTTATTAATTTTATGAGTCCAATGTAGATTCGGCTCCTGTACAAACCTCTGAGGGCATACACCGTTTATTTATTTGGAGAAATACATCTAGCTTGATACACTTAATTAAAAGGGCATTTTACTAAAAAAAACCTCATGCTTCACTGATTATTAAAAGGCTCTTCATACTTCATATTCCATTTAAATTGCGCTAAAATGCCATCCAACAAGCTGAAAAGAGGATCTTTTTTGCATCTTCCATAACCCTATTAGGAGGCTAATGGTGAGTATCGAGTTAGGGTTTTAAAACCTGAACAACCCCTCTACTTTTACCAAAAGTACTAAATTTTCCTCCAAATTGGCTTGAGGATTAGGATTGCGATCAAAGATCTTTCAAATTGATCATGGAAACCGGCTGAACTTGTTTAACCTTCTTCAGCAACGAGCTTGTCAAGCGTCGTTTCAATTTCAAATTTCGAATATGTGGGCAACCTCATTTGAAAGGAAAGTGATTCTTTACCTGTGCTAAATCTCAATCTTCAAGTAAGCAAGGATGTGGGTTCTTTTATAAGAGAAAGACCTACATAAATGCCTAGAAGGTAACATAATGACTTAAACACAAGTTCCAGCTCCATCTTTCTAATGGGACGCTTGTTAGGTATATGTATGTCCTAGAGGCCATTATTATAATGGATGCTTGGACAGACACACACACACATATATAGGACTTTCTTGCTCGATATGATAGTATGATATCTGGTTGCTCATTATCTTAACATATACACTTATTTTAGTTTACTGTCTCTCTGACATATTGATAAAGCCCTTAGCATGTAGGCTTGACTACCGGGACTATGATGCAGATCATACTAATGGGGCTTGTGTAGTCCGCAAGCACATCCTTTAACAGTTCCCAGTCGAGAGAATATCGAGACAAGGTATCGATATTCCAGAATAGACTAGTGTGTACGTTTCTTGACCTTGTATGGGACGATGGTTGATCCCACAACCATTGGTGTTTGTGTCACGACCCAATTTAGGAACGTGGTCGGCACTCAAATCAAGTAACGTCTAAAAGCGTAACGTAATTCAAGTAAGCCGAAAACCCAGAAATCTAAACCATGAAAAGATAGAGTGGTAAAAACATTAGTTTTAAAATATCACATCTCTTTTTAAAATCTTAAGTTATTGCTCAAAAATTCGGCAGCATCTCGTTTGTAAATATCGGTCCAAAACGGATACAAAACATAATATATAAAAAGGCATCCCCAATTGGGAGCAACTCACGCCTAAAGGCGAAGCACAACCACAACAGGTATATACGACGTCATAGGCGAAGAAATAAGAAAGTAAGGAGTGAAAACAGTATTGCAACATAAAACAAAAGCCGGCTCACACGAGCACGACAACCAGAGGCGCATAATATACAAATATCGAACATCTCAGTCTCGTCTCTAAGTCAAATACATACATGTGATAGATGGAGAGTACTAGATACAAAATGAGATATACAAGTAGAAACATGTGGATACTCGAACAAAACCCACCTACCGAAATATCACAAGCCCCAAAATAGCGATATCCACAGGAATGGGTGAAACCTTGCAAAGCTCTGTGGCACAACGAGGGTGAGTTGCCAACTCGTGAGTAGTAAATAACATCATACGAAATAATCGCAAGCATGATGAAAAGCGACCATTTCTAAGCATGCAATCATGATGGCATATGTATAACAGTATGAAATGCATCATAATCATAATCAAGGTACAACATCAGGGTACAACAACTATATAACCAGCGCATGTCATAATAAGTCCTGAGTGTGGGATAAAACAGAATCATCCTCAATAAGTCATCATCATAGAAATCCGGTGTCCATCAACGACACCCAAAATCCCAATATCTCAGGTGTCGTCACTCTGATCGGCCCTCATATCCATCTCATCATATAACTCCGAATGGTATCCTCCGAATATCCACCGAGTTTTCATACAGTCACCGGTAGGCAGTACTCCCCTGCCAGGCTCATCGTCTACTCCATGATCTTCTTGCCCTGGGGTACCTTACCGGGCCCACCATGTAC
This sequence comes from Agapanthus africanus, assembly GCA_030015575.1. NCBI lineage: Eukaryota > Viridiplantae > Streptophyta > Magnoliopsida > Asparagales > Amaryllidaceae > Agapanthus > Agapanthus africanus. The sequence continues at coordinate 766,901,317 of CM057341.1, forward strand.
CCACGGATGGCTCCTCCTCACTCCTCAAATCGGGTATCACATAGCTCAGAACCGAGAAAACTCATGGTGGACACGAAATATCATATCAAAGGAAAACCGCACTTTTTAAATATTTCAAGTTTCAAAATGTACTTTGCGGTTTCCCAAATCCACGAAACAGAAAACTCATGAAAACATTATATGAGATATGGCACTATAGCAATGTATGTATGCTACAAGCATGATGCGTACTAGTACAATGAACAATGTCTAACTGTCAGTTACGCATGTAGTACAATATAATTATTCATGGCAAATTCTATAGTGTGCGTGACATGGCAATTACCAACGTTGTGTGAGGAATATAAATCAGTGCTCGTGTAATATGAACCGTTAGTAATGATGCAGTACCCTATTAATAATAAAATGTACAGCAGGTAATAAGATGCACAATATGATACTCATGCACAATCACAATATATATAAGCATATCGCACAAGTTTATATCACTTGAATCTATCCATCGGCGCTTAACGCCATACAGGTGATTCCCCCGTAGATGTTAAATCTACTCACCGGACGATCTCGAGCTAAGTGAATCCAATCACCTCTTTCCCCTTCCTAGCTGCGTCCGAAGTCCCCGCAAGTGATCCTAGCATCGTACAAACCAAAACGAGTGAGATTAGTAAACTTTCCGATAACACACGGACACAAAAGCCAAACCAACGAATCGACTCCCACAGGCTACCATGTGTTAGCTTAGCGAGCTAAATATGTGCAGTGACATCCTAGACCAATCCTATGGCTGTTAAACGCACGAAACACCTAAACGAATGTCGGATAAATCCGCATCACACATTATCGAAATGCTTGAATTATAGCAAAACGGTCCCAGATTTTCCTACATAAGGAATTGGGGAAAGTTGCACATGCCATAAGCCTACACATAACCCCAGAGACCCCACGACAAAGAATCACACCAAGTCTCCCTAATCTGGCTGCAATTTGCGGCCAGAACGATTAAATTTGCGGCCTCAAGGTGAAGGGATGGGCTCAGGTTTTGACGGTAGGTTCTAGGCCTCTAATCTATCTCTCTGTGATGGCAACTTCACAAAATAACATCTGGATTAAAAGCAGATTCGAACAGATCCCTAAGTTTAACAAAAAACGATATTAACACTAAACTAAAACATTAAGATATTTTAGTGAAACTAGTTAACACAAAAACCTTCCTTAGGGACTAATTAAGAGTTTAACATCATTACCTCACCAAAACTTGGATAAAACCCTAGCCATGCAAGCTCCAAGACTTCTCAAGAGGGTTTAAACATGATTAGTTAAGGGTTTAGTGAGGTTTGATGTTAGTTTAGGCACAAGGTTAGTGGGAATAATTTTTCAAGAAAGAATTTTTGGTGGAAGAAGAAGAAGAGAATGTGAGAGTGTTGAGGGAATGAGAGAATGAGAGTGGTGAGATGAGAGATGGCTCTTGAGAGCCATGCTCTCTCTCTCTCTCTCTCTCTCTCTCTCTCTCTTCATTTAATGCCTTCCATGCCTTGTCCCCCATGTCTCCCATGCCTCCATATTTTATTCTTTTCCCTTTCTTTCTTTCTTCTTTTAAAATAAAAATCTTTTATTACTTAAAATATATAAATATATATAACATGACATAATATGTTAAAGTGTCATGGCTAGCAAAACATGGTTAACATCTTCTTAACCCAAGATTAGCATGCACATGTGTGTGCATAACCGCGACAAGTACAAAAATAATTAAATAAAATATTAATTAATTATAATAAAATATGTGAAAATAATTATTAGTTTAATTTATTAAAAACCCACGTTATATCGCTTAATTAACTCTAATCGCGTTTTAAGGTGTTACAATTTTCTCCCCTTAAAGAAATTCGGTTCCCGAATTTAAAAATCTTACTATGCATACTTTCAAAGAGATGAGTGAATTTCTTCTGCATCTCGCTCTCGGCTTCCCATGTGACCTCTTTGCTAGTTGGGCCACGCCATAGAACCTTTACTGACGACAAGACCTTTGGCCGAAGTTTTTTCACTTGCCAGTCCAGAATAACCACCGGCTACTCGGTGTAGGAAAGATCGCGCTCCGGCTGGATGGTCTAGTGCTGAATCACGTGAGAAGGGTCATGAAAGTACTTGCGAAGCATTGATACATGAAATACGGGGTGTACATCCAGAAAACTGGGTGGAAGTGTCAAACGATACACAACGGTACCAACTCGCTCAAGGATCTCGAAAGGACCCGCATATTTTGGAACTAAGCTTTCCTTTCTTCCCGAATCTCATCACACCTTTCATCGAAGAAATCCGTAAGAAAACATGATCACCAACTGCGAACTCAAGTCTGCGACGACGACGGTCGGCATAAGACTTCTGCCCGCACCGGGCTGCTCTCATCTTGTCATGGATCAACTCGATCTTCCCCGTAGTCTCGTGAACTAGCTATGGTCCCAAAATCCCACTCTCGCTGAGTCGGTCCAACAGACTGGCGATCGACACTTTCTCCCATACAAGGCCTCGAAAGGTGCCATCTGAATCGTCTCCTGAAAGCTGTTATTGTAAGAGAACTCTATCAAAGGAAAGTGACCATCCCAACTGCCACCAAAATCAAGCACGCACGCTCGAAGCATATCCTCGAGAGTCTGTATAGGTCCGCTCTGACTGACCATCTGTCTGCGGATAGAAAGCGGTGCTGAAACTTAAACGGGTACCCAAACCTTCTTGAAGTTTCTGCCAAAGGCGGCTGATAAATTGGGTGTCTCTGTCGGATACAATGCATGTCGGAATACCGTGCAAATGAACAATCTCGTCAACGTACAGCTGAGCATACTGAGCAAATCCGAAAGTGGTCTTCACTGGGAGAAAGTGCGCCGCTTTCGTCAACCGGTCAACTATCACCCAAATGGAATCATACCCTCGACTGGACCTAGGTAGACCCACAACGAAATCCATAGAGATCTGCTCCCATTTCCACTAAACTAAAATATTAAGGTATTTTAGTGAAACTAGTTAACATAAAAACCTTCCTTAGAGCCTAATTAAAAGTTTAACATCATTACCTCACCAAAATTTGGATGAAACCCTAGCCATGCAAGCTCCAAGACTTCTCAAGAGGGTTTAAACATGATTAGTTAAGGGTTTAGTGAGGTTTGATGTTAGTTTAGGTACAAGATTAGTGGGAATAATTTTTCAAGAAAGGATTTTTGGTGCAAGAAGAAGAAGAGAATGAGAGAGTGTTGAGGGAATTAGAGAATGAGAGTGGTGTGATGAGAGTGGTGAGATGAGAGATGGCTCTTGAGAGCCATGCTCTCTTTCTCTCTCTCTCTTCATTTAATGTCTCCCATGCCTTGTCCACCATGTCTCCCGTGGCTCCATATTTTATTCTTTTTCCTTTCTTTCTTTCTTTTTTTAAAAATAAAATTTTTTATTACATAAAATATATAAATATATATAACATGACATAATATGTTAAAGTGTCATGGCTAGCAAAGCATGGTTAATACCTTCTTAACCCAAGATTAGCATGCACATATGTGTGCATAACCACAACAAGTACAAAAATAATTAATAAAATATTAATTAATTATAGTAAAATATGTAAAAATAATTATTAGTTTAATTTATTAAAAACCATGTTATATCGCTTAATTAACTCTAATTGTGTTTTAAGGTGTTACAGTTTGACATCAAAGATTGTGCACAGGTGCGCATTAGAGAATGGGTACACCGAACAGAACTCGCTGAGAACTCCTAGATGGTACCATACCTATCGTCAGATAGCAGTTCTCTGGTGACACTTATACAGGTTAGTCTGTAGACCCGAGATCGTCATAGTGTCTTGTATGGTTCCCACTGTGCTTTGATTTACTCCCTACCACGACTCAAAGGAGCCGTGCAAACAGGTGGATTTTGGGTACAGTCCCGAGTCACATGGAGGCAATGAGCGATAGGAGGGGTTTCGTCTCTCCCGGTATTGCGAGTTGATGTTGTGCTATGCTCGATTAGCTATAACAGCAAGTCCCTGGCCAGGGCTGATGAGATTTACTGGTAAATGTTATCAGTAGTTTCTCGAAAGGTTATAGACCACACATCGGCATGACTTATCAAGCTATTGGGGTTTGACGATTCCACCCCCAGACTCGATATGCGATATATCAGACGAAAATACCGGACTGTACGGTAAATGTTGCTTATAGGCTTTACGGGAGTTTGGACAAGTTTGCTTGTTGATCTTCTATTCGTTCAATACATGGGTAGCCCTTACGTCCAGCTAGTACCGCTGACGGCTTATGGGTATTTGATGTGATCATTACCTATTGCTGGCGTATTGACAAATCTTTAGAGTCCCACACAGAGATTTCCTAGCTCAAGCAAAATGAAGTAGGGCACATATGGAGATATGTGCGGGAGCTTGATTAAATACGAGTATGTGATACCGTATTCTAATTTTGCGATATTTGATATTGGTTAGGTTATATGTGATATAACCGGATTATTGAATCAAGTGTTGATTTAATGATTTGATTTATGTATATATATTTGATATTGGCTGGTTATATATGATATGACCGGATTATTGAATCAAGTGTTGATTTAATATCTAATATTAAATATTATTCGGTTATGTAACATTTCAGAAAAATAAAATATTATTTTTGGGGAATTTTTATAATTAAATAATTAATATTATGAATATTTTAATAATGCGGTATAATTAAATACCGATAAATTGGGAAATATTTGGAAAATTATAGGAATTTCTGAAATGAGGGTGTTTTATGTGATTTAGGCAAATTATGAATTTTTATAATTAATTATATACAATTTTAATGCTAATCGCGATTAAATATCACTAATCGTGCATTAAGCTTGATTTGTGCACATGACATACACCATGTCATATTTTACATTTGTTACATTTTCCCACCATGTCTTTTCTTTTTCTATGCATGGTTTTGTTTTAAAATGAAAAGATAAGAAAAGAAAAGAATAAAGAATTGGGGACAAGGAGGCATGGGCAAGAGAGAGAGTGAGGGGTCAACCTTGGCATGGCTCATTGTTTTCATTCATCATTTTCATCTTTCTTCCTCTCCCTCACACACCATGGCTGCCCTTATCTCCTCCCCCCTCTACCTTCTCACTTCATCACCAAAAACCCATCAAAACTCCATCTCCACTTCATTAAAAACATGCACGAGCTCCTTATAGGCACTTTGGACTAAGAAAAATCGGATTTTGAGCACTTGGGGCAACTCAAGAAAATTCTTGAGTTGCCAAATGAGGCACTTTCTTCACCATTAGTATAGTATTTCATTCACATAAGTGTCCATGCATGTTTAGAAGTGATTAAGTGATGTTTAGTGAGGTTAGAAAATTCCAAGTTAGGGTTTTGAAGAAATTTGAATTGAGAAAGCGTAATTGAGGTTAGTAGAGACCATATAACCCCTCTAATGTTAGTTTCATGGACTTAAACCATAGACTTAAACCCCAAAACCCAAAACCCAAAACGAGAAACCTCGATATCGTATTTTGTAGACTTTTTTGATAGTACATTGACATTTGCTATCACCCGGGGACACTAGGATTTATTTTGCAAACACAGTGAGTCATGCATGCACCTAGGAAGATAACCCCAGGACCTGGAACCCCAACTCCACAACAGGGCCGCAAATTTAACCCTTCTGGCCGCAATTTGCGGCTAGGGCTTGAGCTATGGGCTTCGTGCTGGTTCTGTAGCTCCTATATCAATTAACTAGACCCTCCACATATGCAAAATTGGCTAATTTCACCTAGGGTAAAATCTGGAAGTGTTTTACATCATTTCTGATTTCGGTTTTGCGAATTCTGTAACTTGAACTTGGGTATTTTTTGTGTTGTCTCGATCGATTCACGTTTGTACGTCAATCGTCGAGAGTTGTTTGGGTATTCTTGTATGCGTATACTTTAGGTTTAACCTATGTATGATTCGTGCGACATTTTGGTTTTCGTGTGTGATTTCCGTTTACGATGCTATATGTGTATATATGTAAGTACCCCCACGTGGATTTCGAGACGATGAAGAAGAGGATGGAGACATCGACATCGGCAAGCAAGAATCGAGATGAGTAGATATATATCTACAGGGGAAGTCGGGTGGATGGCGTATAGCACCCCCGCAGTTCGAAGTGTAGTATACGATATATACTATATATATAGGATTACGTGTTATGTGAAACATGGATAGTTAGCAAGTAAGATTTAGAAGATCATGGGTTAAATTTTAGTATAATTGATTGATAGTGTCGTTAGTAGTTGTAGTCGCGAACCCTAGAATAAGGTTATACACTCTCACACACACACACTCGCATTCATTTTATTTTCTTATGCGTATATGGGGATACACACACACACATAGGTATGGGACTGTGTGTGTGTGTATACGTATACATATACATGATGTTGATGATAGTATATGGTATTTGGAGATGAGTCGATGTGATTGGGCATGATGCCACGAGATCGGTGATATGATTTGGATCGTATTATAAGATACGACATGATATTATAGCGGGTCTTTAGGCGATGTATTGTCATACACACACACACATATATATTGATGGTATCAGTATGTACTAGACGTAGATCAGTACACAGCTCATGATATATGATGATAAGGATACCAGTTGTATAATGAGATAAATGTGATATTGACCCGTACCCAGATTTGGGATGCCGTACGATAGATTTACCGTACGAAATATAATTATGATGATATATCCGCACTCTTGACTCGAGGATGTCATATGATATATTGTATCGTACGTGATACTATTGAGGCGGGATCACCGACTATTATATATATACATGTATCGACACAGACTTAGGTGCTTTTCCTTACCCTTTCGATTAGCCTGTTAGTTTAGTCATGTAGTTTACTTGCAGATGTTAGACTAGATCTGAGTCATACCTATTTCAAAACTAACGAATCGTGAGTATTTTAAAGACAGGCCAAGGGATTCTACGGATATTTCAAAGGACGTATATTTTCTTTAAAACACCGTAGCCCTATTTTCTAAACACCACGATTCGTGTTATTTCAAATGGCAAAACTGTATGACTCATATATATTAATGTAGATTCTTCATTGTTGCGTTTATTATTCATATTCCGCATATTCTTTCCATTCGCATCGCATTGCATGCTTAAATGTGTTTTATTGTTATATTGAAAACCATGCTGTCAGGACACCAGCACCATTACCGATGATGCGTATGCTCCGCGTACACCTGCTTGCCGGCTCACACACATCATCATCGGTAATTGCCATGTCACGTACACATTAGAAAATACTTCATTAGTATAAAATGTTAACTGATAGTTTCGACATGGTACTAGTGAGCTTGCTTTTATATGATACCATTTATTATTGTGATTTTCATGCATATTTATATATTCAATTGCCATGACATTATGGGCCAGTCCGGATTGCCGGAGCCCAATATTATGAAATTCATTGTTTATTTACCCTTGAGATTTGGATTTCGGATTTCCATAAGATTTCTGGATTTGGAGAAACCGCAAGGATTTTATAAACTGATTATCATTTTAAAATGAAAGTTGCAGTTTTCTCATGATATGATATGAGATATGTCCACCATGAGTTTTCTCGGCTCTTGAGCGATATCATACACCCGATTTGAGGAGGAGGAAGAACGCCTATGGGTGCATGGTGGACCCGGTGCGGTACCCCGGAGCAAGATGGTCGCAAATGATGGCGTCGAGGCTGGTAGGGGAGCACTACCGACCGGTGATTGTATTGTGAGTCGACGGATATCCGAAGGATACCGATCGGAGTATGAGCCAGTCCGGATAGCCGGAGCCCTAGATTTTGAGATTTGATGAGATGGGCCAGTCCGGATAGCCGGAGCCCTAGATACTGAGATTCGAGGATACAGGCCAGTCCGTATTGCCGGAGCCTGGGATATTGAGATATTGGGATTTATTTATGTTTTGTGTCGATGCTAGACACCGATTTCCCTGTTGACTTCATTGATGATACCTCGATTTATTTATATAGAAATCTCACCTAATTAAGAAAACAGTTTTCACATTCATGATGTATTCTGTTTTTATTATATTGCATTCATACCTCATATTTATGATATGTTGCTACCTGAGGCACTGACACGAGCACTTGGTACTACACTTATGTATAGATGTTTACCCTTGCCGCCTTATCATGCTTCAGACTTTATCATATTGAGAATATATATTACCGATCGTATTGACCTAGGATTGAGTCATACATATGATTTCTGCTCTGTGATGTTTTCTACTCACGAGTTGGCAACTCACCCCCGTTGTGCCACAGTTTCTTGCAGGTTTTGCCGTACAGGTTCATTGCGGCTTTGCTGGCACACTGCTCCTTTTTGGGTGATTGCTTTGGTAGGTGGACTCACTTGTATCAGGACCACCATTGTACATTTATATTCAGTTGTATCTAGTAAACTCCATCAACCAGACTGTATTATTTGATAACCTAGAAGACCAGTTGTTTATTCTTTCGACTTTAGAGTCGCGCGTTGTATTATTATGGGTTTTCTTGATGTTTTTGAGTTTCCTTTTGAGTTTTGATCCTCGCCCTTGGCGTTGTATATTATATTGCTTGCGTGGTTGTGACCGTCAATTGACGAAGAGCTAGCTCCCGTTTGGGGATGCCTTTATTCATATTATTCTTGTTGTACCCCGTTTGGGGCCAGTATTTATAAAGGAAACTCTGCCGAAATATTCAGAAAAGACTTGAGATTTTAAAAATGCATACTTCGGCTTATGTTATAAAAACCACTTGCTTTAAATAAGTTTTCTTCACTTCTTTCTTAAAATGGTTTAGATTTCTGGGATTTTTGGCTTACTTGAATTAGATGGGGTTCTATAGACTTCATATGATTCAAGTGTCAGTCACGTGCCATTTCGGGTCGTGACAAAGTTGGTATCAGAGCGCTAGGTTAACCTTGGTTCGAGTCTATGTTTGACTATGCGGAGCCTAGGGCATTTGTATATATACGGAATCTAGGCTTGACCTTACGGAACTTAGACTTAGTCGAGGGGTATTAGACCCGAACTTTCGTCGCGTAGGTTGACCTTGGTTGATTGAGTAGGTGACTTAAGGAGAGTGACGTACCGTGTGTATGTTCCGCGGCATACTTACGATACGCTACTCCGCTTAAGAAGCCTTAGGATGTATATTTCCTTACACAGTATTATATTCCTTCATGATCTATCCTCATCGATATTGGTTTATGGTTTTTGCTGCCACGATTACACGGGCAGAGAGATCTACGGTTAGAGTTGTGGTCAGCACGAGCTCGTCACGGACGAAGACTGACCAGAGCGTGATTCCAGGGACACACGATTGCATAGATGTATCGTCCTATTGTATTTTTCACACCATGAGCGTTTGATGAATCGCTTTTACAAGATTTCTCGGACGTGCAGATCAACACTAGAGGATTGGGCCACTTGTAAGACCCAGTTTTCGACGTACTATTTTACATATTTGAACGAAATAATTTTCCTATATTTTATTTCTATTTATGTTCTATTCCTGTATGGTAACCTCCTTAAAATTTTACTGGATATTTCCAATTCCTATTTTAATCTAAATCCCATCTCCCCCTCTCTTGGTCAGGCACATCTCCTTTTTCCTTAATTTTAATTCCCAAGCCGGCCCAAATTCCCCAATTTCATTAATTCTCTATCTTCAGTTTAATAGCCAACCTGAGCCGACCCTCTCTCTCTGTTATTTTTCTATATTCTCCCTTTTCCTTTTTCCTCGTAATTTTATAGGAAATTGGTTGCTAGATTTGTCATATTTTAAATCTTTCTAAACCCTTTAAAACCAAAACTATATGTATATTAACCCACTGCCCCGGCCCATCACTTTATTAATTAAACTAATACCCTTAAATTCTTCCTCAGCCCATTCCCACCTAAAACCCCAAGCCGGCCCAGCCCCAAGCTCTCCTACTCGCGCCGCCCCAAACCCGACCCGGCCCGCGCTGCAACTCACCCTTCTTCTCCCCCAACGTAAACTTTTTTTCCCGCTCGTTTCTTTGTTTCTCATTCCCACGTCGCCCCTCGCGCGCCCACGTCGCCCTCAACCGCGCCGTTGCCCCACGCCCCGCGACCCCGGTCACGACTCCCTCAACCTCTTCTCAAACTCCCTCCCCCTCTCTCCCTCACACCCTCACTCTCCAACTCCTCCTCATCTTTCTCTATCTACAGAAAACCCAACTCGGGCTCCCATCACCCGCTCACCCCCGACGACGACGACTGCAACCCCCTCATTCATCCTCCCTCGTTCTCTCCTTTACAGAACTCACCCCCTCACCGAGCCCCCCGCACCTTTAGCCACCGCCGAGCACCAACTCACTCGACCCATCTCGGCCACCCCTGCACCTCGACGCCGGCGAGCCTCCACTGACCTGAACCAACTCATCGACACCCCTACACCCTCATCAGTATCACCAACACCTCCAAAACCCACACCCGAGCCCCACTGCTCTCTCTCTCTCTAAACCCCCACTGCGAGCCCCAAACACCCACTACTGCCCGCCGCCAGAGCGACCCCGCCGACCATCGTCGACCCCAGCACATCCCTGGAGATCCGCAGCACCGCACTCCGCCTCCGGTGATCGTGAGACATCTCCGGGCAACTCTGACGACGAAACCGAAACGCGAGCCGAGGCTGTGAACCCTAGCCGTGCCGTTCGTCGCGCGTCCGTGCCATTGCCACTGCCGTGCGTCGCCAAAACGTCTCCAGGCAAGTACCCTACTTGCTACATGCTATATTATTTCCGTTACAAATCAAACCGTATTAATTCCCTATTTGCGATTCATGAAAACTTAAATAACATAAGTGTTCGATGCAAGATCCAAATGAAAACCTTCATTTAATTTGACGGAACTCGATTGCATATTCTGGACCGGGTGGCAATGAGCACTGTGTAGAAATTTTATTGGAAAATACAATTGTTAATGGCTAAAACGAACACCCCCAAATACACCCGTAAAAACTGGGAATTTCCCGCACCTGAAATTTTTTAAAATCACAATTAATTGTACACATATTGGAATGAGACGTTCGAGGGCTCAAATCGAAGCCAACTCGACGACCTGTAACCCTATACAAGTTCTTAATTGTTTCTGTACTGATATTACGACGAGAATTGGTTTGGAGAGCGGCTATGGACTGCAGTCCATAGCAGCTCTGGTTATTGTTTTCTGTCTCGTAATGATTACTAGCTTGCTGCCTGAACTTGTATGTTGCGGAACCCTACACTTTATTGAATTTGAATCTGTTAGCTAAATAACGCAAGTGATTTCACCCCATTTTATCGTCGTTTACTATTTAAACTGCAATTTAAAAGATCGGGGCGTATAGGAGTCCCAAACAGAACCAGAACTGATATGCTAGTGTTGAACAGTGCATAACTTCTGACGCAAAGACGCGATTGAGAATCCGTCTAGTGCGTTAGAAACCTTATTGAAAACCCTAAATTTCATTCAACTGTAGCGTCGCTAAATTCGGATCCCAACTGGGATTAAAATGCGTTACGACTTCGTAGGGCCTGAAAATGCCCCTACAAGTTTCTCCGTAGGGCCAACTAAATGCCCCTACGGATACACCTATAGGTCCTGATGAATGCCCCTACGGATAAATGCGTAAGGGCAAGTTTTACCCCCTGTTACTGAGTCCATAGGGCAAAATATCAGGTATCCGTAGGGACAAAATATCAAGGTTTTTTTTATAAAATGAGCTTCCTGTTTTTTCCCCGTCCTGTGCACAATAATATATACATCATATAACCAAATACCGCAGTATTCATAATCAACACCTCACGCATAATATATAAAAGAAATAAACAAACAGAATACGATATCAACCAAAATCATCGTGAACACGCAAACAGCACCAATATCGTCCAAAATATATATAATTTGTATCATATAAGTACATACATACTTAGAATACAAAAAAAGCTGCCCTAACTCGGTCCAGTTCCTCCATCTCTGATAAACGCTGTAATCTAACGCATCTGTAGCTCGGTGCAGCCCTGAGTTGTCAAAAACTCAACCAATGAAGGAGCGGACTGTGCGGGAGTCTGAGTGGGTTGTGGAGCTGCAGGAGTGGTCTGCGCAACCGCAGCCGATGTAGTGGCTTGCGGAGCCGCTGCCGAAGGAGATGCATGTGGAGCCCCAGCCGAAGCAGCCTGTCGCATCTGTTCAATTTTGTGTGTAATAAACGAGTAAGAACTGTGTATTATATTTTAGTTGAATTTGTATTATTATCAGGTTATTGTGAAACCCCAATCTAAGAATACTTAGGAACTTATGCCTCGTTTGGATATCTAGTTTGGAAAACCGTAGTTTATTTTAATTAGACAGTTCTATGTAAGTATGATTAATCAAAGTTAAGTCTACAACCAAATAAACTCAGTCTATTAATATTGCATATGTTACTATCTATAGTGTGATATAATATTTTACTATTAAGTAGTATACGTACCAACATCTCCTTCAACTCCTCGATGGTGGTCTTCAAGGCGGCAACATCATGCTCTAGACGTCGCTCACAGGGGTAGAGGAAGTAACCGCCGGAGTGGAGTCCAACCTCATATAGGCCCTGCTATGACCCACTCCTCGGCTTCTCTCCCAGCCTCCGTGGTGCCCTCCGTGTAGGGCGTCTAGGACTGGGGTCTGCAGTATCGGATCGGTCTGTCCGGTAAAATCAATCTCGATGCCTCCGCCTGCACCACCACCCGCTCCTACACCCACATTAACTATTAAAATATAAGTATATCATTTAAATTTGAAATTTTCAGAACAAAAATTTCAAACCTGTTAGAATAAATATTAACACTTACACAATACTCCTGGGTAGCGGTGTCGAGGAATCGAAGCTCGCCCGTGGCGGGATTTCTCGAGGTGCCTGTTGGGGTCAAAAATTGCACCCCGGTTGACCAAGTCAAAATCAAAGTCAACCCTAAGTAAGCGGGCCCAAGCCCAGATCAAATGGGCCCATGCCCAAGTCGAGCCCCGTGGTCGGCGCCCCCATGCTAAAATGAAATCATGTAATAAATAATTTTGATGTAATTTTTTTATGCATGAATGTAAGCAAAATGAGCATAAATCCAAATTTTTTTTGGCTCATGTGCAAAAGAAATGAGCACATGAGGCATGGGATGGGCAAAATGCCATTTTGTAAAGCCCAATGGGCTATATGTAAATGTGTAAGCCTATATAAGGTAACATGATGATGAAATAAAAAATAACTTTTTCACTCCCTCAAAAACTAGGGTTTGTGTGCCTCCTTCCCCTTTCTCAAGGGTCTAAAACCCTTTTCCTCTTTTTGAATTAAGTCAAGAGTTTAACTCTTTCTTTCTAAAAAAAAAGTAGTTTTTCACCACAAAATCCATAAAAGGGAGCTTGGATCTCCCATCAAATTTCTGAAAGAGGAGATTTTGAATCCCACTCCCCTTTTCCCCCAAGATCCGGCCAACCGAGAGGAAGAAGAAGGAGACACATCTCCAAAAATCCCAGGTTGGGAGGATCCAAGGCTCAAAAGAAGAGCAAAAAATTCCTAAGAGTTTAACTCCTTTCTAGATCGGTTGGAGTTTAACTCCATAAATTAAATTTCTGTTAGGAGTTCAACTCCAAAACCCCTTAGGAGTTCAACTCCCCAACCTAGGGGCTAAGCCCCTTCCCGCTGGTGTTTCCCGTGGTCGCATGCCGCGCACGTGACCCGTGGGTGCCCAGCGGTCGCGTGCATGGCACGTGACCCGCGGGCGCTAAAGCGCCCAATGGTCGCGTGCAGCGCACGTGACCCCGGGCACTAAAGCGCCCACGTGCGCACGTGACCCGCGGGCACTAATGCGCCCATATGCGCGCGCCCCGCAGTCGCGTGCAGCGCACGTGACCCGCGGTCGCGTGTAGCGCACGTGACCCGCGGTCGCGTGCAAGGCACGTGACCCGCGGGCACCATAGCACCCACGGGCGCCCCCACGTGACCCGCTTAGCGCCTAGTGGTCGCGTCAGCGCACGTGACCCGCGGGCGCCCGGCGCCCACGTGCCACGCACGCATCTTTAAGACACTCCCCCCCATTTTTTATGCACTCCCCTTCAAAACACAACACTGCACATTGAGTTCGCATGACCTGTTTGACCCGTCAATCGGAGGTTCTCTCGCTCCAAAGGAGAAGGGTAATTAACGGCAGCTTAGTTCGCGACTGCCATAGATTCGGATCCCCACAATCAATAAACCCTGGCCTATCCTAGGCAGGGGAAATCTGTAATACGCCTGACAAGCGCGCGCGTATTCCCATCTCAATGGGGTGACGAAAAACACCCTACAGATTCTGGCACGCCCGGTGGGATTTTATCTCTCCTCCCATATTTCAGGTTAAACATTCATGCGAACTCAATCAACATACATATCGATATTTATACTAAAATAATGCTCTTTCATGCTGGCTTTCAAGCAAATAATTTTCAACAATGTCTCCAAAGATGAACTCAGCTCTCAAGACAGCTCCTATCTCCTACACAATGAAAATGGACGCCAGGACCGTCCTTCCGGTCAGTCTCGGACGACAGTGGGAGGATCCACCACTACCATTCGGCTCTATTCTGTTCATGCCAGTTAGTTCCATCCCAGCTTCTCAAGCATCAGCAACAGACAGACCGGCCTCGAAAGGCAGGAGGCCAAATATGGTGATCTCGAGGGCACCACTACCCAAGCGCAAGTCGGTGTATGAGCGACTTTCCTTCGCCCCAACTGGGGGCAAGGCCATCAACACAGCTCCTCCAAGATCAAAGTTCGAGGAGCTGGGATAAGCAAATAAGGACCACCACATCGCTAAACTAGGAACAGCTGACCACCGTGTCATTAAACTGGGAATAATCGACCTCTAAGTCGCTAAACTGGGAATGTAAATAAAAAAAGTGTGAATAAAAACAAAAGAAAAGCTGAAATGATGGGGCAACTCGCAATGAAAATCAGCGAGTAAAAATAAACATGAAAAATAAATCCGAAATGATGGGGCAACTGCGAATAAATAAAGCCGAAATGATAGGGCAATCGCGACCTTCGCGATAAGAAAAGCTGAAATGATAGAGCAATCGCGGTAGTAAAAAAACGGCGAATGATGAGTCGCTCCTGGTACCATATTCCAGTGCAGCGATGTAGACGCCAACCAAACTCTGAATGTCCCAACGGCGAATGATGAGTCGCTCCTGGTACCATATTCCAGTGCAGCGATGCAGACGCCAGCCAAAATCCAAATTCTCAAACGGCGAACGATGAGTCGCTCCTGGTACCATATTCCAGTGCAGCAATGCAGACACCAACCAAAATCCAATTTCCCAAAATTCTCCCAGCCCTCCGGGTGGTCCCCAAATTGACTACCGTATATAATCCACGAGCTCAAATAATTCCCACCACACCCATGCCCCACCACAGTCACCAGTCCAGCGGTCAATCTCCGCCCTCGGAATTATGATCCATTTGGGAAGACCCACTCATGTGTCCTCACGATGCATGAGGAGAACAAAACTTACGGGATCCTCACGACTCGTAAGAAAATATCTTTGTGGGATCCTTACGACTCACAAAGGAAAAACACACTTGGGAGTCCCCATGACTCCTAAGGAGAAAGTACACCTACGAGATCATTTCGATTCGTAGGGAGAATACTTTTATGGGTGTAACAACCCTAAATTTCTTGTACAACTTTCTGTAGAATTTTTTTCAAAATTTAAAGAAAGGGGTAATTTTGTCTGAGCACAAGTTAAATATTTGTTTTGCTTATTAATTACAAGAAGGAGCTTGTAGCTCATTGGTAAGACCTTGCACTGCTGAACCAAGCCACCAGAGTTCAAATCCCATACCCTACATTATTTTTTAATATTGTTTTATTTTGAATTTTTAGAATACCAAGGGTTTACACGTGCACAACTCACAAAAATCCCACTACACATGAAAAACAAACTGTCCCAGCAGTATACCCAAACGACGAGGAACCCATAGCACCCCCGACTCGGCCGGAATCGGCCGAATCGGCCGGCGACTTGGCCGACTCGGGCGGCCGCCAACGGCCGGACTCGGCCGGACCGCCGAGTTGTCAACACCAAAGTTGTGGCTCTTCACCTTTCTTATACTCCAGCATACTTTATTTCCTTAGATCAGTACTAGAGACTCTTTAAAACCCTATTTACTCCATTTTTAATACATTTTTCAATTCACCCTTTCACCTACCCTAAACCCTTGCCTTATCCTATAAATACAACCCCTAGACACACCCCCTCACTCCAAAAATTCTGATCAAAACTCTCAAGAAATGCCTATAGGTTTAGTGTACTTTTGGAGTAGCGAAGGGCGAAAGCTTCGACAAGTTTCCGACGACAACCCTAGGAGTTCCCGGCGACGAAACGACACACCGGAAGCTACGTCCGTTCCCTCTTCCTATCTTCTAATATCCAAACCCATAAGTCCCCCTCTCTCTTCTCTAATCTTGTTCTAAAAATACGAAATTTCAAAACCCGACGGAATCGGAGTTAAACCGATTTCCGATTCGGTTTCTTTCTAAAAATCCCACTTTTCTTAAACACAACCCTATTAAACCATTACATGTTGACTATTAATCATTAACAAACATGTTGAACAAGTTTCATGACAATCTATATCATTTTGTAACTTTTATTGCTCTTTTTCTGTAAAATACCATGTAGTTTCATTTTGACATCAAATTATCACAATCTTGAGATACCTTTAAGTTAGATCACGAGATAATGACCTACCTCCTCACAACACTCATATGCAGCATAGCACAATATTTTCGGGAACCTAGAATACGGAATACGAAATATTTCAAATAAATACTATTTACTAATAAAACCATTTTTACAAGATTTAGTATTTTACACAAATCTTTGCAAAGCGCCGCTACAACCCAATTTGGGGAACCCGACTAGGATGGTGAGGATTATCGCATGTTCCTGGGCTTAGTAGTGCGAGATGCAGACATCCGCAAGGAGCATTCGGTCTCGAGAGATTTAAAATACCAAAATCTTAAGAAAATGAGATTTCTAGAAATATAATATATATATTAAAATTTATTTTTATAAATATATATATATATATGTATGTAATATCAAAAATACCTATTTTTGTTATTATATAAATACTTCAACTTTTCCAAAATCACAAGAATCCATTTACATTAAAATACCATGAAATCCATACAAGTCCAATATTACAATTAAATACAATGTATTATGAAAAATAGGTTATTCTCACTAGAAATATCACAAATATAAAATCTACATTTATTACAACTCTAAAGACGATAAATAAACACTTGGGGTGTATTTTAAAAATTATACAAAGTATTTTTATATAAAACCCCCTCAAGTTTTTATAAATTACAATAAGGACCTCAGTAAATATAGGTTTAAGCGGGACTAATCTCTTAAGCCTCGGGAAGCCAGAGAAGTGGATGCTTGCCTATTTAAGGTAGACAACTTAACAACGGTGTTATCAACACGGTAATCATCTTTGAAAAAGACACAAATCCTGCTGCCCATGTGCAGCGGTTACCGATAACATCAAAACAACCAGGACTTCAATTTCTTTTCTAATTGTTTTAACTCAGACTAAATCTCTTCTTAATAATCTGACTTGAATATGATTCAAGTATGAAATTACAAAACTACAATTCAATATGAATACATATATTCAATCTGTTCAAACTATTCAATCTGTATTGACTAAACCTAACCATGGATATACTTCCATTTACATGATTCTCTAGTTACATCCATGATTCTCCAGTACATCCATTTTACTGATATCATGGTTTCAGCAAGTCATCCAATTATACAATCTATACAAACAAGACATTATAAGTTACAATACAATACAACAATACAATCAAGACATCACGGGGTTTAAGAGGTAGATTGGTAAAGAAGGTGTTAAAAGTGGCACGAGACTGCAAGATTAAGACGTAATTACATCCATGCCGTTGTTCCGTGGTATTATCAACGGAGCCTTATACTTCCATTTGCCTCTAGTCTCTGGCATATAGAGACTCCTCTCGTATACACTGGCATCCTTATGTACCAAGTTACAAACAATAGCGTTAACACTAAATACAACATTATAACAATATAATACCACTTTAAAAGCTACACTCTCCCTGTCTATTCTATTTCTCCCTTATCCTTAGGACTTACCGAGCGATTTGTTCGCTGACGACATTCTCTTTCTTTCTTCTTTGAATGTCGTCAGGTGATTCGGATCTTCCAGAGATCGAGCCTACTAGCGAGGATTTGGACCGGCTTGCATACGATCTAGAGCTCTAGCTACATTGTACACTTTTCACTTCAGTATTTCTTTTTCTGTTATGCCACTATTTAGGCATTGCTTTCTTCAGTTGTATTTACTTTTCCATGTATTGTAAAAAGAATGTTAATAAATAAAGTTGTTGTTTCATTACATCTTATCTCTTGTGAAATTTTTTATATTTCTTAGATACGCTTAGCGTATTTACTTCATAGTAAATACGTAGCGGCCTCGTCGCGCCCCCTTCTCCTTACACTGGGAAGCGGGGCGTGACAATGGGACCCTTACGGCTCATAAAATTGAAAAGTCTTAGATGATAGGGACCTAAACCTGTCTCCTAAGCTATCTCTCCCTAACAAGCAAAGGCAAATGATGAATTGCTCCTGGCACCTGTGCTCCAGTGTTAGCAAAGTTGATGCCGACCCCTACCCCAAAATTCCAAGCTTCCAATCCAATAGACCCCTAAGTCTTTAAACCGGGAACATATGACCTCTAAGTCGTTAAACTGGGAACAGATGACCCCTAAGTCGTTAAACTGGAAACGAGGGAGATCCCCTCATGGCAAATGATGATTTACTCCTGGTACCATATTCCAGTGTAAGCGGTGCTGATGCCAATCCAAAACCAAAATCCCCAAATCCACTCATGGCAAATGATGATTCACTCCTGGTACCATATTCCAGTATAGCGATGCTGATGTCAACCCAAATCAAACCAACAACCTCTGCGGAGGAATCATGCTTCGTCCCAGAATGTACCCCGTGTCGAAATCATGCTTCGCCTCAGGATATCTACCTTCCCTGCCGGAATTATGCTCCGCCTCGGAATCAAGTCGACCAGCGACACTCTGTGCCAGGGACAAGTCAAACAGCGACACTCCGTGCCAGGGAAACGTCGAACAACCAGCGACACTCCATGCCGGGGAAAAGTCGAACAGTGACACTCCGTGCCGGGGACAAGTCAAGCAGCGACACTCCGTGCCGCGGACAATTCGAACAGCGACATTCCGTGCCGGGGACAAGTCGAACAACCAGCGACACTCCGTGCCGGGGACAAGTCGAACAGCGACACTCCATGCCGGGGAAACGTCGAACAGCGACACTCCGTGCCGGGGACAAGTCGAACAGCGACACTCCGTGCCGGAAAAACGTCGAACAACGACACTCCGTGCTGGGGACAAGTCAACCAGCGACACTCCGTGCCGGGGACAAGTTGAACAGCGACACTTCGTGCCGGGAAACGTCGAACAGCGACACTCTGTGCCGGGGACAAGTCGAACAGCGACACTCTATGCCGGGGACAAGTCGAACAACCAGCGATACTCCCTGCTGGGGAAAAGTCGACCAGCGACACTCCGTGCCGGGGACAAGTCGAACAACGACACTCTATGCCGGGGAAACGTCGACCAGCGACACTCCGTGCCGAGGAAACGTCACATACAAACACTCTGCCTTAGGGAAACGTCACATACAAACACTCCGCCTCAGGGAAACGTCGACCAGCGATACTAAGCGCCGAGGACACGTCAAACAGACACTCCTCCTCGGGGACACGTCAACCACCGACACTCCGTCTTGGAGACACATCAAGTATCGACCGTCCATGTTGTAAAAAGGGTCGTGCCAGCTTCCCAAAAAGCGGGAACTAAATCAAGTCGCCTCCATGCGAAAGAAAATCCATAAATTTCATGCGCACAACTCAAATGTGTGGTGTGTATTTATTGATGGGGGCACTTTATTGGGGTCAAAAATTGCACCCCGGTTGACCAAGTTTAAATCAAAGTCAACCCCAAGTAAGCGGGCCCAAGCCCAGATCAAATGGGCCCATGCCCAAGTCGAGACCCGCGGTCGGCCTCCCCCATGCCAAAATGAAATCATATAATAAATAATTTTGATATAATTTTCTTATGCATGAATGTAAGCAAAATGGGCATAAAACCAAATTTTTGTAAGCCTATGGCTTTTGTGCAAAAGAAATGAGCACATGAGGCATGAAAAGGGCAAAATTCCATTTTGTAAAGCCCAATGGGCTATATGTAAATGTGTAAGCCTATATAAGGCAACATGATGATGAAATAAAAAATAACTTTTTCACTCCCTCAAAAACTAGGGTTTGTGTGCCTCCTTCCCCTTTCTCAAGGGTCTAAAACGCTCTTCCTCTTTTTGAATTAAATCAAGAGTTTAACTCTTCCTTTCTCAAAAAGAAGTTGTTTTTCACTACAAAACCCACAACGGGGAGCTCGGATCTCCCATCAAATCTCTGAAAGGAGAGATTTTGAATCTCACTCCCTTTTTCCCCCAAGATCCGACCAACCGAGAGAAAGAAGAAGGAAACCCATCTCCAAAAATCCCACGTTGGGAGGATCTAAGGCTCAAAAAAAGAGCCAAACATTCTTAGGAGTTTAACTCCTTTCTAGATCTGTTGGAGTTTAACTGCATAAATTAAATTTCTGTTAGGAGTTCAACTCCAAAACCCCTTAAGAGTTCAACTCCCTAACATAGGGACTAAGTCCCTTCCCGCTGGTGTTTCCCGTGGTCGAGTGCCGCGCACGTGACCCGCGGTCGCTCAGCGGTCGCGTGCATGGCACGTGACCCGCGGGCGCTAAAGCGCCCAATGGTCGCGTGCAGCGCACGTGACCCCGGGCACTAAAGCGCCCACGTGTGCTCACGCAACGCGCGGGCACTAAAGCGCCCACATGCGCGCTCACCCCGCGATCGCGTGCAGCACACGTGACCCACGGTCGCGTGCAAGGCACATGACCCGCGGGCACTATAGCACCCACGTATGCCCCACGTGACCCGCTCAGCGACCAGTGGTCGCGTGCAGCGCACGTGATCCGCGGTCACCTGGCGATCGCGTGTTGCGCGCGTGACCCACTGGCGCCCAGGCCCACGTGCTGCGGATGTGACCAGCGGGTGCCAAGCGCTTACGCGCCAGGCACGTGACCTGTGGGCACCATGCGCCCACGTCCCACGCATGCGTCTTTAAGACGCTCCTCCCCCCCATTTTTTATGCTCTTCCCTTCAAAACACAACACCGCACATTGAGTTCGCATGACCTGTTTGACCCGTCAATCGGAGGTTCTCTCGCTCCAAAGGCGATGG
Source organism: Agapanthus africanus (assembly GCA_030015575.1). NCBI lineage: Eukaryota > Viridiplantae > Streptophyta > Magnoliopsida > Asparagales > Amaryllidaceae > Agapanthus > Agapanthus africanus. Next base: position 766,922,812 of record CM057341.1, read on the forward strand.
ATAATTAACGGCAGCTTAGTTCGCAGATGCCGGAGATTCGGATCCCCACAATCAATAAAACCCAGCCTACCCTAGGCAGGGAGAATCTTTAATGCGCCTGACAAGCGCGCGCGTATTCCCATCTCAATGGGATGAAGAAAAATACTCTACAGTGCCATGGACGGCAAGATACGCGGTCAGCACGCTAGGTGTACCACCCTGCACCAGGGTCTGAGCTCTCTGCAATTCGCAAAAAATTTACATATATTATAAAATAACTCTTAATATTACATTATATCATAGTAGATCTATTGTAATTTACCGATGCCTTCATGGCACGAGTAATATTCCTCGAGCCACATGTATAAGTGGGGCAACCTCTCTTCGCCGACTTCCTATTCTCTTTATTTTGATCGGCCTGTTTCTGCACATCACATTAAGATTTAGTTTTCTAATTAAGCAACACAAAAAAATAAATTATATATTAAACAATAGATTACATTTAAATTACAAATATGTTTGTGCTAAGAGTCGAAATATTGGCACAAGAGAGGCCATGTATCTACGTCGACACTCGCAAAGGCCAGAGTATGTAGGGGAGCCGCTCTCTCTGCCTCAAGGGTCGCCATCCACAGGGAAAAACAGTCGATCTTCAGCTCGTTCCTATTGTATCGAACCTTTGATTGTATGTTCTTCATCAGGCCATGGTACAGAGCGTGAAAATCGAGCACTCTCTCAGGACGATCAGGGTCGGGTACAGGCTGAAAGTCGTAATTCAACTGCAAATACAAAAAAACAATGTATTTAAATTGCCAGTGTTAAATAATAATAAATATATTGGATAATTCAAATGAAAATATATATTAATACCCGAGCCTAATCCCAGAAAAGGGCAAATGAGCACCGGAGCTAGTCGTCCCACTCAACGTGAAGTGGATACTTCTTTACGAGGCGGCTCTCATCCCCCATATACCATCCGAACCTCTCGGCATAATCGCCGGTATAGCGATAATCGGGGGTAAAGAAGAGGGGGAATGCTGCCTCCCCCTAGCTCTGTCGGGCCTCAGCCTGTGGAACTGATTCGGGCCTCGAGTCCCCCTCTCGGGATGGGGCTGCCCTGTATCTACAAGAAATATCAAGACAATCAATATTAAGACAAAGTGGTATTAAGAAATCAAGATTTAACGAAAATTGAAGTGTGATATATACCTCCGGCGAAAGAAGCACAAGCCCGGGCCCGGGCAGCAGCACGAGCGGGACAATAGTTCCTCCGGTGAGGAACATCCGATGATCCGGACGTGGATGCATCCCCTCCATTTAGAAAATAAACATTGATAAAATTACATGAAGTTCATGTTTATTCTTAAAGGATATGTAAAATGAATAAATATTTTATATTTATTCATACTAACCTGCAGACTGAGCGGTGGGTACGGAAGTGGTGGGAGTGGCCCCTGCACCAGACATGGACGCACCACCTATAATTAGACAATCAAACATTGACTATATAATTGTTGGATATAGTGCCCTCAGAGTCAATTATTGGATCACAGGCACGTGATTGCAATGATTGAGGGAGGACCTATACCGGTAGGACAGTCTTACTCAAAATGATAGTATGCTATCTGGTTTATCTTTATCATCGTGTACTGCTTCAGGTGACCTTACAGGTCACTATTGCACATTGATAGAGCCCTTAGGATTCTTGCTTGACGGCCAGCAGTATGATGGCGATCATATACGTGGGAGCTGGGGTCTATAAGCACATCCTTAAAAGGTCCCTAATCGTGGGAGTTTTCGAGACAGGGCATCGATACTCCAGAGTAGACTAGTGTATACAGTCGAGACCCCGACGAGGGACGGTGGCCGGTCTCACAAGCCACTGGTGTCAGTTGGTTCACCTAAGATGTATACAGGTGCTCATTGGGTTATCAGTACACCGGACATGACACGCCGGGAACATGCTAGTTGGGATTATACCAGACGTCGGATAGCAGTTCCCTGGTGACATGTGTACAGGTTAGTTCATTGACCTGAGATCGTCATTTGTCTCGTGTGAGTTCCCACTATGCTTTGATTACTACCCTACCACGGCTCAAAGGATTCGTGCAAACAGGTTTTAGTTGGGTACAGTCCCGAGCCACATGGAGGCAGTGAGCGGATCGGTAGGGGTTTCGTCTCTCCCGGTATTGGGGGTGAGATCGCGCTGTGTCTAGGAGAGCCATTACACAAAGCCCTCGGCCGAGGCAGGAGATTTACTGGTAGGTATTCCAGTAGTATCTCAGGGTGTTCTGGGCTACACTCCGACACGACTTGTTCCGCTTATGGGGGTCTGACTTTTACCAACCCCCTAGGCCCGCCATGCGATACTCATAGACGAACGGACCGGACTGTACGGATATTATCACTGACAGGCTCAGTAGGGTGTCAGGATGAGTTCGCTCATCGACGTCCCTTTTGGTCAATACATGGTAGCCCGTTACGTATGGCTAATACCTCTGACGTGCTAGTGGTTAAATCCACAGCCAAAGTATTGACGAGGCTTTAGAGTCCCCCACAAACAGTTTCTCAAGTTTCGGACGAAACGCTGTAGAGGCCGTATGGAGATATGGTAGGGTTCGATCATATACGTGCGGTATTGCACGGATCATGATCGGACGGATAATACTAGCGGGCTTTGGTTTAAGCCGAATCCTAGTATTGTACAGTGTAGATTTTGTCTCATTGCATTTGTATTCGGTCGCAATACAAATGCGGGTATGTATATACGGTCGCGGGGTTTTCCTGTAATTTATTACGGGGTCAGTTTTTTGAAGTTGCCAGTTTGCATTCCGTTTCAGCCAGTTTCCTTTTCTTCCTTTCATTGGCTGATTATTGATGGAGGGGCTAATTTGCATATTTGCAAATTAGCAATTGTGGAGGGGTTATTTGTGAAATGGTGGCATCATGATGGTTATAGCATCATGAGATTCTTTTTTGCATCACTTCCTTTGCATTTATGAGATTGGATTAGTATTTGATGGTGGTGTGACAATTATATCTCTTTATCATCAAAACCTTTTATTATGGTCACCATCTTATGCTCACCCCCCTTTGATACCTTTTTTCCTCTTCATTCTTGATGAGGGGCGGCCACTACTAGGGGATAAGGAGAGAATGATTTTTGTGGTGTGGGAAAATTCTTCTTCTCATTTTAGTTTACACCAAAGTTCCAAAAGCTCATTTTTCCTCTTGTTCATTATTCTCCACTTCCATCATGGCAACTTCTCAACCCCAATGAGACAAAGCTTACTACACTTAGCTTACAGCATCCTTGGGCACGTCGACTCGCCAACTTCGTGCTCGAGTTGCCTCGGTCCAGAGGTGGGAGCCCGTAAAAGAACCCGACGATGTGGTGCCCGTTCCGACGAGGAGATGAAGACCGGAGATTCCGCGAGGAGATCGGAGTGGAGGCCGAAGACCGAAGGACACGGATCGCTCGGTATATAGCATTCTACCCTTTCTATTGTTAGCTAGGTATAGGTTAATGGTTCGATCCGGGTTTTTAGGATGCGGTAGTGCCGGTTTAAAGTCAAGAAAATTTTTCGTTTCCGTATTTTGGTCTCGGATAAACGGTCGGGGCGCTACCGTAGTCCTACATGGTATCAAAGCCACGCTATTAACTTAGTCTAGCTTGCTCTAGTATGTTTAAAACTTCGATCGAACAAATTTCCAAAAACCCCGATTTCAATTTAACAGTTTCTGTCGATTTTCAGTTGTGCTCGAAAAGTTATTTGGTACATTGCATAAATATGTGCAGGCAATTTTATGAAAACTGAGAAAATTTGGCATGCTGATTTTACTGTAGCGCGGCGGATCCGTCGCCAAAACCACGTTTTGGCCGCGGATCCGCTGCCGTTCTATTGCCTCAGTGTACCAAATTTCTTCAGTAAGTCTCTGACTTGGAATTGGGGTTTATGGTATATTCAGTTTGGTCCCAGATTTTTCTGAGTACTGGGTATTGTGCTTAGGGCCCACTTCGGGAAATTTAGTCGATCGAAAATTTTAAACATGTTAGTTCACAGTATTTACATTATATTTGCGACCGTGAATGTCACTTGATCGGTAAATCCTGTCTAACTGCTATAGCTCTTTTAGACGGATTTGCGAACGTGACATTCACGTTGATGTTCTGTGTTGTGCTGTGATGTTGCGGATTGTCGTGGTGGATAGCCTGGATGCAATGTTTGTACAGTTTGGTTGCATTTGTACATTTGATATTGCGGGGCGAGCGTCCGACATATGGACTGCCGTCACTGCCTGTTTGTATATTGTTCTTTTGGGGCACGACCGGGCTGAGGTCGATGTACCCGTTGTATGTATATTTTACTTTCTGTACTAGGATTACCCCGCGGTGGGGTGCACGGATAGCCGGGTTCTAGAGGGCAACGGGCCCGCATCTCATAGCGTTGAGACGGAGGGGGGCTTCACTCTAGAATTGGCGGACTATTCGCCGCACTCGTAGGGGGTACAGGTTGACCCAAGGAGGGGTGTCCAAGTTACCGGATTTCGTGAAGTGCTGGGTGGTCCATTCACGTTGCTGAAGGAGGCTGCCTCGCTTCAGGTTTTAGCGGGTGACTTGCCGCGTCCGTAGGGGTCTAGGATTTCATTGCACAGGCTATCCACACGACCAGGGGAACGTCGGGTTTCAGTAGCGGCTCTATGAAACCCGGGGATCCCAGATATCTGTATTGTTCTGTGTTGCTTATTACATTTCTGTGATGTTGCATTTTATCACGCCTTGAGCGAACATTATATATTGATATATATACTAGTAGATATTGTATATGTTTTGCATCCGCGGTAGTCCAGTCCCCGCTCTGTCGTTAGTTAAGTAACCTAACGGGTGATGACGGGACCAAGTGGCGAATGCGGATGGCATATACGTACATCGTATTTTCGTTCTTTATCGGTGTAATCAATTGATGGGACTGCGTTGATTCGGATCAATGCAAGCTAAACAAACCTATTCTGATGTTGTTGGAACATTTTTCAAAAAGCTGTTATTGCAAGAACATTCTCTTTTGTTTTGCACAGTGGTATTCAGTTGGAATATCCTGCACCTCAATCGACGAGGCAAGGGCCGAGATCCCTTCACCGGGAGTGACCCCTTGGACAGAATTTTGCGTCAGGGCAATAACTTCACTATAGTTGTTTACTTTTGCTTTGCATTGCAACACCCGAGCCCAATGCTACTAATTTCAGTTACCGTTTGAACGTAGTGTGGCACTCATTTCATTTATCTTGCTTGATTGTTACTTATTGTAATTTTACTCCGTCAATTCAATTCTACATATAACAATTTATGGTATCTAAAATAAAATTAAAAATATTCATCTTGGCCTACTTGACACCCCTAACCCTGTTATAGCGTCCGTGCATCGTGTTCTCGTCCCGTTCAGTGAAACGGGCGAGTTTGGACGACTACGCGCACGTACGTGTGTCCGTTTTGGGGGTATGCTTTTTGATTGTAAAATACTTCATTTTCACTTTTGGATCCCGCCTAAAATTCTATTATTTCAATTTCAAATTTTTGGACCCGACCCGGACGCGATTTGGAAATGTTTTATTTTGCGCCAAAACCCCAAATTTTAATATTTTAAAATCATCGTATATTTAAATCTAACCATCTAATATTTTCATATTCAAAATCTTTTAAAAATCTATTCCTAAACAAACAGTAATCCCTCCAACCAATCCTCTCCTTCTCTTTACCCGTGGGCCCCACACTCTCTCTCTACCGTCTCTCTATCTCTCTCTCTCTCCCCGTCTCTCTCTCTCTCCTCTCTCTCTCCCCGTCTCTCTCTCTCTATCTTTCTCTCTCTCTCTCCTCTATATATTGTTCCTTCTTCCTCTTCTTTTCTTCACGAGCGAACCCCCTCACGTAACCCTAGCCGCCTCACCCCCTCGCCGCTGCAGCACCAACGCCGACGCGAACATCACCAGCATCCTCGCCTCCTCAACCTCGTCTCATCCATATCCTCCTTCATCGTTTTCCCGAGCGCCTGCACACCCCCCGACCAGGCCCGCGCGTGCCCCCTGCACACAGTTGCACCGCCGGAGGTCGCTGCCGACGACCCGTCTCCGTGCCCCTGGCCCTCGCGCACCCCCTCGGTGAGCTTATCATCCCCTCACCTTCTCCTTTCTTCTTTTCCTTCGCTGATCTGGTTTCTTGATCCGCAAAAACTTCCGCCGTCATCGCAGACCACCGCCGGAGCTCCGTCGACGAGGTCGACCGTCACCACTCGTCCCACAGACCATTGTAAGCCTTCCCTTCTCCATCCTCCTTCCCTTTCTTCTTTATTTTCCTTTATTTTCTTTGTGCAACTCTTGACATTCACTGTTTTATATCTCGACGGATTCCGGCCGTGCCGGCGACGCGTCCCGACGTTCCAGCGAGGTACCACGACCCGTGTGGTTCCACTGTTCGTCGTTTGGGTTCATTCCGTGAACCGTGCGCCCTTCGCGAGTTTTCCCCGCCGACGTTTTACGTTCCGTTTTCCCGATCCGCGACCCGTCGAGGCAAGTACCCCTTGCTACATGCTAAACAATATTTACATACATATTAATGACAGCCTAACCTATAAATTTAACTTTGGTACGATCATTTCTATTTTTCGTGTTCAATATTGTTATATAATATTTTATCTTTCAAACTTGGAACCTATATATGTAAATATCATTGCACCCATGAAGTCTTAACTTGGTAACATGATTAAACGGCTATAATTGTCTTACTGCATTTTCATAATGTTGAAATCATCTCTATGACACAATTGATAACTGTATTGCTAATTGAATGAATATGCCTATTGCTTAATTCATTGCTTATATCATGTTGTTGATACCCATGCTTGATTATATAACTGATTGTGAGTACACCTATGATATCGCTTGCTTCTTGACCCGTCTTGCTACCTACATATTGATTGACCCGACATGGTACCGTATACTGCTTGACTTAACATGATGTACCATGACCTGACCCGTTACCTGATCTTGTGTCTAATGCCAACAAACCTGACATGCAGTCCTCATGGACCGTTCCTGTTGTCTATCCAGACAAACCTGTTTACCTGATCCTGTGTTGGCATTAGTTTCTTGATTTCAGGATACCTGACTTGACTTACGCATATAACTTGGGGGTATGGGGAAATCAAAGGTGAAACCTGACTTGTAACTCAACAGTTCACTACTATTGAGTGTACACATTCCTGTTTGGTGTCTAGCGGCATGTCTCGGTTTCAGCCCGAGAATATTGAGGCCGTGGTCCTGGGTATGTACGGGATACTACTGAGTGTACACATTCCTGTTTGGTGCCTGGCGGCATGTCTCGGTTTCAGCCCGAGAATATTGAGGCCGTGGTCCCGGGTATGTACGGGATACTATTGAGTTACATCGATGATTCATCAATTTGGTTTCAAAGACTTTAAAACAGAGAACCTGATAGAACAGTCCAGTTTACCCACTGCACACTACCCTGCACTGCTCTGATTCATATTATTGTTACCCTTGCTTTATTCATGTTTGTATTTGCATTGCCTGTTTATTATTTTATTACTTGATGACTTGACGCGCTGACGTCTGAGTTTTGCATGGCCCAGATTCTGTACCGCTGTCGCAGCCCGAGCAGGAGTACTTCAGCCGACAGGCTGAGCTGTGAGTGTTAGCAGTAGTTAGCTTTTCTTTACTGCATTTTATTCCTGATGTGAGCCCGCATTATGGGACATACATTCCAGTTATTTTGTATTGGATCTTTCGCTTCCGCATTTATTTATTCTTGACTCAGGTTATCTTGGATTATGGACATGTTTTAGATAGTTTTATTTTGTTCTTGATATCTCTACAACCGTAATGTGACTGTGGATGGATACTTCCTACCCACAGGTAGCATGATTGGCTATGTCACGTGCCCATTTTAGCGTACTCTGGGAAGCGGGGCGTGACATGGTTCTTTTGGTATCAGAGCCATAGGTTAGTCAGGTTGATTCTTTTGTAGTTGGGTATTGTACCCAATACACGAATCAGAATACCCGTGTTTAGGAAACATGTCCTGCCACCTTGCCGTTTTACCATTCTTGAATCACATTCTTCCTGATTATATCCTTACGATGTGCAAACTTTCTTTGCATGTCGACTCGAAACCTGATTCCTTGTTATCTCTAGGACTTAGGCGACTTGGGTGGAGTTATGTAATTGTGGCTATGATACCACGGCATAGGTACAATGCGGCACTCTATTTAAGTATCTTGGAGTTCTAGCCTTGATCTATATTCAGAATCTATCATCATGCTAATGTTGGGTGTTTTGATTTCAGGAATATGGCCGGTAAGAATTTGAAGACGTACCAGAGGCGTGTGGACGAAGCCGCCATGCTTGGAGTGATAAGAGGAATGCTGGAGAATCAAAAGAAACAGACAGAGCTGATCCAGCAGCAAGCGGAATCGTTTCAGGAAGGTTTGCAGATAGTTCAGCAGTCTGTGAACAATGTTGGAGCTAAACCAGTTGACCGAGTAGGGACCGTAGCAGATTTCAGGCGTTTGGGTCCGTCTACATTTACTGGTTTGGAGGAGCCGTTGCCAGCGGAGCAGTAGCTAGTTGACACAGAGAATTTGCTTATTGCAGCACAGATTCCAGATAAGAAAAGAGTTGATGTGGTACGCATTCAGTTAGTGGACTACGCCCGAGAATGGTGGCTGGTAGAGGAGAACCGGTTGCCCAAGCCGATCAAGTGGGCAGATTTTTCAAAGAGTTTCCTGGAGAAGTTCTTCCCGCGGACTGCACGGGAGGAAATGGAAGAGAAATTCATCGGGCTAAAGCAGAATGGAGCACCCGTAGATGTGCATGCAGCAGAATGGACAAGACTCAGTAGATTCGCTGGACCTTTAGTTGCCAACGATACAGACAGGGCACGGAGGTTCATGTGCAGCTTGGACGTGGACATCCATAGGCAGATCGTCTCCCTGGGTTTGACCACTTTCTCACAAGTACTTGCGGCAGCCCGAGAGCAGCAGAGTTTATCTGGGATGAAGGGGAGTTTGCAGCAGACAGCAGTTGCGGTAAGGAAGCCAGCATTTGTACCTAACCGAGCTCATGGTCGCAGAGGTATTCCAGTGGACCGTCGAGGTGTAGCACCCATGAAGAAGCCAGTGATCGTCGATTGAAGAAAGAGCATGACCTGTAACTATTGCAATTTACCTGGCCACATGCAAAAGGATTGTCGAAGGAGGCTGGGACTTTGTTTGGTTTGTGGAGCGGCTGATCACGCCGTTAGTGCTTGTCCGTCGAAGCTTCGTATGAGGGATGATTTTCAGAAGCCTCCGCAGAGACCGTTCCAGGGACAGAAACAGCTGACTCAAGGACGTAATCAGGCTCGAGCTTTTACCTTGACAGCAGAAGAAGCTAAGGCGTCAGGAGAAGTTGTTTCAGGTACTCTACTCATTCATAGTTTTCCCGCATTAGCGTTATTTGATTCTGGTGCATCCCATTGTTTTATGTCATCCAAGTTTATTACTATACACTCGATTGGATACACGACCCTGTCTAGTTTCTGGGACATACACACTGGGAATGGGAAAATCATAGCTAGTAGGGAATGTAAAGATTGTACAGTTGTTGTGTGCGGACGGGAGCTTTTTGCAGATTTCTTGGTGATTGATACGGGCAACTACGAAGTCGTCTTGGGAATGGATTTTCTTGGCACTTTCCACGCTCATATTGATTGTAGGGCAAGGAAGGTAATTTTCCAGATTCCCGGACATCCCGAGTTTAGCTTCACTAGAGGAAGCAGTTCTGTCGGGCCAGTCGAATTCAGGGCTAGGCCGACAAACAATATTCTTGCAGCAATGGAAGTTGATGAAAGTAAAGAGCCGGTTGTTGTTCACGATTTTATGGACGTGTTTGAAGATATATCGGGTTTACCGCCGAAGCGAGACGTGGAGTTCGCAATTGATCTTATTCCTGGTGCAGCGCCAGTATCCAAAGCGTATTATCCAATGGCACCAGTAGAGTTGGAAGAAGTCAAGAAACAGGTTGCTGAATTGCTTAAAAAAGGTTGGATTCGAAGCAGTAACTTGCCTTGGGGAGCTCCAGTTCTTCTAGTAAATAAGAAGGATGGCACAAGAAGGATGTGCATCGACTATCGAGAATTAAACCGGGTGACTATTAAGAACAAGTACCCGATCCCTCGCATTGGCGAACTTTTCGAGCAGCTTAGTGGCACGAGGGTATTCTCGAAGCTGGATTTACGATCCGGATATCATCAGGTCCGAGTGAAAACAGAAGATATTTGCAAGACGACGTTCCGAACTCGGTATGGACATTACGAGTACTTAGTGATGCCCTTCGGAGTAACGAATGCGCCGGCAGTATTCATGGACTTGATGAACCGAATCTTTTCACCGTTCTTGGACCAGTTTATCGTGGTTTTTATTGACGATATTCTGGTTTATTCGAAGAGTTTTGAGGAGCATGCTGAACATTTGAAGATCGCACTGCAAACGTTGAGACAAGAGAAGTTATATGCAAAGATGAGTAAGTGCGAGTTTTGGCTGGAGGAAGTAAAGTTTTTGGGGCATGTTGTGTCTGGCAATGGAATTGCCGTCGATCCAGAAAAGATTGCAGCAGTACGAGATTGGCCGATTCCAAAGAATGTTGCGGAGATAAGAAGTTTTCTTGGACTCGCCGGGTATTACAGAAGATTTGTGGTGAACTTTGCTCGTCTGGCGGAGTCGTTAACCAAGCTTACGCGCAAGGAGGTACCTTTTGTATGGACGGACAAATGTGCGTTAGCTTTTGAGACGTTGAAGCAGAAGTTGATAACCGCCCCTATTCTGACCGTGCCAGACAATTTCGGAGGATTGGTGATTTACAGCGACGCATCTGGGAAAGGATTGGGATGTGTTTTGATGCAGCATGGGAAGGTTGTAGCGTACGCATCGAGACAGTTGAAGACCCATGAGAAAAATTACCCAACTCATGATTTGGAACTTGCGGCTGTGATTTTCGCTTTGAAGATTTGGAGACACTACCTTTTGGGCGAAAGGGTCGAAGTTTTTACTGATCATAAGAGCTTGAAGTATGTGTTCACACAGAAAGAGCTTAATATGAGGCAGCATAGATGGTTGGAGCTGATGGATGACTACGATCTTGATCTTAAATACCATCCGGGGAAGGTTAATGTCGTGCCGGATGCGCTTAGTCGGTTACCAGCAATCCAGGTGTTAACTACGCAGAAGGAGCTTGTTGAAGATTTTCGAAGATTTGACTTGGAGGTTGTGCTACCGCATTCTACGGGACAGTTGATGCAGCTGCAAGTACAGTCATCGTTGATCGAGAATATTAAAGCAGCACAATCGCAGGACCCTAGACTGCAAAAGTTTCGAGAACAGGTTGAAGCCGGACTACGAACAGATTTATTGATCCACGAAGATGGTTCGTTGAGGTATGGTAGCCGTTTATGTGTGCCAAAGGGAGATATTCGTGAACAGCTTATGAAGGAGGCACACGGTTCAGCTTATTCTGTACATCCAGGAAACACAAAGATGTACCGAGATATTTGACAGCATTTCTGGTGGGAAGGCATAAAACGGGAGATTGCTCGCTTTGTGGCGAAGTGCTTGGTGTGTCAGCAAGTTAAGGCTGAACATCAAAGGGTTGCTGGTTTATTGCAACCACTTCCGATTCCTCAGTGGAAGTGGGAACATATAACCATGGATTTCATAATGGCTTTACCGCGAAGTCCAAAAGGCAACAATGCTGTATGGGTGATTGTTGATCGTTTGACCAAGGCAACTCACTTCATTCCTTTCCGGGTTGGTCAATCAACAGAGACTTTGGCAGAGCGGTACATGCAAGAGATTGTAAGATTGCATGGAGTACCAGTGAGCATCGTGTCCGATCGAGACACTCGGTTCTTATCACACTTTTGGCGAAGTTTACAGGAAAGTTTGGGGACTCGATTGAAGTTTAGCACAGCTTATCATCCTCAAACTGATGGTCAGTCGGAGAGAACGATCCAAACTCTTGAGGATATGTTGAGAGCATGCATGTTGGACTTCAAGGGTTCATGGGAAGATCATCTACAGTTGGTGGAGTTTTCTTACAACAACAGTTTTCAGGCAACTATCCAGATGGCTCCATTTGAAGCTTTGTATGGTCGTAAATGCCGTTCACCTGTTTGTTGGGACGATGTCGGTGAACGAAGATTATTGGGACCAGATTTGGTTGTGCAGACAGTTGAGAAGGTTAACACTATCAGAAATCATATGAAGGCAGCACAAGACCGACAGAAGAGTTGGGCAGACACGTCAAGAAGACCTCTAGAGTTCGTCGTGGGTGATTTGGTGTTCTTGAAGATATCACCGACTAGAGGGGTGATTCGTTTTGGATGTCGAGGAAAGCTTAGTCCTCGATTCGTTGGACCCTTTGAGATCTTGAAGCGTGTCGGTGAGGTAGCGTATCGTTTGGCGTTACCGCGGTTCTTGGCGAGTGTGCACGATGTGTTTCACGTATCTCAGCTACGAAGGTATGTTCGAGATGAAACACATATATTGGATCATTCGGAGTTAACAGTACGAGAAGACTTAACTTTTGAGGAGCGACCGATGGAAATCGTGGATCGAAGGGAAAAGGTTCTTAAGAACAAGGTGATCCCTCTTGTGCTTGTTTCTTAGGGTAATCGCTCGCATGGAGAGTCCACTTGGGAACGAGGAGATGAAATCCAGCAGAAGTTTCCTCATCTTTTCTTGTAGTTGTTTGTTTATCTTTGTATTCTTGGAATTTCGAGGACGAAATTCTTTTTGTAGTTGGGTATAATGTAACACCCGAGCCCAATGCTACTAATTTCAGTTACCGTTTGAACGTAGTGTGGCACTCATTTCATTTATCTTGCTTGATTGTTACTTATTGTAATTTTACCCCGTCAATTCAATTCTGCATATAACAATTTATGGCATCTAAAATAAAATTAAAAATATTCATCTTAGCCTACTTGACACCCCTAACCCTGTTGTAGCGTCCGTGCATCGTGTTCTCGTCCCGCTCAGTGAAACGGGCGAGTTTGGACGGCTACGCGCACGTACGTGTGTCCGTTTTGGGGGTATGCTTTTTGTTTGCAAAATACTTCATTTTCACTTTTGGATCCCGCCTAAAATTTTATTATTTCAATTTCAAATTTTTGGACCCGACCCGGACGCGATTTGGAAATGTTTTATTTTGCGCCAAAACCCCAAATTTTAATATTTTAAAACCATCGTATATTTAAATCTAACCATCTAATATTTTCCAATTCAAAATCTCTTAAAAATCTATTCCTAAACAAACAGTAATCCCTCCAACCAATCCCCTCATTCTCTTTACCCGTGGGCCCCACACTCTCTCTCTACCGTCTTTCTATCTCTCTCTCTCTCGCCTTATCTCTCTCTCCTCTCTCTCCCCGTCTCTCTCTATCTTTCTCTCTCTCTCCTCTATATATTCTTCCTTCTTCCTCTTCTTTTCTTGACGAGCGAACCCCTCACGTAACCCTAGCCGCCTCACCCCCTCGCCGCTGCAGCACTAACGCCGACGCGAACATCACCAACATCCTCGCCTCCTCAACCTCGTCTCATCCGCATCCTCCTTCATCGTTTTCCCGAGAGCCTGCACACCCCCCGACCAGGCCCGCGCGCGCCCCCTGCACACAGTTGCACCGCCGGAGGTCGCTGCCGACGACCCGTCTCCGTGCCCCTGGCCCTCGCGCACCCCCTCGGTGAGCTTCTCATCCCCTTACCTTCTCCTTTCTTCTTTTCCTTAGCTGATCTGGTTTCTTGATCCGCAAAAACTTCCGCCGTCATCGCAGACCACCGTCGGAGCTCCGTCGACGAGGTCGACCGTCACCACTCGTCCCACAGACCATTGTAAGCCTTCCCTTCTCCATCCTCCTTCCCTTTCTTCTTTATTTTCCTTTCTTTTCTTTGTGCAACTCTTGACATTCACTGTTTTGTATCTCGCCGGATTCCGGCCGTGCCGGCGACGCATCCCGACATTCCAGCGAGGTACCACGACCCGTGTGGTTCCACTGTTCGTCGTTTGGGTTCATTCCGTGAACCGTGCGCCCGTCTCGAGTTTTCCCCGCCGACGTTTTACGTTCCGTTTTCCCGATCCGCGACCCGTCGAGGCAAGTACCCCTTGCTACATGCTAAACAATATTTACATACATATTAATGACACCCTAACCTATAAATTTAACTTTGGTACGATCATTTATATTTTTCGTGTTCAATATTGTTATATAACATTTTATCTTTCAAACTTGGAACCTATATATGTAAATATCATTGCACCCATGAAGTCTTAACTTGGTAACATGATTAAATGGCTATAATTGTCTTAATGCATTCTCATAATGTTGAAATCATCTCTGTGACACAATTGATAACTGTATTGCTAATTGAATGAATATGCCTATTGCTTAATTCATTGCTTATATCATATTGTTGATACCCATGCTTGATTATATAACTGATTGTGAGTACACCTATGATATCGCTTGCTTCTTGACCTGTCTTGCTACCTACATATTGATTGACCCGACATGGTACCGTATACTGCTTGACTTGACATGATGTACCATGACCTGACCCGTTACCTGATCTTGTGTCTAATGCCCACAAACCTGACATGCAGTCCTCATGGACCGTTCCTGTTGTCTATCCAGACAAACCTGTTTACCTGATCCTGTGTTGGCATTAGTTTCTTGATTTCGGGATACCTGACTTGACTTACACATATAACTTGGGGGTATGGGGAAATCAAAGGTGAAACCTGACTTGTAACTCAACAGTTCACTACTATTGAGTGTACACATTCCTGTTTGGTGCCTAGCGGCATGTCCCGGTTTCAGCCCGAGAATATTGAGGCCGTGGTCCCGGGTATGTATGGGATACTACTGAGTGTACACATTCCTGTTTGGTGCCTTGCGGCATGTCTCGGTTTCAGCCCGAGAATATTGAGGCCGTGGTCCCGGGTATGTACGGGATACTATTGAGTTACATCGATGATTCATCAATTTGGTTTCAAAGACTTTAGAACAGAGAACCTGATAGAACAGTCCAGTTTACCCACTGCACACTATCCTGCACTGCTCTGATTCATATTATTGTTACCCTTGCTTTATTCATGTTTATATTCGCATTTCCTATTTATTATGTTATTACTTGATGACTTGAAGCGCTGACGTCTGGGTTTTACATGGCCCAGATTCTGTACCGCTGTCGCAGCTCGAGCAGGAGTACTTCAGCCGACAGGCTGAGCTGTGAGTGTTAGAAGTAGTTAGCTTTTCTTTACTGCATTTTATTCCTGATGTGAGCCCGCATTATGGGACATACATTCCAGTTATTTTGTATTGGATCTTTCGCTTCCGCATTTATTTATTCTTGACTCAGGTTATCTTGGATTATGGACATGTTTTAGATAGTTTTATTTTGTTCTTGATATCTCTACAACCGTAATGTGACTGTGGATGGATACTTCCTACCCACAGGTAGCATGGTTGGCTATGTCATGTGCCCATTTTAGCGTACTCTGGGAAGCGGGGTGTGACATGCATTGTGGTATTCAGTTGGAATATCCTGCACCTCATTCTACGGGGAAAGAGCCGAGATCCCTTCACCGGGAGTGACCTCTTTAGCAAAGGTTTTCGCCGCTATATTTTTATAAAAAGATATGCAGTTCCTTCAACGATATCAAGTTCATTACGTTAAAGGTTTTTCGCCAAAAACCAACCGTAGCCCTCCGTCATTTCTTACGGGTATTATTTAGTATTCGTACTGCGTTTGTTGACCTAGTCAAGACGTAGTGTTCGGTAGCTAAGTGGTACTTATTTGTTGCATAAGTGGGATTGGTTAAGACAGTCGTGCGGCCTTGTTGACCTAGTTAAGGGCACGTACGGGTGGGTTTAATGCAATCCAGAATAATGACGGGTTGAACTTGACTGGCGGTTTATGGTTTGTTGACCTAGCCAAGGTTATAAACCGCTTGGGATAAAAATCACATCGGGAGTTTCTAAAGAAACTGAAACTTGCCAGGCATGCGCATACCTTCCGGAGTGTGATAACGTGAGTGGATTCCGTCACGTTATCATGCGATGATAGTTGGATCCTGATTCCCACTGATGAGTTGGTTTACTCCTCTGGTGATCCCGACTAATTCTTCTTTCAGGTTTGGAGGAGAATTTGACGTTACAGTGGGAGGTTTCCTAATTAGACAAAGTGATAACCATTCTGATCTAGGTTTGAGTGCACGCTGAGTGTTTCTTTTCTCTCTCTCTTTGGCAGCGACCATGACCCGACCCTTGACTATGACTCAGTGACCAAGTTGACCGAACCTTCTTAAAACACTGATTTTTGGATTGTCAGAGTTGCATACCTCATTGCCACTCCTACTTTTACCCTTTTATCCAGGGCACTCCGTATTACTACGAACGTCCACTTCCATTGGATAAAACCATCGTATGGTTATATACGAACTCGAAGGAATTTATTCGAGGATGGTTTCCGGTTCTGGAGAAAACGAATAGGACTATTCAGTTGTCTTTTCCTTTTACCTTCTCTCAGGTTGCGAGTGCTCCTTGGATTAGGGGATAGTACACCCGTTACGCCTATTGGATAGTCTTCTTCCAAACCTTAGGCAGGTGCCGAACGGTAGGGAATGAAGAAAGCCGATTAGCCTAAGTGTGGTGTACAGAAGGTATTAAGTTAAGACAAATAAAGTGATTAGAAGGAGGACAAAGTAAATTGCGACTGCTATTCACGACCAAACCAAATATTTCATTACTGTTCCCCTCCGAATGGCGGCCGAGACATGGACTGCCTCGCCTGAGATTCGGGGCAGATGCTATTTGGTGCTATCCGTCCACCTCTCCGAAGATGCCAAATTGATTTATGGCACGATGTATCGAAGGTTTAAACGGATGCGGCCGATGTAGCAGACTTCATCAGATTCCCCCTCGTTTGAGGGGTTTTTGATTGTGGGGACGCTCTTCCCTGCAGGCGCAAGCCCCTGCAGTTAATTACGCTACCGCATCGCGGTAACAACTTTCTCCTTCTCCAGATGGTCACTTCGTGTCGTGGGTGTTTGTTTTATGTTTGGTTGCCCGTGGATTGTATACGGAGACTGATTTATGTTGTCGCCCGTAGGACGTGCATTAGTCCAAATCCGTATTTTCTTAGATTTGGGTTTGGGGTTTTGGTCTAAGGATACGTTAGCCGTATTTGAGGCTAAGATCAACTTAAACGTTTGTTAAGGATACGTTAGTCCAGTTTGAGACTAAGATCAACTTAACGGGATCGTTTAGATCCGACAAAAGAGCGTTTGGGCTCTATTGTTCCAGTTTAGGGACATAGTGGTCCATTAAATGTATGGCCGCCGGGACCCGTCACCTCTCTGACGACGTTGAAGGATTACAACGACAGGTGTCAGAGGAGTTCGGAGATGTACCCTTGAACCAAAGTCGATTGGGGGATCTATAGTCCAATTTGGGACTAAAGTCTGTTTGAAGGTTTAAGGATACGTTAGCCATATTTGAGGCTAAGATCAACTTAAACGTTTGTTAATGATACGTTAGTCCAGTTTGAGACTAAGATCAACTTAACGGGATCGTTTAGATCCGACAAAAGAGCGTTTAGGCTCTATTGTTCCAGTTTAGGGACATGGTGGTCCATTGCCAGTTTAGGGACATGGTGGTCCATGTTCCAATTTAGGGACATAGTGGTCCATTGGTAGTTTAAGGACATTGCGGTCCATAGGTAGTTTAAGGACGCATAAGTCCATGGGTTTAAGGACCCCACAGTCCATATGGGTGTGTTTAAGGACGCATTAGTCCGTTAGTTTAAGGGCGCATAAGTCCGCGGGTTTAAGGACCCCACAGTCCGTATCTTGGTTTAAGGACGCATAAGTCCATGAGTTTAAGGACCCCACAGTCCGTGTTGATGTGCGGTTGTCGGGACCCGTCACCTCTCTGAAGACGTTGAAGGATTACAACGACAAATATCAGAGGAGTTCAGAGATGTACCCTTGAACCAATGAGTTGGTTGAAAAAGCAGATATGCTCAGTTCAAGATGATTTGAGGACTTATGGCCAGTTAGGACTAAGTCCAATTATGTTTGAAATATTGGCCCTTTGTTGGCTCATTGAAGGAGAGGCTTTGCCACTAGAAACTTAGCCAATTGGGCTAAAGCTAGTGTTAAACACTAAAGACCAACAGTGTTGAACACTGGAATTATGATTAGAAAGTTAGTGTTTAACACTAAAAGATAATCAGTGTTAAACACTAGCAACGGGCTTTCAAATTAATGTTAAACACTAAAGCAAATCAGTGTTAAACACTGGTAGCATAGATTTCAAATTAGTGTTAAACACCAAAGCAAATCAGTGTTAAACACCGGGAACAGAGTTTTCACATTAGTGTTAATCACTAAGAAAATCAGTGTTAAACACTGCAAATAGAGTTTTCCAAATTAGTGTTAAACACTAAGAAAATCAGTGTTAAACACTGCAGATAGAGTTTTCCAATTAGTGTTAAACACTAAGGAAATCAGTGTTAAACACTGCAGAGAGAGTTTTCCAATTAGTGTTAAACACTAAGGAGGGAGGGGTCACGTGCGGACACGTGAGAGTGCCCTGATTTCCCTTATTTTATTCTGCAGGTAAGTGTTTAACACTTTTAATTCTGACGGCCATCACGTGTGAGCACGTGATGGAGGCCCCCGCTCTGGTCTGTTAGAATGCTCATTAGGGGTCACGTGGTGACACGTGAGGGCGCCCTAAATGTGAAGCCAGATCTCCTTTGTTTTATCCTCAAATTTGCGAATAAGTGTTAAACACTTTTCATTTTTATTTTTTGAGCATCACGTGTTGGCACGTGATGGGGGTTTATGCATCGAATATTACTGCACTTGCTGAGGGGTCACGTGGGGACACGTGAGAGCGCCCAAAGCTTCTTTTCTTTTGTTTTGCCATTAAGTGAACACTTTCATTTTTATTTTAGAGCATCACGTGTGGGGATCTGTGCGCCAATTGTTAAAGCATTTGCTGAGGGGTCACGTGATAACACGTGAGAGCGCCCAAATCTTTCATTTCCTTTGCTTTTTCTTTCTGCGTTTTGAGAGTCACGTGGGAGCACGTGAGGTGATGCTTCAAAGTTCTTTGCAAGGGATCTTTTCAAGGGTCACGTGGGGGCACGTGACCCTAGTCCTTTTCATGAACAGAGATTTTTTAAGAATTGAATTCTTCGTAGGGTTAAACCCTAATTATGATTTTGGAGGAATTAAATTCCTATTGTGAAAGAATTAAATTCTTATTTAGGATAAAACCCTGATTTCTTTTTAAAGGAATTAAATTCCCAGATATGTAAAAGAATTAAATTCTTGATTAGGGTTAAACCCCAGTTTCATTTTAGGAGGAATTAAATTCCTATGAGTTTGGGAGAATTAAATTCTCAAAACTCAATTCCCCTTCTAAATTTAGGATCTGCATGGCAGGATCTCGACCCGATGAGAATTAAATTCTCATCCTATGGGGAGATGTGCTCTATACAGATCTTCAACTAGAAGAAGAACTAAGTTCTTTTCTTTAAATAAGAGTTAAACTCTTTTGAGAATTAAATTCTCTTTTGAAGCCTCTCTTTTCTTACCTAGAGTTTTTCTTTTGCAGAGAATTAAATTCTCCTCTCTTTGTTTTTTTTTCTCTTGAGAATTAAATTCTCCTCCCTCTGTTTTTCTCTCAAAAAAGTCGATCCCCCATTTTCTCTTCTTTTCTTGGCTCCTATTTATAGGAGAAGGAAGAGAATCAATTTGTTTAGCAAATCTCTCATTAAGAGATTTGATTTGTATGTTGAGAGATTTGATTTATATTTATCATTCATCTGGGCCTTTAGATTGTTAAGTGAGTTTTATCCACCATTGGATTTTAAAACCAAAGATATCCCTTTGTTATCTCGGTTAGATTTAGGGGGGAAATCTTTCCAAGTCCAAGATTATTCCATAAATTGGTGATTTTTAATCACCCTTGGATCTTTAATCCAACGGTCCCCATAAACCTTTTCCATTTGGAAAGATTTAGAGACTTTTAGAATTTAATTCTATTAACTGTAGGGCTTTCGGAACCAGTCACGTGCTGACACGTGACCCCCAATTGAGTTCTTTAACGACCGCTTGTTTATGTTGTTGTTTTAACCATCACGTGTCAACACGTGGCCATTGGTCACGTGTGAGCACGTGATACCTCGTTGAGGTACTTCATGATTTTTAATCAGGGAACAGATTTTAGAATTTAATTCTATTCATTATTTTAGAGGCCTTAAGAGCCCATCACGTGTCTGCACGTGACCCATGGTCACGTGTGAGCACGTGATGCCCCATTGGGGTCTTTTCTGAGTTTTTCTTACATCTTCTAACTCCTCCAGCGGGTTCTTAAAGGTCCATCACGTGTGGACACGTGATGCCTCATAACTTTTGATCCCGGATGAATTATGAGGCCCATAATATATCAAATCGAAGGGTTTTTCGAGATGCTTCCAATACCATCAGAATTTAATAGTTCCTCCTTCGGGAACTTATCAAAATACAGGCCGGAAGATATTGGTTCGCATTTCCTTAAGCGTATCGCTTCCATTTGATACCTTGGACTCTTCTGCGCAGAAATTTTCGGCGGGAACAAATGCCCCCCACTACTTTGCCCACGTAAGTATATACGTGGGTGAAGTAGTGCAAAGTAATGCATAGCGTATGACCAGTTTCGGGTTGGTATATTACTTTCAGAATCTTGATCTGAGAAGATAACGAGCGGACACAAGCGTCGTCATTTATCATTGACTCAAATCTCGACTCTTAAGAGATATAGTTCCAAATCCTTAACTCCATGAGTCGCACCCTTCTATTTCTTTACGTCTTACTCTGGCGTGGAGTAGTTTATACGCTTATGAGTAAGTTCTCTATTTCAGTGGCATGTAGCTTTGGAAAGTGTGGCTCATAGATGGTCCATCTTGACCTCTTTGCAGGGCAGTGATGGCTTAGGAGACAGGGTTAGGATCTGCCACCTAAGATTTTTCAACTTTAAGAGCCGTGAGGGTCTCATAAAGACTTTTCTCCCTACGGATCGAGAGGATCTCGTAGGTGTATTTTCTCCTTAGGAGTCGTGAGGATTCCTAAGTGTGTTTCTCCTAAGTCGTAAGGATCTTGTAAGAGAATTTTTCCCTCTTACGAGTCGAGAGGACCCGTAAGCGGTTGTTCCCCTCCTTGTCGAAATTCGACTTTGGAGAGTGAGACCCGTGGATAGTATGCAAGAGACCATTTTGGGCCGACTTGCAGGATCCCAGTGCTTAGGAAACAGGTTTTTTAATCCCTACTGCCTAAGGCTTTATCTCACGAGTCGAGACGAATCGAGAAGTTCTCGCAAAGACATCAATTTCCTCACGAGTCGAAACGAATCGAGCAGATCTCGCAAGAATATCCTAACGTCACAGTTAACCTCTGCTCTTTACGACAGAAGTCCGTTAGGGTCTGTGGTACTTAGGGTTTTGGCCGTCGTACCGTCGCATGAGCTGATGTATTCCTCGATAGGCAATCGTGCTGTTCGAGTAGCCCTGCGACTGCCGTGTCTCTGATCCCTTCGGGGGCTGGACAAGACGTCTTCAAGCAATCCTCCTTGGCAGTTTGACCGTCGGAAAAGCAAGCGCTAGGAATTTGCCATGCCGCTTTTTACTTGAGGTTGGGCTTATTTTGGAGAGCCCCGATGAGTCATAACCACTCCGCGCTGGTGTAGGATGATCTCCGATAGTCTTTCAGGCTTTATATGACTTGCCGTTAAGACCCTGAAGCTAGGAATTTGGCCTTTGCTTCGTTTGCTGGCATTGCGTCCTCTGTATCGAGACGAATGTCGTGGTTGTCTCTAGGTTGCTGATGAACCGTCGAGATTTGGAACTAGGGATTTTGCCGTGGCTCCTTTTGGTGATGTTGCATCTGCTGTATCGAGACGAACATCGAGGTGGTGACCACTCCATATGGGATGATCTCCGGTGGTCTTTCAGGCTTTATATGACTTGCCGTTAAGACCCTGAAGCTAGGAATCTGGCATTCGCTTCATTTGCTGGCATCGCGTCCTCTGTATCGAGACGAATGTCGCGGTTGTCTTTAGGTTGCTGGTGAACCGTCGAGGTTTGGAACCAGGGATTTTGCCGTGACACCTTTTGGTGATGTTGCGTCTGCTGTGTCGAGACGAACGTCGAGGTGGTGACCACTCCGTGCTGGTGCGAGATGATCTCCAATTGTTATTGAGGCTTTATATGACTTGCCGTCAAGACCCTGAAGCTAGGAATTTGGCCTTCGCTTCATTTGCTGGCATCGCGTCCTCTGTATCGAGACGAATGTCGCGCTTGTCTCTAGGTTGCTGGTGAACCGTCGAGGTTTGGAACCAGGGATTTTGCCGTGACTCCTTTTGGTGATGTTGCGTCTGCTGTGTTGAGACGAACGTCGAGGTAGTGACCACTCCGTGCTGGTGCGAGATGATCTCCAATTGTCTTTGAGGCTTTATATGACTTGCCGTTAAGACCCTGAAGCTAGGAATTTGGCCTTCGCTTCGTTTGCTGGCATTGCGTCTGCTGTATCGAGACGAATGTCGCGGTGGTGACCACTCCGCGCTGGTGCGAGATGATCTCCGATTGTCTTTCAGACTTTATATGAGTTGCTGTCAAGACCCTGAAGCTAGGAATTTGGCCTTTTGCTTCATTTGCTTTGGCGCGTCCGAATCCTGCCGGGGGAAGAACGCTGGGGTGACATCTGCTGTATCGAGACGATCGTTGAGGTGGTGACCACTCCGCTCTGGTGCGAGATGATCTCCGATTGTCTTTCAGGATATGACTTGCCGTCAAGACCCTGAAGCTAGGAATTTGGCCTTTTGCTTCATTTGCTTTGGCGCGTCCGAATCCTGCTGGGGGAAGAACGCTGGGGTGACATTCCATCTGCTGTATCGAGACGATCGTCGAGGTGGTGACCACTCCGCTCTGGTGTGAGATGATCTCCAATTGTCTTTCAGGCTTTATATGACTTGCCGTCAAGACCCTGAAGCTAGGAATTTGTCCTTTTGCTTCATTTGCTTTGGCGCGTCCGAATCCTGCTGGGGGAGGAACGCTGGGGTGACATTTCATCTGCTGTATCGAGATGATCGTCGAGGTGGTGACCACTCCGCTCTGGTGCGAGATGATCTCCAATTGTCTTTCAGGCTTTATATGACTTGCCGTCAAGACCCTGAAGCTAGGAATTTGGCCTTTTGCTTCATTTGCTTTGGCACGTCCGAATCCTGCTGGGGGAAGAATGCTGGGGTGACATTTCATCTGCTGTATCGAGACGATCGTCGAGGTGGTGATCACTCTATGCTGGTGTGAGATAATCTCCGATTGTCTTTCAGGCTTTATATGACTTTCCGTCAAGACCCTGAAGCTAGGAATTTGGCCTTTGCTTCATCTGCTTTGACCGTAAGGTCTTTTGTTGACGCTGTGTCTGCATCTTGCTGGACTGCGAAGGAACGCTGCTGTTGACATTGCGTCTGCTGTAACGAGACGAATGCTGAGGTGGAGCTAGGATTTTGCCGTCACTCCGCTTTGCTGACCATGGGGTCTTTCGTTGATGTTGCGTCTGCATCCTGCTGGATTGCGGAGGAACACCGTCGTTGACATTGCGTTTGCTGTAACGAGACAAATGCTGATTTTGCCGTCACTCCGCTTTGCTGACCATGGGGTCTTTCGTTGATGTTGCGTCTGCATCCTGCTGGACTGCGGAGGAACACCGTCGTTGACATCTCGTCTGCTGTATCGAGATGAATGCTGAGGTGGAGCTGGCATTTTGCCGTCGCTCCATTTTGTTTCGACCGTGAGGTCTTTTGTTGACGTTGCATCTGCATCCTGCTGGACTGCAGAGGAACGCCGTCGTTGACATCTCGTCTGCTGTAACGAGACGAATGCTGAGATGGAACTGGGATTTTGCCATGGCTCCGTTTGATGGTGTAACATCTGTGTCATGTTGGAATGAGGAGACCCACTGTCGTTGGTCTCCAGGCTGCAGATGTGCCCATTGAGATTTGGAACTAAGGCCTTTGCCATGGCTCCGTTTCGTTGCGACTCTGAGGTCGGTTGTTGACGTCACGTCTGCATCAGGTTGGAGGGACAAAGCACACCGGTGTTGATCTCTAAGTTGTCGATGTTGACGTCGAGACCCTGAAGCTAGGGATCTTCCTTTGCTTCATTTGCTGACATTGTGTCTGCAATATTGCGACAAATGTCGAGGTTGTCTCTAGGTTGTCTATGAACCGTCGAGATTTGGCTTCGCTTTCTGATGGAGCCTGTTGGGAAGGTACGGTTTCCTCTTTGTTTGTGCCCCTGGATTGTATACAGGGATCGATGTGATCTCACCTGTAGGGCAAAAAGTTTCATTTTTTCATCATTTTTTTTCTTTTCCGCAATGCTCTATCATTTCAGCTTTTTATATCGCGAAAATCGCAATTGCCCAATCATTTCGGCTATTTTTCACGGTTCCCAATCATTTCGGCTATTTTTCTTTTTTACTCGCTGCTTTTTATTGCGAGTTGCCCAATCATTTCGGCTGTTTTTGTATGCATACATTTTTACTTGCTGATTTTGTTGCAAGTTGCCACATCATTTCGGCTATTTCATATGCATTTTTTTTGGGCTCGCTGATTTTTTTTTTTTTGCGAGTAGGGGATTTGGGATCTGATACCAATCTTGGCATCAGTATCGCTGCGACTGGAATATTGCCAGGAACGAATCATCATTTGCCGTGAAAGGACTTGGAATTTGATACCGGTTTAGGCATCAGCATCGCTGCAACTGGGATATTGCCAGGAGCGAATCATCATTTGCCTCTGTCGATGTTGAACAAAGGTGGCTTAGTAAACAGGGTTAAGGGTCCTGTCGGCTAAGGCTTTTGACTTCATGAGCCGTAAGGGTCTCACAAAGGTATTTCTCCCTACAAGTCGTGAGGATCTTGTAGGTGTGTTTTCTCCTTGGGAATCGTGAGGATTCCTAAGTGCATGTTCTCTTGTAAGTCGTAAGGATCTTACAAAAGGGTTTTCTCCTTATAAGTCGATAGGACTTACAAGTGTTGTTTGCTGTACAAGCATATCCCTAGTCACGGATGGGAATTTGTTAGGGAAATATTTATTCGTGCCCGTGGATTGTATACAAGGGTCAATATGAGCCGCTTGTAGGGCAATATCGAAGGTTATGGGGGTCGCTTAAGAACAGGTTAAGGATTCTGTAACTTAAGACTTTCAAATCTTATGAGCCGTGAGGGTCCCATAAAAGAGTTCTCCTTACGAGTCGTGAGGATCTCGTAAGTGTATTTTCTGCTTAGGAATCGTGAGCATCCCTAAGTGTGTTGCTCCCTTGTGAGTCGTAAGGATCTCACGTGGGTGGTTTCTCCTTATAAGGTCGAGAGGACCCTGTAAGTGTCTTTTAACGAGGTTGCGTCCTTTCGGGTTTTCACAAACACTCGCCGGTAGCCCTGCTGTTTTTACTCACGGAGCCCTTTCGGGTTTTCATCCGTGCCCATTTTGCTTATGGGCATACCGTTTTCCGTTTTTTTTTATTCTTTTTTTTTTAACGAGGTTGCGCCCTTTCGGGTTTTCACAAGACTCATCGGTAGCCCTGCTGTTTTTACTCACGGAGCCCTTTCGGGTTTTCATCCGTGACCATTTTGCTTATGGACATACCGTTTTTTTTTGTTTTTTTTCGTTTTTTTTTTACCACGCCAGCCTGAGGATGCCGCGGGTTGATAGTAGTTTAACGACGTTTCAGTCATTTGCAAGTTTTAGGACATTGCGATCCATCGTTAGTTTAGGGACGTTTCGGTCCGACGCCAGTTTTAGGACATAGTGGTCCACCGTCGCCGTATTTGAGGCGACTATCTAGTTTACTGACTTTTCGGTCTATGGGGCTTTCTCTATGAAAGAGCACGATGCCCCCGGCATGTCCATCTTTTTCGGAGCATGTGGTTGTGGCGGGCTCACCTTCCAGTTGTCAAACAACGCGAATTTGCCCTGTTGGTATTCATCCTCAATCCAACCTTTGAAGACATAGCAATTTTCGAGTGGGTGACCCATTACTCTGTGGTAGGGACAATAGTTAGGATTGTCAATGTCACCTGGCTGCAACGGACGTTTTGGATCCGGCAGAGTGATGAGCTCGCTGCGCACCGCTAGCTCGAACAGTCTCTTTGTTTTATCTCTGGGAAACGAGTAAGGACGTTTCAACTTCTCATTGAGGTATCGCGGCTTGTTGTTTTGACGACCAAACGGTTTCGGGTCACTCGGCTGTTGTTGAGCATTGGCGACGGAGGTCGCTTTTCCATTACCCTTATCCCTTTTGTTCGATCCCTTGTTTGCGGGTCCGAGATTCTTTTCGGGTAGCGTGCGATTGCGCAGCTGAACGTTCTCGCAGCTCTTCTTTTCTTCCTCTTTTCCTGAGGTGGATTCTTTGAAGGGAGGGCTGAGAGTCATTCCTTCTTCAGAATTGCTCCCGAAGGTGAAAGCTTGTGATCTTCTGCCGTCAACCATGTAACCGTTGCCGGCAGTTTTCATATGCTCATTTGTCGTGTTCTGTTTCCGACGAGCTTCACGCTTCAATCGTTGAACGTGCTGCCGGTGAGCAACGTATCCCTGCCACCAGTTTTTAAAAGCATTGCATTCTTCAGTAGGGTGTGCAATCTTCTGATGATATAAGTAGAAGTTAAGATGCATGTCCGCTTCATCAAGATATATATCGGTGGGAGAATTTCCTCTGAAAGAGGGGAACTTCATTCCCATCGATATGGCTTTGGCGAATCTTTTCCTCATCTTGAATCTGCTTTTATTTGCGGCGGATGTACTTTGCTCCGGTGGGAGTGTTTCGACCCTTTCATCTAGTCGTCGGCGTTTGGCCTTTTCAAATATGGCCATCTCACGCTCCCAGTCGGCTTTACTTTTCAGACGAATCTCATTCAGGAAGGCATCGATCATCTCGTCTGACGGCCACAGAAGTTCTGGTTCAGGATCCGCCCCCGGTTTCTCGGTGCAAGGAGCCTCTTTATCATCTATCAATGAGTGAGAGACCACATGACAACTTGCTACGTAGTCCTCAGATTCATCTGATGAGTCTTCTCCATCATTTCCGTCCTCGAGGACGTGGCTGAGGAACTCTTGGAGCGTGATTGGAATCCGTGCCTTCTGGTCATACTCTTCCAGCGCGTCAATCTGTTTCTGCAAATCCGTGCGCTTATCGCCAGGCTTCACGGGCTTCTTGGATTTCTCATTCTTTTACAAAGATTTCGACGGCTGGGTGTGAATGCTTTGGCTATCACCACCGATATTTGGAATTGGGCGCGGCTTCAGCATCCCCTTGATGATCTCAGGTTCCAACGGGTTCTTCCATCTAATCGCCGGGCACGTCTGAAGATCTTTTAGCATCCTTTTGGTCTTGGCCGAAAGAGCCACCTCCCATGGAGCTTCCTCAACAAAAGAGCATGTTGCCCCCAGTGTGTTTGTCTTCTTAGGAGTGTGAGGCTGTGGCGGGTTCACCTTCCAGTTTTCGGATAACGCGAACTTGCCTTGTTGGTACTGATCTTCGATCCATCCCTTAAAGACGAAGCAATCTTCGATCGGGTGGCTTACCGTTTGGTGGTAAGGGCAATAATTGGGATTGTTGACATCGCCTGGCTGCAACGGACGTTTTGGATCCGGCAGATTGATGAGTCTGTTGCGCACTGCCAGTTCGAACAGTTTCCTCGTTTTATCCTGGGGAAACGAGTAAGGACGTCCCAGTCTCTCCTCGAGGGATGGGCATGGATGCATGTTGTTTTGGCTAACAACCGGCTTTAAGTTGCTCGGCCGCTGCTGAGTATTGGCAACGAAAGTTGCTTTCCCTTTGCCCTTTTCATTCCAAGGCTCTGTCTTTGAAGAGAAAGGCCTATGGCCCATCTGGTCCATTTGGGCCAGCTTGTCAATCAAGGCCTGGAATGTGGTCGGCTTGAAAAACATTATGAACTGGGAGATGGCCGCTTGAGGGTCAAGAGTGCCCACGAACATGCCTACTGCAGGAGCCCCTTCTATGCGTTGTTCGCATTTCGACCATAGGTTCCGCCATCGTGTTGCGTATTGGACCCACGTTTCGCCTGGCCTTATCCTGGCATTAATCAGTGCTGTTATCGGGGTGCGACCACTAGCACTCGCGAATCTCTGTGTAAACAGCAGCTCCATCTCCGTAAATGTCTTGATAGAGTCATTTGGGAGTTCAGAGTACCACTCAAATGCCGTTTCCGACAGGCTGCCAACAAACTGGCGGAGCAGCAATTTATCATCACCTCCGGTGTTGCCGCACATGGCTCTAAATTGAGCGACGTGCTGATGCGGATTTCCCGTCCCCTTATATACGTGAAACTTAGGGATCGTATATCCCGACAGGTAACTAATTTGGTCGTACCAGCCCGGGTAGGATCGTCCGGTTCTAGCAATTTGCCCAGCCGCTTCATTTGCCTGGTGAGCTCGTATATGCTGAGCTATATGGTCATCCAGTGCGGCCTTGTAAATGGTTTCTTCCTTGGCTGCTGAAAGAGCCGGAGGAGGATTCGATGTCTCTCCTTTGTCATCTTCAAGGACAATCGGAGGATCTTCAGCAGGAGGATCTTGCTGGATCATCATCCCTACCATATCTTGGAAGAGAAACGCCATTTGTTTTATGTTAGCCGCTTGCTCTACGGCTTCTTTGTCCTTCTTTTCGAGTACTCTGCATAAGAAATCAGCATCAGTCTCTTGTTCGTGACGCTGCTCTGATGATGCATCTAGGCTTTCTTTTGGCCCGGTAAGTGCGGCCATTGCAGTCATCATCTCCTGAAGCTTCTGTTGCTACTCCTGGGCTTTCGTTACGGATCGGGTGAGCGGTCGGTGACCCGTCGAAGCACGACTTTCCTCCTTTCCAGAAGCCATATAAACAGTGTGCACCACCATGCCCCCAGACTTGGGGTGTTTGTGCTCAGCGCGTTTACGGTTCGCCATGTTCACAGGGGCTTTTTGCGGCCTCCTTTTCTTTTGAGTGGTTGAAGTTGAGGGGGCCGTTGTAGTGGGCGCCCAAGTAGCCGTTGATTTTTGTGGCTTGACGGAGTAATCCTTCCCCTGCCGAACCTTCATCGTTTTCTGTCGGCGGAGATAGTCTTGATCAATCACCGAATCCTGGATCTGTCGCCAGACCTTGTAAATTTTAGAGGGTAGCCGTTGAGGGGGATGCTCCAGCTTCTTCTCTGGAGTATTCTCCACAGGTGAAGGAGTTCGCTTCAACACCGCAGTAGGAGAGTTTCTGCGCACCGTGTTCAGCAATTCAAAGCTGTTCCCGGTTGGAACAACAGCCTCGATCCCCACCATCGGAGCTGGTGGCGTAAATCCAGAGGGGGAGTTGTCCCCAGCCTTCCTTACTCGGCGCCAGTAGCGACGTCGAGCGTGTCGTGTGGATGGAGTTGTTTCAACCGTAGGAGTGACCTCCTCATGCCCCCTGCTTTGGGGAGAGACCGTTATTGGTGCTAGCCCGTCGAAGACTGACACCCGTTGAGAAGCAATGTCTAATCTGTCAAAGATAGACCTCTGGACAGAGGAAGCAACTTTGAGGACCTCGCCTAGAGCAGAAGCCGGAATGGCCAGCCTTGTAAAAACTGACTTCTTGGAAGGAGGAGCATTTCCAGTGATTTCGTCCGCTTGAGCCGGGATAGCTATCCGCTTTGGGATGGCAGCTTCGGGTATCGCGGGTTTGCAGACGTTCTGACCCAGTCTGTTGAAAACTGAGGTATTGAAGCTGGGCGACCCGTTGAGAGGGGTCGCGGCAGTGGTAAGCCGATCAAAGACCGACTTCTTTTGGGCTTCTTGCAACGTCATTGTGGCATTGAAGCTCAACGGTGGGAGCATGGTCCCGAAGAATAATCCAGTGGTGGCCTGAGTTACCTGCTCCACTGGCATCTTGAAAAGGGAGGCCGCTTGGGGCCCATAAGTCACTCCTCCAGTAGGGACCGAGCGAGAGTTGCAGTTGCAGGCAGTGCAGTTTGAAGCCATTGATCTTCTGTTTTCTGCACGGAGCAAGACACCAAATCTTAGTATCTTGAATCCACTAACAACCACAGCAAACCGCGATTCGTTCGCGAACACGACACACGAAGTGTGGAGTGGAAAGAGGAAAAGGTCCCACCGGGCGTGCCAGAATCTGTTCCCCTCCGAATGGCGGCCGAGACATGGACTGCCTCGCCTGAGATTCGGGGCAGATGCTATTTGGTGCTATCCGTCCACCTCTCCGAAGATGCCAAGTTGATTTATGGCACCATGTATCGAAGGTTTAAACGGATGCGGCCGATGTAGCAGACTTCATCAGATTCCCCCTCGTTTGAGGGGTTTTTGATTGTGGGGACGCTCTTCCCTGCAGGCGCAAGCCCCTGCAGTTAATTACGCTACCGCATCGCGGTAACAACTTTCTCCTTCTCCAGATGGTCACTTCGTGTCGTGGGTGTTTGTTTTATGTTTGGTTGCCCGTGGATTGTATACGGAGACCGATTTATGTTGTCGCCCGTAGGACGCGGATTAGTCTAAATCCGTATTTTCTTAGATTTGGGTTTGGGGTTTTGGTCTAAGGATACGTTAGCCGTATTTGAGGCTAAGATCAACTTAAACGTTTGTTAAGGATACGTTAGTCCAGTTTGAGACTAAGATCAACTTAACGGGATCGTTTAGATCCGACAAAAGAGCGTTTGGGCTCTATTGTTCCAGTTTAGGGACATAGTGGCCCATTAAATGTATGGCCGCCGGGACCCGTCACCTCTCTGACGACGTTGAAGGATTACAACGACAGGTGTCAGAGGAGTTCGGAGATGTACCCTTGAACCAAAGTCGATTGGGGGATCTATAGTCCAATTTGGGACTAAAGTCTGTTTGAAGGTTTAAGGATACGTTAGCCATATTTGAGGCTAAGATCAACTTAAACGTTTGTTAAGGATACGTTAGTCCAGTTTGAGACTAAGATCAACTTAACGGGATCGTTTAGATCCGACAAAAGAGCGTTTAGGCTCTATTGTTCCAGTTTAGGGACATGGTGGTCCATTGCCAGTTTAGGGACATGGTGGTCCATGTTCCAATTTAGGGACATAGTGGTCCATTGGTAGTTTAAGGACATTACGGTCCATAGGTAGTTTAAGGACATTGCGGTCCATAGGTAGTTTAAGGACGCATAAGTCCATGGGTTTAAGGACCCCACAGTCCATATGGGTGTGTTTAAGGACGCATTAGTCCGTTAGTTTAAGGGCGCATAAGTCCGCGGGTTTAAGGACCCCACAGTCCGTATCTTGGTTTAAGGACGCATAAGTCCATGAGTTTAAGGACCCCACAGTCCGTGTTGATGTGCGGTTGTCAGGACCCGTCACCTCTCTGAAGACGTTGAAGGATTACAACGACAAATATCAGAGGAGTTCAGAGATGTACCCTTGAACCAATGAGTTGGTTGAAAAAACAGATGTGCTCAGTTCAAGATGATTTTAGGACTTATGGCCAGTTTGGGCTAAGTCCAATTATGTTTGAAATATTGGCCCTTTGTTGGCTCATTGAAGGAGAGGCTTTGCCTCTAGAAACTTAGCCAATTGGGCTAAAGCTGGTGTTAAACACTAAAGACCAACAGTGTTGAACACTGGAATTATGATTAGAAAGTTAGTGTTTAACACTAAAAGATAATCAGTGTTAAACACTAGCAACGGGCTTTCAAATTAATGTTAAACACTAAAGCAAATCAGTGTTAAACACTGGTAGCATAGATTTCAAATTAGTGTTAAACACCAAAGCAAATCAGTGTTAAACACCGGGAACAGAGTTTTCACATTAGTGTTAATCACTAAGAAAATCAGTGTTAAACACTGCAAATAGAGTTTTCCAAATTAGTGTTAAACACTAAGAAAATCAGTGTTAAACACTGCAGATAGAGTTTTCCAATTAGTGTTAAACACTAAGGAAATCAGTGTTAAACACTGCAGAGAGAGTTTTCCAATTAGTGTTAAACACTAAGGAGGGAGGGGTCACGTGCGGACACGTGAGAGTACCCTGATTTCCCTTATTTTATTCTGCAGGTAAGTGTTTAACACTTTTAATTCTGACGGCCATCACGTGTGAGCACGTGATGGAGGCCCCCGCTCTGGTCTGTTAGAATGCTCATTAGGGGTCACGTGGTGACACGTGAGGGCGCTCTAAATGTGAAGCCAGATCTCCTTTGTTTTATCCTCAAATTTGCGAATAAGTGTTAAACACTTTTCATCTTTATTTTAGAGCATCACGTGTTGGCACGTGATGGGGGTTTATGCATCGAATATTACAGCGCTTGCTGAGGGGTCACGTGGGGACACGTGAGAGCGCCCAAAGCTTCTTTTCTTTTGTTTTGCCATTAAGTGTTAAACACTTTCATTTTTATTTTAGAGCATCACGTGTTGGCACATGATGGGGATCTGTGCGCCAATTGTTAAAGCATTTGCTGAGGGGTCACGTGATAACACGTGAGAGCGCCCAAAGCTTTCATTTCTTTTGCTTTTTCTTTCTGCGTTTTGAGAGTCACGTGGGAGCACGTGACGTGATGCTTCAAAGTTCTTTGCAGGGGATCTTTTCAAAGGTCACGTGGGGGCACGTGACCCTAGTTCTTTTCATGAACAGAGATCTTTTAAGAATTGAATTCTTCGTAGGGTTAAACCCTAATTATGATTTTGGAGGAATTAAATTCCTATTGTGAAAGAATTAAATTCTTATTTAGGATAAAACCCTGATTTCTTTTTAAAGGAATTAAATTCCCAGATATGTAAAAGAATTAAATTCTTGATTAGGGTTAAACCCCAGTTTCATTTTAGGAGGAATTAAATTCCTGTGAGTTTGGGAGAATTAAATTCTCAAAACTCAATTCCCCTTCTAAATTTAGGATCTGCATGGCAGGATCTCGACCCTATGAGAATTAAATTCTCATCCTATGGGGAGATGTGCTCTATACAGATCTTCAACTAGAAGAAGAACTAAGTTCTTTTCTTTAAATAAGAGTTAAACTCTTTTGAGAATTAAATTCTCTTTTGAAGTCTCTCTTTTCTTACCTAGAGTTTTTCTTTTGCAGAGAATTAAATTCTCCTCTCTTTGCTTTTTTTTCTCTTGAGAATTAAATTCTCCTCCCTCTGTTTTTCTCTCAAAAAGTCGATCCCCCATTTTCTCTTCTTTTCTTGGCTCCTATTTATAGGAGAAGGAAGAGAATCAATTTGTTTAGCAAATCTCTCATTAAGAGATTTGATTTGTATGTTGAGAGATTTGATTTATATTTATCATTCATCTGTGCCTTTAGATTGTTAAGTGAATTTTATTCACCATTGGATTTTAAATCCAAAGATATCCCTTTGTTATCTCGGTTAGATTTAGGGGGGAAATCTTTCCAAGTCCAAGATTATTCCATAAATTGGTGATTTTTAATCACCCTTGGATCTTTAATCCAACGGTCCCCATAAACCTTTTCCATTTGGAAAGATTTAGAGACTTTTAGAATTTAATTCTATTAACTGTAGGGCTTTCGGAACCAGTCACGTGCTGACACGTGACCCTTGGTCACGTGTGAGCACGTGACCCCCAATTGAGTTCTTTTACGACCGCTTGTTTATGTTGTTGTTTTAACCATCACGTGTCAACACGTGACCATTGGTCACGTGTGAGCACGTGATACCTCGTTGAGGTACTTTCTGATTTTTAATCAGGGAACAGATTTTAAAATTTAATTCTATTCATTATTTTAGAGGCCTTAAGAGCCCATCACGTGTCTGCACATGACCCATGGTCACGTGTGAGCACGTGATGCCCCATTGGGGTCTTTTCTGAGTTTTTCTTACATCTTCTAACTCCTCCAGCGGGTTCTTAAAGGTCCATCACGTGTGGACACGAGATACCTCATAACTTTTGATCCCGGATGAATTATGAGGCCCATAATATATCAAATCGAAGGGTTTTTCGAGATGCTTCCAATACCATCAGAATTTAATAGTTCCTCCTTTGGGAACTTATCAAAATACAGGCCGGAAGATATTGGTTCGCATTTCCTTAAGCGTATCGCTTCCATTTGATACCTTGGACTCTTCTGCGCAGAAATTTTCGGCGGGAACAATTACCACTCCCACTTCACCTTTGTATTTCTCCAGGACACTCCGTATCACTACGAAGATCCACAGTTTTTTGATACTCCATCGTATGGTTATATACGAACTCGAAAGGAACTTGTTCCAGTTCGGGGATGGATTCTGGTTCAGGAGAAATAGGAATAAGGTTTATTCGGTCGTCTTTTATCTTCACCTTCTCTCGCATTGCGAGTGCTCCTAGGATTAGGACAGTACACCCATTATGCTTATTGGATAGTCTTCTTCCAAACCATAGGCTGGTGCCGAACGGTAGGGAAGGAAGAAAACCATTTGGCCTAAAGGGGGTGTGCAGAAGGTAACGACTAAAGACATATAAAGGGATTTGGAGAGGTGGCAAAGAAATATACGGTTACAGTTGTGAATCTGGATAATGGAAGAGGCATTACTAGGAATACCAGGATACCCCTACGAAACATTTCAATGTTTCAGTTTCACTGCGTACTGTTAAAAGAAAACTGATTTCCCAATCGGCCCTTGCTCTAGGGTATGTATTTACCAGTTTTGATTCTCACATCTATATGGTTTTACAGATGATGAGTGGGAGTAAGTTATTGGGAATTAGGTGATCATCCTCATTATATCGGAATTCATTGTAATTGGTAATATTTGAGGAAATCACCTGGGCTGTTTGCCGGACGGCAAATATTTGGTTTTGAATATCCGCTGTTATGCACCAATTTCAAATTGATATATCTGTACGTCTATTTTTATAGAGCGAGATATACTTTTTTGAAATTATGCTTATGACATTTACCTATATCAGTAGATGGTTAGGTAAGGAGCATTAAACATCGGTGTAATTCTTCATAACCATAAGTACAGTTTTCAACCTACGACACACAGGGAATGAGTTATTAGACTCAAGGGACTTATACAGAGTATTGTATGTTGTCCAGTGTCCATTAGGACAGAGGGGTTGGTCTTCGTACTATATTCGGTTTACTTATGACTTCTCCAGTTTTTAGACATGTGTTTCGTAGAAATGCAGGGTCTGAGTTTTGAGAAGTTATAGGTATAAGAGTAAAGTAGAGAACCAGATATTGCAAGTATCGGGATTCTTCAAGGTGATCGAAGATGCAGATACTTGTGTATGGTATTCAGTTGGTAGTAATGATTAAGAGAACTTGCTTCTCTTTCAGGTTACTCATAATTGGAAGTACTCCTAAGTTGAGTAATGTTGATCGGCCTCTCTCCATTTTGTTGACATGCACTGGAGATAGCTGCATAATTTGAATCTGGTTCAATTAAATCAGTGCCTCTGTTTCTATATTGGATATAGAACAGTTCATATCTTAACGATGTTAAGGTACGGGGAGTTGTCCGGCTTATGCTTAAAACCAGACTCTGGATAACTCAAGGCACGTTTCTGTAATGGCTGTTTGTGGGTTGACCCAGGCTATGACGAGGGTTGATTTTCTACCATTTGGAAGATCAATAGTGATATTGTTCTTGACTCGCCACAGTTTTGACAAAAATGGAATTTTTCAGAAAACAGTAGTGGGAGTATGGTAGAACTGGAAGTGATTCCAGAACCACAAACGATTACGGAAAATTTGATGAGAACCTAAAAATTCAATCTGATTTGACATTCCATTGGCCACTCCGCAGATATGGTGGGTAACCTCAGGCACTCGAGAGGTACTTCGGTATGCTCAAAGACGGTGACAGGGGGGTTCTTGTTTACCCAGACTTGACACTACTGTTGTTCCAGGCTATGAGACCCGGCAGGAGGATGAATATAGCGTCGTTCTAAACTAGCTTTAGAAGTGCACGTGTATATGACTCTTCCAGAGAGATGTCGTAGTCAGTGGGAGCAGCGGAAGCATAGTGGACAGGTAGCTTATGTCTATTTATAGACTAAAGCAGATATAGCGGAGATAGATCATCTATTTCTGATGTGACAGTCATAGGTTTGACTTCATCAGAATAGGGGATGGATCTGTTAAGAAGGTAGTAGGGTGTGATGTCCTGGTATTTGGATGACATACACAGAGTGGGAAGTGAAATTCCTATACCGCGATCGGTTTTACTGTGGTTGTCACACAGTGGTTTCTCCACATAGGATATGGATATTATATCAGATATTCTGGTTACTAGATCTATGGTTTTAGATCTAGATTTGGGTAGTTTCCCAATCTGGGTACTTTGACAGCATTCTAAAAGTGTTTTAGAATGGACGACTCCTGGCACGGTAGTGTACCTGCAGGTGATGGAGTCACCCTCTCTGAAGGTGTCTTACAGACTAAAGGGGAGAGCGATGTGCATGATTGGCAGATCCCTTGCTTAGGCAATTGAGTCA
This sequence comes from Agapanthus africanus, assembly GCA_030015575.1. Classification (NCBI taxonomy): domain Eukaryota; kingdom Viridiplantae; phylum Streptophyta; class Magnoliopsida; order Asparagales; family Amaryllidaceae; genus Agapanthus; species Agapanthus africanus. The sequence goes on from CM057341.1 coordinate 766,959,371, forward strand.
ATCATGAGATGTCAAGTACCACACCAGATGTTATTCTTCCTCGAGATACAATAAGTTGATATTAATCCAATCCTGGAGAAACATTCGGAAGCAGTTTTAGAACATAAGTGGATATTCTACGGATATGATAACGACAGCCTCATTCAGTGAGACAGTTATCATTCCAGGCTTCCAAGGTGACCTAGACGACAGAGTGACTGTCAGAGTTATAGTTTTCCCTCTGACGAGGGGCCGTATTTTGGACAGGTGGTTCAAGCGGATACTGAGGGAGGCATGGCGCAGGATACCGATTAAGTTCAGTTGACGATACAGTCTAAGAAGTTTGGATTTGGAGTTCATTTATGAGCTAGACCCTATCAGATATCCAGACACATTCTAAGACAGGTATTGCTCATTTCGGGAGATGGGTTTCTCCGCGAACTTGAGATAAAGAGAGACATGGAAACATGGAAAGAAACATCAGAGCGGATCCACTCACTGAGGTTATTCCTCGAACGCAATAGTTTCGCAAACGAGCTTTGTGAAACTGATTAGTAGAGGAGTTGGGTGTTCGGTATCACACGGGCTGTGAGCATGCGACATCGCAATAATTAGGCTTGAGTGCAAGTGGGAGATTGTTGGATATAGTGCCCTTAGAGTCAATTATTGGATCACAGGCACGTGATTGCAATGATTGAGGGAGGACCTATACCGGTAGGACAGTCTTACTCAAGATGATAGTATGCTATCTGGTTTATCTTTATCATCGTGTACTGCTTCAGGTGACCTTACAGGTCACTATTGCACGTTGAAAGAGCCCTTAGGATTCTTGCTTGACGGCCAGCAGTATGATGGCGATCATATACGTGGGAGCTGGGGTCTATAAGCACATCCTTAAAAGGTCCCTAGTCGTGGGAGTTTTCGAGACAGGGCATCGATACTCCAGAGTAGACTAGTGTATACAGTCGAGACCCCGACGAAGGGCGGTGGCCGGTCTCACAAGCCACTGGTGTCAGTTGGTTCACCTAAGATGTATACAGGTGCTCATTGGGTTATTAGTACACCGGACATGACTCGCCGGGAACATGCTAGTTGGGATTATACCAGACGTCAGATAGCAGTTCCCTGGTGACATGTGTACAGGTTAGTTCATTGACCTGAGATCGTCATTTGTCTCGTGTAGTTCCCACTGTGCTTTGATTACTACCCTACCACGGCTCAAAGGAGTCGTGCAAACAGGTTTTAGTTGGGTACAGTCCCGAGCCACATGGAGGCAGTGAGCGGATCGGCAGGGGTTTCGTCTCTCCCGGTATTGGGGGTGAGATCGCGCTGTGTCTAGGAGAGCCATTACACAAGGCCCTCGGCCGAGGCAGGAGATTTACTGGTAGGTATTCCAGTAGTATCTTAGGGTGTTCTGGGCTACACTCCGACACGATTTGTTCCGCTTATGGGGGTCTGACTTTTACCAACACCCTAGGCCCGCCATGCGATACTCATAGACGAACGGACCGGACTGTACGGATATTGTCACTGACAAGCTCAGTAGGGTGTCAGAATGAGTTCGCTCATCGACGTCCCTTTTGGTCAATACCTGGTAGCCCGTTACGTATGGCTAATACCTCTGACGTGCTAATGGTTAAATCCACAGCCAAAGTATTGACGAGTCTTTAGAGTCCCCCACAGACAGTTTCTCAAGTTTCGGGAGAAACGCTGTAGAGGCCGTATGGAGATATGGTAGAGTTCGATCATATACGTGCGGTATTGCACGGATCATGATCGGACGGATAATACTAGCGAGCTTTGGTTTAAGCCGAATCCCAGTATTGTACAGTGTAGATTTTGTCTCATTGCATTTGTATTCGGTCGCAATACAAATGCGTGTATGTATATACGGTCGCGGGGTTTTCCTGTAATTTATTACGGGATCAGTTTTTTGAAGTTGCCAGTTTGCATTCCGTTTCAGCCAGTTTTCCTTTCTTCCTTTCATTGGCTGATTATTGATGGAGGGGCTAATTTGCATATTTGCAAATTAGCAATTGTGGAGGGGTTATTTGTGAAATGGTGGCATCATGATGGTTATAGCATCATGATATTCTTTTTGCATCACTTCCTTTGCATTTATGAGATTGGATTAGTATTTGATGGTGGTGTGACAATTATATCTCTTTATCATCAAAACCTTTTATTATGGTCACCATCTTATGCTCACCCCCCTTTGATACCTTTTTTCCTCCACATTCTTGATGAGGGACGGCCACTACTAGGGGATGAGGAGAGAATGATTTTTGTGGCGTTGGAAAATTCTTCTTCTCATTTTAGTTTACACCAAAGTTCCAAAAGCTCATTTTTCCTCTTGTTCATTATTCTCCACTTCCATCATGGCAACTTCTCAACCCCAATGAGGCAAAGCTTACTACACTTAGCCTACAACATCCTTGGGCACGTCGACTCGCCAACTTCGTGCTCGAGTTGCCTCGGTCCAGAGGTGGGAGCCCGTAAAAGAACCCGACGATGTGGTGCCCGTTCCGACGAGGAGATGAAGACCGGAGATTCCGCGAGGAGATCGGAGTGGAGGCCGAAGACCGAAGAACACGGATCGCTCGGTATAGCATTCTACCCTTTCTCTTGTTAGCTAGGTATATGTTAATAGTTCGATCCGGGTTTTTAGGATGCGGTAGTGCCGGTTTAAAGTCAAGAAATTTTTTCATTTCCGCATTTTGGCCTCGGATAGACGGCCGGGGCGCTACCGTAGTCCTACAATAATTAATTGTAAAAAGAATGTGTATATCAATAATATAACATTCTAAATCAACATGCATACACTATAGGGTATATAAACATACTCGCAGGTGCGGTGGTGGCCTCTGCCCGAGATGTGGAGGCACCAACTACCGCTAGACAATTAAAAAATGATTATCTAAGTACATAAGAGCAAAAAGAATGTATGTATATTTATGATATAGCATTCTAAATCAATATGCATGCACTATAGCATATATAAACATACCTGGAGGTGCGGGAGTGGCCTCTGCCTCTGATGTGGATGCACCACCAACTGCTAGACAATCAAACATTGACCATATAAGTAATTTTGACATAAATATGCATGTATATCTATAACATTACATTCAAAATGAATATGCATGCAATATACCTGGAGGTGTTGCAAAGTACACACGGATGGAGGCATCCGAAGGGGTCTCCGATCGGGGTGCAAGACCGGCCCTCTGAAGCTCCCTACGTAGCTCTCCGGGAGGCATAACCGCTCTGCCTCTATCGGTGCCGCGACTGGTGCTCATGCCGCCCCTCGCTGCTCCGGTCGTTGTCATCAAATCTAGACAAGAGTACAATCATTACATATGCATGCTATATATGTATAGATCGTAAAATGTGAAGTAATAATATAACATTACTGATAATCTTTTTCGTTTCGTGGACGTATTAGACATATCTACTTGGATTTCATCATCGATATCATTTCTAACCCACGTAACTTCATGATCAGCCGAAGACAACCCGTCTTTTGAAATAAACAGTCGGAGCACTCTAAGTCTTCTCTCTTCTTCATACTCATCGTTGTTCTCGAATTCTAGGACATCGTAAACATCCCTGGGTTTCCAACGGCATACGACACTCCATCCCGGATGCTTCAAGCACTGTGAGTAGTATACTTGGAACGCTTGGTTCGGAAAAATAAACGGATCGTCATGACCGTAAAATCGAAGTATGTTCACACTGGTCAATCCATATTCATCTTTCCAAGTCCCGAGATTGTTTCTCCACTTATCCATATCGGTTCGTGTATCGTACCGAGTACACTGAAATATATAAAATGGTTCTGATCGTCCGGGATATTGGATGCCAAGTATGCAATTTAAGTATCCATAATAAAGCACACCATCTGATCCTACCGTCGCAATCCCACTATTCTGAGTGGTTCGAGATGTTTCTATGTCATTAACTTCGAATTTGTATCCAAGGACACCGAATCCTTATAATATGCAACCTCCATACTAGGAAACTGAGCTAAATATCTTGAATCACTCTCTAATGATGCAGACAAGTTCAGATCGTGGATCTGACAAAATAAATTTTACGACAAATACATAACGATATAAGTTTAGATTAAGACTGGTAGCAATAACATGTTATTCGAATGACTTACATGATCTGCCAATCCAATCGTAAAAATTATCCTGATGATATTTTTCCAATCGTTCATCATTCCAATCAGGATGCCCCTCACGTACCTCGTTAAAATGAATTATGTTCTGAACAATAAATTATGACATTAATATTATATCATTTCATACACACACAAACACAAATATAATAATTAATCCAAAAAAACGTACTCTCTAATTTCTTCAAGACATGCGCTATTTAGGAGAATAAACCGATATATCTTGTTGATAAACATAGTGTCTACTCTCTTATAATCAGCTTTACCATAAAACCCGTCCTGAATTTTTCGAGGCCGATTAAATTTCGTCTTAATGTTCTCGTCCAGACAGCGGGAACAAAATATGGTTGCTTCATCTAGAAGATAATCTTGCATGATAGAACCCTCTGGTCGATTTCTATTGCGTATATACTTTTTTAGAGTGTAGAGACGCCTAAATAAAAATATGTTAAATAAATAAATATAGGCATATAGGACAACAATAATTTTACAAATTGCGCGATACGAAAAATTCCACGTACCTTTCGACGGGATATATCCATCGATATTGTACCGGTCCGGCTAACTTAGCCTTAGTTGCAAGATGAACCGTCAGGTGTATTATGATATCGAAGAATGACGGTGGGAAAATACGCTCAAACTTACAAAGTATCAACGAAATAGAATTTTCTAGTTTCTCCAGCGTCACAACATCCAGGATTTAGCGCATAATTCTCTAAAAAAGCAACATAGGTCATTGATTACTTGACCAACCGATTTGGGAAGGGAAGTCCTGAGGGATAATGGGAGAAGGTGCTCCATAATAATATGGTGATTATGACTTTTCAGCCCATCGATCTTGCCTTTCACAATTTTTATCTTCTTACTAAATAATCCTAAGAAACCTGTGGGAACTTTCAAATCATGCAACACATGCATGAATCTTTTCTTCTCCGGTTGTGACAAATGATACGCGGCATTGGGAAGTACAAATTTGCTTGGTTTACCCACTATCGGTTTAGGATGCAATTCACTTCTAATTTCCCAGTCCTGAAGATCCATCCGAGTATGGAGATTGTCTTTCGATTTTCCATCTTTACAAAGAAGCAAGTTGAGTATGTGCTCGGATACTCCCTTCTCTATGTGCATGACGTCCAGACAATGATGCACTAAATTTGTTGATCAGTACAGAAGCTCGAAGAAAATGCTTAATTTATTCCAGAATGGTGATTTGACCTGTTTTGTCGGATCTATTCCGAAGGTCGCATTATTGTAACCATCCCACTGAGCAGTCACGTCCTCTCCGAACAATGGGGCTGGAGGTCCAATAAACTCCTGATGACCATCAAAATGAACAGTGTCTAACCTGTAGGGATGGTCCAGTGGCAGGAAACGTCGATGGCCGCATTAACAAACCTTACTGCTAAAATTCAAGAATTTCGATATAGTATATTGATGGCAATAAGGGCATACTTTGTGACTATGTACGGACCAACCTGATAGTATTCCATACGCAGGAAAGTCATTAATTGTCCACATTAAAACTACACGCGGTATGAAGGTTGTATTTGTGTTTGCATCGTAAGTCTCTACACCACCAATAAATAAAGATTTTAACTCATCGATCAGAGTTCGGAGAGACGTCGATATTGTTTCTCGGTGAGTTTGGTCCGTTGATAAGAAGAGGCATCATAAAGTATGATTAAATCATAACCAACCAAGACGGCAGATTATAAACTATCATTATAACGGGCCATGTGTTGTGGCTTCCAGCCATATAGTTGAATGAGCAAAAGTCGTCACTAGAGAGTCTGAGCCTGACATTACGAAGATCGCTACTGAATATTTCATGTCGCTTATCGAAATCCTTCCAGCCATATAGTTGAATGGGCAGAATCCATTACACATGTGTATTTTTTTATATTGGTTTTCTAGGCATCTAATACATGACGAATCCCCCTGAACTTTCAATTTCTTGTACAAAACTCCCGTTTGGTTTGATTTGTAAAGTTTTTTTGCGATTAGTCCTTTCGTTGTCTCGTGCTCATTTTAGATCATGTGTATTTTTTTATATTGGTTTTCTAAACATCTAACTCATCACGAAGACCCCTGAACTTTCAATTTCTTGTACAAAACTCTCGTGTGGTTTGATTTGTAAAGTTTTTTTGCGATTAACCGATCATATGACCCCACATTGACCGATTCTTGTAGTTTTATCCTGAATTATCCATCCAAATCATATTTTATCAACTCTTTTTTCTCTAAATTGTGATTTAATCTCAAATTGAGACTTCTTCTCCAAATTCTCCAATCTAAAGTCTTGTTCTCCAAATTAAGCAAATTGCTCAATAAATGGCACTAAGAGTATGGTTTACTTTCAATGCATTTAGAGGATCCGTATTTTTATTAAAATAAGGTGTTAATTTAGTCAGATTTTATAGTAAATAGCCGCATGGGTTTTTGGTACGAGGAATTGAAAGTTCATGGGGGCTTCACGATGAGTTTGAACTATAAGATGGTTTTGGAAAACTCGAGTAAACCACAAAGTGGTTTATGTGAAACAAGCCTAAATACAATCTACTTTTTGATAAATTACATAGACTTGTTTATTAGTAAAAAGAAGATTTTCGCAGAAAATGGCATAGGCTATTAAATTGCAGAAAGCAAAAGATTGTGGTGCTTGTTTGCAAATGGCCGAGCTTAAGGTAATTATTTGCAATTAGTAAAATATTATTATATTTGTGTGATGATTCTCCAATGATTTTCACTAAAATATATTATATTTTGTGTGAAAACTACGGGAGAATCAAGGCATATTAGCGATATCAGCCCTTTTTCAAAAAACAAACAAGTGGGAAATGTCCGTTCTGTTTGCGATAAAACCACTAATAAATTTTATTATAAAAGCATGAGCTAATTATTTTTCTAAAAGAATAAGGCTCCCATATAGATAAGAACCTATATTCGGATTTGGATAGATAAGATAAATATCCCTACACGATGTGAGTCGAAAGTTGTCTCTTGCTGTCCATGGTCCAGAGAAAACGGGGGAAGGACGCAGTGCATGCGCGGGACAGATATTACTTCTTTACAATTCAATGAATACCAATGATCTTACGCAGTGCATACGCCCTCTTATTTTTTCCGACGATCGGCAACCATCATCTTCATCGTTATCATCTAAGATGTGGGTACACCAAATTTCATGTGATTCTACAACTTTTTCACCGTTGATTTAGTGGGTTCAAAATTAACGGTTTACTGACAATAGAACTTTTTATATTACAAAATCAACGGTGCAAAAGTTGTAGAATCACATGAAATTTGGTGTATTCACATCTTAGATAATAACGATGAAGATAATGGGTGCCGATTGTCGGAAAAAATGAGGAAGGGGGTACTTTTCGACACCATAGAAGGAAATTCCCTCCTATGGCCTCTTTCCTTATATATATATATATATATATATATATGAGAATAATGGAGAAAAGAGCCCATAGGTGGGGATTTCCTCCTATGGCGTCGAAAAAAATGCAACCCCACCATTTTTTTCGATGATCGGGATCGATCATCATCATCGTTATCATCTAAGATATGCATACAACAAATTTCATGTGATTCCATTACTTTTTCACCGTTGAATTAGCAATGTAAAAAGTTCTATTGTCGGTAAACCATTAATTTTGCACTAACTAAATCAACGATGAAAAAATGGTGTGATCACATGAAATTTGGTGTATCCAAATCTTAGATGATAAAGATAGAGATGAAGTATGCCGATCGTCGAAAAAAGTCGCGGAGGGTGCCTTTTTCCGACGCCATAGGAGGAAATGCCTTCCTACGGCACCCTTCCTCCATTAAAAACCCCCTCCTCCATTAAAAAAAACCCCTCTCTTTGTGTGTGTGTGTGTGTAAAGAACTAGAAGAACGTTTATATATATTTTATTTATGAGTGTACACAGGATTTTGATATAACTGAGTTCCAACAATAATACCCAAGTATTTTTGAGATTTGTCCCATCTTATATCTTATACCCATATACCCCTCATAGTTTTTCCAATATAAGATCATTTTAATCCATACATCTCCACACACCCCTCATGTGAGTGTGGTTGTCACGTGGATTACACAACACTTGTAGAGATGGGTCTCTTAGAGACACTTTTTTGGTGCTTGTAGACCGCTTCTCTCGGAGGTATTGTTGAGACCCCGATCGATCTGGGCTCTGATACTATATATATATATATATATATATATATATATATATATATATATATATATATATATATATATATATGAGTGCACACGGGCTTTTGATATAAGTGGATTCCAACAATATATATATATATATATATATATATATATATATGTATATACACACACACGAGCTTTTCATATAAGTGGATTCCAACAATAAGACTCAAGTCCTTTTTAGGTTTGTCCCATCTTATATCTTATATCTTATATATACCCTTCATAGTTTTTCCAATGTGATTATTTTAATAGACACATCTCAACGCTTTATTCGAAAATAAATTGAATACAAAAATGACTATTGAGAAAAAACATCCACCCGATAAATTCGAACAGGGTAAATTACATTAAAATACCCTCAACCATCATGTACTTTCATTAAAATAGCTTAAAGTGTTTTATTACATTAAAATACCTTAATGTATGTTTTAAAATAAAAAATGGTTTCACTGAAATACCCTCGAAAGCAACACTCAAGGTAGTTTTACCATCATAAAAGAACTTTAAGATATTTTAGTGAAAACACGATGACTTAGGGTTATAATGTAATCTGCCAAATCAGACATTGTTATTTTTTATATCAGATACCAACATGATATTGGTGTTGGCGTATTCGAATCCAGATACAGATATTACTACGCGTACGGTGATAAAAAAGGCTAGGGATGGATACAGAAGCTAGGATTATTGCAACTTTATTTCCTACAGCCATGGTTTTTGTGTTAAGCTGTTCCTGCGGATCACGGTAAGAAAAAGGTGGTTGACAGGGTGGATACCAGGTGGAATTTGCTGGTTTTTTGGTGTGCCCGAAACTTTACCCACCTACAGCCAGCAGGACCATGTGAAGGGTGGGCCCCACACAAGGACAAAAAGGAGATTCGAAAACATAACGTTCATCTCAAAGCGCACCATAAAATCAACGGTAAATTGTCAAAAAGCCCCCGCCCTGCTTCAAACTTGTGTCGAAATCCCTTGGCTTTTTGCTCATGTTAAAAAACTCCTTTGCCCAATGAAAACCTCATTATACCAGTGGGCTGTAATATCTAAACAGTTGTCTGTAATATCCAAGCAGCTGCAGTTGCCTGTAATATCCAAACGGTTGAGAGAATACAATATCTAAATGAAATACAGCCCATGACCTTTTTTACAAAGATTTTGAACGGTAGGTTTTTCTCAACAAATTCGAAAATTTCAGGGTTTTCAGTCAGCTTCCAAGCGGGCCAGGAGCTGTTTGAAAATTTACCCTAAATTCAATGCACTCTTGATATTCTAATTTATTTGATTTTAGAGACAAAATTCATAAAAGAGTGTAAAGTATTTTGCAACAAGACTTGTATTTTTCATATTTATTACTGTTTTTATATTAGTAGTCATGATATGAAATTTATAGAATTGATACTGTTTGATGTTTGCTTGTATTACTGGATATAAAGTATCATAGGCTTACAAATGGTTGGAAAATGGTTGAAGACTACCAGTTATTTTTGGACACATTGGATTCCAAATAGTTGACTTCTCGGACATGAGCAATGGAGGGATTGATTGGTTGTGCATTCATGTAGACATGTAAGTTATTTGGAAAATTGTAAATTGTCAAAAAGCCATCGGCCAGTTTGGAAGTTGTATTCTCTCAACTATCTGGATATTACAGGTCATTACAACTGTAACGACAGTGTCCGTTTTGAAATAAATAAAATTATGTTTGAATTTAATCTTGTTGTTTTTGTTTTTAAATAATAAAAGAGAATTTTTAAATTTTGAAAAGATAAAATTGATTTGCCAGTATTTTAAAAGAGAAGAGAAGGAATTTATTTAATAAAAAAAGAATTATTATTTTAAATTTTATTAGATTTTGATAAAGGAGATTTTTGAAAAGAGAATCTTTAGAAAATGATTTTCAATAAAAAAATATTCATTAGTATTTTAAAGGAAAAGATTTTGTTTATCTTTAATTTAAAATATCTTTTGTTGGAGAAAATAATTTCTAAATCGGTTTTTGTATTTTTAAAAGATAGGAAAAGATTAAGAGATTTATTAAATTTTTTTTGAAAAAATAAGATTATTTATAAGTGTTTTTATGAGTTTAATTAGATTTCATTTTAATTAAAAATATTTTTTAAAAAACAAACCTATTTTTATGAAAACCTCTTTTTATACCGTTGGATATAATCTTATTTAATCTCAGCGCTTCATCTCAAAACCCTAATTCTTAGCCCTATAAGTAAATCTTTCCCCTATCCCTCTCTAATAATTTTTCATCACAACAAAAGTCTTTTTTGAGGCGCTGTAGGAATATCAACTCTATCGGGGTCTCGATCTATGAGTTAGGGCTTAAAAATGGCAAATTGATTTGTATATCGATTTGCACACTTTAGTAAGTTTCCCTATTTTGTATATTTATATTTTTCGGAAACTCTTATCAAATTTTCCTATTGAAATTATGTGACTATTGCATATTTTCATCATACAATATATATTCATGTTTTATGAAATTTTACAAGTTATGTCGATTTACTTTTCGCATGAGATACTTGAAACGTAATTACTACTGTATATGTGATTGATGCTTGCTTCATGTTACTGGTTAACTCTTATTTATAGAAATTTTATGTTTCATGTAGTAAATCTTTTTTGACATGGGGTAATTAGGGAATTCCAAACGGAATAGAGTCGTATATATCAAGAAGACGGTAAATACTATTGTATGCGGAACCAAGTGCCATATGGAACAAAGTGCCACGTCATGAGGGTAGGGCCACCTCTTGAATTCGTAGGGGCCATCTTTAGAATCCCCATATGATGTTCCGACATGACGAACGGAATATTCACGATATTGCATACCCTATTCTTGTTTTGATTCGTACAAGATAAAACATGGCTTTAAAAATATATCCGTCAATATCTTTTCACATGAGCTTACATTATTTTTTCTTGCTATTTACTGAGTTGATTTTGTTTTATTAATATCATGTTTTTATTACCTTTATTGGATTTTTGGAAAACTTACCGAGCATTAGTTCGTTGACCGGTATTTCGAATGTTTTCTCTTTTTCTTGAAATGTTCGTCAGATTCAACTTTAGGAGACGAAGTAGTGCTCGGTGAGGAGGACATATCAACCCAAGATCTTTCACACTTCCAGCCCTTTCCAAAGTATTGGTTCTCCTTTTGTTATCACTTTATGATATGTATCTTGTGTATACCTCATGTTTGAAGGCTCTTTATTTTTTATCGCTTGAAACTTATTACTTTGTTGTATATCTTGTTTAATAAATATTGTTATAAATTATTGCGATATAACTACTGCATGTACAGACGTTTAGTCTACCTATATCGGGAATGTGTGCTTCTTTATATAGATACGTCGTGGGCCTTGTCATGTCCTCACAACCCTAATATTTTAATATTTTTTCAACCATATTATTTTTTGGAAGCGGGACGTGACAACAACTGCATAGATATTACAGACATCTGCTTTGGATGTTACATGCAACTGGTATATAGCGGGTTTTGATTGAGCCCAAGATTTTTTAACAAGAGTAAAAGGCCTAGGGTTTTTTATACATGATTGAAGCAAGCCGGGAGCTTTTTGACAATTTACCCAAGAATATTCATAATGAACATATTTGGCAACAAGATTCCGAAAACCCTGTTTCGTCAAAGTTGAAACGAAACTGCGGTTTGCATACATGCACACCGTGGTTTCGTAAAATTGATATTTCACAAAGCTTAGGGTTGTTTGGCAACTCAGTTTCCCAATTATGGTTTCTATTTAAAGCAGTGTTTAAGAAAGAAAACATTTTGAAACTTTTAACAAAAATAGGGATTCGACTTTCGAGTCCTCAAAACTTTTTAAAACGGTTCGTGAAATTTTACTAGTTGCCAAATAATGCTCGGTTACAATTTTTGGATTTAGGCTCCAAAACCCACCCAATCATGATTTCAAAAACCTTAACTTTACTGCCAAACGAGACCTTAATCGATCATGGGTTGGTCTAGTTTGTAAATTTTAATTTTCCCTTTTTTTGCAACAGCCCGTAGGCTTTGGGGGAGGGGGTGGGCCTTTGTCACATGGGAACTTTCTCCACATGATTGGTCAAAACTGCTGTTTGGGAAATTTTAGTGCTTTTCAAATAAGGCTTGGTTACAATTTTTGGATTCATGTTCCAAAACCCACCCAACCATGATTTTAAAAACCATAACCCTACTGCCAAACGAAGCCTTAATTGATCATGAGTTGGTCTAGTTTGTAAATTTTAATTTTCTCATTTTTTTTGCAACAACCCGTAGGCTAAAGGGGAGAAGGGTTGGGCCTCTGGCCCATGGGTTATCCAGATAATTGGTTGAAACTGTTGTTTGGGAAAATTCATTGATTGTCAAACGTGGCTCAGTTGCCTTTTGGATTTAGGCTCCAAAACCCATCCAACCATGATTTTGAAAACCATAACCCTAATGCCAAATGAGGCCTTAATCGATCATGAGTTGGTCTAATTTTTAAATTTTAATTTCCCCATTTTTTTGCAACAATCCTTAGGCTTTGGGGGAGGGGGTAGGGCCTCTAGCCCATGCGAACTTTCCCCGTATAATTGGTAGAAACTGTTGTTTGGAAAATTTTATTGGTTGTCACACAAGGCTCGGTTACAATTTTTGGATTTAGCCTCCAATACCCACCCAACCATGATTTCGAAAACCATAACCTTACCGCTAAATGAGGCCTTAATCGATCATGAGTTTGTCTAGTTTGTAAATTTTAATTTTCCCGTTTTTTTGCAACAGCCGTATGCTTTGGGGGAGGAGGGTTGGGCCTCTGGCCCATGAGAATTTTCCCCGCATAATTGGTTGAAACTGTTGTTTTGGAAATTTTACTGGTTGTCAATCAAGGCTTGGTTACAAATTTTGAATTTAGGCTCCAAAACCCACCCAACCATGATTTCGAAAACCAAAACCCTACTGCCAAACGAGGCCTTAATCGATCATGAGTTGGTTTAGTTTGTAAATTTTAGTTTCCCCATTTTTTGCAACAGCCCGTTGGTTTTGGGGGAGGGGGGTTGGTCTCTAGCTCATGGGAACTTTCTTCACATAATTAGTTGAAACCGTTGTTTGGGAGATTTTATTGGTTGTCAAAAAAAGCTCGGTTACAATTTTTGGATTTAGGCTACAAAACCATGATTTTGAAAACCATTACCCTACTTCCAAACACGGCCTTAATCGATCATGAGCTGGTCTAGTTTGTAAATTTTAATTTTCCCATTTTTTTGCAACAGGCCGTAGGCTTTCGGGGAGAGGGTTGAGCCTCTGGCCCATGAGAACTTTCTCCACGTAATTGGTTGAAAGTGTTGTTTGGAAAATTTTATTGGTTGTCAAACAAGGCACGATTATAAATTTTGGATTTAGGCTCCAAAACCCACCAAACCATGATTTCGAATACCATAACCCTACTGCCAAACGAGGCCTGAATCGATCATGAGCTGGTCTAGTTTGTAAATTTTAATTTTCCCATTTTTTTCCAATAACTCGGAGGTTTTGGGGGAGGAGGTTGAGACTCTGGCCATGGAAAATTTCTCCACATAATCGGTTGAAATTATTTTTGCGAAGTTTTATTGGTTGTCAAATAAGGCTCGTTTACAATTTTTGGATTTAGGTTCCGAAACCCACCCAATCATGATTTCGAAAATCATAACCTACCGCCAAACGCGACCTTAATCGATCATGAGTTGGTCTAGTTTGTAAATTATAATTTCCCATTTTTTTGTAACAGTCCGTAGGCTTTGGGGAAGAGAGCTGGGTCTCTGGCCCATAGGGACTTTCTCCACATAATTAATTGAAACTGTTGTTTGGGAAATATTATTGGTTGTCAAACAAGGGTCGGTTCCAATTTTTGGATTTAGGCTCCAAAACCCACTATGATTTCGAAAACCATAACCTTACTGCCAAATAAGGCCTTAATCGATCATAAGTTTGTCCAGTTTGTAAATTTTAATTTTCCCATTGTTTTGCAACAATCCGTTGGCTTTGGGTGATGGGGATTGGGCCTCTGGCCCATGGAACTTTTTCTTCATAATTAGTTGAAACTGTTGTTTGGGAAATTTTATTGGTTGTCAAACAAGGCTCGGTTACAATTTTTGGATTTAGGCTCCAAAACCCACCCAACCATGATTTCGAAAACCATAACCCTACTGCCAAATGATGTCTTAATCAATCATGAGTTTGTCTAGTTTGTAAAATTTCATTTTCCCATATTTTTTGCAACAGCCCGTATGCTTTTGGGGAGGGGATCGGTCCTCTGGCCCATGGGAACTTTCTCCATATAATTGTTTGAAACTGTTGTTTGGGAAATTTTATTGGTTGTCAAACAAGGCTCAATGACAAATTTTGGATTTAGGCTCCAAAACCCACTCAACCATGCCTTGGAAAACCATAACCCTACTGCCAAACAAGGCCTTAATCGATCAAGAGTTGGTTTAGTTTTGTAAATTTTTGGATTTAGGCTCCAAAACCCACCCAACCATCATTTTGAAAATCATAACCCTCCTGCCAATTCGATCATGTGTTGGTTTAGTTTGTAAATTTTAATTTTCCCATTTTTCGCAACAGCCCATAGGCTTTGGGGAGGGGGTTAGGCCTTTGGCCCATGGGAACTTTCTTCATATAGTATAGGTTGAAAATGTTGTTTGGAAAATTTTATTGGTTGTCAAACAAGGCTCGGTTAATTTAGGCTCCAAAACCAATCCAACCATGATTTCGAGGCCTTAATCGATCATGAGTTGGTCTAGTTTGTAAATTTTAATTTCCCCATTTTTTGCAACAGTCCATAGGCTTTGGGGGAGAGGGGTTGGGACTCTGGCCCATGGGAACTTACTCCATAGGATTGATTTTAGAAGTAAAATATTTTGGAATGCACATATATTCCAAATGTAAAATTCCAATAGATTTTGGTAAAATAATGCATGTTTAGATGGTCAAGATAAGGATAGAATTAAAGCGAGAGAGAGAAAGAAAAAGAGAGATTGATATAACGATTTGTCATTGAGAGAGAGAAAGAGAGAGAGAGAGAGTTTTGGATTAAAAAGATTGAGTCTTTGCCAATTTTTAGAATCCAATGGAGTAGGATATTTTTGGGTCTTTTTCCATCGGAATTCTTCATAAAAAATTTACCCAAACAACCAATTTTTTGGATTGACCGAGTCCAATGGAAAAAAGAAATCTAGTTGAATATGGATATCCAAACATAGCCTAATTGGTTGAAACTGTTATTTAGGAAATTTTATTGGTTGTCAAACAAGTCTCGCTTACAATTTTTGGATTTAGGCTTCAAAACCGACTCAACCATGATTTTGAAAACCATAACCCTACTGCCATACGAGGTCTTAATCGATCATGAGTTGGTCTAGTTTGTAAGTTTTAATTTTCCCATTTTTTGCAACAACATGTAGGATTTGGGGGAGTGGGGTGGGCCTCTGGCCCATGAGATATTTCTCATAATTGATTGAAAATCTCCTTGCCACTGTCCAAGTCCAAACGCAAGAACTCCCACAAATCGAGAGAGTGTCATTGTGGCCTGAGCAAAGACTCTTTGGCTGAAGCTCATGCTTTTGATTTGCATTGAAAGGCTCTCTTCTTATGAGTTCCATGAAACTCACAGTTGCTTCCCCTTTTAATGATCTCATAATAATTACAGGTTGTTTTGAGAGAGAATGGGGGGAGTTTGATAGAGGTTAAGGTGCTGGAGTAAATCGAAGAGAAGGTAAAATGTTCGAGTTTCCAAAAATGGTAAATTGCAAAATTGTACCCATGAATTATTACGGTTTTTGCGTTTGATATAATAGACTTTAATAAATAGAGATTACTGCCAAAAAATTAAAATTGTGCATGAATAGACCGTTATACCCTTCGATTTAACATTAATTTCAAAAAATAAAAAAATAAAAAAAAAGAAATAAAAAAACTAAGGAGGTCTACTCCTCCTCCTCCTCCACGACCCTCCTCCACCCTCCGCCGTCAGAACCATTACCGACTCCCATCATCATCAACATCTTCTTCCTCTTCTTCATCGATTATCGCCATCATCACCATTTTCTCGTCATCCTCATCATCTTCTTCAATGTCTTTTTCTTTTTCAATTTCTTCTCCTTCCACCACCAACTCCGCCGGTGCGCCCCCTGGCCTCCCTCTTTGCCGCCCATGCTCCTCGTGGCCCGCCATCATCATCACCACAACCACCACCGCCATCACCAACCTTCACCATCTCCACCACCACCTAGTGCTCCGGTGCACGCCACCTCCGCTTCCACCGTGGCCCACCGCCACCATCCTCCTCTTGCTCCCTTTCTTCTTCGTTGAATCCTCAGCCGATGGGTTGATCCGTGTTGGATTGAAGAAGAAGTGGATCGCCCCAAATTCTCAGAAAATTGTGTTAATTTTATTTTTCAAATGGATGATTTGGAGGTGGATTTGCAGTCAATTTGCAAATTCAAATTGGTCAATGTGATTAAGTATTAATCAACGACATGGCCAATTTGCAGATCTCCTGTGCATTGGCCAATGTGAATAAGTATTTTATCTCCAAATTCATTAATTTGTATAAATTCAAAGAATTAAAGGCTGATTATGTGGTTGTTGAGGGGAGGGGATGAGCAAGGATAGGGGTTTGGGTTTAATGAGGGGAGAGGGGGAGAGAGGGGAGGGGGGGACGAGCATGGGTAGGGGTTTGGGTTTAATGAGGGGAGAGAGGAAGAGAGAGAGAGAGGGGTGGGTGTGGGTGGGTGGGTGGTTACGATGATGTTGGATGATGGCGGCGGCGGTTATAGTGATGGTTGTGGTGATGATCAAGGATGGGGGAGGTGAGGGCAGGAGGTCGGGGAAGAGAAGAGGAGATAGGGGCAGAGGGTCAGGAGAGCGGTGCTGGGCGGGAGGAGAGGAGGTTGGGGGAAGGGGCCGGAGATGGTGATGAAGGTGGTGGTGGTGGTGATGATGATGATGATGAAGGCCATGAAGAGGAAGAAGAAGATGATGGGGGAAGAAAGAGGGAAGTTTTTTTAATTTTTTTTCTTTTCAGTTTTTTCATCTTAGAAGGAAGAAGAAGAAGAAGTATTAGGGTAAAAAAGAAAAGATACTACAAAAGTTGCTGACCGGTTAAAAATAATGCTTGCATTTCTATGGAAGTAAGTTGTAATCGAATATGGTAGTTTATATAGCAATCTGCTATAAAATTAATTAATGGTATCAAACGCAAGAAAAACGTGACATGGGTATATTTTTGTAATTTACCAAACCCAGAAATTACGAACACAGTGAAAAGAGCCGATCAAATCAAGAAATTACTTTTATAAAATACTTTATAATTCTATTTTTCAGATCCAAGAGAAAGATAGTCGGAGCTTGAGAGGACACGATGAACTCTTGATTATGCTTTTCAAAATAAAGTAGGAACGGTATATGGACGAGAATTTACCTCAGCGTTTAACGGAGATTATGACGTACAACCTGTTTTTCCTCAGGATTGTAGTATTTTAAACTGTTTTCCTCAAGACTGTAGTAATCTTATCGGATCACTGCTTATTTTCATTTGTAGTTGTGTTTGCACAAACAGAAAAACAAGCTAAAAAGTTGTCTGATGGATTGAGATATATTTAGTAAATAAAATTTTAGTTGCTAATTTTGTCACTACATAGCTAACCAAAACCAATTGGATAATATATTTCTTAAATCAATTATATTAAATTCTACCTTAATTAACATACATACATGGATTGTAAATAAATAATAACCTTTATATCTTACCAAAATCAAACCATTCAAATCTCTAATTTTTAACCTTTTTAATCTTCTTATTCCATTTATCTATTCATCTCAGAATCATAAAGAATTGGATTCATTCACTCCCTACAGTCTTCTCTTCTATTAATCTAGTATAAAATTATTCTAAGATACATAGATTTCATATTTTTCCTATGCATTTTGTTACGACCGTGTTTTCTAATACCTAATAAAATATATTTTATTTAAATTTCTACTATCAAATAATTATTTATGTGTTTCGTTAATAGAAGAATAATTTTTAAAGTGGTGTTAATAATTTTCAAAGCATTAAATATGATTAAAGGAATTTTCGAAAATCTATTTATTATTTTTATAGGCTTAAAATGTTTTAGTAAGATTTTATAACACCTTAAAATAATCTATATATTTTTATTATCAATTAAAGTAATTAATTCGTAATTAAAAATATTTTAAAGGA
This sequence comes from Agapanthus africanus, assembly GCA_030015575.1. Lineage (NCBI taxonomy): Eukaryota > Viridiplantae > Streptophyta > Magnoliopsida > Asparagales > Amaryllidaceae > Agapanthus > Agapanthus africanus. Next base: position 766,978,002 of record CM057341.1, read on the forward strand.
TAAACTAGATATTATATAATTTTAATAACTAACTAAAACCATAGGAATGGATATACTATTTATTTTGGCCCAAAATTATTTTTATACTAAAGATAACAATAAAATATAATTTCTGAAATTTTTCCATAATTTTCCTATATTTTAAACTATTTTTAACAATATTTTAAAAACCAAATTCAATTTTTAAATAATAAACAGTATATAATTTTTATTTAAAAAAAAAAATTAAATTCCCCTTGATCCTGGACCGTTGGATCATAAGATCCAACGGCCCATAACCCACCGACGCGCCCACGTGGTGGGGACCACGCGAAAACGCGTGATCCCCCCACGCGTGACGCGTGGTGTAGAGGCGACGGCTCGTGAGCCGTTGGATGCAGATCTAACGGCCACGAAGCTTTGGCGGCGGCGACTAATGACGAGGTGATGATTCTGAATGATTGGGTGACGCGGATTTTGGGGAAATTTAACTGCATTTTGAATTTTATGGTTGGTGAAAAAACGCTATAAATAGACACTTTAAACACTGATTTCTCACAGCTCAGAACTCCAAAAATTCTGAAAAAAACACCAGTGCCTTCGTATCGACGACGCCGACGCTACGGATCCACCCAATCGCCGAGGAAAAATCGGGGCGCGGAGCGTGTGTGTGTGTGCACATATGTATGCATATATGTGTGTGTGTATATATATATATATATATATATATATATATATATAAGAAAGAGGGAAAAGACATCCAAAGGATGCGTGGGGCCAGCGCCTTGAGCGCTGTGCGCTCAGGCGCAAGCGCGCCACGTGGGCGCTTTGCGCTCGAGCGCAGTGCGCCTGAGCGCAAGCGGGCCACGTGTCGGCACGTGGGCGCTTTGCGCTCGAGCGCAGTGCGTCTGAGCGCAGCGCGCCACGTGTCGGCATGTGGGCGCTTTGCGCTCGAGCGCAGTGCGCCTGAGCGCAGCGCGCCACGTGGACGCTTTGCGCTCGAGCGCTGGCGAGACAAAGAGGCTTTTAGTCCCAAAACCAGAAGCTATGCTTCAGAAAGGAAATATTTATTTTATATATATATATATATATATATATATATGGAGTTAAACTCCTAAAATGTTTTGGTTGATGAAAGGGGTTCTTCCTCTTCCTCCTCTGTTGGCTGGATCTTGATGATCAAGAGATGTGAGATCTAAAAATCTCTCCTTTCTGAGATCTAATGGTAGATCCAAGTTCCCCTTTGTGGGTTTTGTGGTGGAAGACTTCTTAGTTTTTGAAAAGAAAGAGTAAAATTCTTGATTTAATTCAAAAGAAATGAGAAGGTTTAGAACCTTGGAGAAGGAGCAGGAGGCATAAAAGATCTCTGATCTAAAATTTTTGTGGAGAGAATGAAAAGTGTTTTTTTCTTCATCATCATGTTGCCTTTTATAGGCTTACATGTTTGCATATAGCCCCTTGGGCTTCACAAAAATGGCATTTTGCCTATCCCATGGCTCATGTGCCATTTCATTTTTGCACATAAGCCATGGGCTTACAAAAATTTGGCTTTCTGCCCGTTTTGTATACATTCATGTATAAAAAATTACATAAAAATTATTTATTACATGGTCTATATTTTGGCATGGAGGAGGCTGGCCGCGGGCTCGACTTGGGCATGGGCCCGCTTGACCTGGGCTTGGGCCCATCTAGCTTGGGGGTTGACCCTGACTTTGACTCGGTCAACCGGGGTGTAAATTTTTACCCCAACAAAGTGTCCCCCATCAATAAATGCACACCGCACATTTGAGTTGTGTGCATGAAATTGATGGATCTTGAAGTTGGACTTCGAGGTAGAACATCATTCCAGGGGCGGAGCATCATCCCGGGGAGCATGATTCCCGGGGATCGGAGCATCATTCTGATTCGTGGAGCATAATTCCAGAGATCAAAGCATCGTTCCGAAGGGGCGGAGCATAATTCCAGAGATCGGAGCATCGTTCCGATGGGCGGAGCATAATTTCCAGGGTTCGGAGCATCTTTCCGAAGAGCGGAGCATAATTCCAGGATTTGGAGCATCATTCCGAAGGGCGGAGCATGATTCCAGAGTTCGGAGCATCTTTCCGAAGAGCGGAGCATAATTCCAGGGTTCGGAGCATCATTCCGATGGGTGAAGCATAATTCCAGGATTCAGAGCATCATTCCGAAGGGCGGATCATGATTCCAGAGTTCGGAGCATCTTTCCGAAGAGCGGAGCATAATTCCAGGATTCGGAGCATCATTCCGAAGGGCGGAGCATGATTCCAGAGTTCGGAGCATCTTTCCGAAGAGCGGAGCATCATTCCGATGGGCGGAGCATAATTCCAGGATTCAGAGCATCATTCCGAAGGGCGGATCATGATTTCAGAGTTCGGAGCATCTTTCCGAAGAGCGGAGCATAATTCCAGAGATCGGAGCATCGTTCCGATGGGCGGAGCATGATTCCAGGATTTGGAGCACCGTTCCGAAGAGCGGAGCATGATTCCAGGGGTTCGGAGCATCGTTCCGAAGAGCGGAGCATGATTCCAGGGGTTCGGAGCATCATTCCGAAGAGCGGAGCATGATTCCAGGGGTTCAGAGCATCATTCCGAAGAGCGGAGCATGATTCCAAGGGTCGGAGCATCATTCCGAAGAGCGGAGCATGATTCCAAGGATCGGAGCATCATTCTGATGAGCAGAGCATAATTCCAGGATTCGGAGCATCATTCCGATGGGTGACAGACATTCTAACCGAAGCATAATTTTGATGCGGAGGTTGATTCCCAGGCGAAGCATAATTCCGACAGCGAAGGCAAATATTCCGAGGAGAAGCATGATTTCGACACGGGGTACATTCTGAGACGGAGCATGATTCCGGCACAGAGCTTGTTGGTTGACTTGATTCCGAGGCGAAGCATAATTTCGACAGGGAAGGAAAGTACACCGAGGCGAAGCATCATTTCGACACGGGGTGCACATTCTGAGACAAAGCTTGATTCCGACGCAGAGCTGGTTGGTTGATTTGATTCCGAGGCGGAGCATAATTCCGGCAGGGAAGGTAGATATCCCGAGGCGAAGCATGATTTCGACACGGGGTAAATTCTGGGACGAAGCATGATTCTGCCGCAGAGGTTGTTGGTTTGATTTGATTCCGAGATGGAGCGTAATTCCGGCAGGGAAGGTAGATATCCCGAGGCGAAGCATGATTTCGACACGGGGTAAATTCTGGGACGAAGCATGATTCCGCCGTAGAGGTTGTTGGTTTGATTTGATTTGGGTTGACATCAGCATCGCTACACTGGAATATGGTACCAGGAGCGAATCATCATTTGTCATGACAAGATTTGGGAATTGTTTTTTTTTGTTTGGCATCAGCATCGCTACACTGGAATGATGCCAGGAGACACTCATCATTTGCCCCGGGAGGACTTGGGAATTAGTTTTTTGTTTGGCATCTGCATTGCTGCACTGGAATAATGCCAGGAGCAACTCATCATTTGCCCCGGGAGGATTTGGGAATTGGTTTTTTTTTGTTTGGCATCAGTATCGCTACACTGGAATATGGTACCAGGAGCTAATCATCATTTGCGCTTGCTTATCAGGAAGCTATGGCTTAGGAGACAGGTTTTAGGTCCCTATCACCTAAGACTTTTCAATTTTGTGAGCCGTAAGGGTCTCACAAAGCATTTTCTCCCTACAGGCCGTAAGGATCCCGTAGGTGTATTTTCTCATTAGGAGTCGTGGGGACCCCTAAGTATGTTGCTCCTTTGTGAGTCGTAAGGATCTCATACGGGAATTTTTTCCTCACAAAGTCGAGAGGACTTTGCGAGTGCATTTCATCTCTTTTTCACAAGTTTGCGCCCTTTCGGGTTTTCACAAACTCGCCGGCAGTCTTGCTGTTTTTACTCACGGAGCCCTTTCGGGTTTTCATCCGTGCCCATTTTGCTTGTGGACATACCTTTTTTTATTTTATTTTTATTTTATTATTTTTGGTGGGACTTTGAATGTGGTCTCACCAGTAGGACTCGGGAGAGATGGGGATTGTTTTACGCCCGTGGATTGTATACGGTTTTGCAGGATGTATGATCCAGACCGTAGGGCCGGAAACATTTCGGGACTTTGTTGGCGTCTGCATCGCTGCACTGGAATATGGTACCAGGAGCGACTCATCATTCGCCGTTGGGGTATGGGATTTGGAATTTGGTTGGCGTCTGCATCGCTACACTGGAATATGGTACCAGGAGCGACTCATCATTCGCCATTTAGGGATTGGAATTTGGAATTTGGTTGGCGTCTGCATCGCTGCACTGGAATATGGTACCAGGAGCGACTCATCATTCGCTATTTGGGGATTGGGGAGCGATGGCTTAGGAGACAGGTTTAGATCCCTATCGCCTAAGGCTTTTCAATTTTATGGGCCGTGAGGGTCCCATAAAAGCATTTTCTCCCTACGGGTTGTAAGGATCCCGTAGGTGTATTTTCTTCTTAGGAGTCGTGAGGACTCCTAAGTGTGTTTTTCCTTCGTGAGTCCTAAGGATCCCACAAAGGTTTGTTCTCCTCATGTATCGTGAGGACACATGAGTGGATCTTCTCAATGGAGCATAATTCCACAGGCGGAGACCAGCCGCGTAACTGGTGATTACGGTGGGGCATGGGTATGCTGAGAATTTTTTGAGCCCGTGGATTGTATACGGCAGTCAATTTGGGGACTGGCCGTAGGGTCGGAAGAATTTTGAGAAATTGGATTTTGGTTGGCGTCTGCATCGCTGCACTGGAATATGGTACCAGGAGCGACTCATCATTCGCCGTTTTTTTTTCTTTTGTCTTTTTTTTGTTGTTTTTTTTACCGCGATTGCTCTATCATTTCAGCTTTTCTTATCACGAAGATCGCGATTGCCCCATCATTTCGGCTATTTATTCGCGGTTGCCCTATCATTTCGGCTTTATTTTCATCTTTATTTTACTCGCTGATTTTTATTGCGAGTTGCCCCATCATTTCGGCTTTATTTATTTTTCTTTTATTTACACATTTTTTTGTTTATTCACATATTTCTTTTTACATTCCCAGTTTAACGACTTAGAGGTCGACTGTTCCCAGTTTAATGACGTGGTGGTCGATTATTTTCAGAGAAAGGCAGATGTTTGAAAGAATCAGTTTCACGAAGAAATTCGGTCTCCGTTTGTATGAAATTGGCGGTCGCAGCTGGACTGTTTGTTAACACGCCTTTGGATAGTTCTATCTCTCCTGCCTTGTATTGCTTTTTGACCCATTCTTTGAAGACGAAGCAGTCATCAATGGCATGACCTATCACTCTGTGATAGGGGCAGTATTTAGGGTCGTCGGTCATATTCGCTTCCTGCGGCTTTTTGACTCTGGCAGTTGTAGACCGTTCTTCAGGGCGTCTTTGAATATTTTACGGATTTTGTCCCTTCTGAAGGAATAGACCTTATCTAGCTTCTTTTTGAGTGGAGATTCTCCTCCCTCTCCGAACACTGGCTTTCGAGGCTGGTTGGCGCTAGGCCCGCTCATCCCTTGCTTATTTCGGTTAGCCGAAGTGTTGAAAGACTCAGAATCGTCGGGATTTCCGCCTTTGCGATTATCGTCCTTTCGGTTTCTCCAGGACCTATTGTTATTTTGGAAATCCGAGGAAGACTCCTGCTTTGAGCGCTCCAGCATCTGAACTTTCCTGGTCAGCTCTTGGAATGTTTTGAGACCCGTGGTGCATAGAAACGGGGTCATCTAATTATTGAGATTTCCGACAAGGAGACTGACAGATTGGTCCTGCTCTATCGGTGGTTCGCATTTGACGGAGAGATTGCGCCATCGGGTTATAAAATCCGTGCTGCTTTCGTTGTTCTTGGGCTTGGTCCTTACGAGCTCGGCAATGGTGATCTTATCGCTGACGCTCGTGAATCTTTGTCGAAACAAAGATTCCATTTGGACGAAAGTAGTAACGGAGCCATCCGGTATGCTCGCGTACCAGTCGAAAGCAACATCGGTCAAGCTATTAACGATCTGGCGGAGGAGAAGCGCATCATTGCCCCCAGTATTCCCGCATGTGGCTTTGAAGTGGGCAATGTGTTGATTCGCATTTCCCGTCCCATCGAATCTTCCGAATTTAGGGATGACATAGCCGCTAGGAAATTCTACCAGATCATATTGAGCAGGGTATGGTCTCCCGCTATTGTTAACATCTTTTTGCGCTTCAGCTTCGGCTACCAGTGTTTTGACTTTGCTGGCAACCAAATCCATGATTTGATCTTGAGTTAGCGGGCTACTGTCATCGGTAGCCAAGACATTTCCCGAGATAGGATGCGACTGATTTTCATGCGGTTCGCCCACTTTTGGATTTGAGGGAATAGGCGTCGGCTGCATTGGGACACCGTTTCCCGGTTCACGAGCAGAGCCCTGCGCTTAATTGGGCGGCTGAGAGGCAAGTCGGGCCGTGAGCTGCATCACGACATTCGTTAAGTCATCGATTTTGGAGTAGAGTTTGGCCATCTCCTTATCTTTGTTTCTGAGCTGCTTTCGGAGCTCTTGAAGCAGCTCTTGTTCCGCGGTCCTGGGGCGGAAAGCTGGCTCTTCTTCGCTTTCCGAGCCCGACTCCTCATGGACCGAAGGGTCTTTCTGCCTATCATCCTCATCGATAGGGTCTTCATCACCCAGCAGAGGCGGCTGTTCTTGGGAAGTGGCCACCACATTCAAGCCAGATTGGATTTGAGATGTAGTGGCCCCGTTCTTGCTCTTGCTGCGTGCGCCCACCATGTAGACAGTGTGGACCTCATATCCAGGCATCTCTTTCTCATTGGCGGGGAGCTTAAAGAAGACACCCGATCGAGCAGTGGTCAAGAGCACCGCTGGAGCTTGCTCGAGACGCGTCTCTGTTGGCTGGATCTTGATGATCAAGAGATGTGAGATCTAAAAATCTCTCCTTTCTGAGATCTAATGGTAGATCCAAGTTCCCCTTTGTGGGTTTTGTGGTGGAAGACTTCTTAGTTTTTGAAAAGAAAGAGTAAAACTCTTGATTTAATTCAAAAGAAATAAGAAGGTTTAGAACCTTGGAGAAGGAGCAGGAGGCACAAAAGATCTCAGATCTAAAATTTTTGTGGAGAGAATGAAAAGTGTTTTTTTTATTCATCATCATGTTGCCTTTTATAGGCTTACATGTTTGCATATAGCCCCTTGGGCTTCACAAAAATGGCATTTTGCCTATCCCATGGCTCTTGTGCCATTTCATTTTTGCACATAAGCCATGGGCTTACAAAAATTTGGCTTTCTGCCCGGTTTGTATACATTCATGTATAAAAAATTACATAAAAATTATTTATTACATGGTCTATATTTTGGTATGGAGGAGGCTGGCCGCGGGCTCGACTTGGGCATGGGCCCGCTTGACCTGGGCTTGGGCCCACCTAGCTTGGGGGTTGACCCTGACTTTGACTCGGTCAACCGGGGTGTAAATTTTTACCCCAACATTGACGTCCGGAGATATCGCCAATTTATGCACAGCTATTTCTGGATCTAGCCCGGGCATCTCGGAATAGTTCCATGCGAAGCAATCTTTATATTCTATGAGCACGTCTTTTAGTGTAGCCACCTGTTCTTTCGATAGCAGCTCACCGACGAACGTTGGCCGTGGGTCGTTTGCCGTCCCTAAGTCGATTTTTCTCAGGTTGTCCGCAGTAGTATGTATCCCATCTTCCAATTCTTTTGGTGCCGGTGGAAATTCTGAGATCAACTCATCTTCATCCTCAATTTCGAAGCACCAGGAGAGGTCATCCATATCTTCGCATACTCCTTCTTCTGACAGCGTTATCACGTGACAGGTACGAGATCGTTTCCAAGACCGATGTTGATCCGATTCTACTCTTGCTATGTACGTTGCTTTTGGAATATGCCTTTGCGGTGGGGCTACTCTCCAACTGTTGGACAGAGCGAATTTGCTGAGTTGATATTGGTCTTCGACCCAGCTTTTGAAAGTGAAGCAGTCTTCAAAAGGGTGTCCTATTGCTCGGTGATAGGAGCAATAATCCGGGTGATGAACTTCATTTGCTTGCTCGGGGTGTTTGGACTCCGGGAGCGTAATCATTTGATGTTTCATGACAAGATTGAATATCTTCCTTATCTTGTCTTGGGAAAAGAATATGCTCGACCCATCTTTATAAGAGACGGATCCCGGCTACTCAATTCTCGATCACGTGGTTTCTTAGACCCGCTTTGCCGCTGTCGAACGTTTTTTCCGTTCTTTAGTTTGTTTTTGCCTCCGCGTCCGGTCTTCTGTATGACGGGCTGGCGACGAAGGGCATCGTCATTCTCCGTAGCCTGCTGAAGGAGGCGCTGCGTCCTGGCTTTCTCGTAAATGGCCATTTCACGGTTGTGGTCATCCCGGACCTTTTTACCCGCTTCCCTTATTAGCTTGTCCATCTGTTCTTCAAACGACGGACTTGGCATTTTACGGTAGGATCTCGTTTTGGTTCAATTGCAGTGTCTTCTAACAGAGCATCTCCTTCTTCATCGAAGTCATGTATAACGTAGCAGCCATGGAATCGCTCCCGTTTCTTGGATTGAACATATCCAAGCCCGATCGTTTCCATTCTCCCGTTGGGCAATTTTCGCTGAGTTCCGGGGACATTCCAGATCCTGTTGTAGAACTGAGCTTGTCAAGCAGTCTGTTTGAAGGGTACGCCTTGGCGCCTCAACAGCCTTTTTAATCATTCTGTGTAGTATCTGGGCAGACGGATGTGCTGGAGCCTGTCAAGCGTAGAATCGGCACCATGCCATATTTCTTTCTCCACTTTGGTTTTTACGGATCGATAAAAGAGGATCGCATTTTCATCTTTTCGCCTGGGAAGGACGTAGAACGTTTGTAGTTCTTGCACACTATAGGTATCAAGTGCGTCGAGCTCTTTGTAATGCTTTTGCGGAACCATGGCGATTTGCAAACCCCGTTCATCGCCAGTGAAGGCTTGTATTGATGGCCGAACAGAAAATACTGCATTGACCTCATCTTCAGAGTCGCTGCCGAAGATCAACATAGGGGTAGACGGTCCGGGCTTGTTGTATTGGAGCGGCCCTTAATAGATTATCTCTTCTTCTTCCACGGTATCGCTTCCGAAGGTAGGAATGGGAGTGACGGGCATCTTTTTAAGCTCCGACTTATGACACTTCTCCATATCTTCGAAGTCTGGCAGGAAGTACTTGGCGTCTTCATATTTTCAGACTTCGTTCATAGAGAATGGGTTTAGCTCTCCCGTAACGGTGTACTTGAGGCCGTCTTTGAAATACTTCATACACTGGTGTTGTGTAGAACGGATGACGTTATATTCGTGTAACCAAGGCTTGCCGACCAAAACGTTGTAGCAGGTCTTGGCGTCAATGACATGAAACTTGATGTCAATGATGAGCAGCCCAAAGCGTAATGTCAGTATTACAGACCCGAGCGTCCGTGATGACTGGGAGTCGAACCTGGAGATGGTGATTTTATCCCGAGCGAGGTGCTGAACGCTTATGCAGATTTCTTTTAGTACCCTCATATTTATGAGGTTGACAGAGGACCCGTTGTCAACTAAGATCTTCCCTATCTTGATGTCATGGCACCCGGTGACATACAGGGGCCAGTTGTGCTCACACGTTCCTAGGAGGAGATCTTCATCGCCGAAAGTGATGTCAGCTGTGTGCACTTCTTCCAGCTCGTCCTTCATCTTTTCTTCGGTAAGGAAAGCTTGGAATTGGTCGGGCTCTTGTAGTGCCTTGATCAGAGAATCTCTCGCCTCTTTAGATAGCAGAAGGGCATCGAGAATGCTTAGCTGTGAGACTATCTTTCTCAGGTGTGCCAGAACGTTGTAATCCACCTTGTTTTTCTTGGACGGGTCCTTGGCTGCCAACTCTTTGACGACTCGATCATCGAGGGAGATATACTCAGGGACTTTTTCTTTCCCCTTATCTTTTTTGTTCGATCCCTTGTTTGTGGGTCCGAGATTCTTTTCGGGTAATGTGCGATTACGCAACTAAATGTTCTCGCAGGTCTTCATCTCTTCTGTTTCGGAGATGGATTCCTTGAAGAGAGGGCCGAGGGCTATTTCTTCGTCAGAGTCGCTTCCGAAGGTGATAACTTGCGATCCCTTGCTATCAACTATGTGACAGTTGCCGGCAGTTCTTTTATTCTCATCGGTCGTGCTTCTTTGCTCCCGACGAGTCTTACTCTTCAATCGCCTGACGTGTTGTCGGTGGGCAACATATCCCTGCCACCAGTTTTTAAAGGCATTGCACTCTTCGGTGGGGTGTGCAATCCTTTGATGGTATAAGCAGTAGCTAGGATGTACATCTGCTTCGTCAAGGTGTATCCCGACAGGAGTGTTTCCTTTGGAGGATGGCAGCTTCATTCCCATTGACAGGGTTTTAGCGAATCGTTTCCTCGTTTTAAGCCTGCTTCTGTCTGCTGCGGATGTGCTTCAATCTGGTTGGAGTGTTTCAGCCCTTTCGTCCTGTCACTGACGTTTGGCTTTTTTGAATATGGCCATTTCGTGCTCTCGATCGGCTTTGCTTTTCTGACGGGTTTCGTTCAGCAGCAGGTCGATCATCTCGTCAGACGGTTCCAAGGGTTTTGGCTTCGATCCTGCCCCCATCTCCTTTATGTTGTCTTCTAACGCCGAGTGAGCTTCTTCGTCAGTTAACGCCTAATGAGAGACCATGTGGCAACTTGCCACATAATCCTCAGATTCTTCTGACGAGTCACCTCCGTCGTTATTGTCGTTATCTCCGCTCTCAAGGATATTGTTGAGAAATTCTTGGAGTGTGATCGGGGTTCGCGCCTTTTGGTTGTATTCCTCCAGCGCGTCAATATGTTTTTGCAGGTCTGTGTGTTTGTCATCAGGCTTCACGGGCTTTTTGGTCTTCTTCTTCTTCTTTGAAGACTTTGACGGCTGAGCATGGGTGTTTTGACTATCGCTACCAATTCTTAGCGTTGGATGTGGCTTCAGCATTCCCTCAATGACCTCGGGTTCCAGCGAACTTTTCCACCTGATCGCCGGGCATGTTTGGAGATCCTTCAGCATTCTTTTCGTTTTGGCTGAAAGCGCGACCTCCCATAGAGCTTCTTCTATAAAAGAGCACGATGCCCCTGGTGTGTCCATCTTTTTAAGAGCGTGCGGCTGGGGCGGGCTTACTTTCCAATTCTCGGACAATGCGAATTTGCCCTGTTGGTATTGGTCCTCAATATAGCCTTTGAAGACGAAACAATTTTCGATTGGATGGCCTACTACTCGGTGATAGGGGCAGTAATTGGGATTGTTGACATCACCGGGCTGCAATGGACGTCTCGGATCCGGCAGATTGATGAGCCTGTTGCGTATCGCCAGTTCGAACAGTCTCTTTGTTTTCTCCCGCGGAAATGGGTAAGGACGTCTTAACTTTTCGTTGAGGAATCGCTGTTTATCGTTTTGGCGATCGGCTGGTTTTGGACCAGTCGGCTGTTGCTGAGCATTGGCGATGAAGGTCGCTTTCCCTTTCCCCTTTTCATTCCGCGGCTCCAACATTGAAAAGGAGGGCCTATGGCCCATCTGGTCCATTTGGGCCAGCTTGTCAATCAAGGCCTGGAAGGTGGTCAGCTTGAAGAACATCATGAATTGAGATATGGTCGCCTGCGGATCGAGGGTTCCCACAAACATGCCCACTGCAGGAGCTTCTTCTATGCGCTGTTCGCACTTCGACCATAGGTTCCGCCACCGTATCGTATACTGAACCCATGTTTCACCTGGCTTCACCCTGGCATTGATCAATGCTGTGATTGGGGTGCGTTCGCTGGCGCTTTCGAACCTTTGTGTAAACAGTAACTCCATTTCTGCAAATGTCTTGACAGAGTCATTCGGAAGCTCGGAATACCACTCGAATGCTGTCTCCGACAACCTGCCAACAAACTGGCGAAGCAGCAGTTTGTCGTCACCCCCAGTATTGCCGCACAGAGCCCTGAACTGAGCGACATGTTGATAGGGATTGCCTGTCCCTTTGTATACGTGGAACTTAAGAATCGTGTATCCTGGCGGGTACTTAATCTGATCGTACCAACTTAGATATGGTCGCTCAGTTCTGACGACTTGGCCAGCGGCTTCGTTTGCTTGATGAGCTCATATCTGTTGAGCTATGTAGTCGTCAAGGGTGGCTTTGGAGTTGGTCTCTTCCTTGGCTGCTGATAGAGCCGGAAGAGGGTTTGATGTCTCCCCTCTGTCGTCTTCAAGGATTACTGGAGGGTTTTCAACTGGAGGATCCGGCTGTATCATCATCCCGACCATATCTTGGAATAAAAGCGCCATTTGTTTTATGTTGGCCGCTTGTTCCGCGGCCTTTTTGTCTTTTTTCTCGAAGATTCTGCGGAGGAATTCGGCATCGGTTTCCTGTTCCTGACGCTGCTCCGACGATATTTCCGGGCTTTCTTTTGGCCCAGTGAGTGCGGCCATCTTCGTTAGCATCTCTTAGAGCTTTTGCTGTTGTTGCTCCTGAGCCTTTGTCACAGACCGTGTGAGTGGTCGATGACCTGTGGAGATACGGCTATCCTCTTTTCCGGACGCCATGTAAATGGTGTGCACTATCATGGCTCCAGGCTTGGGGCGTTTGGATTCAGTGCCCTTGAGATTTGTCGCAGACATGGGGATTTTCTCCAACCTTCTCCTTTTGTGGGCGGTCGAAGTTGAGAGGGTCGTTGCAGCAGGCACCCAAGCATACGACACCTTCTGTGGTACGACAGGGTGATCCTTCTCTTGTCGAACCTTCATCTTCTTCTGTCGGTTGGGATAGTTTTGGTCAACTACAGAGTCTTGGACTCTTCGCCAGACCCTATGGATTTTAGAGGACAGCCGCTGAGGAGGTTGTTCTGACTTCGGCTTTGTAACGTTCTCCACAGGTGGAGGAGTCTTATTCAGTATAGCGGTTGGAGAATTCTTGCGTACCTTCCTAAGCGGCGCAAAGCTGTTCCCAGTTGGAACAGCAGCATTGACTTCCACCGTTGGAGCTGGCGGAGTCAGTCCAGAAGGAGAACTGCCCCCAACTTTTCTCACTCGGCGCCAGTGGCGACGTCGAGCATGTCGTGCAGCCGGGATCACCTCCGTTGTCGGAGTAACTTCATCGTGCTTCATGCTTTGGTGAGAAACTGTTGTTGGTGCCAGCCTGTCGAAAACTGACGTCCGTTGAGAAGGAACGTCCAGCCTGTCAAAGACTGACTTTTGGGCAGGGGAATCAGCCTTGGTGACTTTGCCTGAAGCGGGAGTTGGAGCGGCCAGTCTTGCAAAGACTGATCCTTTAGCAGGAAAAGCCGCTTTGACGATTTCCTCTACTTGAGCCGGAATGGCTATCCGCTTTGGGATAACCCCTTCGGGTATTGCAGGCTTCTTCATAGGCCCATTTGAGCTTTGGCCTAGTTGTTAAAGACCGATGCGCTGGAATTGGACGACCCGTTGAGAGGGGACACGGTAGTGGTGAGCCGATCAAACACCGACTTCTTCAGAGCTTCCTATAACGGCATTGGGACGCTGAAGGTTGCCGGTGGGATCATGGTCCCAAAGAACAGTCCAGCGGTGGCCTGAGTCACCTGTTCCACTGGCATGGCGAAGATGGAGGCCGCTTGGGGCCCATAGGTCACTCCTCCGGCGAGAACGGAGTGGGAGTTGTTGTTGCAGCTGGTGCAGTTGGAAGCCATTTTCTCTGCACGGGAGCAAGACACCAAATCTTGGTACCTCGAATCCAGGGGCAACCACATTAAACTGCGATTCGTTCGTAAACACGACACACGAAGTGTGGAGTGGAAAGAGGAAAAGGTCCCACTGGGCGTGCCAGAATCTGTTTACCACCGAAAAGCGGGAAGACAGACGTCTTGCCTGAATTTGGGGGCAGATGCTATTTGGTTTTATCCGTCCACCTCTCCGAAGATGCCAAGTTGATTTATGGCACCGTGTATCAAAGGTTTAGACGGATACAGCCGTTGTAGCAGACTTCGTCAGATTCCCCCTTATTGTTAGGGGTTTTTGATTACGGGGACGCTCTTCCCTGCAGGCGCAAGCCCCTGCAGTTAACTACATTACCGCATCGCGGTAACCACTTTCTCCTGCTCCAGAAGGTCACTTCATATCGTGTGTGTTTGTTTTATTTTTGGTTGCCTGTGGATTGTATACGGAGACTAATTTATGTTGTCGCCCATAGGGCGCGGATTAGTCCAAATCCGTATTTTCTTAGATTTGGGTTTGAGTTGGTTTAAGGACCGTTAGTCTTGTTTTAGACTAAGGTTAACTCAAACGTTTGTTGAGAATACGTTAGTCTAATTTTAGACTAAGATCTACTCAACAGGATTTTGGGATCATTTAGATCCAACGAAAGAGTATTTGGACTCTATCGTTTTAGTTTAGGGACATTGCGGTCCATAAGTTTAAGGACATCATAGTCCATGGAGTTTAAGGACATCATAGTCCATGTTTAAAGACATCATAGTCTGTAGGGTTTAAAGACGTCATAGTCTGTGGGGTTTTGGTTTAGCCAATTTGGGGATGCACCAAAAGTTATTGGTTACTAGGACCCACCACCTTTCTGAAGACGTTGAAAAATTACAACGACACTGTTCCCCTCCGAACGGCGGCGCAGACTTTGCGTCTATGCCTGAGATTCGGGGCAGATGCTATGTGGTTTTATCCGTCTACCTCTCCGAAAATGCCAAGTTGATTTATGGCACAGTGTATCGGAGGTTTAGACGGATGCGGCCGATGTAGCAGACTTCGTCAGATTCCCCCTCAGGGTGAGGGGTTTTTGATTGTGGGGACGCTCTTCCCTGCAGGCGTAAGCCCCTGCAGTTATTTACGCTACCGCATCACGGTAACAACTTTCTACTTCTCCAGAATTTCACTTCGTGTCGTGTGTGTTTGTTTTGTTTGTGGTTGCCCGTGGATTGTATACGGAGACTGAGTAATGCCGTCGCCCGTAGGACGTGGATTAGTCCAAATCCGTATTTACTTAGATTTGGGTTTGGCGTTTTTAGTTTAAGGATACGTTAGTCGTATTGAGACTAAGATCGACTTAAACGTTTGTCAAGGATGCGTTAGTCCTGTTTTGGACTAAGATCAACTTAACGTGGTGATCCATTTGATATATGGCCGTCGGGACTCATCACCTCTCTAACGTCGTTGAAGGATTACAACGATGGATGTCAGAGGAGTTCAGAGATGTACCCTTGAACCAAAGTTGATTTGGAGTTTTATCATTCATTTAAATGTCTAAGGATACGTTAGCCGTATTTAGGGCTAAGATCAACTTAAACGGGACCGTTTAGATCCGGCAAAAGAGCATTTGGAGGCTCTATTGTTCCAGTTTAGGGACGTAGTGGTCCATTTTCCAGTTTAGGGACGTGGTGGTCTATATTCCAGTTTAGGGACGTGGTGGTCCATTATTAGTTTAGAGACATGGTGGTCCATTATTAGTTTAGGGACGTTTCGGTCCGATATTAGCTTAGGGACGTTTCGGTCCGATATTAGTTTAGGGACGTTTCGGTCCACGAGTTTAAGGACCCCGCAGTCCATATTGACGTATGTGGTCGTCGGGACCCGTCACCTCTCTGACGTCGTTGAAGGATTACAACGATAAGTGTCAGAGGAGCTCGGAGATGTACCCTCAAACCAGATATAAATTGATTTAGGGAGCAGGCGTGCTCAGTCAATTTAATTTGAGGACTTACGGCCAAAATTGGGCTAAGTCCAGTTGAAAATGTTCAACACCCTTATTTATTTTTGGTCTATTAGACCTGTGCTAGGGCTTTGCCCACACTTAAATAATGCATTGCATTACTTCAGGCCATTTATGCCCATTTTGACTGGGCTCTGCCCTTTTTATTATGATGCAGATCATTTGTTTTGGTCCATTGGACCTTTCAATTGGGCTCTGCCCTTTCAAATAATGCACAGCATTTTATTTATTAGGCCTGTTAAGCCTTTTAATTGGGCCTGGCCCTTCAGGAAGTGAAATGTATTGCATTTGTCAGGCGCTTTGCGCCAATCACTGAGCGCAAGCGCTTGTGGTGAGGACACGTGTCATGCTCTGGCGAGCGCAAGCGCAACATCGCAGTGCGCTGCGCTAGTGCGCTGCGCTGTTGACACGTGGCGCGCTCTGGTGAGTTGCGCCAATTCCAGAGAGCAAAGCTCTATTTCAAGAGCGCGTAGCGCAAGTTCTGTAACTGACACGTGGCGCTCTCTTAAGAGCGCAACGACACAGTTTGGAAGTGCAAAACACTAAGAATCTTTTAGATTCAAGAACAGAAGTGCAAAGCACTATTTGATTTCTTGATCTAATTTAGATCAAAGAAAAATAAGTTTTTTCTTTTGTTTGAAGAACCAGAGGTTCATAAAAGTGCAAAGAACTATTTTTAATTTTGTTGTTTTCTTGTTTTCAAGAACCAGAGGTTCATAAGAAGTGCAAAGCACTATTTGATTTCTTGATCTAATTTAGATCAAAGAAAAATAAGTTTTTTCTTTTTGTTTGAAGAACCAGAGGTTCATAAAAGTGTAAAGCACTATTTTTATTTATGTAAAGATCATTGATCTTGTTTTTAGATCAATGATCTATTAGAAGAAATTTCTTCTATTTTATGAAGGTTCTTTACCTTTTTCTTGGAATTTTCTCAGAGTTCTCTCTGTTTGAAGCTCTTGACTTTTTTCAAGAAAATGTTGATGCCTTTGAATTGAGGCCTAGGGTCCTTTTTATAGTGCCCATAAATTAGTTAAATTTGTTAGAGAGATCCTTCTCCGAGTGATTTGGGGAATTTTCCCCACCGTCGGATCTTTGATCCAAGGGCTTCTGTTTTACAGAAGAAAATCTTCTTGTTTTAACAAGAACAGAAAGATTTCTTTAAAATCTTAATTCTGTTTGGCGTAGATGCCCCAGCGTGTGACACGTGTCGCACAGCGCACAGCGCAGCGCAACTGCGCTGACACGTGTCGCGCAGCGTAAAGCGCAGCGCAACTGCGCTAGCGCATCTGCGCTGACACGTGTCGCGCTGCGCAGCACTAGCGCAACTGCGCTGACACGTGTCGTGCAGCGCAGCACTAGCGCAACTGAAGCGTTGCTTCCTTTAATAGAGCTTTGCTCTGATTGGGCGCGCCTTCTTGGGCGCTACTCTGACGTATCAGCGCCGGACACGTGGCGCGTTGCTCCCGGGATTTGAAGCGTTGCTTCAAAATTTGAATTTTGAATTTCCAGCAGAGCTTTGCTCTGATTGGGGGAAACAAATGCCCCCCCACCGTTTCGCTCACGTGGCGCGCACGTGAGTGCAGCGGTGGCAAGCCCTTGACCGTTGGATCAAGGGGTGAGCTGAAGGGGCGCAAGCGCCTTATAAATAGGACCTATGGCCCTTTAGAAAACTTCACCATTTTCTAGATTTTGATTTCAGAGCTTTGCTCTTGCTTAGAACTTCAGAGCTTTGCTCGTTTCCACAGTTAGAACACTTTTAGGTAAAATTAATTTAAATCAGATTAATTTAAATCAATCTTAACCAAAAGAGCTTTGCTCTTATAGATCTTTTGATCTAAAGAAATTCCCTTTGGGGTTTCACCAACAGAGCTTTGCTCTCATGAATCCATAGATCTATAAAGATCTTGTTCATGGGTTTTAACCCATGAGCAGAGCTTTGCTCATGGATCCAAAAATAGATCTTTTTGATCTAAAAACGAAGGACTTCTAATAGTCTTCAAAAGGTTTTAATTTTAAATAAATTTTCTCATCATCATCACAGAGCTAGGCTCTTTTAAGGAATCTCATTCCCCTGAGACCAGAGTTTGACAAGTGTCACTCTGTGACAGAGCTTTGCTCTGAAAGAGGAGATTTTCTCCTTGTCTCTATGGATTCTTTATTAATGGGAATGTTTCCCTGGGGACCAACTGATGATCTCATCCAATGATGAATTTGTCTTATTAACCGACGTATTGTCATTCAGATTTTGTGGGTCCCCCTTTGGTCCCTTACTCACTGCACTGCTATGTGGTGTAATTAATTAATTTTAATTTTAATTAATGCATTTTCTTCTTTAAACGCCAAACGTTGGGATTACAACACTAACGGCTAAATTGTTCTTTTGCAGCGATCATGTCTCTAGACACTTCATTCCCGTTCGTCCGCTCGGGGGAGGGATTTCCCGAGGCGCCCTTGGACCGTGAAGTCCTGGCCATGATTAAGGAGTACGACCCGGAATACAAGAGTCTCCATCTTTGGGGGTCGTGGTACAATCAGATCATCATGGGTCGACGGAGCTTCACATGCGCGGTGCCGTCAGAATCCATAACGGCGATTCATTACGCCAGCCCACCCCCGGTGCAGTACGCCGTGGAGATGGTGGATTCGACCGCAAACAGCTTTCTTCATCCTGCTATGGATGCGGTTCCGGTCCAACGTCCTATGGTCTTGGATATCCTAGGACGTCGTATTTGTCAAAGCGAGGCGAGACCCTGGGGGCAATCATATAACCTTGGTTTGATTCCCCGTCACCCGATTGGCTATCTGCCGTGGGCCCGGTACATCCTGTCGACAAAGAAGTCGCAGTTGATAAGACTAGGACTGTACACCGCGGTCTACGTCTCTCTCTTCCAATATCCTACGCTCCCCACCTGGTGGTTCAAGGCTTTCTTGGAGCAATGGAATATTCCCACCCATACTTTCCTTGCCATGGATCAGGAAGTGTCCATTTCTTTGGAGGAATTCGCGGAGGTATCCGGCCTACCGGTTATGGGGGAACACTATGAAGAGCTGCTCCCGACAGATGAGTACGTCTTCGGTGCTAAGCCGATGGTAAGGGGGATTACGCCGGAAAATGCCGTTCAACATCAATTCCCGAGCCTGATAAAGGTGTTGAACATCTACGAGTCCCTTTTTATCGAACACGGGAGTCGGGGGGTTAACTTTGAGGACTTCATTGCTCGTTTCCTTCGTCCAAGCGTCATTTCATTGGGATCTGCCAAGTTTGCCACCCTGAATGACCCTTTCGGTTTAGGTTTGGATGACCTGCCGGCGAAAGACATAGACCAAAAGGACTTTTTTCTTCCTAACTCCCCAACCATGTCTTTTGCAGAAATTGCGGCCCCTGGAATGGATGAGGAGGCTTTCTTCTTAGGATTTCTCGGACTGTGGCTGAGTTGGTTCGCGATCCCAATGCACTCTCATCGCATGCGGCCTTCCGTCTTCTACCCAGCCCACCGAATGGTCATCGGGATAAAGGTGGCCGTGGGGATCGCTGGCCTGGCGCACCTATATCATGGCCTCAGCCGAGCAGCGGATGCCAACGAGCCCAGGGTACTGCACGTGGTCTTCCCGATGCACTACTTTGCATCGTGGCTCGAGCTACACACGGCTGGTGTCTTCGGCATGCATAAAAGGCCTTTATTCTTTGACAAGTGCGGGTTTCCTCGCATTTTACAGTTGATTGGCTCATCAATCGTGACCCCTTCACCACGGGACGCCAGAGGTTTACTGCTTCGCCCTCACACCGTTGGAGTCGGGATGTCCTTCATTGATAAGGTATTAACCATTGGAAAAGCGTCCACCTCTGCGGTGCGACCATTACAGGACTCCTTCAAGGATGGAGCTTCAGTGTTAACGGCCCGGGAGATCCTCCATTTGTATTCTATTAGACCGGGTTTCCTAGTCTTTAGGCAGGGCGGTGCAGCAGTCTTTATGAGATATAACCCGCATCGTTTTGCCCAACAACTGGGTTACGATCAAGGGATACCCTTGGAAGCTTTCTTACTGGAACCTGCTGTCAATGAAGAAGGGATGGAGAACGCGTTACATCACTTCATGCGCCTGAACACGGGTTCTCATTTTTTCATCAGCACGCCGGCCTGTGTTCCATGACTCCTTAATGTATATAGAGAGTGGTACAATCATGCGACGGGGGCTGTTATAAAGGAAGAGAGGCGAGTGTTGATCGACCGTAAAGAAGTACCCCCCGGCACCAATCGTAACGCTCCCTTAGCGCTAAGGATCCTGGTGGTTCCTCCTCTAAAAGATGCTGGGGGCAGACCATCACGTGCGCAAAGCCCTCCACATGAGCTGCCGCTCCCTGATATCGCAGACGTACCTCCCGCACCCTGTGCTCCAGTGAAGACAGTGGTTGTACCCTCGCCGGAGTCTGGCGTGGGTGCGGACATCGGGGCCCGTCGTCCCAAAGTGGTTGCTAAGCGGAAGTCGATCCCCCGCGAGCCTAGGGTCAGGGGTCAAAAGAAAAAGAAGTCGCTCTTCGCTGCGGACGTCGTGTTCGGCCAGGAACCCCATGCTCCCTATGCTGAAGGTCTGCTCGAATACGGGACTAACGCAGGATTAGTGATGCCGCCGCCGGACGATACAGACTTGGAGGCTGCTCTCAGAGCTTCGGCAGGGTTGGCGAGGCGTGACGCGTGGTTAGCTAAGCTTGCGCAGTCAGGTAACTACTAGTCACATTTTCCTTATTACAACATATCTTCCTTATCGGCCTTGATTAACGCCTTTCTCTCCTTTCTTTCAACAGGCATCACTGATGAAGAAGCCATTGCCGCTTCTTTGAAGACTTTCCAAGAGGAGGAACGTCTTAGAGCATCTATGGGCCTTAGTAAGTTTTAATTCATCAAGTCTCCATTTCCCTCGTGTTATGGTCGATCTAACCTTCTCTCTTTTTATTGCAGAAACCTCAATGCCGTTCCCACCAAGCGACACAAATGTTCCGCTAGCCGCCGATATTCCTGCTTCCTCTGGGTCACCGCAGGAGGTTCGTCTTGAAGAGCCGATGAGAGATGCTTTAAAGGCTCTGGAGGCATCCCTGAACGAGGATGACGACGCCTTGAAGGAGGCGTCTCAAAGGTCTATCGCGACAGCCCGGGAGGAATGGAAGAGGCTGAGGCGTGAGGCGAAGGCACGCAGGGCTGCCTTGTCTATGGGAGCGGGTCCCAGCACTGTTCCTCGCGCTGATACTCCATCCGAAGAGGCCCATGTCGTCCTATCCACTGCCCGCAGAGAGGTGGCGCGCGCAGTTCGGAGCGCAAACGGTAAATCCACTTCAGGTAATGTTTCTCTCAGAGTTTTTGTTATCAGGATTTTAATTTCGTTGGTCCTTATATCTCTTATCTTGCAGGGTCAAGTCCGATCGAAGGGGAAGCGGAAACCGTTGATCCCAAAGAAACAGAGGAGGCGGTACCTGCCGAACTCGAGCCAACGGTGGACAATGTCGTTGTGGCTTTGGAGCCTGAAGTGGAGGTCGAGGGGCCTACCGCCGAGAAGGTCATTGGTGTCGAATCTGAAGTGGTGGCAGATGATATGATTATTATAACTGAGTCCAGGGTGGTGGCGGATGAGGCGCTCGAGGCCGGCGATCCCCCGGCGACGGTGGACGATACAATCGCAACCAATGAACCTGAGAGAGTAGTGGGTGAGGTGGCCATGATTCCCGAGGATGAGCCAACCGCTCCTTCTCTGGAATCTGGCAATACTCCAATCATAGCCCTTCCCGTCTACGGCCCTCCGCCGTCTCCAGGTCTTGCGAGCACGACGACGGTCCCCATCGAGTCGGGTGACGAGGCCACGGGAGGTGGTCTCATGTCGATAGAGGAGGGAGTCGCCTCCGTTTCAGCCGGGAGTTCCTCAGGTAAACCCCAAGTGGCTGCTTTTCTTTACTTTACAATCTTTTCTGACAAGTTCACCTTTTCGTAATGCAGGTGCAGCCAGTGCCGATGCCCCACTGCTCGAGGGAGCGCCTTCAACGACTGCTTTGGCGGTGGTCACCTCTCAACCCTCTCTCATACCCTCGAAGATGTTGGAAGGTATGTGTTTACGATTTATTAATCTTGTTGTCCAGACATATAATTCGTGTACTAAAATCACACTGTTGTGTTTTCAGGAGTGCTTTTTGATCATGTATATCAGATGTTGCTCCCACACTTTTCCTTCCCATCTGAACTTGCTTCTTCCTCTGGTGGCGTTGGTGAGTATGATTTCCGTTGACATCCTTCCTCTCTTTTTCTTATTGATGGAATTACCTCTAACCTCTTTTTCTCATCTCAACTGCAGTGCTACAGATTGAAGGAGGGGATAAAAGATCAGCTGCGCCACCAGCCCTTCCGACCTTACCACCTGTCTTAACTGGTACAATGACCATCATATTGGTAATTTTCCTCTCTTCATTTTCTGTACTGTTATCTGATCGCATCCTGTTTCTTTCAGCTGTCGTTCTGGCTTCGGCGTCCTTCGAACCTCGCATCACAATGCCGGCGGGTCCTTATCCGAGGAGCCTGTCTTCAAAAGGCGCCGCGAATAGTCTACGCATGTTGAGTGACTACGTCGAGGAACTCGACGTTGAAACTCCTACATCTGCCGCACACTTCGCTATGGTGGTCAACCCGATGCTAGCAATACTCGTGAACTTTCATGATGAGGGCATCATTGCATCCTGGATTAACCATTGTAAGAAGATCGAGGGTCGCCTATATCAGTTGGAGTCGCTGTGTCCCGCTCCCGAGACCGTGGCTGCCAGTAATCAAAGGACAGCGTGGATTAAGCAGAGCGCTCTTTACTTCCGCCATCTCGAACAAGAAGTCATTTCAAGGCGTAAGGAGCATGGTGAGACTTCGAGCAAGTCTGCTCAACTGCATGCTCGGGTGGAGGCCAACGCCGCACGGCTGAAGGTTATCTTTGAGGGCCTTCTGCAATGTCTCTCCGAAGGGTTGTCATTGAGGCAAAAACTTGACGTTGTCGAGCGAGCTGCACCCAGCCAGGAAGCAGCCCAGAAGGCGGCGGAGGAGCAACTTTCATCCTTCTTGCAGCAGCGGGCCCAGGTGGAGGCGGAGGTGGCCGCGGCTGTCACTCGAGAGGAAGCGCTGAAGGAAGTGCAAGAGCAGCTTGTGAACTTACTAAAAGACACTTCCTCCTCAGTAGCTATCCATTTTGTATCGTTTGTACTTATAGATAAAAGAATGTATATATATATTTTTTTATTCTTTGACATAATATATCCTGTATCCAATCAAGTTTATGAATAAAAGATACACCTTTTTTTGTAATGTGCCATTTTCTGGTCTTTTCCTTATTTTATTATCAGCATATCACCTTAGCGAACATGGTTGACGGATAATAGGGCATGCATTTTGACTTTCCTAATAATCAGCGATGGCTTAGGCCGCAGGTTCAGATCTGCTGCCTAAGACTTTTCAACTCCATAAGCCGTGAGGGTCTCATAGAGGACTTTTCTCCCTACGGATCGAGAGGATCTCGTAGGTGGGTTTTCTCCTTAGGAATCGTGAGGATTCCTAAGTGTGGTTTTCTCTTATAAGTCGTAAGGATCCTATAAGAGAATTTTTCCTCTTACGAGTCGAGAGGACCCGCAAGCGGTTGTTTCCCTCTTCGTCGAAATTCGATTTTGGAGAGTGAGACCCGTGAATAGTATGCAAGAGACCATTTTGGATTGACTTGCAGGGTTCCCATTGTTCAGGAAGCAAGTTTTTTAGTCCCTGCTGCCTGAGGCTTCATTTGCAAGTTGAGACGAATCGGGAGTCTCCCGCGGAGACAATGGTTTCTCTGCGAGCCGACGCGAATCAGGAGGCTCTCGTCAAGGAGTGTTTGTATCCGTGAGTCGAGGAGTTTGCTAGGGATTATTTTGTTTCCCAAGCGCAAGGATTATTTTGTTTCCTTGGGGTTTGAAACGAGTCGAGGATTCCCACGGAGGCACTGGTGGCTCTGCGAGTCGACGCGGATCTAGGAGACTCTCGTCAAGGAGTGTTTGTATCCGTGAGTCGAGGAGTTTGCTAGGGATTATTTGTTTCCCAAGCGCCAAGGATTATTTGTTTCCTCGGGGTTGAAACGAGTCGAGGATTCCCACGGAGGCACTGGTGGCTCTGCGAGTTGACGCGGATCAGGAGGCTCTCGTCAAGGAGTGTTTGTATCCGTGAGTCGAGGAGTTTGCTAGGGATTATTTGTTTCCCAAGCGCCAAGGATTATTTGTTTCCTTGGGTTTTGAACGAGTCGAGGATTCCCACGGAGACGCTGGTGGCTCTGCGAGTCGACGCGAATCAGGAGGCTCTCGTCAAGGAGTGTTTGTATCCGTGAGTCGAGGAGTTTGCTAGGGATTATTTGTTTCCTCAAGCGCCAAGGATTATTTGTTTCCTTGGGGTTTGAAATGAGTCGAAGATTCCCACGGAGGCACTGGTGGCTTCTGCGAGTCGACGCGGATCAGGAGGCTCTCGTCAAGGAGTGTTTGTATCCGTGAGTCGAGGAGTTTGCTAGGGATTATTTGTTTCCCCAAGCGCCAAGGATTATTTGTTTTCTTGGGGTTTGAAACGAGTCGAAGATTCCCACGGAGGCACTGGTGGCTCTGCGAGTCGACGCGGATCAGGAGGCTCTCGTCAAGGAGTGTTTGTATCCGTGAGTCGAGGATTTGATGAAGATACTGGTTTCTTCGGAGTGGGACTGAACCGTCAAGATTTAGCTTCGTCTTTTGGCGGAGCCTGCTGGGAAAGTATGGTTCCCTCTTTGTTTACGCCCTTAGATTGTATACAGGGATCGATGTGATCTTAACTGTAGGGCCTAAGTTTTATCATCTCTTCTTTTTATTTTATTTTATTTCCGCGATGCTCTATCATTTCAGCTTTTATATCGCGAAGGTCGCGATTGCCCAATCATTTCGGCTATTTTTCGCGGTGCCCAATCAGTTTCGGCTATCTATTTTATTTTTACTCGCTGCTTTTTACTGCGAGTTGCCCAATCATTTCGGCTATTTTCCATGCATACATTTTTTTTTACTTGCTGTTTTTTTTATTGCAAGTTGCCCTAATCATTTCGCTATTTCGTACGCATGTGCGACCTATTGGCTTTTTGCTGTAGACCAATTTCGGCATCAGCACCGCTACAACTGGGATATTACCAGGAGCGAATCATCATCTGCCTCTGTCAATGTCGAACAAAGGTGGCTTAGCGACCCGGGTTAGGGTCCTGTCGACTAAGGCTTTTGACTTCATGAGCGTAAGGGTCTCACGAAGTTATTTCTCCCTACAAGTCGTGAGGATCTTGTAGGTGTATTTTCTCCTTAGGACTCGTGAGGATTCCTAAGTGTTCGTTTCCCTCTGTAAGTCGTAAGGATCCTACAGGAGGGTTTTCTCCTCATAAATCGAGAGGATTTACAAGGGTGTTTTCCATGCGAACATATCCCCAGTCACGGATGAGACTTGGTTAGGGAAATGTTTATTCGCGCCCGTGGATTGTATACAAAGGGCCAGTATTGGACCACTTGTAGGGCAATAACGAAAGTTGTGGGGGTTGCTTAGGTACAGGTTTAGGTCCCTGTAACTTAAGACCTTTCAACTCTTATGAGCCGTGAGGGGTCCCATACGAGAGTTCTCCTTACGAGTCATGAGGATCTCGCAAGTGTATTTTCTCCTTAGGAATCGTGTGGATCTCTAAGTGTGTTGCTCCCTTGTGAGTCGTAAGGATCTCACGCGGGTGGTTTCTCCTTACAAGGTCGAGGGGACCTTGTGAGTGTCTTTATAAACGAGGTTGCGCCCTTTCGGGTTTCACAAACACTCGCCGGTAGTCCTGCTGTTTTTACTCACGGAGCCTTTTCGGGTTTCATCCGTGCCCTTTTTGCTTATGGACATACCGTTTTTTTTATTCTTTTTATTTTCTTTTTCTCTCTTTTTTTTTACGAGGTCGCGCCCTTTCGGGTTTTCACGAACACTCGCCGGTAGCCCTACTGTTTTTACTCACGGAGGCCCTTTCGGGTTTTCATCCGTGCCCTTTTTAGCTTATGGACATACCGTTTTCATTTATTTATTTGTTTTATTTATATATATATATATATATTTTTTTTTTTATATCATGTCAGCCTAAAGATGCTGCGGTAGTAGTTTAAAGACGTTTCGGTCTGCTATTAGTTTAAGGACATTTCGGTCCGTCGTTAGTTTAAGGACGTTTCGGTCCGTTGTTAGTTTAAGGACATTTCGGGTCCGTTGTGGAGAAGGCCGGCTACTTTTTATAAAGCCTGAGCTTAGGAAGATAGCGAGCGGACATAGCCGTCGTCATCTATCATTGACCTAGGCTGCGGCTCCTTAAGCGTAGTATTTCTTTAGGAAGCGACCGTTTATTGGCCTGAAAGGCCTTCACCGTGCATGTCCATGAGTAGATAGGCCCCACCCTGGTAAACTTTATCTATGATGTACGGGCCTTCATAGTTTGGCTCGAATTTTCCCCGCTTGGCGCGATTGGGGATCATAGGCCTTTTGACCACTACCACAAGTCCGCCTTGGCGGAATGTCCTCGGTCGGGTCAATCTTTCATATGAGCGCGTCATCTTTGCTTTATAAGCTTCCAGATTTTGCTGTGCTATGAGCCGGGTTTCGTCAAGGGCGTCAAGCTCCTCAAGCCGAAGGTGAGCATTTTCTTCGTCCGTTAGCTCGTGGTGAACTGCCACTCGTAGAGAGGGTAACTCTATCTCGAGGGGGAGTACTGCTTCCGTCCCAAATACTAACGCATACGGCGTTGTGTTTGTGGCCGTCTTGAACGTAGTTCGATACGCCCAGAGAGCTTCTTGCAGTCTTTCGTGCCAGTCCTTCTTATTTCGGGCCACCATTTCTTTATGATCTTGTTAAGGTCTTGTTAAAGGCCTCAGCTAGACCGTTAGCTCGCGGATTATACACCGAGGAATATCTCCAGTCTATATTGTGTTGTTGCGCAAAGCGACTGATTTTGTGACTTCTGTACGCTGGCCCGTTATCGGAGATGATTCGCCTTGGCGTTCCAAACCGATATATGACATGCGTCTTGAAGAAGTGGAGGATATTTTCCGTCTTCACTTCTCTTAACGGTACTGCTTCTGCCCATTTAGAGAAGTAGTCCAGTCGTTGCTAGGATGAAACGATGTCCTCTATACGATGCTGGTCGATGGGGCCGACTATATCAGTCCCCCACATTTCGAATGGCCAGCTAGCTATCGTGGATGTAGTGGATTTGGGTGCTGGTGGATGAAGTCCCCATGGATCTGACACGAGTGACACTGCTTCGCATATTCGAGGCAGTCTTGAATCATCGTAGGGCCAATAGTAGCCCATCCGTTTTATCTTCAACTTTATCTTTGGGCCCGCTTGGTGGGAACCGCAGAGTCCGTTGTGAACTTCTTGGACGACCCTTTTCGCTTCGTCAGGTCCTAGCATCTCAGCCACAGAGATCGAATGACCTCTTGTATAGAGTATCGTTGACGAGGCGAAAGACAGAGCTCGTTTCACGAGCTGATGTCTTGTGGACGCTTCTTCAGGCATTCGGTGGAACTTGAAGTAATCTATGAAGACTTCTCTCCAGTCCTCGGTATTTTCCCAATCTTTTACTTGCAGGGTCGTCTGCTCGCTCGCTCCTTTTTCTTCGGATGATTCCGGAGATATTTCTGCTGGGGAAAGCACCCGACGGCTTTGCACCACGATTCTAACGTCATCGAGGTTTTCGTCAGCCAGTTCTTAGCAAGTTTAGCCAACGCATCTGCTTTGCTGTTGTCCGCACGCGGTATGTTCTCCAAAGTATAGGAAGGAATTTGGGCCAACAGTTGTTGCACTTTTTCGCCGTACTTTACCAATTCTGGCTTGCATGTTGGTAGTCGCCGTTTACTTGACTAACGACCAGTTGAAAATCCCGTATATGAGGAGGTCTTCAATTCCCATGTCAATGGCGATCTCGAGGCCTGCTATCAGAGCTTCGTACTCAGCTTCATTGTTTGTCCTCGGCTCCGTCAGGGAGAACGCATAGCGCATTATTCCTCCTTGTGGAGTTATAAAGATGAGTCCTTCCCCCGATTTGATTATAGGGGTACTTTGTTTGCGCTTCTTCACAGAGGATGCTCCGTCGAAATAAAGCTCCCATTGGGTATCATCACCGTCGATCGGATCAAACGCGTGTTCGTCTGGAGATCGCAATTCAGAGGAGAGTCGGCCGGTATCGGATGCTCAGCGAGGAAGTCGGCGATGGCCTGGCCTTTCACTGCCCTGAGAGGTTGATATGTTATCGAGAACTCCATCAAGAGCAGGGCCCATTTAGCGAGTCGTCCCGTCAATATAGCCTTTGACATCAAGAATTTAAGGGGGTCCACCTTTGAAATGAGACGGACCTCATGTGCCAACGCATAGTGCCTAAGCTTTGTTATCGCAAATGATCAACGCCAGGCAATGTTTTTCCAATGGGGGAGTAGTTACTTTCTGCCCCCAGTAGAACTCGACTTAAGTAGTAGAGTGCTCTTTCTTTCCCTTGATCGTTCTCTTGTGCCCATAATGCACCTAAAGAACCTTCGAGGGCGGTTGTATAAAGAATGAGAGCTTTCCCTTAACCGGAGCAGCCAACACCGGCGGGTTCTGCAGGTATTGCTTGATCTCGTCTAGCGCGCTTTGGCATTTTTGATCCCAGACGAATGGGGTTCCCTTCTTCATTAGGTGTCTATAGGGACAGCACTTGCCTGAAAGGTTGGCTATAAATCGCCGTATGTATGCGAGCTTCCCTTGGAGAGAGCGCAACTGTTTGAGAGTTCTCGGCGGAGGCATTTCCATGATCGCTTTGATCTTTGACGGATCTATTTCAATACCTCGGTGTCGAACAATGAATCCCAGGAATTTGCCTGAGGAACTCTGAATGCACACTTGAGCGGGTTCATCTTCAAGTTGTATTGCCGAAGGCGTTGAAATACAGTTTTCAGATGCTCGAGATGTTCCTCAGTATGATTTGCTTTTAACCACGAGATCATCGATATAGCATTCGACGATTTCGTGTATAAGGTCGTCGAAGATTTTCGTCATGGCCCTTGGTAGGTGGCACCGGCGTTCTTTAAACCGAAGGGCATCACCTTATAACAGAATATACCTAGAGGGGTCCTGAAGGCTGTGTGCTTCTGGTCTTCGGGATGCATCTTTATCTGGTTATACCCTGACGAGCCGTCCATAAAGGAGAAAACCTCATGAGTGGACGTGTTGTCTATCATCAGTTCGGTGAATGGCACTGGGAAATCATCCTTCGGGCAAGCTTTATTAAGATCCCGGAAGTCTACGCATATACGCACTGTCCTATTTTTCTTCATCACCGGGACGATGTTGGCGATCCATTCAGGGTATTGAACTTCCTGGATGAAACCAGAGTCGATCAGCTTCTTGACCTCGGCATTGATACTCATCTCAAGCTCGAGCCGCATTCTTCTCGGCGCCTGTTTGACTGGTTTGACGTTCGGAGATATCGCCAATCTGTGCACAGCAATTTCTGGATCTAGTCCCGGCATTTCGGAATAGTTCCATGCGAAGCAATCTTTATGCTGTAGAAGCACATCCTTTAACGCAGCCACCCTTTCTTCAGATAGCAGCTCGCTGATGAATGTTGGTCGCAGGTCATTTGCCGTCCCCAACTCAATTTTCTTGAGATTATCTGCAGTGGTATGGATTCCATCCTCCAGCTCTTTTGGCGCTGGTGGGAATTCTGAGATTATCTCGTAGCTGCTGTTTTCGAAGCACCAAGGGATCTCATCTATGTCCTCGGGCTCTTCTTTTAATATTGTGATCATGTGACAGGTGTGAATCCGCTTCCAATCCCAATGTGGAACTGGTTTTTCTTCCGTGGTCTTGGGCTCGTGCTTTTGTGGTGGCGTTACCCTCCAGTTGTCGGACAGAGCGAATTTGCCAAGCTGGTACTGATCTTCGACCCAATTCTTGAAGGTGAAGCAATCTTCGAGAGGATGCCCTATTACTCGGTGATAAGAGCAATAGTCTGGGTGTGAGACTTCGCCCACTTGTTCGGAGTGTTTGGACTCCGGCAGTGTAAGCATCTGATGTTTTAGAGCGAGGTCAAGTATCTTCTTCGTTTTGTCCCGAGGAAACGAGTACGCTCGACCCATTTTCTTTATAAGGGATAGATCAATAGCGTCGACTCCCGTTTGCGTGGCTTCTTAGCCCTGCTTTGTTGTTGTTGAGCTCCTTTTTGGCCTTTCGACTTATTTCTGCTTTTGCGCTGAGCCTTCTTTATAACAGGTTGACAGGGAGCAGCATTTTCATCCTTCACGGCTTGTTGGAGAAGGCGTTGCGTTCTGGCTTTCTCGTAGATGACCATTTCGCGGTTATGGTCGTCTCGGATCTTTTGACCCGCTTCCCTTATAAGCTTGTCCATTTGTTCTTCGAACGATGGACTGGGTTCCTTTGCATCTGGCACTTTCATTGTCTCAGGATTAGCATCCTCCCATTGAGCATCCGCTTCTTCATCGAAGTCATACATGACATAGCAGCTGTTTAGTAGCTCCCGTTTCTTTGACCGGATGTATCCAAGCCCGATTGTCTCCATTTTTCCATTAGGCAGTTTGCGTTGAGTCCCGGGAACGTTCCAGATTTTGTCATAGAACTTGGCTTTTCGAACGGTCTGTTTGAAGGATATCCCCTGGCGTTTCAGCAGCTTTTTCAAACCTTCCGTATAATATCTGGGAAGACGGATAGGCTGAAGCCTGTCGAGCGTAGGATCTGCGCCATGCCAGATTTCCTTTTCCACCTTGGTTTCTTCCGAGCGGTAGAACAGAATTGCTTTCTCGCTTTCTCGCCTGGGAGGGATATAGAACGTTTGCAGCTCTTCTACATTGTAAATATCAAGCGCATCCAGTTCTTTACGGTGTTTAAGCGGCACCATGGCGACTTGTAGACTTTGTTCTTCGTCAGCGGACGTTCGTATTGAAGGTCGAGCAGAGAATACAGCATGGATCTCATCCTCCGAGTCACTACCAAAGACCAACGTAGGAGTGGACGGTCCTGGCTTATTGTGTTGGGGCGGACCCGAATAAACTATATCCTCTTTCTCCTCGGTATCGCTGCCGAAGACAGGGATGGTGGCGTTAATTTTGTTCTCAGGCTTGTGACACCTTTCCGTGTCTTCGAAACTCGGCAAGAAGTATTTGGCATCTTCATATTTACGAACTTCATTCACGGAAAACGGATTCAATTCTCCTGCCACAGTGTACTCGAGACCATCCTTACAATATTTCATACACTGATGCTGTGTAGAAGGGATAATATTGTACTCGTGTAACCATGGTCGACCGAGCAGAGCATTGTAGCATGTCTTGGCGTCTATGACATGGAATTTAATATCTGTGACGAGCAACCCGAAGCGTAACGTCAATATCACAGATCCAAGAGTCTTTGACGATTGGGAGTTGAACCCGGAGATGGTGATCTTGTCCCGAGCAAGGTGCTGGACGCTCATGCAGATTTCATTCAACACTCGCACGTTGAGGAGATTAACAGACGATCCATTATCGATCAGGATTTTGCCTATCTTTATATCATGGCAGTATCCTGAGACATAGAGAGGGCGATTGTGTTCGCGCGTCCCAAGGAGAAGGTCTTCATCGTCAAAAGCAACGTCAGCCGTGTGCACCTCTTCCAACTCATTCTTCATCTTTTCTTCGGCCAGGAAGGCTTGGAACTGGTCCGGATCTTGTAGCGCTTTGATCAAAGAATCCCTCGCCACTTTTGATAGTAACAGGGCATCAAGAATGCTGAGTTGTGAGGGCAGCTTCCTTAGATGCGCCAAGACATTGTAATCCACCTTATTTCTTTTCGGCGGATTCTTGGCGGTTAGCTCTTCCGCAACTTGGTCATCTAGAGTAATATCCTCAGAGACCTTTTCTTTCCCTTTATTTTTCTTGTTTAAGGGTCCGAGATTCTTTTCAGGTAACGTCCGATTGCGTAGCTGGATATTTTCGCAAACCTTTGGCTCTTCTTCTTTTCCCGAAGTTGACTCTTTAAAGAGAGGGGCGAGTTCCAGCTCTTCATCAGAATCGCTCCCGAATGTAGGTATTTGTGACCCGCCAGTGTTAACCATGCGACAATCGCCGGTATTTCTTTCAAGCCCTTCGGTCGTATTTCTTTGCTCTCGACGAGTTTTACGCTTTTCCCGCTTGAAGCGTTGTTGACGAGCAACATATCCTTGCCACCATTTATCGAAAGCTTTGCATTCTTGAGTGGGGTGCGAAACCTTCTGATGATATAAGCAAAAGGAGGGGTGCATTTCTATTTCACCAGTAATTTTTCTTTCCGAGGATGGTAGTTTCATGCCCATTGATGTGGCCTTAGCAAACCTTTTCTTTATCTTGAATTGGCTTTTGTCGGTAGCGAAGGTGTTTTGCTCCAGCGGGATCGCCTCAGCTCTTTCATCAAGTCGCTGGCGCTTGGCCCTTTCAAATATAACCATTTCGCGTTCTCGATCAGCTTTACTTTTCAGTCGAGCTTCGTTAAGGAACGCGTCAATCATTTCAACTGATAGTTCCGGAATTTTTGATTCAGTATCTGCCCCCAGCGTTTTAGTGCCGGAAGTCTCTTCATCGTTCGTGATCGAATGGGAGATCATATGACAGCTCGCTACATATTCCTCGGATTCATCTGATGAACTTTCTCCCTCATCTTCTTTTTGAAAGACGTGATCGAGGAACTCTTGGAGCGTAATGGGAGTCCGCGCCTTTTGGTTGTATTCATCCAGCGCGTCAATTTGCTTTTGTAAGTCCGTGCGCTTGTCGCCAGGCTTCACGGGTTTCTTAGATTTCTTCCTCTTCTTTTTCGAAGATTTTGACGGCTGGTTGCGAGTGTTTGAGCCACCACCATCAGTCTTTGGAGTTGTACGCAGTTTCAACATCCCTTCAATGACCTGCGGTTCTAACGGGTTCTTCCACTTGATTGCTGGATATGCCTGAAGATCGTTTAGCATTCTCTTTGTCTTGGCTGATAATACAACCTCCCAAGGAGCTTCTTCAATGACGGAGCATGTTGCCCCCGGCGTATTCGTCCCCTTAGAGGTGTGGGGCTGCGGGGGATTCACCTTCCATTTGTCAGATAACGCGAACTTGCCCTGTCGGTACTGGTTTTCAAGCCAATTCTTGAAAACGTAGCAATCTTCGATCGGATGGCCTAGTACTCGATGATAAGGACAGTAGTTGGGCTCGTTGACGTCACTTGGTTGCAACGGACGTTTTGGATCCGGAAGATTTATGAGTCTGTTGCGCAACGCCAGCTCGAATAACCTCTTCGTTTTATCGCGGGGAAAGGAATAAGGACGTCCCATCCTATCCTCAAGGGGTACGTACGGGCGCATATTATTTTGACGAGCCACCGGCTTCGGGTCGCTTGGTTGTTGTTGAGCATTAGCGACGACGATCGCTTTTCCCTTCCCTTTGTCATTTCGGGAGTCCGGCCTTGGAAGAGGAGGTTTATGGCCCATCTGATCCATCTGTGCTAATTTGTCGATCAAGGCCTGGAAGGTAGTTGGCTTGAAAAATATCATGAATTGTGAGATGATTGCTTGTGGATCGAGGGTTCCAACAAACATACCAACTGCGGGAGCTTCTTCAATGCGCTGCTCACACTTTGACCATAAATTCCGCCATCGTATAGCGTACTGAACCCACGTCTCATCGGGTTTTACCCTGGCGTTAATCAAAGCCGTCATCGGGGTACGTTCACTGGCACTTGCAAAACGTTGAGTGAACAGCAGCTCCATCTCCGTGAAGGTTTTAATAGAGTCGTTTGGGAGTTCAGAATACCACTCGAACGCCGTATCTGATAAGCTTCCAACAAACTGGCGAAGCAACGGCTTGTCGTCACCGCCGGTGTTGCCGCAGAGCATCCTGAACTGGGCAACATGTTGATGAGGATTGCCCGTCCCCTTGTAGACATGGAACTTAGGAATTGTATAACCTGGCGGGTACTTAATCTGATCGTACCAACCCGGATATGGCCGCCCCGTCTTTACGACCTGACCGGCTGCTTCAGTCGCCTGATGCACCCGTATTTGCTGGGCGATGTATTCATCCAAATCAGCTTTTGATACGGTATCCTCTTTAGCTGTGGATAGAGCCGGTGGAGGATTCGATGTCTCTCCCCTATCGTCTTCAAGAATGATCGGGGGATCTTCAGCAGGTGGATCTTGTTGAATCATCATACCAACCATATCCTGGAACAGGAGGGCCATTTTCTATATGTTGGCTGCCTGCTCCGCAGCTTCTTTATCTTTCTTCTCTAGCACGCGCCGAAGGAATTCGGCGTCCGTTTCTTGTTCTTGACGTTCTTCTGAGAATGTTTCCGGGGTTTCTTTCGGCCCTGTAAGTGCGGCCATAGCGTTCATCACCTCCTGGAGCTTCTGTTGCTGCTCCTGAGCCTTGGTCACTGACCGTGTAAGCGGTCTATGACCCGTGGATGTACGGCTGTCTTCTTTTCCCGATGCCATGTAAACCTATGAACTGTTATGCCCCCTGACTTGGGGCGTTTAGGTTCACCATTTTTAACTTTTGCCGCTGATGCGGGGGTTTTCTCTGGCCTCCTTCTTTTGTGGGCCGTTGAGGTTGAAGGAACCATTGAAGGGGGCACCCTAGCAGCTGTTGTCCCCTGCTGTTTAATGGGACAATCCTTGTCTTTTTCCACCTTCGCCTTTTTCTGGCGACGAGAGTGACCTGGGTCAATCACAGAGTCTTGAACCCTTCGCCAAACTTTATAAATTCTTGAAGACAGCTGTTGAGGGGGCTGTTCTCGCTTCGCTTCTGGAACTCTCTCCGCAGGTGGAGGAGATCTCTTCAATGTAGCGATTGGAGAGTTCTTCCGTACCCTCCTCAGCAGTTCAAAGCCGTTCCCAGTTGGAACAGCAGCGTTGACTTCCACCGCTGGAGCCGGTGGAGTTATCCCTGAGGGGGAGTTACCCCCTGCCTTCCTCACTCGTTGCCAATGGCGACGTCGAGCACGACGAGACGTTGGGATTGGCTCAGAGATAGAGAAAACTTCTTTTTGCCCCCTGTCTGAATGAGGCGCCGCCGGTGTTAACCTCTTAAAGACTGAGGTTGTTCCTTGCGGGGTAATATCCAATCTGTCAAAACAGATCTTCGTGCAGGGGCAGGAGCAGGAATCATCAGTCTTGAAAAGACTGACTCTTTGGCGGGAGAAACCGCCTTAACGACTTCCGGAACAGCGGCCGTTGCCCTCTTTGGGACAGCCAATTTAGAGTTCTGGTTTAGCCTGGTGAAAACAGAGGCTGTCGGTTTGGTAGCGGGCGACCCGTTGACAGGGGCCGTCGTGGCAGTGAGCCGGTCGAACACCGACTTCTTGTTCACTTCCGGTGCAGGTATCGGCATAGAGAAGCTTATAGGTGGCACCATGGTCCCGAAAAACAGGCCGATGGTGGCCTGGGTCACCTGGTCTACTGGCAGAGCGAGGAAGGAAGCCGCTTGGGGCCCATATGCTACACCTCCAGGGGAGGTGGAGCATCCATTGCAGTGGCATTTCGCGCAGTTGGTGCAGTTAGAATCCATGGATGCTTGAGTTCTGCGCCAGACAAAAGACCAAATCTTAGTAACTTGGAAATCCAAAGGCAACCGTTAACAAACCGCGATTGGTTCGCGAAGACGACACACGAAGTGTGGAGTGGAAAGAGGAAAAGGTCCCACCGGGCGTGCCAGAATCTGTTCCCCTCCGAACGGCGGCGCAGACTTTGCGTTTATGCCTGAGATTCGGGGCAGATGCTATGTGGTTTTATCCGTCTACCTCTCCGAAAATACCAAGTTGATTTATGGCACAGTGTATCGGAGGTTTAGACGGATGCGGCCGATGTAGCAGACTTCGTCAGATTCCCCCTCAGGATGAGGGGTTTTTGATTGTGGGGACGCTCTTCCCTGCAGGCGCAAGCCCCTGCAGTTAATTACGCTACCGCATCACGGTAACAACTTTCTCCTTCTCCAGAACCGTTTTGGATGAGGGCTTAGGTGTTAGGTTTAGGTTTTTGTAAGATTATAAAATAGAAAAAATAGATGGAGAGATTATATATATATATATATATATATATATATATATATATATATATATTAAGGAAAATGCACAAAACAAAAAATACAATAGAAAAATAATAGGAAAGTATAAAGATTTTGGGATCGATTCCATTCACTTAATGTCTTATGTCCATTCTCATACTCATAAGTGGGAATTCCCCAGATCATGACACGTGATAGATGACGTGTCCCGGGGCTTACGGGACAGGAGCAAACACGATACTTTGAAGATATTCCCCGGGCCTCCGCCCCGAGGATTGGACCGACCTTCGATGGCCTCCCAGAATACTCATACGTTCGCCTTACAAATAACCATCGGCTCGCCTCTGAGCCGTTCTACACGCTGAGCTTCCTCAGCCTCTCTGCTCGTCTCTGAGCTATCACAGAACCAAGCTTCCTCGGCCCCCCGCTCGTCTCCGAGCCTCCCGCCGAGCTAACCCTCCCCAGTTCTCCCGAGCAACCAAAAACGCAGAGCCCAAGCGTCTCCGCAACGGCTCCGCATATCTCACCGAAGCGAGATATCCGCCACCCCATGTCCCACGTCCCACGCTGGCGCATCCTCCCATTAACGAACGTGTCCCGTTATTAATGGGGAGATCCCATCATTCACGTGGGCGTAACGGCAGGAGCGTAACTGACGGCGAAGATCCCGCGCCGGCTCGCTCCATGCGACCACTATAAAAGCCCCTCTCTCAGACGACCCAGGGAACGCAATTTTCATCCACTAAGCCACTACTCTGCTCAAATTTCTCGGCTAACTTGATCGTCGGAGGGTCCACGGTGGTACAACCACCCCGGGACTTATTTTGCAGATAGCTCGGCTTCAATTTAAAACAAACCCACTGAGATCCACACGTTTAAGGGGACAATCCTCAACACCAATCTCAACCCTTCATCAACGCTTGCGACAGATCGACGAAAGACAACATCTGAAGGAGATCCCAGCCTCCACTCATTAAATTTTTTTGCCCCTGCTGCAACACATAAATTATTTAATTAGGTACATATTGGACTTTAAACTTAAGTCTTTATAAAAAAAATTATTACAAAAAGAGCAGCCCCTCCATTGATCTAATTAATGCAAAAAAGAAAGAATATAAATGAAAACCCAAAGTGTCAAAGAGATTCATTTTGTTTAAATTGGCTCATGATCCAATCAAGTTTAATACTTAGAATCAAAACAATAAATAACATTTGTTTTTACCATAGATGTGTTAATGAGATGTTGACGTGTGATGATTTTATTAAGGGTAAATTGTCAAAAAAAAAACCTCCCCGAAGCAATTTTTTCTATTGTCAGAAACCTCCGGCTTCGAAAAGTTAATCAAAATCCCTCTAAATAAATTTTAGTTGTCAAAAAACCCCTTACATATGATATCTAGTAGTTGCATACTATATCTAGTTTCCTGCGATATCAAAATAGTATCCAACGATATCTAAGCAGTTGCATGCGATATCTAAACAGTTACCTGCGATATCTAAATAATTTGTATGAATTGGTTAGATATAGCATGCTACTGTGTAGATACTGCAGGAAAATTTTCTAAGGCGTTTTTAACTACCGTTTCAAGGTCAAAGGGGTTTGATAGCATAAAAAGTGCTTGGTTTTTTTTTTTGACAATTTACCCTTTTATTAATGATGGTGGATGGATTAATTATTGAATTTTTTTGGTTATTTTTAACAAAACGACTAAAGACAGCATCAATCATAGAAAAGTAAGTTTAAAGCATTTAATAAAGACCGATTCTGAACTTAAGAATCCACTTTATGTGCGAACTCTATGACAGGAGAAAACACATTGAAATCAAAATTTTGGTTGGATCTTCTTAGCTTCTCAAAGTTAGAAATCTGTAAACCGTGACAAATCTACGCTCGCTGGAAATTGTTTCGCATATTGTAGCACTATCGATAGACTTGACAGATTGCGATTGAAGCATCTCAATATTCTTGTATATATTTTTCTTTTCTTTCTCGGACAGTGCCCTTGTGAAAAGATATTGGTTTCAAGCACCGTGCACCGTGCGCATTTCGGGGTAGGGGTAGGGGTAGGGGAGAGAGTTGGTAGTATTCATAGTATTCATCTTTGTAGTAACTATCATCGGAAAGCCGAGGAATATATATCCAATGAATGAATTCAAATAAAATAAAAATAAAATAGGAGGACATTTTTTTTGCTAAAGTTTTTGTTCAACTACATGGGGTACATTTTTTAAATTTCTTTTTCACTTAAAACAATGGCGGTTTAATGCCATCTTTCATTAATTAGTGTAAACAATTGGCGCACGTGAATTGTATGTGAATTTATTCCATACCAATCACCTCCAATCGATCCCCTGGGATAGCAAAAGGTGATGATAAAGTAAGGAATAACAAAAAAGGAAATGGCCATGTATTAAAATAAATTTGCAACTAGATGCAAAATTATAAGATTTCTCTTGATTTGATAATGTTTGGCTCTTTAACCTTTATCTTGTGACACCCCATCTCTCTCTCTCTCTCTCTCTCTCATCTTCCTGCCAACAACTTTATTAAAATCCTTTTAAATTTTGCATAAGCTTGAAAAGAAATATAAGATTGAAAAGAAATATATATATATATTTGAAGCAAAAAAATAGGGCAAAATATCCTACTCAATAAAATAAATTTAAAATATAAAATATTTGCAGGCCAAAACATGTATGCATCGAGGTAAACCATAAGAAAATCCTCGATATATCGTATAGAAATTACAAACGCTAAAGAAAAAACTACTATTATTTATATCAAACGTCAACGGCTGATCAAGCTTCTTCTTTACTTCTGTTCATATCCAAAAGACGAGTACTATTAATAGTATTTCCATCAATAATAACGCCGCAGGAAATAGCAATATCCATAATGGCATCATCATCATAATCCTCAAAAGATATAGTAGAGCGAATTTCGGTACAGCATTTCAGATCCAATTTCTGCTTAGCCTTCTTGAGCGAAAAGGAGAATCTGCACGATAGGAAAAAAAATGTTTACTAGAAGTATTATCAGTGATTGAATTTATTTTATGGGTCGTTTTCCTGATACGAGATGGTTTGAATCCAGAAGGAATCAAATGATCTCCTTCCGAGTCCAACTCATTCGAAAAAGAACTCTGAATTATCAGAGTAAACAAGTTCAGATGACGAATGTGGTAATACAGAGTTACCATTTTACTCTTTAGAAAGTGGAGAATTAACCCGGGGATTAACAGTATTGGCCATTTAATTATTGACAT
The DNA here is from genome assembly GCA_030015575.1 of Agapanthus africanus. Classification (NCBI taxonomy): domain Eukaryota; kingdom Viridiplantae; phylum Streptophyta; class Magnoliopsida; order Asparagales; family Amaryllidaceae; genus Agapanthus; species Agapanthus africanus. Next base: position 767,017,054 of record CM057341.1, read on the forward strand.
TAGAATCAGGAGCACCACAAGCTTGATTGATGGTATCGGAGACATGTGTATCAGAAACTTGATTATTGGTAACAGAATTAGAAGCAGATATTTCACAATATTCTGAAATTGCATTCGCACTGGATAGTTTAGGAGACTCACTGACAAACGGAGAAGTTATTATTGCCTCGGTATGAAACTTGCTTATGATCCATTCTTTGATAGTGACTGGCATATTAGATACATTATTGCGGGCATGCATAATATTCTCGGCAACATTTGAATAATTTGGAGTGATGGATATGTTGAGCTTGGATAAATGAGCAGCGGTAAATAAAGCCATTTCTATCAAGATGTCGATGGGTTTCCATGCATTCATCTTCTTAGTTTTTTGAATGCTTGATTGTTTCGGTGGTGGATCAGGATGGACCGCCTCTTGATCTTGCACGTTAAATTGATTTACCTTTTGATTTTTCTTACAATCTTCTTTAGAATGACCATTTTTTATATAAGTAGTATAGTATTTGTAATTCTTCTCAAAAATGAATTTTTGAGGGAACTTAACAAAAGAGAATATACCAATCCAAAACTTTGAAGGTAATGATTTGTGGATATCTAGTCCTACACAAACACGAGCCCTACCGGTGCGTGTGCGGTGTAAAGCGTTAGGCATCTATTTTAAGGAGTCTACCAATTCGCTTAACAATAGATTTCAACATTTTTTGATGATAAAATTTCGGAGGTAGACCACGAAGGATCAACCATGCGGGCACGATAGATGGCTCTTGATCCTCATTAAAATAAAGGCGACAACTTAGATGATATATAAACATATCAGTTTGCAAACTCACAAACAACCGACAAATTCCTGCCGGTCAGAATATGAAGAAGAACCAGGATGAAGCAAAAATACACTTAACTGGGAACAACTATATCTTCTTTACTACTAACTAGCAGATGCCCTGCGCAAATGCGCAAGGGCTTGTCCAAAGTTAAAAGCTTTTGAGCAAAAATATTATTGTAACTTTATATTGATGTTTTATATGAAAAAAATATGTATATAAATAAATCGAATAAAGCGTATAAAGAAAATCACAGCACCACAATTCATCAGGAAAAAAAACACAACACAAATTCAAAAAAAATATTGACTACAATATCAAATATTGGCAATGGAAAAACAATCTTAAGATTTTCAAAAAAATAAACAATCATGTGTTTAAAATACATAAACCATTAAAAAAAAATGCTTTCTCTTGTATTCCAGCATTTATCCCTCTACACAAATATAGAGTCATGTAAACCAACACATATACTCAATGATTTTGGTGGCCTAATAATTCTCATATATAACCACTGATCGGTTCAATTTGTTAATCAATTGCAAATTACATATACTCAATGATTATGGCTTAGGCCTATGAGATGATTATTTTTTAGGGACGTATGGGGATATAAGTATTACCATATCTGTATCCAATACATAATTGTAGATGCAAATGCGGATATAGATAGTTGTCGATAAAAAAAATTACCATCCTTATCTGTTACAAATCGAACACAAATACATAATGGATATTGTAAAAACCATATCCGCTAAAATCGGATATCGATACTATTGGGATAAATATAAAAAGTAATAATTTATAACTACAACTAATAAAATATGTAAATAGGTCCATCAATATTTCGAGATTAAAACAATCACATATCAAATTCACAAATCTCAATAGTTACAAATTATAACTTTTCATGTAACATCAATTCAACCAACCATCCATAAGTCTAGATATAACTAATACTTGGTAATTTGTAGTTGGATAGTGGATACTGTTAGTTTGGATATCCAGATTGGAATCCGAAAATTTTGTTAGTAACCGGATTCGGATCCGAAAATTTTGTTAGTATCCAAATTCGAATTCGAATCCGATTTGGATACAAATTTTATATTTGAATCGTTCGGATATGGATTTTTAATATCCATATCCGTAAGTTGTCGGATTCGAAAACTGATCCGGATCAGATTATCCGAGTCGTTCACATCCCGATTATTTCTTTCAAAAACCTTTTCAAAAAGTTAATTAATTATAGCTAATATATATTGTGGTGAGTAAAATAATTCCAAAAAGAAAGCTCTTGGACATTTGAGAAATTAAAGCTAAAGATAGAGGCAAATAGGTGGGGTGGGTTGGGGGGTAAGGGGGGGAAGCTTGAAATCAAGCTACGTTCATGCGTACAGCTATTATATATAATAACAATGAAGAAAGGCTGGGAAATTAATATTGTCGATCTGATTTTTATATATGGCATTTGGTAAGAACATTTCTCTTAATTTTGACCCAAAAATGTTTAATTAAGTGTATTAACTCCTTAAAAATCTCTTTAATATCTTAACTAAGATCTCTTAAAAATATTGTCAAATATTGTGACTGCAATGTTAGCAACACACATGGAACATCACATGTACTGACAGCTAACTATATTGTAATGCAAAAGAAAAGGGAATTGATGGAGGTACTTTTCAGGTCTCCGTGAGATGTTGTCTTCCGTTGATCTCCTGGTGGATTTTGGCGGTGATCTTCTGTTGCGTGTGGATCTCAATGTGTTTTGGTGAGATTGGTGATTCGGGAAGTTTAGCGCCGAGTACCTGCAAAGAAGTCCCGGGATGGTTTGGTACCACCGAGGACCCTCCGACGATCAAGTTAGTGCTAGATCCGAGCAGAGTAACGGCTAAGTGGAATAAAAAAGGGCATACTTGACCCCTCTGTGATGGGGGTTTATATAGCGGTGATAGCACGCAGCAACAGGCGTGAGAATCTCGCCAGCAGTTACGCTCCCGACGTCACGTCTGCGTAGAGAGCGGATCGCCCATTAATGAGGATCGCGGAGGCGTAGAACGTGGGATGTTGCTGGCGGAGAATCCGCGCATGGCGAGATTTGCGGAGCGGAGGTTACGTCTGCGAGTGGTGGAGTTGGTCGGTCGGAGGGGCCGAGGAGGACGGCCTCAGCTGGGGGGCTTGGAACCGAGCAAGAGGGTCGAGGAGTCTTGGTCCCGTGGCAGCCCGGGGCAAGCTGAGGGGCCGAGGAGGCAAACTTGCAGGGGGCCCCGAGGAGGGCCAGCTTGTGCTTGCAGGTCGGGTATAAGGATGGCCTGGTCGGCCTCTGCGGGCCCTTTCTTTCGGGTCTTGGGACATGTCATCTGCCACGTGTCCTGATCTCGTATCGCCAATATTGGGTATCATCATTACCCCCTCACTCTTATCCCGACCAGCTAGCGGGTCGGGCCAGGAGTGGACTGCCAGGCCTCCCGAGATGAGCTCCTGCCTAAGGTTTTGTCGGTACGAGTCCTCGGGCTGTCAGTTGTCTTCTCTGCTAGCGAATCAGGGCGAGATCTCAGAATTTAAAGAAGGTGCGCCGGTTTGTGCACTCTGCCACTGAAGCGACGGTCCGCGCGTCAAGCGTCGATTGGCCGATGCGACGTACGCAGGCCTGCGATGCCTGATGGGATGCGGTCCAGCGCAGGATCAACACGTGGAGCGATCGGAGCCGCTAGATGCGAGGAGTCGTTTCGGCGGGAGATGACGGGCGTCGTTGGATGAGGCCGCTTGCAGCAATAAGTAGGGGTGGGGCCCGCCCCTAGGCCCCTACCCCTTCATATTTCCCTCTTCTAAGTCCTGGTTGCTCGGCGCTCGTCTTCTTTCCCCCGCTTCCGGTTCTCGAAGATTCCCTTTTTCAAGATTAGATGTCTTCCTTTGTATAGTCAGTAGATGTTATAGAAGTAGGTTCTAGGGACCCTTTAGTTGTGCCCGAGTCCCCCCAGGGAGCAGGGGTCAGATCCTCTCTCTGGGATCGTGCGGCGGGGGCAGCCCCCAGGGAGGAGGCGGCAGGTGCGGCCCCCGGCTCCTCGTGTTGGGTGAGGTATGAGGACAAGCTCGCCAATGCTCGGGCTCGCTTCCACATCCCCTCGCGTTACACGCTCTGACTGGCCAAGGAGGGAGAGAGGGCGGATCAAGTAAGGGGTAGGGAAATCGCCTTGTATTTGGAAGCTTTTTGGGGCGGAATGCGCCTGCCCTTCTCTCCCGAGGTCGTCGCCACGCTGAATTTTTTCGGTCTGGCCCCCGGCCAGTTAGTGACGAACTCGTGGAGGATCCTTCTCGGGTTCTTGATCCGCCTGAAGTTACAGGCGGTTCCCTTCAGCCTCTCCCTTCTTGATTCTTCTCTCGTCTTCAAAAGTCACCCTGGTGGTCGAGCGGGCGACCCGAGATGGGCCTATCTCTCTTTCAGAAAGCGGCCGGGGTCGCTGCCGGGACCGGGGTCGTGGTCTTGCCCTCTTCTATTCATGATTGGAAGAAGAAATTTTTCTTTGTTTCCCCTCCCGAGGGCGAGGACTGGCCCGTGCTTACCAAGTGGTCGAGGGAGAAATGTTTGCCGGGGAACCAGTCCAATGACCCCGCCGCGGTGAGGGTGGCGTCGTGGGAGCCCATCCCCCGACCTGACGTGCTGTTGTCCGAGAGGGTCCTGAGCTGGGCCGGGCTCAGCCCCGTTGAGTTCGTCGGTAAGTTAGGCTAGCTTTTTGGCTTGTGTTTTGCTCGTGTTGCTGACTTGTTGGGTATTTTGCTTTGTGCAGGATCCATGGACTTCGACTCTCTTAAAGTCTCCATGCGCCAGCCGAGGCAGGTTACGAAGGCTGGGGGCGCCAGCTCATCTCGCGCGAAGCCCACCCCGGCTCCTACTGCTCCGGTGGTGGCGTCCCGTGAGAGTTCGGGGGCAGATCCCGCCCCGGGTCCCAGCAGATTGTCGGGCCGGAAGCGGGCCCTGGTTCTGGAGGACCCGGACTCGGAGGAGGAGATCGGCTCTCCCTCGGAGCCGCTCAAAAGGAGCTCCCAGAGACCTCCCCAGGGCTGGTCCTCGCCGATCATGGTAGAGGAAAGGGGCCTCTGGTTCGCGGTGCCATCGTGGCTATCCGTTGCGGATAGCCTTCTACATGAGATAGAGGCCTCGGCCGGGGGTAGAGTTCCCGGGGGGACCTTCAGGGCTCAGCTGGCGTCCATCGTCCAGGAGCCCGTGCAGGTAAGTGTTTGGTTCATTGTGAGATGCGGTGTCTCCTTCGTCTTTCTGATCTCTTTCGTATTTCCCAGGTTCTCCAGCACGTTGCCTTCGCCTTGCGTATGGAAGCCGAGGAGGTAGCCCCAGCGCTGGAGGCTGCGGGCCGGCTCGCCTCGCTGGAAGAGAGCTCCAGGCGGGAGCTAGAGACGGTGACGGCGAGGGTTGCCTCCTTGGAAGGCGAGGTGGAGGCCAGGAAGCGGTAGGTAGCCGGGCACCGTGAGGCTGCCGTGATTGCCGAGGTCAAGCTCGAGGATGCCCAGGTGCTTGCCGGCAACCTGAAGAGGACGGTGAAGACCCTCCGGAAGGAGCTCGGGGCGGCGGCCGAGGCGGCCAAGTCGGCGAACTGAAGGCGGTGGAGAGCTATAAGAAATCGAAGGACTTCTATGATGACCTGGCCATGGCTACGACCCGCATCTGGCACGACGCCCTCGATGCCGTTAAGGCCCGGATGCCGGAGTTTGCCAACGGAGATCTCCGGGCCGAGTTCCCCCTCGTGGACGCCGATGAGCAGGGGGAGAAGGTTCTTAGCGAGGAAACCGCCGAGGACCTCGCGCGTCATGTGGTGGATGTCGAGGACCTCGAGGTCGCACCTGGCCCCGGGGTCTAGAGCCCCTGTCTTCCTTCTTTTATTTCTTTGTTTTTGGAATTTTGTAAGGCTGGGGAGCCCCAAAAAATACCCTTTGTAAAGCCTTTATATTTGGTAGTAATAAAAATTTTCTTTGGTTTCATCGAATCGCGCTCTACCATCTGTTTGTGATGAATGCTCGTAAGATATCTCTGCTTGCACCGTTGTGTTGTTTTCATGTCAGGTTGGCCATCTGTCTAGCGATCGTCTGTCGAGTTGATTTTGATCACTTGCCGACGAGCATGCCAAGCGCTGCCGAGGAGGTATCCCCATGGGCCCCGAAGTTGAGGGGAGATCGTTTAGACCTGGATAGACTTGGTGCCACTCACTGGGGTCCCGGATCCTCTGCGGGTGACGTGCAGAGCGCTGTTCGCTGTATTTGTGCCGAGCGTGAGTGGGAGGCTCCCTGTGGCCCCATGGGGGGTTCCATCTTTTGACTTCTGGCAATGCGAGCATCGACCACCAGCCGGGGATGACCGAGCAGGGTAGCTGCTCGGTTGCCTCTTGCGAGGGCTTTGATCCTTCAGGACGGGGATCGAGCGGGGTTACCGCCCGGCGCCTCTTGGCGAGGACTTCGGTCCTTAGCGCGGGAGAGGCTGTAGGAAGCCTGCCAAGGACCTTTGACCGGGCAGGTTTTCTGTCTGGTGCCTCTTGGTGAGGGCTTTTGTCCTGACGAATAGCCGAGCGAGGGATCCTCAGGTTCGACTGCCTCTGGGAGGGCTTTCTGATCCCTGGCGTTGCGGTAGGGAAGCTACCAGCCTGGGATGAACGAGCGGGGCAGCCGCTCGGGTGCCTCTTATGAGGGCTTTGATCCCTGACGTTGTGGGTAGGGAGCTACCAGCCGGAGTTTGACCGAGCAGGGCAGCTACTCAGTTGCCTCTTGCGAGGGCTTTGATCCTTCAGGATGGAGACCGAGCGGGGTTACCGCCCAGTGCCTCTTAGCGATGACTTTGATCCCTGTCGGTTGTGGTAGGAAGCTACCAGCCGGGGATAGCCGAGTAAGGACCCGACTGCCTCTGGGAGGACTTTGGTCCTTGGCGCGGGAGGGGCTGTAAGAAGCCTACCAAGGACCCTTGGCCGGACAGGGTTACTGCCCGGTGCCTCTTGGCGAGGGCTTTTGTCCTAAAGGATAGCCGAGCGAGGGATTCTCGGGCTCGACTGCCTCTGGGGGGGCTTTCTGATCCCTGGCGTTGTGGTAGGGAAGCTACCCGCCAGGGATAGCCGAGCAAGGAAGCTGCTGAGCTGCCTCTAAGGAGGACTTTCTGGTCTGTGGCGTTGCGGTAGGGAAGCTACCCGCCAGGGATAGCCGAGCAGGGCAGCTACTCGGTTGATTCTTCATGAGGTTTCGCCCGACTATCCAGTCGCAGGTATGGTGAATAGGAACGGTCGCGGCGATCGCGCGCACAGCATGTGCATTGAATGCGGGGGAGGGGGCGAAGTGCCAGGGTCGCGTCTTTTCAGAGAGACCTTTGGGGGCTTGTTGCGCGAGGAGACGTGGATGGCGAGCAATTCCTCGGTGAACAGTTTTGTGAGCGAATCGGAGGCGTATTTAGCCCCGTCGCTCGAGAGGTGAGCCTCCCGGCGCATGCCCTCGATCTTCTTCTCGAGGGCGTCGAGTCGACCGTGGTATCCTGAGGAATCGGCGTCTTGGGATCCCTAGCCTCCGCTGCGGGTGACCTGCGTCTGGGAGCGGCCCCGGTTCCTCTCGATGAGGTGCCTCAGATCCCTGAGGAAGGTGACTCTCGAGCCGCCGATGCGAACCCCTTCTGTGCGGCCCCGCCGAGGACGGTGGTGTCGACCATGCCTGTGGAAAGGCGAGGTGACTGACATCTCCTCAGGGGGATAAGGGTCGCGAGGAGGCTCGAGGCGAAGCGTTCTGGCGGCGGACCTTGGTGTGGAGCCGTGGGGAGCCCAGCGGGCCTCACGGAGTACCAGCACGAGAGGTCTGTGGCCAGGAGTCGTAGCCTGCTGGTGGTCAGCCATCTCGATGGGGGCAGAGCCTTCTGAAGGCGATGGAGTGGCGATCTGGGGCCCATGCTCGGCCGCTTGGACGCATACAAGCGCCTCCACGAGGGACTGTAGCCGATCTATTCGGCTGGCGAGGGCGTTGATGATGGTCGCTGGAGGAGGCTCATCCATGCCTTCGGTGAGTGGAAGGCGGCGGCTGGTACCGGGATCTTCAGGATGGTTGCTCGCCATGCGGACGGAGATCGGAAGGCCAACTTTGTTTTTGTGGAGTTTCCCTTCCCACAGACTGATGGAGGTCCTTTTCAGGTCTTCGTCAGATGTTGTCTTCAGTTGATCTCCCGGTGGATTTTGGCGGTGAACTTCTGTTGCGTGTGGATCTCAATGGGTTTTGGTGAGATTGGTGATTCAGGGAGTTTAGCGCCGAGTACCTGCAAAGAAGTCCCGGGATGGTTTGGTACCACCGAGGAACCTCCGACGATCAAGTTAGTGCTAGATCCGAGCAGAGTAACGGCTAAGTGGAATAAAAAAGGGCTTACTTGACCCCTCTGTGATGGGGGTTTATATAGCGGTGATGGCACGCAGCAGCAGGCGCGAGAATCTCGCCAGCAGTTACGCTCCCGACGTCACGCCCGCGTAGAGAGCGGATCGCCCATTAATGGGGATCGCGGAGGCGTGGAACGTGGGATGTTGCTGGCGGAGAATCTGCGCATGGCGAGATTTGCGGTGCGGCGGTTACGCCTGCGAGTGGTGGAGTTGGTCGGTCGGAGGGGCCGAGGAGGACGGCCTCGGCTGGGGGGCTTGGAATCGAGCAAGTGGGTCTAGGAGTCTTGGTCCTGTGGCAGCCCGGGACGAGCTGAGGGGCCGAGGAGGCAAACTTGCAGGGGCTCCGAGGAGGGCCAGCTTGTGTTTGCAGGTCGGGTACAAGAGTGGCCTGGTCGGCCTCTGTGGGCCCTTTCTTCCGGGTCTTGGGACATGTCATCTGCCACGTGTCCTGATCTCGTATCGCCAATATTGAGCATCATCAGGAATATACAAATTAAAAATATAGAAAGCAGAAAAAACAATTTATAAGCTTGATTTCATATCAAATCAGGAAAGTATACGCTAATGTTTCATGAACTTTTGCTGCATACAAGCATATGGAGGACAACAATAATGTTAATTAAAATTCAATGGACTAAAAATGTTTGTAAATATGAAATATTTATCCCTAAAATAACTTATATATGCTGGATTTGCATGATAGAAGACGATAGGGAGCACATGAATCCAATTCTTTATAAATTTGAAATAAATTAATTGATGTTATAGGAAGATTAAAAAAAACTAGATATATGAGTGGCACGATTTTGGTAAGATATAGAATTTATTATTTATCTACTGCCTATTGTGTATGTTAATTAAGTTGTATTAATTGATCTAAAATATATTATTTGATTGATTTTGGATAGCTATGTCCGTACATGGCTACTAAATTTTTTCCTCAAATGAACACACCTCAATTCTTCTCATGTTACAAATAGGAATAAAAGGAAGAAAAATGTAACAACTAAAATTTCTAACCAATAGAAATAATTTAACCTATCAAACAGTTATCAATGTAGGTTCCTCATGTCCTCCCTTAGCTTTGTCGGTCATTGATATAAGTTTTCATTTGCTTACTTCATTCCATTTTGCAGCTATCCAATAACTTTTACATATGTTCACTTGTATTACAAATGCAAAAAATTTATTTAATAGAAACGATGGTATAACAATCTTGCCTGAGTAACTTATAATTAATATAAGCTTAGATTGACCTAATAAATTTTACAAACTAGAAAGCTTCTGCACATTTCGCTCTTTGGGGGTATTAATCTTTGAAGTAATTATCATCGGAAAGTCTAGAAATATAGAAATATAGATCCAATGAATGAATTCAAATGAAAAAAGTAAAATAAAAATAAAATAGATGAACAATTTTTTTGCTAAAGGTTTTTTACAACTAGATGCAGTACATTTTTTAAATTTCTTTTTCACTTAGAAAATTGATGGTTTAATGCTATGTTTCATTAGTATCGACAATTGGTGCATGCGAATTTATTCCATACTCAATCCCCTCCAATTGATCCAATGGATAGCAAAACGTGATGATCAAGTAATGGAAAAAAAAAGGGATTGGCTAAGGAATGTTAAAAAAGAGGAAATGAAAGGAACCATATTAAAAAAATAAATTGCAACTTGATGGAGGTCTGGATCTGCTTCAGATGTTATCTTCCGTTAATCTCTTCGCGTGGTGGCGGGCGGCTGAGATTGATTTGGAGGATTGTCTTCTGGAGCGTGTGGATCTCAATGGGTTTATGTGGTTGAGGCCGAGGTACCTGCAAGGAAGTCCCGGTGTGGTTGTGCCACCGAGGACCCTCCGACGATCAAGTTAGGCGGGATATTTTGGCAGAGTAACGGCCTAGTGGAGTGAAGATGGCTTACCTGAATCGTCTGGGAGAGGGGTTTATATAGCGGCAGCAATGGACAGACGGGCGCGAGAATCACGCCGGCCGTTACGCCCCCGGCGCCACGCCCGCGTGATAGACGGATCCCGCATTAATGACGAGACATGCTCGTTAATTGGAGATCGTGATGGCGTGGAACGCGGGATCGTGGGCGGAGGATATCTTGCGCATGGCGAGATTCGAGGAGCCGTAGCGAAGGCGACTGTGATCAGCGCTGCGGGTCGATCTGGGTGAGACTGAGGAAGATGTGCTCGGCGGGAGGCTCGGGCACGAGTGAGAGGCCGGGGCATCTTGGTTCTGTAATAGCTCGGAGGCGAGCCAGTGGGTGATCTGGAAAGCCACCGAAGGTCGGGAGACTCCTCGGACCGGAGGCCCGAGGTGTGATTCCAACCGAGATTACTGATCCTCCCTTATGGGTTCTGGGACACGTCATCTACAACGTGTCAGCATCTAGAGAGTCACCGATATCGAGCTTCATCATTAGCCTCTTACTCTCGTATCGACCCGCTGTTGGGTCGGGTCGAGAGTGGTCTGACCGATCATCCGAGGTGAGCTCTCATTTGAAGATATCGTCGGCGCGCATTCCCGGGCAGAGAGTGGTATTTTCTTGATGGCGTCAGTGGATCAGGGGAGAGATCTCGCATTAAAGGGAAGCATCAGATCGTGTGTACGTTTATGTAACTTAGCTAGTCGTGTCGCATTGATATGACCTAGTCTACAATACCACAAGAAGGATTCGTTCAGTTCTGAGCTCTTCCTCTTGTGTGTGTTTTGTACATTAAGGACTGTAGTTTGATTTAGAACGTATATGCCATTATTTAATTAGCCTGATCCAATAAACTTTTGATTCAGCAAGATGTTCATAACATTATCCTGTACTACAAAATTAAATCTCTCTTTACTCAATAAAGAAACTGATATAATATTTCATATCAGGGTCGGAATGTAATAGCATTCGTTCAGAATCAATGTATTACCATTTGGTAACACAAGGTGATATTCGCCAATAGCTTTGGCTGCAACATTTACACCATTCCCTACTCTTATGGAATGATCACCCTCTCCCAGTTCCCTACCTTTCCGTAGCCCATGTAACATATTACATATGTGGGATCCCGATCCGGTATCTAATACCCAGGACGTAGAGTGAACTGAGAAACAGTTCTCGATAACTAACACACCCGAAGAAGATGCATCAGCATACTTATTCTTTGTTTGGGCAGTGCACCTTGTTTTTCTTTGGCGGGTCCTTGGCTGTCAGCTCTTTGACGACTTGATCATCTAGGGCGATGTCCTCTGGTATTTTTTCTTTCCCCTTATCTTTTCTATTCGACCCACTGTTCGCGGCCCCGAGATTCTTTTCGAGCAGCGTACAATTGCGCAGCTGAATGTTCTCAGAGGTCTTCATTTCTTCTTCTTTTCCTGAGGTGGATTCTTTGAAGAGAGGGTCGAGAGTCATTTCTTCTTCAGAATCGCTTCCGAAGGTGAGAACTTGCGATCTTTTGCTATCAACCATGTGACAGTTGCCAATAGTTCTTTTGCGCCCCTTGGTCGTATTTCTTTGCTCCCGACGAGTTCTGTGTTTCATCCGCTTGAAATGTTGTCGGTGAGCAACATATCCCTGCCACCAGTTTTTAAAAGCGTTGCGCTCTTCGGTGGGGTGCGCAATCTTTCGATGATATAGACAGTAGCTAGGATGTATATCCGCTTCATCAGGAGTATTTTCTTCGGAGGGTGGCAGCTTCATTCCCATCGATATGGTTTTGGCGAACCTTTTCCTCGTCTTGAATCTGCTTTTATTTGCGGCGGATGTACTTTGATCTGGTGGGAGTGTTTCAACCCTTTCGTCCAGTCGCTGGAATTTGGCCTTTTCAAATATGGCCATCTCGTGCTCTTGATCAACTTTGCTTTTCAAAAGAGCTTTATTTAGGAATGCATCAATCATTTCGTCTGATGGTCCTAGAAGTTCAGGCTCAGGATCTGCCCCCGGTTTCTCTGCGTAAGGAGCTTCTTCATCGTCTATCGACGAGTGAGAAATCATATGACATCTTGCCACATAATTCTCAGATTTGTCGTCGTCGCTATCTCCGTCTTCAAGGATGTGGTTGAGAAACTCCTGAAGCGTGACCGGGGTTTGCGCTTTCTGGTTATATTCTTCCAGCGCGTCGATATGTTTTTTCAGGTCCGTGCGCTTGTCATCAGGCTTCACGGGCTTTTTGGTCTTTTTCTTTTTCTTCGAAGACTTTGATGGCTGGGTGTGGGCATTTTGACTATCGCCGCCAATTTTTGGAGTTGGACGCGGCTTCAGCATTCCCTCGATAACTTCGGGTTCCAGCGGACTTTTCCATTTGATCGGGGATGCTTGGAGATCCTTCAGTATTCTTTTCGTTTTGGCTAAAAGAACGACCTCCCATAGAGCTTCTTCAACAAAAGAGCACGATGCCCCCGGTGTGTCCCTCCTTTAAGAGCGTGTGGCTGAGGCGGGTTTACTTTCCAATTCTCGGACAGTGCGAATTTGCCCTGTTGGTATTGGTCCTCAATCCAGTCCTTGAAGACGAAGCAATCCTCAATTGGATGGCCTATTGCTTGATGATAGGGACAATAGTTGGGATTATTAGCCTCCCCAGGTTGTAGTGGGCGTTTCGGATTCGGCAGATTGATGAGCCTGTTGCGCACCGATAGTTCAAACAATCTCCTCGTTTTATCCCAGGGAAACGAATAAGGGCGCTTCTCATTATAAAATCGCCGTCTCTCGTCTAGGCGATCAGTTAATTTTGGACCACTGGGTTGCTGTTGAGCATTGGCGACGAAGGTCGCTATCCCTTTCTCTTTTTCATTCCGCGGCTCCGGCTTCGAAGAGAAAGGCTTGTGGCCCATCTGGTCCATTTAGGCCAATTTGTCAATCAAGGCTTGGAAGGTGGTGGGCTTGAAAAACATCATGAACTGGGGGATGGTCGCCTGCGGATCAAGAGTACCCACGAACATACCCACTGCTGGCGCTTCTTCGATGCGCTGCTCACATTTCGACCACAGATTTCGCCATCGTATTGCGTATTGAACCCATGTCTCGCCTGGCTTCACCCTGGCGTTAATTAGTGTGGTAATCGGAGTACGCTGGCTAGCGCTTGCGAATCTTTGTGTGAACAACAACTCCATTTCTGCAAATGTCTTGACAGAGTCGTTCGGGAGTTTAGAGTACCTTTCGAACGCTGTCTCCGACAAGCTGCGACAAACTGGCGAAGTAGCAGTTTATCGTCACCTCCAGTGTTGCCACATAGAGCCCTGAAGTGGGCGACATGCTGGTGGGGATTGGCCGTCCCTTTACATACATGGAATTTAGGGACCGTATATCCCGGCGGGTACCTTATTTGGTCATACCAGCCCGGATAGGGTCGTCCAGTCTTAACGATCTGCCCGGCCATTTCGCTCGCATGATGAGCTCGTATTTGCTGAGCGATGTAATCATCCAGAGCGTCCTTGGAGATGGTCTCCTCCTTGGCTGCTGAAAGAGCCAGAGGAGGGTTCAATGTCTCCCCTCTATCATCTTCAATTATTATCGGGGGGTTTTCAGCTGGAGGTTCCGGCTGTAACATCATCCCGGCCATGTCTTGGAACAAAAGAGCCATTCATTTTATGTTGGACGCCTATTCTACGGCCTCTTTTTCTTTCCTCTCGAGCATTCTTCGGAGGAATTCAGCATCAGTTTCATGTTCCTGATGCTGCTCTAAGGTCTATGGATTTTCTTTCGGCCCAGTGAGTGCGGCCATTGCTGTCAGTATCTCCTGAAGTTTTTGCTGCTGTTGCTCCTGAGCCTTTGTTATTGATCGGGTAAGCGATCGATGACCCGTAAAAGCACGGCTTTCCTCTTTTCCGGAAGCCATATAAACGGTATGTGTTACCATGCCCCCAGACTTGGGGCGTTTAGATTCAACGTCCTTGCGGTTCGCCGCGGTCACAGGGGCTTTCTCCGGCCTCCTTCTCTTGTGAGCGGTTGAAGTTGAGGGAGCCGTTGCAGCGGGCACCTAGACGGATGACATCTTCTGTGGTACCACGGGATGGTTCTTTTCTTGCCGAGCTTTATTCTTCTTTGGTCGGCCAGAGTAGTCCTATTCAATCACCGATTCTTGTACCTGTCGCTAGACTTTGTAAATTTTGGAGGACAGCCGCTGAGGGGGATGCTCCGGCTTCTTTTCTGTAGCATTCTCCACATGTGGAGGAGATCTTTTCAGCATGGCAGTTGGAGAGTTCTTGCGGACCTTCTTAAGCGGTTCGAAGCTGTTCCCAGTTGGAACAACAGCATCGATTTCCACCATAGGAGCTGGCAAAGTCAGTCCATAATGGGAGCTGCCCCCAGCCTTCCTTACTCGGCGCCAATGACGACGGCGAGCATGTCGTGCGGATGGAGTTGTCTCAGCTGTAGGGGTGACTTCATCATGCCCCCTGTTTTGGCGAAGGGTTGTCACCAGCATCAGCCTCTTAAAGACCGATGTCCGTTGAGAAGCAATGTCCAATCTATTAAAGACAGACCTTTGGGCAGGGGGAACAGCTTTGAGGACTTTTCCTAGAGCGGGACCCGGAATGCAGTCTTGTGAAGACTGACTTCTTGGCAGAAGAAGGCTCTACGATGATTTCGTCCGCTTGAGCCGGGATGGCTATCCGCTTTGGGATGGCTGCTTCAGGTATCGCGGGCTTGTTGGCGTTTTGACCCAGTCTGTTGAAAACTGAGGCATTGAAGTTGGGCGACCCGTTGAGAGGGTCGCGGCAGTGGTAAGTCAATTAAAAACCGACTTCTTTGGGGCTTCTTGCGACAACAGCGGGGCATTGAAGCTCATCAGTGGGATCATAGTCCCAAAGAACAGCCCAGTGGTGGCCTGAGTTACTTGCTCCATTGGCATCTTGAAAAGGTAGGCCGCTTGGGGCCCATAGGTTACACCTCCAAATGAGATGGAACGGGAGTTGCAGTTGCAACAGGAGCAGTTAGAGGCCATTGATGTCATTTTTTTGCACGAGAGCAAAACCAAATCTTAATACCTCGAACCCAAGGGCAACCATATTAAACCGCGATTCGTTCGCGAACACGACACATGAAGTGTGGAGTGGAAAGAGGAAAAGGTCCCACCGGGCGTGCCAGAATCTGTTCTCCGCCGAAAGACGCGACCGGGACCTTGGGACGTCCGGACCTGAATTTCGAGGGCAGATGCTAATTGGTGCTATCCGTCCATCTCTCCGAAGATGCCAAGTTGATTTATGACACCGTGTATCGAAGGTTTAAACGGATGCGGCCGATGTAGCAGATTTCGTCAGATTCCCCCTCGTTGAGGGGTTTTTGATTGTGGGGACACTCTTCCCAACAGGCACAAGCCCATGCAGTTAATTACGCTACCGCATCTCGATAACCACTTTCTCCTTCTCCAGATGGTCACTTCGTGTCGTGTATGTTTGTTTTGTTTTTGGTTGCCCGTGGATTGTATACGGAGACTAATTTATATTGTCGCCCGTAGGGTGTGGATTAGTCCAAATCCGTATTTTCTTAGATTTGGGTTTGGGGTTGGGTTTAAGGATACGTTAGTCTCATTTGAGACTAAGATCAACTTAAACGTTTGTTAAGGATACGTTAGTCTAATTTTAGACTAAGATCAACTTAACGGGATCGTTTAGATCCAACAAAAGAGCATTTAAGCTCTATTGTTTAGTTTAGAGACATTGCGGTCGATTATCAGTTTAAGAATATGGTGGTCCATTGTCGCCATTTTCGAGGAAAATATTAGTTTAGGGACATTTTGGTCCATTACCAGTTTAAGGACATGGTGGTCCAAGGTTAAGGACATCATAGTCCATGGGCTTAAGGACCCCACAGTCCGAGGTTAAGGACATCATAGTTCATGGGTTTAAGGACCCCACAGTCCGAGCTTAAGGACATCATAGTCCATGGGTTTAAGGACACCACAGTCCGAGCTTAAGGACATCATAGTCCATGGGTTTAAGGACCACACAGTCCAAGGTTAAGGACACCATAGTCCATGGGTTTAAGGACCCCACAGTCCAGTTTAAAGACGTCATAGTCTATGAAATGTATGGTTGTCGGGACCCGTCACCTCTCTGAAGACGTTGAAGGATTACAACGACAAATATCAGAGGAGTAAAGAGGTGCGCCCTTGAACCAATTTTGGTTGAGAGATATGTAGTCCAATTTGAGACTATGATCAAATGATTTATGACCATATGGGCTCAGTTAATCTGAATTAAGGACTTATGGCCAAACTTGGGCTAAGTCCAATCAAGTTAAAATGTTTAACATTTATTTTGGGCTGTTGAGCATTTATTTGGGCTTGGCCCTTTTTAATAATGTTGAGCATTGATTTGGATTCTGACAATATTTTTGTCTTTTATTGAATGCTGAGCATTCATCATAGCTCTGGGGCTTATTAAAGAACAATTTATGTTCTATCAGCGCAGCACATGGTGCGCTTGGCGCTTTGCGCCACTCAAAGAGCGCAGTGCGCTTCTGCCGAGTAGTGCACACGTGAGGGACACGAGTTGCACTTGGCGCTAAGTGCCAGATGATGGGCGCATTGCGCCAGTTTATGAGCGCAGAGCGCTATCTTATGAGCGCAAGCGCTATCTGTTCAGTGGCGCAAACGTGGGGAGCACGTGATGCGCTTAGCGCTAAGCGCTAGTCTTATGAGCGCAGTGCGCTATATCTGGAGGGCTGAGGCTCTTTAAAGTTAAGAGCGCCAAGGCTCTGCAGCGCTTTGCGCTAGATGTGGAACGCTGAAGCGCTTCTTTTATGCAACTTAGATCAGTTTATGTCCTGAGAATTAAATTCTCTTTTTATAAGAGACTTTGTCTCAAGGTTCTAAGAACAAAGTTCTTATTTTATAGGAGATATTTCAATCTCTTATTTTGGTGAAAAGTTTAGCCTTTATGGATCTGTGATTCTAAGAGAATTCAATTATTCTACCCCCCTTTTATAGTGAGATGTTTATGATCTTCTGAAAGACAATTTGTCTTACAGATCTGTGATCTGTGAGAAGAATTGTGTTCTTCTTCTTATTTTATGATGAGATCTTTTGATCTCTTTGTGAAAGACCTTGGTCTTATAGATCTATGATCTTTAATGAAGCGAATTCTTCTTTTTAATTATGAGATGATTTCATCTCTCTGTTCATCACTTTTTTTTACCTTGAAGAAACTCTTCTTTTCCTGAGAGCTTGGCTCTTCTTTCTGAGATCTCTCAAAGCTTATGGGGGGTTTCCTCTATTTGCTTCTGTATATCTAAGACTTGAAGTCTGGGGGCCTTTATATAGGGCAAGCTGATTTGTTCAATCAGTTAAGGAGATCTTTTCTCCAATTGATTTGGGGATTTCCCCCACCGTTGGATCTTTGATCCAAAGGCTTCTGATTTACAGAAGGTGATTTTCTTGTTTTTAACAAGATTGGGAAATCTTTTCATACAGAATTTATTCTGTACTTTTGGTGATTTTTAATCACCATTGGATCATTGATCCAACGACGCTCTAATTTACAGAGCACAATTTTATTGTTTGGAAAGATTTTGAGAAATCTTTCTTTAACAGAATTTAATTCTGATTAATTAATGATTTATCATTATTATTGGACCTTTGATCTGACGGTGGGGAGCTTTTAGTTCCGGCGCTAGCGCACCCGTGCTTTGCACGTGGTGCGCTGCTTAGAGCGCATCCGTGCTTTGCACGTGGTGCGCTGCTTAGAGCGCAGCGCACACGTGCTTTGCACGTGGTGCGCTACTTAGAGCGCACCTAGCGTTAGCGCACACGTGCTTTGCATGTGGTGCGCTACTTAGAGCGCAGCGCACCTAGCGCTAGCGCACACGTGCTTTGCACGTGGTGCGCTACTTAGGGCGCATCGCACTTGGCGCTGCTAAGAAACATTTGCTTTATTTCAAAATTTGAATTTTAAACAGAGTTTTGCTCTGATTGGGGGAAACATGCACCTCATTGCGTCTGTTTGCTTTTTTTGAAACTTTTCATTTCTCCATATATTGCACGTGCAACCCTTGGGCTTCAAAAAAGAAAAAAGAAAAAATCTAAAAATAATTGGGTATGATGGGAATCGAATATACAGGCTGCGTCACAGCAGTGCAGAGGCTTTACCAGTGAGTTATAAGTTGCTTCTTGTTTTTATTTAACAAAAATAACCTTTAACTCTTACACAGACTATAATACTGTTTTCTGTACAATAAAAAGAAAATTTATGTACAGTGATTTCAGAGTCGTTACAACTTCACATTTTTACGGAAATTGCTCCTCGAGGAATTTGACATCTCGTGACTCGATCTCGGTTGCAGTCCCATCGTCATGCTCACCTAAGAACACATATCCCTTAGAGTTTGTGGAATAGCGTATAAATATGCACTTCTTTCCTCTAAGGCCCAACTTTCTATACCAATGTGAAGTGTTGTGCATATAGACAGCGCACCGCCATGGACTTAAGTGATCCAACACTGGCTTATCGTCCGTCTATAACTCATAGAGTGTGGACTGAACCGATCAGAAGTCACTCGATTAAGAACATAACATGTTGTTATCAGCGCATCTTCCTAAAACGATATAGGAAGATTGGCATTCGCTGTCATTCTCCTAACCATATCCAGCAACGTCCGATTTTGTCTCTCTGCAACACCATTTTGTTGCGGAGTGTAAGGCATCGCCAGCTGTCTGATGAACCCTTTCTCTTCATACAGTTCCCTGAACTGAACCGACAGATATTTTTTACCGTGGTCCGTGCGTAAAGCCTTAATACTTTTGCTCAATTGATTTTCCACTTCGCTGATATAGTGCTTGAAACAATCCAAAGCTTCAAACCGGTGGGAAATCCAAAACACGTGCCCGTAGTAGAAGTAATCGTTTATGAAGGTGATAAAATAAGGTGCACCGCCATGTGCCTTCACATTGATTGGTCCGCATATGTCAGAGTGAATAAGTTGCAAAGGAGTACTCGCTCTCTTTACCATTCTGAATGGCTTCCTAGTGGCCTTACCCGTGAGACAATACTTGCACGTGGACAGGTCAAACTTGGCAAGTGTGCCAAGTAGGCCGTCTCTGGCAAGCATTGTCATCCTGTCCTGCTCAATGTGACCTAACTTTCTATACCATAATATAGATTCATCTACAGAACTATTCAGAGCATACGAATAAGCAAATAAAGCATTTTTATTGACAAAAGAGTCACAATCCAAAATAATAAGGTCATTTATAAGGCATCCAAAACAAAACAGAGAATTATTTAAAATAAGTTTTATAGGATTATTCTCATATAAAAAGCTAAATCCTAAGCTAACTAGCCTAGCCACTGATAAAAGGTTCCGCCTTATCTTTGGAGCATATAAAATATCATGGAGAAAGTCACTCATTTCCTGAACTCGTAGGTAGCCGATATGTCCCGATTCCCTGCACCTCAACATACGACTCGTTCCCTATATAAATCTTTCGACCCTCAGCGGGTACTCTCCTATACTCTACGAACCTTTCCATGTCTCAAGAGATGTGGTCCGTGACTTCTGAATCTACAATTCACAAATTTGTAGAATCAGCCATCATCACTGTACTAGCAACTAATGTTGTATAATTAGAAGAGAGAGAGTTTACTTTTCTAGGCGCCTTGCAATCACGAGCAAGGTGACCTTGTTGACCACAGTTGAAGCATGCACTCCTCTTAGCTCATCTTTTCCCGCGCTTCTTGGGCTTCACATTTTCATCATTCGCATCTTTGTTCGATTTCTTGTAGGGCCCCTTATGTCTAGGCCTCTTGACCTTCGGCTTAGAGCCTTCAGCTGCCATTGCTAAGGATGATGGCTCTTAGCCTGGAGGGCGTCCCTATGCTCCGCTTCAAACTCAACTTTAGCCCTTACGTCCTCGAACATATTCACGTTCTCAGCATGGCTTAAAAGGAGTTCTGAGATCATCCCATAAACAAAACATAGAATTATTTAAAATAAGTTTTATAGGATTATTCTCATATAAAAAGCTAAATCCTAAGCTAACTAGTGTAGCCACTGATAAAAGGTTCCGCCGTATCTTTGGAGCATATAAAATATCATGGAGAAGTCTCTCATTTCCTGAACTCGTAGGTAGCCGATATGTCCCGATGCCCTGCACCTCAACATACGACTCGTTCCCCATATAAATCTTTCGGCCCTCAGCGAGTACTCTCCTATACTCTACGAACCTTTCCATGTCTTAAGAGATGTGGTCCGTGACTTCTGAATCT
This sequence comes from Agapanthus africanus, assembly GCA_030015575.1. Taxonomy (NCBI): domain Eukaryota; kingdom Viridiplantae; phylum Streptophyta; class Magnoliopsida; order Asparagales; family Amaryllidaceae; genus Agapanthus; species Agapanthus africanus. The sequence goes on from CM057341.1 coordinate 767,037,469, forward strand.
ACAATTCACAAATTTATAGAGTCAGCCATCATCACTGTACTAGCAACTAATGTTGTATAATTAGAATAGAGAGAGAGTTTACTTTTCTAGGCCCCTTGCAATCACGAGCAAGGTGTCCTTGCTGCCCACAGTTGAAGCATGCATTCCTCTTAGCTGATCTTTTCCTGCACTTCTTGGGCTTCACATTTTCATCATTCGCATCTTTGTTCGATTTCTTGTAGGACCCTTTGCGTCTAGGCCTCTTAACCTTCGGCTTAGAGCCTTCAGCTGCCATTGCTTAGGATGATGTCTCTTAGCCTGGAGGGTGTCCCCTATGCTCCGCTTCAAACTCAACTTTAGCCCTTACGTCCTCGAACATATTCACGTTCTCAGCATGGCTTAAAAGGAGTTTTGAGATCATCCCATGAATCGGGCAGAGCATGGATGACGGCCTGAATTTGCTACTTATTTGTTACGCCCCACCCCCAATACAGAGAGTATTGTGCGCTCTGGCCGAAACCGTACGGTTTTGCCCTTTTTAGGACGAACCGGACCCGACCAGGGGCCATTTCCCAGGAGGTCACCCATCCCAAGATTTTCCTAGCTCGAGCACGTTTAACTACGGAGTTCTCAAGCTCCTGTAGTGCTGATTCACTTAAAAGGCACATCTCTATTGAAAAGTGGTATCATTTCATTTATAGTTCTGGGTCTGCCCTCTTTTGGAATGTATTATTCCCATTGTTCTACAGTGGTTCCCACGGATTCTGTAAGTCTACGCTAGCGCCCCGGCAGTCTACAGACGCCAAATGCAGAACAAAAACTTTTTAACTGGCGCTATCCTATACTTTAACCCGGATCTGCCATTATTGCTAAACTAACAAACTGTAAAGAGTGTAGAAAGGTTATACCGAACGATCCGAGTCCTTCGTTCTTCAACCATCATCCCACGCTCCGTTGCGGCTGCTCCGATCTCGTCGATCTCCGATATCCTCGTCGAGGTGGCACCACGTCGACGATTCTTTAAACGGACTCCCGCCTCTGACTTGAGGCAACTCGGTCGTCAAGTTTGCTAAAAGAGATGACCAAGAATGATGTAGAGAATGAGTAGATGACTTTGTCTCACTTCGTCCAAATCCGTGGACGATCGGTTAATGAAGTTGCCGAGAGAATTGGGTGATGGAATGAAATGAACTGTAAAATTCCATGCACCCCAAAATCTATCATAATCTTTTCAAGTGAAAAACTCAAGTGAGAGAGTGTGAGGAGGGGCCGGCCATATATAGATGGAGGGAGGTGAGTGTAGGAGAGAAGAGGGTAACCTTAAGAAGCTTCTCACTCAAAATATCAAGAACAAATATCCTTAGCTAAACAAGAATCATTAAAGCTAAAGCATGACTCACTTAAACACCTCATCAAGTCATTAATGCAACCAATGAAAACACAACACCAATTAATCCTAGTCACCTCATCTAGATGCTTCTAGAACATTGACTCACCTCATCTGAAGAAAAGATAAATCCGTCTTTAACCGAATGTTAAAAGACGGCTGATAGAAAACTGGAAACTGGCAACTTCCAAAAGTGATCCTGAAACGACTTTCAGGATAACCCCGAAACTGTATAAATATACCCGCATTTGTATTACGACCGAATACAAATGCAACTGAGACAAAGATATTATACCTACTCAATATAATACTCGGATCCGGCTTAAACCAAAGCCGAACAGTATCATCTGCCCGAAAAATAACACGTGCGTAAACGCACGTGCATTTTCCGAACCCTGCCATAAAACCATACGGCCTCTACAACGTTTCGCCCGAACTTGGGAAGCTCTCTGTGGGGGACTCTAATGACTCGTCAGTACCCTGGCAGTGGGTTTAACCACAAACCGTCAGCGGCACTAGCAATGCGTAACGGCTGCCCATGGACTGACCTCAAGGGATGCTGATGAGCGAACTCATCCGGAAAACCCTACTGAGCCTAACAGTGACAATGTATATACAGTCCGGTCCGTTCGTCTATGAGTATCGCATATCTGCCTAGGGGGCTAGTAACGTCAGACCCCCAATAACAGTATAAGTCGTGTCGGAGTGAAGCCCAATAACACCCTGAGATACTACTGGAGTACCTACCAGTAAATCTCCTGCCATGGCCATGGACTTTGTGTAATGGCTCTCCTAGACACAGCACGACCTCGCCCCCAATACCGGGAGAGACGAATCCCCTGCCGATCCGCTCACGTGCCTCCATATGGCTCGGGACTGTACCCAAAAACTACCTGTTTGCACGACTCCTTTGAGCCGTGGTAGGGTAGAAATCAAAGCACAGTGGGAACTCACACGAGACAAATGACGACCTCAGGTCGATGAACTAACCTGTACACATGTCACCAGGGAACTGCTATCTGACGATATGTCTAATACCAACTAGCAGGTTCCCGGCGAGTCCTGTCCGGTGTACTCATAACCCAATGAGCACCTGTATACATCTTAGGTGATCCAACTGACACCAGTGGCTTGTGAGACCGGCCACCGCCCCTCGTCGGGGTCTCGACTGTACACACTAGTCTACTCCGGAGTATCGATGCCCTGTCTCGAAACTCCCACGACTAGGGACCACAATTAAGGATATGCGTATAAACCACCCAACTCTCACGTATATGATCGCCATCATACTGTTGGTGGTAAAGCAAGATCCTAAGGGCTCTATCAAAGTGTAACATGTAATCAGTCACCTTATCATGTACACGACTGATAAAGGCAAACCAGATAGCATACTATCATCTCGAGTAAGACTGTCCTACCGGTATAGGTCCTCCACAATCATTGCAATCACGTACCTGTGATCCAATAATTGACTATGAGGGCACTATCTCCAACAATCTCCCACTTGCACTCAAGGCTAATTATTGCGATGCCGACTACTCACAGCCCGTGTGAAACCGAACATCCAACTCCTCTACTAATCAGTATCACAAAGCCCGTTTGTAAAACTATTGTGTTCGAGAAATAGCCTTAGTGAGTGGATCCGCCTAGAAGTTTCTTTCTATATCTCTCTTAATCTCAAGTTCGCGGAGAAAGCCATCTCCCGAATTGAGTAATACCTGTCTTAGAATATGTCTGGATATCTGATGGGACCTAGTTCATAAATGAACTCCAAATCCAAACATCTTAGACTGTATCGATCACTGAACCTAATCAGTATCCGGCACCATGCCACCCTCAGTATCATCTTGGACCACCTGTCCATAATATTGTCCCTCTTCGTCAGAGGGATAAACTATAACTCTGACAATCACTCTGTCAACTATGTCACCTTTGAAGCCTGGAATGATAACCGTCTCCCGAAAGAGGCTGCCGTCATCAAATCCGTAGAACATGTACTTATGTTCTAAAACTGCTTCCTTATGTTTCTCCAGGATTGGATTAATACAAACTTATTGCATCTAGTGCAAAAACAACATCTGGTGTGGTATTTGACATCTCACGATTGACTCAATTGCCTAAGCAAGTGATCTGTCAATCATGCACATCCCTCTCCCCTTTAGTCTATACGACACCTTTAGAGAGGGTGACTCCATCACCTGCAGGTACACCACCATGCTAGGAGTCAACTATTCCAAAAACCATTAGAATATCTGTCAAAGTACCCACATTGGGAAACTACCCAATTCCAGATCTAAAACTATAGATCTAGAAACCAGAATGTCAAATATTATATCCATATCCTGTCTGGAGAAACAGCTGTGTGACGACCACAGTACAACCGATCGTAGTATAGGAATTTTACTTCCTACTCTGTGTATGTCATCCAGATACCATGACATCACACCCTACTACCTTCTTAACAGATCCATCCCCTATTCTGATTGAAGTCAAACCCATGACTATCACATCAAAATTAGATGATCTATCTCCGCTATAACTGCTCAAGTCTGTAAATAGATATAAGCATCTTGCCCACTATGCTTCCGCTGCTCCCACTGACTACGACAACCCTCCTACCGGGTCTCATAGCCTGGAACAACAGTAGTGTCAAGTCTTGGTAGATAAGAACCTCCCTGTCACCGTCCTTGAGGCTACCGAAGTACCTCTCGGGTGTCTGAGGTTACCTACCATATCTGCGGAGTAGCTATTGGAATGTCAAACCTGATTGAATATATAGGTCCTATTAAATTTTCCGTAATCGTTTGCGGTTCTGGAATCACTTCCAGTTCTACCATACTCCCACTACTGTTTTCTGAAAAAGATCTATTTTACTAAAACTGTGGCGAGTCAAGAACAATATCACTATTGATCTTCCAAAAGGTAGAATATCAACCCTCATCATAGCCAGGGTCAACCCACAAACAGCCATTACAGAAACGTGCCCTGAGTTATCCAGAGTCTGGTTTTAAGCATAAGCTGGACAACTCCCCGTACCTTAATATCTTTTAAAGTACGATCCATTCTATATCCAATACAGAAACTTTGGCACTTATTTAATTGGAACCATATTCAAATCATGCAGCTGTCTCCAGTGCATATCAACTTAATGGAAAGAGGCTAATCAGCATCACTCAACTTAGGAATCCATCCATTTATGAGTAACCTGAAAAAGAAACGCATTTCTCAAAACCATCACTATCATCCGAATACCAATCACAAGAATCTACATCTTCGATCTCTTTGAAGAATCCCGATACTTGTGATACCTGGTTCTCTACTTTATTCTTATACCCACAACTTCTCAAAACTTAGACCTTGTATTTCTACGAAACACTTGTCTAAATACTAGAGAAGTTATAAGTAAACAGAACATAGTACGAGGACCTACCCCTTTGTCCCGAAGGACACTGGACAACATACAATACTCTGTATAAGTCCGCTGAGTTAAACAACTCAAAACCTGTGCGTCGTAGGTTGAAAACTGTACCCTGGCGATTTCCTCAAATATCACCAATTACAACGAATTCCGATATAATGAGGATAATCACCTAATTCCCAATAACTTACTCCCACTCACCATCTGTAAAGCCATACAGATATGAGAATGAAACCTGGTAAATACATACCCTTGGAGTAAGTGTCTAATCGGGAAAACAGTTTTTCTTTAACAATGCACTGAAACATGAAAATGTTTCGTAGGGGTATCCTGGTATTCATAGCAATGCCTCTTCCATAATCCAATTCATGACTTCAACCGTATATTTTATTGCCATCTCTCCAAATCCCTTTATTTGTCTTTAGTCGTTACCTTCTGTACACCATCGTTAGGCTAAATGGTTTTCTTCCTTCCCTACCGTTCGGCACCAGCCTATGGTTTGGAAGAAGACTATCCAGTAAGCATAATAGGTGTACCCTCCTAAACCAAGGAGTACTCGCATCTCGAGAGAAGGTGATGATAAAAGACAACTGAATAATACCTTATTCTTTTAAAGGTGAAATAGGAGTGGCGATGAAGTACGCGGTTTTGGTCGTGAATGATATCAGTCGCAATTTACTTTGCCCTCTTTCTAATCCCTTTATTTTGTCTTTACATATTACCTTCTGCACACCCTACTTAGGCCAATTGGTTTTCTTCATTCCCTACCTTTCGGCACCAGCCTATGGTTTGGAATAAGACTATCCAATAAGCGTAATAGGTGTACTCTCCTAAACCAAGGAGCTCTCGCAACCTGAGAGAAGGTAATAATAAAAGACAACTGAATAAACCAATTCTATTTCTCCTGAACCTTGATCCATCCTCGAAGAAGTCCCTTCGAGTTCGTATATAACCATACGACGGATCTATCCAATGGAAGTGGATGTCCGTAGTAATACGGGTGTTCTGAGAAATTTCAAAGGGTAAAAGAAGGAGTGGCAATGACTTATGCAACTTAGACAATCCAAAAGCCAGTATTTTAAGAAGGTTCGGTCAACCTGGTCACTGAGTCATAGTCTAGGGTCGGTCAAAGGTCGCTGCCAAAGAGAGAGAGAGAAAAGAAACACTTTGCGTGCACTCTAACCTAGATCAGAATGGTTATCACTTTATCTAATCCGGAAACCTCCCACTGTCCTGTCAAATTCTCCTCCAAACCAGAAAGAAGAATCAATCGGGATCACCCGAAGAGTAAACCAACTCATCAGTGGGAATCGGGATCCAACTCTCATCGCATGATAACGTGATGGAATGCATCCACGTTACTCATACTCCAGAAGGTATGCGCATACTTGGCAAGTTTCAGTTTCTTTAGAAACTCCCGATATGATTTTTGCCCCATGCTCTTATAACCTTGGCGTTGGTCAAAATGTCATAAGTCACATGCCAAGTTCTACCCGTCACTATCTTGTCAATTTGAACCCACCCGCACATGCCCTTGACGTTGGCCAAAATGGCAGAACGACTGTCCCAAACTAACTCATCTATCTATGCAACAATTGAATACCCAGCAGCTACCAAACACTATGCCTTGGCGTTGGTCAAAATACATAGCTTGAATACTACTGAATACCCAAAAGAAGTGACGGAGGGCTACGGCTGGTTTTTGGCGAAAACCTTTAACGTAGTGAACTTGATATCGCTGAAGGAACCTGATAGCTTTTTAAAATATAGTGGCGAAAACCTTTTGCTAAAGAGGTCACTCCCGGTAAAGGGATCTCGGCTCTTTCCTCGTGGAATGAGGTGCAGGATATTCCACTGAATACCGCTATGCAAAGCAACTTATAATCGACTATAGTGAAGTTATTACGCTGATGCAAACTTTTGCCCAAGGGGTCAGTCCCGGTGAAGGGATATCGGCCCTTGCCCCGTCGAATGAGGTGCAGGATATTCCACTGAATACCGCTATGCATAACAAAAGAAAACGTCTTTGCAATAACACTTTTTAAATTTGTTCCAACAACTGTAAACAGGTTTGCTTTACTTTGCATTGATCAGAATCAACGCAGTCCCATCATTAATCATACCAGAAAAGAACGAAAATAAAATGTACGTATATGCCATCCGCATTCGTCACTGGGTCCCGTCATCACCCGTTAGGTTACTTAACTAACGACAGAGCGGGGACTGGACTAGCGCGGGTGTAAAACATATACAACATCTAATAGTATATAAACCAATATACAATAATCGCTCCAGGCGTGATAATATGCAACATTACAGAAAAGTAATAAGCATCACAGAACAATACAGATAATCTGGGATCCCCGAGTTTCACAGAGCCGCTGCTGAAACCCGACGTTCCCCTGTCGTGTGGATAGCCTGTGCAATGAAACCTAGACCCTTACGGGTGCGGCAAGTTACCCGCCAAAACCTGAAGCGAGGCAGCCCCCTACAGCATAGTGAATGGACCACCCAGCACTTCACGGAATCCGGTAAGCTTGGGCACCCCTCCTTGGATCAACCTGTACCCCCTACGAGTGCGGCGAATAGTCTGCCAATTCTAGAGTGGGACCCCTCTGCCTCTCAAAGCCATGAGATGCGGACCCGTTGCCCCCAGAACCCGGCTATCCGTGCACTCCGTCTCGGGGCAAAACCTAGTACAGTAATGAAAAATAGTACAATAGGTACATCGACCGCAACCTGGTCGTGCCCCAAAAGAATATTATACAACAGGCAGTGACGGCAGTCCACAAGTTGGACGCTCGCCCCGCAATATCAAATGTACAAATAAACTCAAACTGTACTACCATTGCACACTGCTATCCACCACGACAAATCCGCAACATCACAGCACAACACAGAACATCAACGCGAATGTCACGTTCGCAAACCCGTCTAAAAGAACTATAGCAATCAGACGCGGTTTACCGATCAAATGACATTCCCGGTCGGAGATATAATGTAAGCACTGTAAACTAACATGTTTAAATTTCGATCGACCAAATATCAAGAAGTGGGCCCCACGACTTACTGGTGAACAGTAACAAAACCTGGGCCCAAATGATATATACCAAAAACCCCAAAATCCAACATAAAACCCACTGTACAAATTTGGGAGCATGAGCTCACCAAGTGGCCGCGGATGCGCGGCCAAACCATGGGTTTGGCCGCGTTTCCGCGGCAGTTTGGTGGAGTTACGTGCCCAAATTTTGTCGTGGTTCTTAGAAAAGCCTGCACAGATTTTTAAGACATGTAGAATAATTTTAGGAGACCATTTAAAATCGACAGAAACTGTGAGCTTGGAATTTTGCAATTTTCGATTTCCGGTTCGATCGATGTTTTAAACGCGTTAGCACAAGTTAGCATAGCAAAATGGTGAGGCTCTGATACCACTGTAAGTCTACGCTAGCGCCCCGGCAGTCTACAGACGCCAAATGCGGAACAAAAACTTTTTAACTGGCGCTATCGTATACTTTAACCCGGATCTGCCATTATTGCTAAACTAACAAACTGTAAAGAGTGTAGAAAGGTTATACCGAACGATCCGAGTCCTTCGTTCTTCAACCATCATCCCACGCTCCGTTGCGGCTGCTCCGATCTCGTCGATCTCCGATATCCTCGTCGAGGTGGCACCACGTCGACGATTCTTTAAACGGGCTCCCGCCTCTGACTTGAGGCAACTCGGTTGTCAAGTTTGCTAAAAGAGACGACCAAGAATGATGTAGAGAATGAGTAGATGACTTTGTCTCACTTCGTCCAAATCCGTGGACGATCGGTTAATGAAGTTGCCGAGGGAATTGGGTGATGGAATGAAATGAACTGTAAAATTCCATGCACCCCAAAATCTATCATAATCTTTTCAAGTGAAAAACTCAAATGAGAGAGTGTGAGGAGGGGCCGGCCATATATAGATGGAGGGAGGTGAGTGTAGGAGAGAAGAGGGTAACCTTAAGAAGCTTCTCACTCAAAATATCAAGAACAAATATCCTTAGCTAAACAAGAATCATTAAAGCTAAAGCATGACTCACTTAAACACCTCATCAAGTCATTAATGCAACCAATGAAAACACAACACCAATTAATCCTAGTCACCTCATCTAGATGCTTCTAGAACACTGACTCACCTCATCTGAAGAAAAGATAAATCCGTCTTTAACCGAATGTTAAAAGACGGCTGATAGAAAACTGGAAACTGGCAACTTCCAAAAGTGATCCTGAAACGACTTTCAGGATAACCCCGAAACTGTATAAATATACCCGCATTTGTATTACGACCGAATACAAATGCAACTGAGACAAAGATATTATACCTACTCAATATAATACTCGGATCCGGCTTAAACCAAAGCCGACCAGTATCATCTGCCCGAAAAATAACACGTGCGTAAACGCACGTGCATTTTCCGAACCCTGCCATAAAACCATACGGCCTCTACAACGTTTCGCCCGAACTTGGGAAACTCTCTGTGGGGGACTCTAATGACTCGTCAGTACCCTGGCAGTGGGTTTAACCACAAACCGTCAGCGGCACTAGCAATGCGTAACGGCTGCCCATGGACCGACCTCAAGGGATGCTGATGAGCGAACTCATCCGGAAAACCCTACTGAGCCTAACAGTGACAATGTATATACAGTCCGGTCCGTTCGTCTATGAGTATCGCATATCTGCCTAGGGGGCTAGTAACGTCAGACCCCCAATAACAGTATAAGTCGTGTCGGAGTGAAGCCCAATAACACCCTGAGATACTACTGGAGTACCTACCAGTAAATCTCCTGCCATGGCCATGGACTTTGTGTAATGGCTCTCCTAGACACAACACGACCTCGCCCCCAATACCGGGAGAGACGAATCCCCTGCCGATCCGCTCACGTGCCTCCATATGGCTCGGGACTGTACCCAAAAACTACCTGTTTGCACGACTCCTTTGAGCCGTGGTAGGGTAGAAATCAAAGCACAGTGGGAACTCACACGAGACAAATGACGACCTCAGGTCGATGAACTAACCTGTACACATGTCACCAGGGAACTGCTATCTGACGATATGTATAATACCAACTAGCAGGTTCCCGGCGAGTCCTGTCCGGTGTACTCATAACCCAATGAGCACCTGTATACATCTTAGGTGATCCAACTGACACCAGTGGCTTGTGAGACCGGCCACCGCCCCTCGTCGGGGTCTCGACTGTACACACTAGTCTACTCCGGAGTATCGATGCCCTGTCTCGAAACTCCCACGACTAGGGACCACAATTAAGGATATGCGTATAAACCACCCAACTCTCACGTATATGATCGCCATCATACTGTTGGTGGTAAAGCAAGATCCTAAGGGCTCTATCAAAGTGTAACATGTAATCAGTCACCTTATCATGTACACGACTGATAAAGGCAAACCAGATAGCATACTATCATCTCGAGTAAGACTGTCCTACCGGTATAGGTCCTCCACAATCATTGCAATCACGTACCTGTGATCCAATAATTGACTATGAGGGCATTATCTCCAACAGATTCGAGAGGTGGCCCCTATGGATTCGAGAGGTAGCCCCCGCCCTCGCCCCCTTAGCATGATACTTGGCATGGCATTTTATTCCGTGTGGCACTTTATTCCGTGAGCAGCAACCGGGTCCCGACATTTTCCTCACCTTTGAACAATGGTTCGTCTTCAAACCATAGACCTACTATTGAGGGACCAGCTCTGATACCATTATGTCACATTCCACCCCCAATACATAGAGTATTATCCGCTCTGGCCGAAACCGAACGGTTTTGCCCTTTTTAGGGCGAACCGGACCCGACCAGGGGCATTTCCCAGGAGGTCACCCATCCCAAGATTTCCTTAATTCGAGCACGCTTAACTACGGAGTTCTCAAGCTCCTGTAGTGCCGGTTTACTTAAAAGTCGTCTATATATTGAAAAGTGTTATCATTTCATTTATAGTTCCAGATCTGCCATCTTTCGGAATGTATTATTCTCCATTGTTCTACAGTGGGTCCCATGGATTCAAGAGGTGGCCCCCATGGATTCAAGAGGTAGCCCCCGCCCCCTTGGCATCACACTTGGCGTGGCACTTTTTTCCGTGTGGCACTTTGTTCCGTGTGTAAGAACCAGGTCCCGACATTATTGCTAAGTGCAACTTCAGCAATTCCGAGATCCCTGATCATCGATGCCATCATACGAAAATAAAACTTGATGTCTTGCTCTGTAGTCATCTTGTACGAATCCAGCTTGATAGTTGGCGCTCGGATCCACATCGGTGAGACATATTCAAAGCGAGCATCAAGAGCCTCCTAAAGTCTCTTCGCTATCGAATAGTCCTCAAACTCACCGATGAGATCGTTCCTCACTGCGGCTAACATGATATACCGTGCTGAATGATCTTTCTGGACCCAGCTCTTGTACTGCTTCTCAGCCCTCCTATGTTGCTGAGTGAATCTCTACACCGGTTCAGGCATTTCTATCTCAGTACAGTCTTGCATTTCTTACTCATTTAGTAAGAATCGGATCTTTCGACGCTAATCGAAGAAATTATCGCTGTTTAGCTTTTCACTCTTGGTGAGATCGGCGATAATCGTTTTGGAAGTCGTCTGTTTAAGAAAAAAATTATTGTAAGTGAGTTAAGACTATTGGGTTTTAATGGAGTATCATTCTTTCCTAAAGAACGCTTCGTTTTCAACCCATCTTAACAAAAATAACGACTTACACCCCAAAGAAATAGAAGAAGGTCTACGGCCCTAACCACATCCTTCAAAAATATTAAATTTAAGATTTTGTTAAAATGGTTTAAACATTTCTAGAAGCGGAATAAATAGGGTAGATGAATCTTAATTCATGCTTCTATCACGAAATCTCCCGCTTGAAACTTGTCAGATTTTATTAATGCATGCAGCATGCATTTTTATTCATTGAGTACGCCATGCACGTCACAATATGCAACAAAACAATCTAACAAATTTCACTTTTTATTACACTGCCCTATTTAATCCTGTCCTTTTTATTAGGATTTTTCGTTTTTCGTTAAATTGGCCCGCGCCCCGGATGCTCTCACTGGACCAAACCACCCATACAATCTCTAAGATTTTATGTGAGAATAAATTTTGAAACTTTTGATGAAGGGAAAAAACTCCGAAAAAAATATAACTTCCAAAGTTAAAATAGTGTAACCTCACAACCCTGTGGAAAACTTTGAGTGAGAATTTTTTTTTGAAGTTTTAAACGGCTTTTATGTCTCTTAAACCCCACGATAATTTTTTTTGAAGCATATGTTGACCTTTCCTAAAAATTTCCTAAAATTTTAGAATTATTTAAAAGAGTGAATATTTTCTGAATTTTAAAAAAAATTCAGAAAAGTAAGAATTCAATAGGGCTTAGTCTGCACGTGGCTCAGCTTGGGCTGCCCTGCACGTGCAGGATCAGCCTAGGCCCAACTGGTCCTGGCCTGCACATGCCCAGCACGTGCACGTGCTTATGGTTCTGGGTTGTCCAAGACCCGAAAAATAACTTTTTTATTTTAATTTTTAAAAAATTTTCTGGATTTATTTTTAAAATAAAAAATCCAAAAAATAATTTAAAATCTTTTACAAAATCCAGAAAAATTTCAAAAAAAAATCTAGTTTTGTTTTTCAAATAATAAAATATTTGGACTAACCAAATATCTTATCTCAAATCCCACATATGTACCAAAAAATTTAGGCGTAGGGAATTTGCTTTTCCAAAAAAAATTATTTTCGGCACAACTACACCCAAGAGCGGGTATTGGGCGCCAACAATATAAGATACAACAACCCCTTCTAGTATAATTAGTTTTCTATTGTGTCCTTGCAGAAACTATTATTCAAAGCGAAGCTTTTGACGCTGCTCTAGGAGATGAGCTCCTTCAAAGCGGACAATTCTCTTGAAAATGACTTTTGGCATAACTACACCCAAGAGTTTTCAAAAGGACAAAAAAAGCTATTAGAATCTTTCTTTCAAAGGAGTAAGCATCTGAGTTTCAGATGAGATAAAGAAGAGAGGACAAAGAAAAATCAATTCACTCCATGTGATCATGTCTGCCACTTGCTTTATGGATGCACTGTGCATGTTTCTTCCACGGTATTTTCTTCATCTTTCCCTCTGTTTCCTGATTTAAAACCAGGAAAGCCTACGGAAAAGGGTCACGTGTTGGCACGTGACATCTAAAGGCATCAGCAAGGCAAATTCAGCTTCCCGATTACATCAAAGAAAAGGGCTTCAGAAAGGGTCACGTGCTCCCACGTGACCTGGGTCAAAAGCGGCTTCAAAGGCAAACCGGTTCCCTGATCAAATCAAGAAAAAGGCTTCAGAAGAGCTCACGCGCTCCCACGTGACCAGGGTCACGTGTTGGCACGTGATACTCAAAAGCAGCAGACTTGTTCTCCGTTTAAATTAAAAAAGAGAGTCCAGCCGATGGTCACGTGCTCACACGTGACCAGGGGTCATATGATGGCACGTGACGGTTAAGCAGCAACCAGAAGGCAGAGCGCAGAAAGAAAGAAGAGGGCCCGTTCCAAGAGGGTCACGTGCCCACACGTGACCAGGGGTCACGTGGCCACACGTGACCGGCTTTCAAAGCCTATCTTCTAACAGAATCAAATTCTGAGGAGAGATCACTAAAATCTTTCCAAAGGAAAAAGATTATAAGCAACCGATTAAATTAAAGATTTAAAGGTGATTAAATATCATCTATCTATGGGAAAATCTCGAATTTGGAAAGATTTCCCCTTTAAATCTAACCGAAATAACAAAGGAGAATCTCTGGATTTAAAATCCAATGGTGAATAAAATTCACCTAATAATCCAAAGGTCCAAAACGAATGGTGAATACAAATCAAATCTCCCAATGAAAGATTCATCAAAAACTAATTGACTCGGCTGCTTCTCCTATAAATAGGAGCCAAGAGACACACAAAAAAGATATAGAGAGGCAGAGGGAAGAAAAGAGAGAGAGCCTTGATACTTTGGAGGAATTTGGATCTTCTGTAAAAGAAAACCCTAGGTAAGAAAGGGAAGGCTTTTTGAAAGAAAAGAGAATTTAATTCTCAACAGAGTTTAACTCTGATGTAAAACAGAAGAACATAGTTCTCTCTTTGGCGGAGGATCTGTAAAGTGCACATCTTCCCTTGAGTTGAGAATTTAATTCTCAATGGGTTGAGATCCTGCCATGCGGATCCAAAGCATAGAGAGGGAATGGAAGCACGAGAATTTAATTCTCACAGAACTATAGGAATTTAATTCCTTTAAAATAAAATTAGGGTTTGACCCTGTGTTATGGGAATTTAATTCCTTCAGAATGAAAAGAATCAGGGTTTAACTCTAGTTAAGAACTTAGTTCTGTTAAAACAACAATAATTTAATTCCCTTAATCTCATTCCCCAGAATAATTCTTTAACAGAGAGTGGGAGTTTAATTCCCAAAAGCTTTTATTAGGGTTTAACCCTATTCAGTTCTTCACATATATGAGGAATTTAATTCCTACAGGAAATTCAGAGTTCAACTCTTCAAAAGGAAGTAGGAATTTAATTCCTCTGAAATTATTGTCAGGGTTCAACCCTACGAGGAATTTAATCCGTGAAAGGGATTAACAGATCTTCTAAACAACTACAGAAAAGCAGGGTCACGTGTCATCACGTGACCCCCCCAAAAGAGCTACAAAGAAGTCCCTTTGAGGCAGTGCCTCACGTGACCCACGTGACCCTTGGCAGAGGTTTTAACATACTCCATTTAAACACCCGTCACGTGATGGCACGTGATGCTCCAAAAGATGCGAGCTTCTCAGCAGAACAAACGAAGGGAGGGCGCCCTCACGTGCTACCACGTGACCCCTCTTGCCTCAGCGTCTAACGCTAAATTGGAACCCCTGAATCCAGTGTTAAAACATTGTTTGGCCTTAGTGTTCAACACTAAGCAAAGAACTTTATTTGCAGTGTTCAACACTGATTACCTTAGTGTTCAACACTAATTCGGGATTTCTGTTGCCAGTGTTTAACACTGGTCTGTTTTAGTGTTCAACACTAATTTGAAAGCCTTGTTGCTGGTGTTTGACACCAACTATCTTTTAGTGTTAAACACTGACTTATCAATTTCATTCCCAGTGTTTAACACTGATTGGTCTTTAGTGTTTAACACTAGGCATTGGCCCAATTGGCTAAATGGCCAGAGGCAAAGCCTCTCCTTCAAGGGACCAACAGGAGGGCCGATGTCCCAGACATGATTGGACTTAGCCCAAGCTGGCCATAAGTCCTCAATTCGTAATTAACTGGGCTAATGGGCTCATAACATAATTAATTGGTCTTGATTCCAAATTGGGCCAAAGACTATTTAATCCACTCCGGTTCCAGGGTACATCTCTTCACTCCTTTGATACTTGACGTTGTAATCCCTCAACGTCTTCAAAGAGGTGACGGGTCCCGATGACCACGCATTAACAATGGACTATGGGGTCCTTAAACCCATGGACTACGACGTCCTTAACCTTGACCGAGATGTCTTAAAACTAACAATGGACTGTGGGGTCCTTAAACCCATGGACTACGACGTCCTAAACCTTGACCGAGATGTCTTAAAACTAACAATGGACTGTGGCGTCCTTAAACCCATGGACTACGACGTCCTTAACCTTGACCGAGATGTCTTAAAACTAACAATGGACTGTGGGGTCCTTAAACCCATGGACTACGACGTCCTTAACCTTGACCGAGATGTCTTAAAACTAACATTGGACCGCAATGTCCTTAAACTATCTTTGGACCGCAATGTCCTTAAACTACCCATGGACCGTAACGTCCTTAAACTAGCAATGGACCACTATGTCCCTAAACTGGAACAATAGAGCCCAAACGCTCTTTTGTCGGATCTAAACGATCCCGTTTAAGTCGATCTTAGCCTCAAATATGGCTAACGTATCCTTAAACCTTCAAACAGACTGGACTATGAATCCCTCCAATCAACTTTGGTTCAAGGGTACATCTCGGAACTTCTTTGACACCTGTCGTTGTAATCCTTCAACGCCGTCAGAGAGGTAACGGGTCCCGACGGCCATACATGCAATGGACCACTATGTCCCTAAACTGGAACAATGGAGCCCAAATGCTCTTTTGTCGGATCTAAACGATCTCGTTGAGTTGATCTTAGTCTCAGGTTAGACTAACGTATCCTTAACAAACGTTTGAGTTGATCTTGGCCTTAAATATGGCTAACGCATCCTCAAACCAAACCCTCAAACCCAAATCTAAGATAATACGGATTTGGACTAGTCCACGCCCTACGGGCGACGACATAACTCGGTCTCCGTAAACAATCCACGGGCAACGAAACATAAAATAAACACACACGACACGAAGTGACCATCTGGAGAAGGAGAAAGTTGTTACCGCGACGCGGTAGCGTAATTAACTGCAGGGGCTTGCGCCTGCAGGGAAGAGCGTCCCCACAATAAAAAAAAACCCTCAAGCGAGGGGGAATCTGACGAAGTCTGCTACATCGGACGCATCCGTTCAAACCTTCGATACATGGTGCCATAAATCAACTTGGCATCTTCGGAGAGGCGTACGGATAGCACCAATTAGCATCTACTCCGAACCTCAGGCGAGACAGCCCATGTCCCGGCCGCCGTTCGGAGGGGAACAGATTCTGGCACGCCCGGTGGGACCTTTTCCATCTTTCCACTCCACACTTCGTGTGTCGTGATTCGCGAACCAATCGCGGTTCGCTAATGGTTGCCCTTGGGTTTCAAGATACTAAGAATTGGCGTCTTGCTTATTGCAGAAAGAAAAGAATCGATGGCTTCTACTTCAGCGAAATGCTCCAACTGCTCGGGCTGCAATTGCGACCAACGCTCTGCCTCGCCAGGAGGTATAGCCTATGGACCCCAAGCTGCTTCGTTATTCACAATACCGGTGGACCAGGTGACTCAGGCCACTACCGGATTGTTCTTTGGGACTATGCTCCCACCGACAAGCTTCATCGCGCCGGTGCTGACAAAGGAAGCTCCCAAGAAGTCGGTCTTTGATCGTCTTACCCCTGCCGCTGCTCCTCTCAACGGGTCGCCCAACATCAGCGCCTCGGTCTTCTCTAGATTGGGCCAGAAATCCTGTGGACCCATCATGGGGCCTACAATCCCAGAGAAGGCTGCTTCTAAGAAAGTGACCGGTCCTGCTCCCGAAATCGCCAAGGCGGCTTCCCCGGCCAAAAAGTCGGTCTTTACAAGATTGACGGCCCCAGCTCCCGCTCCTGCTACCCAAAGGACATCGGTCTTTGACAGGCTAACACCAGCAGCGACCCCCCACCTACACAGGGGGCAAGACGAAGCCATTCTCACCGCTGAACCAACGCCATCCGCTCGACACGCTCGACGTCGCCATTGGCGCCGAGTAAGGAAGGATGGGGGCAACTCCCCCTCTGGGCTAACTCCATCAGTCCCGATGGCAGAAATTAATGCTGTTGTTCCAACTGGGAACAGCTTCAAGATGCTAAATAAGGTGCGAAGGAATTCTCCTACTGCGGTGCTAAAGAGGTCTCCTCCCCCACTAAAAAAGGTTGCGGAAATAAAGCCAGAACAGCCCCGATCCCCTCAACGGCTGTCTTCCAAAATGTATAAGGTTTGGCGGCAGGCCCGAGACTCGATGATCGATCCAAACTTCTCCCGCCAGCACAAGAAGCTGAAAATCCAACCGGAAGCCGGTCACCAGGCTAAACAACGAAAGGCTATCTGGACGCCCACCTCAACGGCCCCCTCAACCTCCACTGCTCATAAAAGGAGGAAGCCAGAGAAGATCCCCCAGCCTGCGACGACAGCTAAAAGCACTAAGCCCAGACGCCCTAAGTCTGGGGGCATGATGGTCCACACCGTATACATGGCGTCAGGAAAAGAAGACAGCCGTGCGTCCACAGGTCATAGACCGCTTACACGGTCGGTGACCAAAGCTCAGGAGCAACAGCAAAAGCTCCAGAAAATGATGAATGCTATGGCCGCACTTACCGGGCCAAAAGAAAACCCAGAAACGTCCTCAGACGCATGCCAGGAGGAAGAAACCGACGCCGAATTCCTTCGCCGGATACTGGAGAAGAAGGACAAAGAGGCTGCTGAACAAGCAGCCAACATACAGCGTATGGGCCTTCTCTTCCAAGATGTGATAGGAATGATGATCCAGCAGGACCTACCCGCCGAGGATCCCCCAATCGTTCTTGAAGACGACCGAGGAGAAACGTCAAATCCACCGCCGGCCCTCTCAACGGCCAAAGAGGAGACAATCTCTAGGGCTGATTTGGTCGACTATATTGCCCAGCAAATCCGGGTTCATCATGCGACTGAGGCAGCTGGTCAAGTCGTAAAGACGGGCCGGCCGTATCCAAGCTGGTACGACCAAATCAAATACCCGCCGGATTATACAATACCAAAATTCCACGTGTATAAGGGGACCGGCAATCCCCATCAACATGTTGCCCAGTTCAGGGCCCTTTGCGGTAACACCGGCGGTGATGATAAACTGTTGCTTCTCCAGTTCGTGGACAGCTTATCAGAAACAGCGTTCGAATGGTATTCGGAACTCCCGAACGATTCTATCAAGACGTTCGCTGAAATGGAGCTGCTATTCACTCAGCGATTCGCAAGCGCCAGCGAACGCACTCCAATAACAGCACTGATTAACGCCAGGGTAAAACCAGGAGAAACCTGGGTCCAGTATGCTATACGCTGGCGGAATTTGTGGTCGAGATGCGAACAACGCATTGAGGAAGCACCCGCAGTGGGCATGTTCGTGGGAACCCTAGACCCTCACGCAACTATCTCCCAGTTTATGATGTTCTTTAAGCCAACCACATTCCAGGCTTTAATCGACAAGTTGGCTCAGATGGACCAGATGGGTCGTAGACCACCTCCTCCGAAGTCGGAACCTCGGAATGACAAGGGTAAAGGAAGGGCAACCTTCGTCGCAAATGCCCAGCAGCAACCTAACGCCCCGAAGCCGGCAGATCAATTGGAAGAGAGACGCCGGTATTATAATGAGAAGATGAAGCGTCCCTACTCGTTCCCACGAGACAAGACGAAACGGTTATTCGAGCTGGCAGTACGCAACAGACTTATAAACCTACCATATCCAAGGCGACCGCCGCAACCCACTGAGGTGAATAACCCTAACTATTGCCCTTACCATCAAACGGTAAGTCATCCGATTGAAGATTGCTTCGTCTTCAAAGGATGGATTCAAGATCAATACCTCCAGGGGAAGTTTGTACTGTCCGAAAAGTGGAAGGTGAACCCACCACAGCCGCATACTCCTAAGAAAGCGGATACACCGGGGGCAACCTGCTCCTTTATTGAAGAAGCTCCATGGGAGGTCGTGCTATCAACTAAAACCAAAAGAATGCTGAGAGACCTTCATGCGTGCCCTGCGATCGAATGGAAGGACCCTCTTGAACCTCAAATTATCGAAGGGATGTTGAAGCCCCGCCCAACTACGAAGACTCGCGATAAGGGCCCAAATACTCACGCCCAACCGTCAAAATCTTCGAAGAAAAAGAAGAAGAAATCCAAGAAGCCCGTGAAGCTTGGAGACGAGCACACGAACTTGCAGAAGCAAATCGACGCGCTGGAAGAGTACAATCAAAAGGCGCGAACTCCTGTCACACTGCAAGAGTTCCTCAACCACATCTTTCAAGAGGGAGATGATAGAGAGAGTTCGTCGGATGAATCCGAGGGATATGTGGCGAGTTGTAACGTAACCTCCCACTCGTTTACCGATGATGAAAAAACCCCTGGCACTAAGAAACTGGGAACAGAGCCTGAACCAGAGCGTGTGTGGCCAACAGATGAAATGATCAATGCCTTTCTAGACGAGATTCGTCTAAAGAGTAAAGCGGATCAGGAGCGTGAGATGGCCGCATCGGAAGGAGCCAAATGCAGGCGACTGAACGAAAGAGTTGAACTACCCCCGCCAGATCGAAAGGCATCCGAAGTAGACAAGAAGATATTCAAGAAGAGGAAAATGTTTGCCAAAGCCATGTCAATGGGAATGAAGCTACCACCCTCGGAAGGAAACACGCTCGATGGGGTGGAGAGGCACCCTGATTATTGTGCATATCATCGGAAAATTTCACACCCCACGGAGGAGTGCGACGCCTTTAAGATATGGTGGCAAGGATATGTTGCTCATCGGCAACATTTTAAGCGCATGAAACGCAAGACTCATCGGGAACGAAGGAGTACTGCCGACGGGCACAACAGAACTATTGGCAGCTGTTACATGGTTAACGCCGGGGGGTCACAAGTTCTTACCTTTGGGAGCGACTCTGATAAAGAAATGGCTCTAGGCCCTCTCTTTAAAGAATCCATTTTAGGGAAATAGGAGAAATCGGAGGCCTGCGAGAACATTCAGCTGCGCAATCGCACACTCCCAGAAAAGAATCTCGGGCCCGCGAGTAGAAAAGATAAGGGAAAGGAAAAGGTCACTGAGGATATCACTTTAGATGACCAAGTTATGAAAGAACTGACTACCAAAGACCCTCCCACGAAGGGTAAGGTGAACTACAATATCCTAGCGCACCTAAGGAAGCTACCTTCTCAGCTTAGCATTCTCGATGCCCTCCTATTATCAAAAGAAGCGCGAGACTCACTAATTAAGGCGTTACAAGAACCTGAGCAATTCCAAGCCTTCCTCGCCACTGAAAGGATGAAGGATGAACTGGAGAAAGTGCATACGGCCGACATCACTTTCAGTGACGAAGACCTCCTTCTCGGGACGTGCGACCACAACCGTCCCCTATATGTCTCTGGATACTGCCATGATATTAAGATAGGCAAGATCCTGGTGGATAATGGATCCTCCGTCAATCTCCTTAATGTTCGGGTGTTAAAGGAAATCTGCATGAGTGTGCAACACCTCGCTCGTGACAAAATTACTATCTCCGGTTTCGATTCACAATCGTCACGGACTCTCGGATCCGTGACACTAACATTACGCTTTGGACTCCTCGTCACAGACATCAAATTCCATGTCATTGACGCCAAGACCTGCTACAACGCCTTGCTCGGTCGTCCTTGGCTACACGAGTACAACATCATCCCTTCTACACAACATCAGGGTATGAAGTACTTTAAGGATGGTTTCGAGTATACCGTAACAGGTGAATTGAACCCATTTTCCGTGAATGAAGTCCGCAAATACGAAGATGCGAAGTACTTTTTGCCAGATTTCGAGGATACAGAAAGGTGTCGCAACCCGGAGAACAAAGCCGCCGACACCATCCTTGTTTTCGGGAGCGATACCGAAGAAGAAGAAGAGATAGTTTATGCCGGGCCTTCTCAACGCAACAACCCGGGGACGTCCGCCTCCATGTTGGTCTTCGGAAGTGACTCGGAAGATGAGGTTAATGCCGTGTTCTCCAATCGGCTGTCAATACAAGCACCCCCTAGCGATGATCATAGTTTGCAAATCACCATGGTACCGTAAGAACACTACAAGGATCTCGACACACTTCAAGCTCACAATGTGCAGGACCTGCAAACATTTTACGTCCCTCCCAGGCAAAGGGGTGAGAAGGTGATCCTATTCTACCGATCCTCAGAGTCGAAAGTAGAGAAAGAGATCTGGCATGGCGCGGATGCTACACTCGACAGGCTCCAACCCATCCGTCTGCCCAGATACTATACAAATGGATTAAATAGGCTATTAAAGCGCCAAGGAGTACCCTTAAAACAGACTGTTCGACAGGCTCGGTTCTACAACAGGATTTGGGATGTCCCTGGGACTCAACGCAAATTGCCCAACGGAAAAATGGAAACACTTGGGCTTGGATACGCGAGAATCGGAAAACTGGAACGGGCCCACTGTAGCTACGCTATATATACCTTTGATGAAGAAGAGGACGCCCTGTCAGGAAATGCCAACCCCTCATCAAAACTAGACCCCGCGATTGAAGTGCCGAGTCCGTCGTTTGAAGAACGAATGGACAAGCTTATCAGGAAAATGGGTCAAAAAGCTCGGGAAGACCACAACCGTGAGATGGCCATCTACGAGAAGATCAGGACGCAACGTCTATTTCAACAGGCTGCAAAAGAAAAAGATGCTCCTCCCTGTCAACCCGTCGTACGCAAGGCCCGACGCAGAGACGGAAATAAATCAAGAAGCGGAAGGAGGAGCCGACAACAACGACGCAGGATTAGAGAGTTACGTGATCAGGTATTGCGCGGCTCGGATTTGTCCCTCATGAAGAAGATGAGTCGAGCGTACTCCTTCCACCGAGACAAGACGGAGAGGTTGCTCAAGCTCTTTATAAAACATCAAATGATCGCGCTTCCAGAATCTAGACACCCTGAGCAAGCTAACAAGGCTTCTCATCTGAGCTATTGCTCTTATCACCGAGCCATAGGACATCCTACCGAAGACTGCTTCATCTTCAAGAACTGGGTCGAGGACCAGTACCAACAGGGCAGATTCGCTTTATCCAACGGTTGGAAGGTAACGCCGCCACAAAAGCACGAACCCAAAGCCGCAAAAGCAAAACCAGATCCACCTCAGTCCTGGAAGCGGATTCACACCTGTTATACGATTACGTTATTAAAAGAAGAGCCCGAGAACATGGATGACCTTCCCTGGTGCTTTGAGAATAGCGATGATGAGGTGGTCTCAGAATTTCCGCCAGCTCCAAAAGAACTGGAAGACGGCATACATACTACTGCAGATAACCTCAAGAAGATTGAGTTGGGATCGGCAGATGACCCGCTACCGACATTTGTCAGCGAGCTGCTATCTGAAGATAGGGTGACTGCGTTAAAGAAACGTGCTTCTACGGCATAAAGACTGCTTCGCGTGGAACTACTCCGAGATGCCAGGATTAGATCCGGAGATTGCTATGTATAAATTAGCAATATCCCCAGATATCAAGCCAGTCAAGCAGGCGCCAAGAAGGATGCGACTCGAGCTTGAAATGAGCATCAACGCCGAAGTC
This sequence comes from Agapanthus africanus, assembly GCA_030015575.1. Lineage (NCBI taxonomy): Eukaryota > Viridiplantae > Streptophyta > Magnoliopsida > Asparagales > Amaryllidaceae > Agapanthus > Agapanthus africanus. Next base: position 767,060,254 of record CM057341.1, read on the forward strand.
AAGAAGCTGATCGATTCTGGATTTATCCAAGAAGTCCAATATCCCGATTGGATCGCCAATATCGTCCCGGTAATGAAGAAGAATGGGACGGTACGCATATGCGTGGATTTCAGGGTTCTCAACAAAGCCTGTCCAAAGGACGATTTCCCAGTACCAGTAACCGAGCTAATGATAGATAACACGTCCACTCATGAGGTTTTCTCCTTTATGGACGGTTCATCAGGATACAATCAGATAAAGATGCATCCCGAAGACCAGAAGCACACCGCTTTCCGGACCCCTTTGGGTATATTCTGCTACAGGGTCATGCCCTTTGGTCTAAAGAACGCTGGCGCCACCTATCAAAGGGCCATGACAAAAATCTTCGACGACCTCATACATGACATCGTCAAGTGCTATATCGATGACCTTGTAGTAAAGAGCATGTCATACGAAGAGCATTTAAAGCATCTGGAGACTGTATTTCAACGCCTTCGGCAATATAATTTGAAGATGAATCCCCTCAAATGCGCGTTTGGAGTCTCTTCGGGTAAATTCCTGGGATTCATCATCCAACATCGAGGTATCGAAATAGATCCATCTAAGATCATGGCGATCATGGAAATGCCTCCGCCAAGAACCCTCAAACAGTTGCGGTCTCTCCAAGGGAAGCTCGCATACATCCGGCGGTTTATCGCCAATCTTTCAGGCAAATGCCGTCCTTACAGCCACCTGATGAAGAAGGGAACTCCATTCGTTTGGGATCACAAATGCCAAGGTGCACTAGACGAGATCAAGCAGTACCTGCAGAACTCTCCGGTGTTGGCTGCGCCGGTCAAGGAAAAACCCCTCATTCTTTATACAACCGCCCTCGAAGATTCCTTAGGCGCATTATGGGCACAAGAGAACGGTCAAGGGAAAGAGAGAGCACTCTACTACTTAAGTCGAGTTCTACTGGGGGCAGAAAGCAACTACTCTCCCATTGAAAAACATTGCTTGGCGTTAATCTTCGCGATAACAAAGCTCAGGCACTACGCGTTGGCGCACGAAGTCCGTCTCATCTCGAAGGTGGACCCTCTTAAATATTTGATGTCAAAGGCTATATTGACGGGTCGACTCTCTAAATGGGCTCTACTCCTGATGGAGTTCTCAATAACGTATCGACCTCTTAAGGCAGTGAAAGGCCAGGCCATTGCCGACTTCCTCGCTGAGCATCCAGTACCTGCCGGTTCTCCTCTGAACTGCGATTTGCCGGACGAACATGCATTCGACGTGATCGGCGGCGGTGATCCCCGATGGGAGCTCTATTTTGACGGGGCATCTTCCATGAAGAAGCGCAAACAATGTACCCCCATAATCAAATCGGGAGTAGGCCTCATCTTCGTAACCCCACAAGGAGGGATAATGCGTTTTGCTTTCTCCTTAACGGAATCGAGGACGAACAATGAAGCCGAATACGAAGCTTTGATAGCGGCCTCGAGATCGCCATTAACATGGGAATTGAAGACCTCTCTATATACGGGGATTCTCAATTGGTCGTTAGTCAAGTAAATGGTGACTACCAAACGTGCAAACCGGAGTTGGTGAGATACGGCGAAAAGGTGCAACAACTATTGACCCAAATTCCTTCCTACACTTTAGAAAGTATACCACGTGCGGAAAATAGCAAAGCAGACGCGTTAGCTAAGCTCGCTAAAGAACTGGCTGACGAGAACCTCGATGACGTCAGAATCGTGGTACAAAGCCGTCGAGTGCTCGCCCCAGCAGAAATATCTCCGGAATTATACGAAGAAAAGGGGGCGACTGAGCAGACGACTCTACAAATAAAAGACCATGAGAAGGCCGAGGACTGGAGGGAAGTCTTCATAGACTACTTTAAGTCCCACCGAATGCCCGAAGAAGCGTCCTCAAGACATCAGCTCATGAAACGAGCTCTATTTTTCGCTTTTGTCAACGACTCTCTATACAAGAGATCGTTTGATTCTCTGTGGCTGAGATGCTTAGGACCTGACGAAGCAGAAAGAGTCGTTCAGGAAGTTCACGACGGACTCTGCGGTTCTCACCAAGCAGGCCCAAAGATAAAGTTAAAAATTAAACGGATGGGTTACTACTGGCCCACGATGATCCAGGATTGCCTCGAGTATGCGAAGCAATGCCACTCGTGCCAGATTCATGGAGACTTTATCCACCAACATCCGAATCCACTACACCCAACGGTGGCTAGCTGGCCATTCGAAATGTGGGGGACTGACATAGTCGGCCCCATCGAGCCAGCATCGTCCCGGGGACATCGTTTTATCCTGGCGAAAACTGATTACTTCTCCAAATGGGCAGAAGCAGTACCACTGAGGGAAGTGAAGACGGAGAATATCCTCCACTTCTTTAAGACGCACGTCATCTATTGGTTTGGAACCCCACGGCGGATTATCTCCGATAATGGGCCAGCCTACAGAAGCCATAAGATTAGCCGCTTCGCGCAGCAGCACAATATAGACTGGAGATATTCTTCAGTTTACAACCCACGAGCTAACGGTCTGGCCGAGGCCTTCAATAAGACCTTGACGAAGATCATAAAAAAGACCGTTTCCCGGAATAAGAGAGACTGGCACGAAAAGCTGCAAGAGGCCCTTTGGGCTTATCGAACTACATTCAAGACGGCCACGAACACAACGCCGTACGCGTTGGTATTTGGGACGGAAGCAGTGCTCCCCCTTGAGATAGAGTTACCCTCTCTACGAGTGGCAGTCTACTACGAGCTGACGGACGAAGAAAATGCTCACCTTCGGCTTGAGGAGCTTGATGCCCTCGATGAAACCCGGCTCATAGCGCAACAAAATCTAGGGGCCTACAAAGCAAAGATGACGCGCTCGTATGAAAGATTGACCAGGCCGAGGACATTCCGTCAAGGCGAACTCGTACTAGTGGTCAAAAGACCTATGATCCCCAATCGTGCCAAGCGGGGAAAATTTGAGCCGAACTATGAAGGCCCGTAAATCATAGACAAGGTCTACCAGGGTGGAGTCTATCTACTCATGGACGTGCACGGTGAAAGGCCTTTCAAGCCAATAAACGGCCGTTTCTTAAAGAAGTACTATGCTTAATGAGCCACAGCCTGGGTCAATGATAGATGACGACGACTATGTTCGCTCTCTATCTTTCTAAGCTCAGACTTTATAAGCAGTAGCCGGCCCTCCCCTGAACGACGGACCGAAACGTCCTTAAACTATCGATGGACCGAAACGTCCTTAAACTAACGACGGACCGAAACGTCCCTAAAACTACTACCGCAGCATCTTTAGGCTGACGAGATAAAAAAAAGAGAGAGAAAGAAAAAATAAAAAAATATATAAAATAAAAAAAAACGGTATGTCCATAAGCAAAATGGGCACGGATGAAAACCCGAAAGGGCTCCGTGAGTAAAAACAGCAGGGCTGCCGGCAAATGTTCGTGAAAACCTGAAAGGGCGCGACCTTGTAAAAAAAACAGAGAGAAAAAGAATAAAAAAAAACGGTATGTCCATAAGGAAAAGGGGCACGGATGAAAACCCGAAAGGGCTGCGTGAGTAAAAAACGGCAGGACTACCGGCGAGTGTTTGTGAAAACCTGAAAGGGCGCAACCTCGTTAAAGGACACTTACAGAGTCCTCTCGACCTTGTAAGGAGAAACCACCTGCGTGAGATCCTTACGACTCACAAAGGAGCAACACACTTAGGGATCCTCACGATTCCTAAGGAGAAAATGCACTTGCGAGATCCTTACGACTCGTAAGGAGAATTCTCTTATGGGACCCTCACGGCTCATGAGATTTGAAAGTCTTAAGTTACAGAAACCTAAACCTGTTCTTAAGCAAATCCTCCACAACCTTCGATATTGCCCTACAAGGGGCTCAATACTGACCCTTGTATACAATCCACGGGCGCGAATAAACATTTCCCCAGCAAAGTCACACCCGTGACTAGGGATATGTCCATATGATGAGCAACCCTTGTAGGTCCTCTCGACCCATAAGGAGAAAGCCCTCTTGTAGGATCCTTACGACTTGCAGAGGAACATACACTTAGGAATCCTCACGATTCTTAAGGAGAAAATACACCTACAAGATCCTCACGACTTGTGGGGAGAAATACTTCTGTGAGACCCTTACGGCTCATAAAGTCAAAAGCCTTGGTCGACAGGACCCTTAACCCTGTTTGCCAAGCCACCTTTGTTCAACATCGACAGAGGCAAATGATGATTCGCTCCTGGCGATATTCCAGTTGTAGCGGTGCCGATGCCGAAATCGGTGCCTAAAATCCAAGCTTGTGGCGAAAAAGCTAGCAAGCCACACATGCCTACGAAATAGCCGAAATGATGGGGCAACTTGCAATAAAAAGCGGCAAGTAAAAATGAAGGCATAAAAAATAGCTGAAATGATGGGGCAACTCGCAATAAAAAGCAGCGAGTAGAAAATAAATAAATAGCCGAAATGATCGGGCACCGCGAAAAATAGCCGAAATGATGGGACAATCGCGACCTTCGCGATATAAAAGCTGAAACGATAGAGCATCGCGGAAAAAGAAATAAAATAAAAATAAAATATATGCCCTACAGGTGATGTTCCATCACACCCTGTACACAATCCAAGGGCGTAAACAAAAAGGGAACATACCTCCCCCCCAGGTTTCACCCAAGAAAGAAGCTAAATCTCGACGGGCCACAAGCGACCTAGAGATCATCCCAACATTCGTCCCGTAACGACGGACACAACTTCAAGCTAAGCAGAACAGCGGCAACTCCCAGTTCCATGGCTCGGTGGTATACATATCGCCAACAGTCAAACCTCCATCCCGTGAAATGCGGATACAATCAGCAAAATTCCTGGTTACGTAGAACGCGGATAACGTCACTCTTTGACCCCGTGGAAAACGTCCAGAGCGGATCCTGGTCCTCGCAGAGCACAGCAATGAACCCGTGTGAAGCATCCAGAGCGGAGCCTAGTCCTCGCCGAGCACGGCAGTGAACCCGTGTGAAGCATCTAGGGCAAAATTCCTGGTTACGTGGAACGCGGATAACGTCACTCTTTGACCCCGTGGAAAATGTCCAGAGCGGAGCCTAGTCCTCGCCGAGCACGGCAGTGAACCCGTTTGAAGCATCTAGGGCAAAATTCCTGGTTACGTGGAACGTGGATAACGTCACTCTTTGACCCCGTGGAAAACGTCCAGAGCGGATCCTGGTCCTCGCAGAGCACGGCAGTGAACCCGTGTGAAGCATCCAGAGCGGAGCCTAGTCCTCGCCGAGCACGGCAGTGAACCCGTGTGAAGCATCTAGTGCAAAATTCCTGGTTACGTGGAACGCGGACAACGTCACTCTTTGACCCCGTGGAAAACATCAAGAGCGGATCCTGGTCCTCGCAGAGCACGGCAATGAACCCGTGTGAAGCATCCAGAGCGGAGCCTAGTCCTCGCCGAGCACGGCAGTGAACCCGTGTGAAGCATCTAGTGCAAAATTCCTGGTTACGTGGAACGCGGATAACGTCACTCTTTGACCCCGTGGAAAACGTCCAGAGCGGATCCTGGTCCCCGCAGAGCACGGCAGTGAACCTGTGTGAAGCATCCAGAGCGGAGCCTAGTCCTCGCCGAGCACGGTAGTGAACCCGTGTGAAGCATCTAGTGCAAAATTCCTGGTTACGTGGAACGCGGATAACGTCACTCTTTGACCCCGCGGAAAACGCCCAGAGCGGAGCCTGGTCCTCGCCAAGCACGGCAGTGAACCCGTGTGAAGCATCCAGAGCAAATACCGGACTGTGGAGTCCTTAAAATCCATGGACTATGATGTCCTTAACCTTGACCGTGATGTCTTAAAACTAACGATCAACCACCCCGATTCCCTACGGATTCTGCCTTGGTTTAAGGGTACATCTCTTCACTCCTTTGATACCTGGCGTTGTAATTCCTCAACGTCTTCAAAGAGGTGACGGGTCCCTGCAACCAAACATCGGACTGTGGAGTCCGTAAATCCACGGACTATGAGGTCCTCAACCTTGACCGTGATGTCTTAAAACTAACATCGGACTGTGGAGTTCCTAAATCCACGGACTATGAGGTCCTTAACCTTGACCGTGATGTCTTAAAACTAACATCGGACTGTGGAGTCCTTAAATCCATGGACTATGAGGTCCTTAACCTTGACCGCGACGTCTTTAAACTACAATACCTGGAGCAGCCCCCTGGCCCCGTGAAACACGGACAAGGGCGACCACATCTAGCACTTGCAGGCCCTCACGACCTGTAAGGAAGAAAACTCTCTTGTGAGATCCCTACGACTCTCAAGGGAAAACCCGCTTAAGAATCTTCACGATTCTTAAGAAGGACTTACACCTATGGGATCCTCTCGACCTGTAGGGAGAAAAACTCTTTATGAGACCCTCGTGGCTCATAAAATGCAAAAGTCTTAGGAGGCAGATCTTAACCCTGAATCCTGAGCCATCGCTGTCCTGCAAGGAGATCAAGATAGAATATCTGCAGAATACATTCAATAAAAAGGGGACACACCATTGAGAAGAAAAATGTATCTTTTATTCATAAACCAAAATGGATACAAAGTACAATTCATGAAAGAAAAAAAAAGAGATACTATCATTCATGAGTATGTACAAAAAAGGAGAAAAGATACAAGTCCTCAAGCCGGTGGGCGGTGCAGTAATTTTACCAGCTCATCGTTCTGTTGCTGAGCCACGGCTTCATGACGCAAGATCTCTAGAAGACGAGTCTTCGCCTGAGCTTGCTGAGCCTGATACGAAGCAAGCCGAGCTTCGAGCTCTTTCTCGGTGGCTTTATGAACCTTGACCCTCTCACGAGGGAACGTGGCAGCTTTATCGAGAGCCACCACCTCTTTTATGGACTCCTGAAGCACCCGCCAGAGTTCGTACGCTTTGTTGGCTTTGGCGATGAGATTAGCTTGAAGCTCACTCAGCGCCTTAGAAGCCAACTCACTCTCCGAGAATTTATGACCGACCCCTTTCCTCGTACAACAATGTGTTCGCCACGTGTCGCCTTGTCAGGCCAGTTAAGCCCACTGTCACGACCGCAACCTCTGAAACATGATAGGAACGCTCTGGACTGTATAAATAAGCCCCGGTTGATAGCAATAGTCGAGCTAAAGCACGCGTACATCATCGGGTATGGGAAGCAATAAGAGAGTTTCTGACGTTATCCTATCAAGCATGCGTTCGCAATTATATAAAAAAAAAGGAAACAATATGCGAAGCTCTGATGTGCATGCGACATGATGATAATATTGGCGACTAAATAAAGTCTTCATAGGAAGAACACAAAGTTTATTTATGCAAGCGAAAACATACATACGAGTACCAAGCCTACATGGAGGTTCAGCATAAAGCATACAAAAAAGGGACTAATTTAAATATTCTACGCTAGAGGGAAAAGGTCGCTAAACACGGGATCAGTAGCACAAGGGTTGACAAAGCAAAGAACAAAATTCTCCATCTCTCTCTCCGCTCTCTCCAGCACGTCAAAGCGACGGTTCTCGCGAGGAGTCGCTCCCCATCGATTGGTGCCATGTTCGTCCGCGAAAGCAAACATAATAGCTCGCCGGGCCCTTATTTGACTCAGCAAGTGAATCGAGCAGTCCTTCAAAGCCTGAGTAATCAGGCACGCTTCATGAAAGCCCCCGAGCTTTTCTTCAGCCGCGTCAAGCATCGCCAGGGTCATCTCCGCCGGGTGAGGAGGGATGTCGGCAAGCACGGCCGTGAGAATCATCCGTAGCCAGAGGGAACCCATCGGGAGGGGGGACCCCCTACGGATCGAGAGTTCATACATTGCTGAGTCGCATTCATCGTCGGTAAGGAGGGGATCCACCAACCGAGCAGCAAAGCGGGGGATCATCTCCTCAATAGGAACTTCCCATGGCTGTCGACGAGCATGAGGGCGATTGCAGGCCATGGTGCTCGTTTGTTTCTCAAGACAAGTTACACCAAAATAAGAAAAATATATATATATAAATCTCTCTGTGAAGGGAAAAGAAGGCTATAGCCTCATATATAAAGAAGTGCATTAAGTGTTGTGCGCGGAAAAACTTGCATGATGAAGCTATTTCCAAGACAAAAAAAAGGAAGGGCATCGAAAATCAGGGAGATGGAACTATTTCCAAGGCCCTTTTTCTGCATCTGATATTGTGCACTGAAAATATGGCATGGGAAGATTTTGTGAACAGCCCCATCGAGGAACCCCACGTGCAGAACACGTGAGGCCCAAACCCGATGTACACTAAAAAAAATGGAGTAGCACCCTGCATATTAAAAGCACCAACAACAACAGTAGCAAAATGATAAAATCCCAGAGAAAGGCATGCAAACATGGAAAGCCATAATAAAACTTGTCACTCATACTTCAAGAAGTTCATACAAAATAAAGAGGACACGTTTACAATGGTAAGACTTCAGACGCGGGGCATGGGTTGAGAAACTCAAGATTAACTTTGTCCAAGATTCTCCAAGCATTTCGAACCTCCCGAGTATGCTTCCTCTCGCGGTCGCAAGCGTCAGGGTCCTCACGAATATCCTCCACCCTCCGATTGGCGGCAAGTATGGCTGACTGCTGAAAGGCTTGGTGCAAGAGATCAATGAGGTGATCTCGCCTCCTCTTTGAGATCAAGCCCATCAGGTACACCGAATGTACCTTATCCTCAGCAGTGTCCAAGGCCCTGAGCGGTATGCCGGTGCAAAAGAGAGGAAGTGCCTCCCGGATCGCCAGCACGATCAGCCTCAAAAGAGAAGAGCGACGGGGGAGTAGCCGATGGTTGTACTCGTCAAAGCGGCTCATGATCTCGGCACACTGAGTATCGGTGAACTTCTAGTTCTGACTGCGGCCCAGTGCACGAATATTCCCATAGGAAATGATCTCGTCAAGACCATACAGATGGGCATCCATGATACCTGAAATAAAGGTCATGAGAATCATTAGAAAGCTCCTGTTTCATTAATTGCAGAAGGACGACCTCAGGTCAAGAGACCCCAAGAAGCCTCCGTGTGAAGAAACTGAGTTCTTCATAGGAATTAAATTCCTTATTAAGAAAAGGGAATTAAATTCCCAGAAACATTTTTGGATGGAATTAAATTCCATGGAGTTGAACCGCCATCATCATCTCCCCAAGGATCATCCGACCCTAAGAGATCTACTGTTGGAGGTTAAGTGGTCTCATATTTGGTTAAAGAAATTGAAGAAAAAATGAGTTCTTTGTGAAACCCTTAATGTGGATTTAAAATCCAGAGAGTTCTTTTAAAACAAAGGTGCTTCGACCGTTCAACATTATTACCTGAAGAAAAGGGATCCTTCAACAGAGTTAAACTCTGGAAAATGTCTGAGACAGAGAACTAAGCTCTGGAAACGAGAATTAAATTCTCAAGGGAAAAGGTTCTCAAAGGAAGAAGATGAGAAAAGTGAAGGCTCTTCTGAAGAAACATGGGCATTTATAGGAGGTGATGGAAACGTTTCATCTCCCCAAATCCCTAGAGGAATCCAACGGTCACAAAAGGTGACAGCGTTGCACTCACGTGCAGACACGTGAGAACAACGCTGTGGGGGCATTTGTTTCCTGATTTAAAACCAGGAAAGCCTACGGAAAAGGCTTCAGAAAAGGGTCACGTGCTTACACGAGACCAGCAGTCACGTGTTGGCACGTGATATCTAAAGGCATCAGCAAGGCAAATTCAGCTTCCCGATTACATCAAAGAAAAGGGCTTCAGAAAGGGTCACGTGCTCCCACGTGACCTGGGTCACGTGTTGGCACGTAACAATTAAAAGCGGCTTCAAAGGCAAACCGATTCCCTGATCAAATCAAGAAAAAGGCTTCAGAAGAGGTCACGTGCTCCCACGTGACCAGGGTCACGTGTTGGCACGTGATACTCAAAAGCAGCAGACTTGTTCTCCGTTTAAATCAAAAAAGAGAGTCCAGCCGAGGGTCACGTGCTCACACGTGACCAGGGGTCACGTGATGGCACGTGACGGTTAAGCAGCAACCAGAAGGCAGAGCGCAGAAAGAAAGAAGAGGGCTCGTTCCAAGAGGGTCACGTGCCCACACGTGACCGGCTTTCAAAGCCTATCTTTTAACAGAATCAAATTCTGAGGAGAGATCACTCAAATCTTTCCAATGGAAAAAGATTATAAGCAACCGATTAAATTAAAGATTTAAAGGTGATTAAATATCATCTATCTATGGGAAAATCTCGAATTTGGAAAGATTTCCCCTTTAAATCTAACCGAAATAACAAAGGAGAATCTCTGGATTTAAAATCCAATGGTGCATAAAATTCACCTAATAATCCAAAGGTCCAAAACGAATGGTGAATACAAATCAAATCTTCCAATGAAAGATTCATCAAAAACTAATTGACTCGGCTGCTTCTCCTATAAATAGGAGCCAAGAGACACACAAAAAAGATATAGAGAGGAAGAGGGAAGAAAAGAGAGAGAGCCTTGATACTTTGGAGGAATTTGGATCTTCTGCAAAAGAAAACCCTAGGTAAGAAAGGGAAGGCTTTTTGAAAGAAAAGAGAATTTAATTCTCAACAGAGTTTAACTCTGATGTAAAACAGAAGAACATAGTTCTCTCTTTGGCGGAGGATCTATAAAGTGCACATCTCCCCTTGAGTTGAGAATTTAATTCTCAATGGGTTGAGATCCTGCCATGCAGATCCAAAGCATAGAGAGGGAATGGAAGCACGAGAATTTAATTCTCACAGAACTATAGGAATTTAATTCCTTTAAAATAAAATTAGGGTTTGACCATGTGTTATGGGAATTTAATTCCTTCAGAATGAAAAGAATCAGGGTTTAACCCTAGTTAAGAACTTAGTTCTGTTAAAACAACAGGAATTTAATTCCCTTAATCTCATTCCCCAGAATAATTCTTTAACAGAGAGTGGGAGTTTAATTCCCAAAAGCTTTTATTAGGGTTTAACCCTATTCAGTTCTTCACATATATGAGGAATTTAATTCCTACAGGAAATTCAGAGTTCAACTATTCAAAAGGAAGTAGGAATTTAATTCCTCTGAAATTATTGTCAGGGTTCAACCCTACGAGGAATTTAATCCCTGAAAGGGATTAACAGATCTTCTAAACAACTACAGAAAAGCAGGGTCACGTGTCATCACGTGACCCCCCCAAAAGAGCTACAAAGAAGTCCCTTTGAGGCAGTGCCTCACGTGACCCACGTGACCCTTGGCAGAGGCTTTAACATACTCCATTTAAACACCCGTCACGTGATGGCACGTGATGCTCCAAAAGATGCGAGCTTCTCAGCAGAACAAACGAAGGGAGGGCGCCCTCACGTGCTACCACGTGACCCCTCTTGCCTCAGCGTCTAACGCTAAATTGGAACCCCTGAATCCAGTGTTAAAACATTGTTTGGCCTTAGTGTTCAACACTAAGCAAAGAACTTTATTTGCAGTGTTCAACACTGATTACCTTAGTGTTCAACACTAATTCGGGATTTCTGTTGCCAGTGTTTAACACTGGTCTGTTTTAGTGTTCAACACTAATTTGAAAGCCTTGTTGCTGGTGTTTGACACCAACTATCTTTTAGTGTTAAACACTGACTTATCAATTTCATTCCCAGTGTTTAACACTGATTGGTCTTTAGTGTTTAACACTAGGCATTGGCCCAATTGACTAAATGGCCAGAGGCAAAGCCTCTCCTTCAAGGGACCAACAGGAGGGCCGATGTCTCAGACATGATTGGACTTAGCCTAAGCTGGCCATAAGTCCTCAATTCGTAATTAACTGGGCTAATGGGCTCATAACATAATTAATTGGTCTTGATTCCAAATTGGGCCAAAGACTATTTAATCCACTCCGGTTCCAGGGTACATCTCTTCACTCCTTTGATACTTGACGTTGTAATCCCTCAACGTCTTCAAAGAGGTGACGGGTCCCGATGACCACGCATTAACAATGGACTATGGGGTCCTTAAACCCATGGACTACGACGTCCTTAACCTTGACCGAGATGTCTTAAAACTAACAATGGACAGTGGGGTCCTTAAACCCATGGACTACGACGTCCTTAACCTTGACCGAGATGTCTTAAAACTAACAATGGACTGTGGGGTCCTTAAACCCATGGACTACGACGTCCTTAACCTTGACCGAGATGTCTTAAAACTAACATTGGACCGCAATATCCTTAAACTATCTTTGGACCGCAATGTCCTTAAACTACCCATGGACCGTAACGTCCTTAAACTAGCAATGGACCACTATGTCCCTAAACTGGAACAATAGAGCCCAAACGCTCTTTTATCGGATCTAAACGATTCCGTTTAAGTCGATCTTAGCCTCAAATATGGTTAACGTATCCTTAAACCTTCAAACAGACTGGACTATGAATCTCTCCAATCAACTTTGGTTCAAGGGTACATCTCGGAACTCCTTTGACACCTGTCGTTGTAATCCTTCAACGCCGTCAGAGAGGTAACGGGTCCCGACGGCCATACATGCAATGGACCACTATGTCCCTAAACTGGAACAATGGAGCCCAAATGCTCTTTTGTCGGATCTAAACGATCTCGTTGAGTTGATCTTAGTCTCAGGTTAGACTAACGTATCCTTAACAAACGTTTGAGTTGATCTTGGCCTCAAATATGGCTAACGCATCCTCAAACCAAACCCCCAAACCCAAATCTAAGATAATACGGATTTGGACTAGTCCACGCCCTACGGGCGACGACATAACTCGGTCTCCGTAAACAATCCACGGGCAACGAAACATAAAATAAACACACACGACACAAAGTGACCATCTGGAGAAGGAGAAAGTTGTTACCGCGACGCGGTAGCGTAATTAACTGCAGGGGCTTGCGCCTGCAGGGAAGAGCGTCCCCACAATAAAAAAAAACCCTCTAGCGAGGGGGAATCTGACGAAGTCTGCTACATCGGACGCATCCGTTCAAACCTTCGATACATGGTGCCATAAATCAACTTGGCATCTTCGGAGAGGCGGACGGATAGCACCAATTAGCATCTGCCCCGAACCTTAGACGAGACAGCCCATGTCCCGGCCGCCGTTCGGAGGGGAACACCCCCAAAAATAAATATCAAAATGCTAATCCAATGGAAAATGATTCCCGTTACACCATCACAAGTTATACATATGAATTCTATAAAGCAACCAGATTGAAGTCATCTTCTATTCTTTGCTATGTTGATCTTGTTCTCTTCCAACAAAATTTACCAGGAAAAATATTCAACTGTCCATATATCTTATACCATATCAATTTGTTAGTTTTTTTACTACTCCCTCTTCAGTTTGAGTAAGCTGATCTACTGCAGCCTAATAAAGTTGCTAGTGATCTTCTCATGCCCCATAAACCCATCAGGTTCTTGTTTTCCTAATTCCAGTTTTCCTAATTCTTATCGCAGAACAAATGGGATGCTGAAAAATCATGTCATGCAAATAAACTAACTGGCATCGGACTTAGAAAGCTTCGAGAGAATAACATTATACCCACTTCCTCTTTCTTGTCCTCTTGAAGCCCTCCTCAAGTGGCATTCGAATATGCTACAAAATTAAGACATCAAAATACCATTTACACTAGCTACTCGACCAAAAAGACCTGTCACCTGCTGGGTTAAGACATAAATGTTGTAAAATGACTCTCGATAGGTAAAAGTAGAAATGGGATCTAGTAAAATAAAAGATATAACATCAACCAGCAACTGATATTTGTATAGAAGAGTGCATGGATAGAATAAACAATGTAGCTAATGGAAGGGGGAACTAGCTATAAACAACAAACAAGAAGGGGTGGGGGGGGTCGGGGGATAATAAATAAAAATAACAGCACAAGTTGAAATAAGGAAGAAATGCATACGCTAAGTTACACCATACGGATCCAAATCCAATCACCCTGTGATTGACTTGCCCGGCTATATCGCCATGCGACATGCCTGGGATCTCCCAACAATCTCGCACCCCGTGCGATGAGCCAGACTCCTAGTCCAGCTATATGTAAAAAAAAATAAAGTGGTCATAGGATAACCACTTTGGTCGCTCGACATATAGCACATCGCAACATCATCCTTATCCAGTCAGGACGACTTTGTTAAGCACTCCCACTGTCACCATACCCTGTATGCAACAATACGATTACTACTCCAAGCAGATGACGTCTTGAACTTGTCTCACCTTCGTATACTTGCCTAGCATAAAGGGGATCTCTTGTGTGAAAGGGATCCTACCTGCTGACGTATTTTGTTAAATGTGTGCCATGCACACATCGTGTACCTCGTACACTTAAATTTGTACCCCATGCCAGAAATAATCAAACAAAATAGATATATCCATCCCAGATAATAAAAAAAGAAAGAAGGCTACACACTATCAATCCTAAAATATACGTCTATAAGGTCGCCACCCATAAATGAATAATTTCAAACATAATAGAAAGCCACTACATGTCTAAATACATGGTCGTCACCAAGGATGTAGCTCTAAGGCCCTAGCATGCTGTACAAAACGCATCTCGGTAATTAATTTCGTCAATAGGTCCATGACCATCTGATCCGTAGGGATGTACTGCAGCTTGGCTTACTCTTTCTCCTGCCTCCTAATAAAATTGTACAGAATCCGAATGTTCTTAGACTTGCCGTAGTACATCGGATCCTTCAAGTATGCAATGGCCGACATGTTATCGCAATTAAGGATCATCATATCCTTCGCATGTTGCACTATAGTCAGATTATCCAAGAATCTGCATAACCAAACTGCCACTTGTGCCGCAGCACAAGTCTCCATGTATTCCACCTCCATGGTGGAAAGGGAAATGCAATCCTGATTCTTACTTCACCAAGAGATGGCCCTGCCATTTAGTAAGAAGGTATATCCTAACGTGGACTCTCGCTCATCCAAATCGCCACCCTAGTCGGCATCTGTTTAGCCCTGCAAGCGAGTGTCTAATTTGCCATAGCACAAAGTATAGTGGGCTTTCCCACTTAGATACCGCAAGATCCGCTTCATCCCCTTCCAATGAGCAACACCGGGGTTGAACTGATATCTACTCATCAGTCACACTGCATAAGATATATCTGGTCTCGTACACACCACAGCATACATGAGACTCCCGATAGCGCTCCTATAAAGAATATTCTGCATCTGCCTTTTCTCCGTTTCGTTCTTGGAACACTACTCTAGACATAACGCATGATTCTTTGCAATTGGAGTCCTAATGGGTTTGCAACCATTCATGCCAAACTGTTCTAAGACTTTTTTAATATAAGTCTCCTAAGACAAACCTAAGGTCCTCTTGGAGCGATCCCTCAAAATTTGAACCCCGAGCACGAACCGGGCATCATCCATGTCCTTCATCTTAAAGGTGGAGAACAGCCAACTCCGAGTGGCATTTATGGTCTCCATGTTGTTCCCTACCAGCAAGATATCGTCGATATATAACGATAGAATTTCGAAATTCTTACCAGCTTGTCATAGGTAGACACAATTGTCCAGATCGATCATCTTAAAACCATAGCCCTGTACGGTTTTATAAAATCGAAAATACCTGAAAGACTGTTTCAAGCCATAAATAAACCTCCTCAATTTGCACACCTTGCACTCGAGACCTTTGGCTTTGAAACAGGTGGGATGATCTATATAGATCTCTTCTTCCAGTTTCCCATAGAGAAAAGCCATCTTGATGTCCATTTGGACTAATTCAATATCCATCTATGCTATTAAATCCAGAACTAAGCGAATGGAGACAATTTTCACAACAAGGGAAAATGTCCCATCATAGTCAACACTACTCCTTTGGGGCCCCTTCGCCACCAAGCATGCCTTGCAACACTCGATTGTCCCACCCGCCTTCCGCTTAACCTTGAAAACCCACTGGTTCTCAATGGTCTTGCGTCTGGCAAGAAGATCAACCAAGTCCCAGACTTGATTCTTCCTCATGGACTCAAACTCCTCTATCGCGACCTTCCACTCTTCCGCAATAGGTCCTAAAATAGCGTTCTCGTAGGACTTGGGTTCCGCAACATCATGCGGCGCAACCATTAACGCTTCCCCCCTCAATCTCGAAGCGTCGACGGGGTCCTTGTCCATAGGACGATCTACAAAATGGTTGAGATTCCGCAAATGGCTTCGAGTCATACGCAGGTATCTCACTCCCACTATCCCCAAGTAGTAGAAGAACCAATTCCTTTTTCTAATTCTGGATGATCGGCGGTCTCCTCGACTTCGTATAACTCCAAATCCCTAACCACTTCGCCTTTTTACGGAAATTCCTTCTCGAGGAATTCGACATCTCGTGACTCAACCTCGGTCGCAGTACCATCGTCATGCTCACCTAAGAACACATATCCCTTAGAGTTTGTGGAATAGCGTATAAATTTGCACTTCTTTTTTCTAGGGCCCAACTTCCTATAACGATGTGAAGTGTTGTGCATATAGACAATGCATCCCCATAGACGTAAGTGATCCAACACTCGGCTTATTGTCCGTCCATAACTCGTAGGGTGTGGATTGAACCGATTTAGAAGTCACTCGGTTAAGAATATAAGTTGTTGTCATTAGCGCATCTCCCCAAAACGATATAGGAAGATTAGCATTCGCCATCATGCTCATAACCATATCCAGCAACGTCCAATTTCGTCACTCAGCGACACCATTTTGTTGCGGAGTGTAGGGCATCCCCAGCTGTCTGACGAACCCTTTCTTTTCACACGGTTCTCTGAACAAAAAAAGGTTCCATTGCCAAAAAAAGTCACAATCCAAAATAATAAGGCTATTTATAAGGCATATGAAACAAAACAGAGAATTATTTAAAATAAGTTTTATAGGATTATTCTTATATAAAAAGCTAAATTCTACGCTAACTAGCCTAGCCACTAATAAAAGGTTCAGCCGTATCTTTGGAGCATATAAAATGTCTTGGAGAAGTCACTCATTTCCTGAACTCGTAGGTAGTCGATATGTCCCGTTGCCCTGCACTTCAACATACAACTCATTCACCATGTAAATCTTTCGGCCCCCAACGGGTACTTTCTTATACTCTACGAACCCTTTCATGTCTCAAGAGATATGGTCCGTGACTTCCGAATCTACAATCCACAAATTTATAGAGTCAGTCATCATCACTGTAATAGTAACTAATGATGTATGGTGAGAAGAGAGAGTTTACCTTTCTAGGCCCCTTGCAATCACAAGCAAAGTGACCTTGCTGCCCATAGTTGAAGCATTCATTCCTCTTAGTTGATCTTTTCCCACGCTTCGCGGGCTTCTTGGGCTTCACATTTTCATCATTCGCCTCTTTGTTCAATTCCTTGTAGGACCCCTTGCGTCTAGGCATCTTGGCCTTCAGCTTGGAGCCTTCAGCTGCAATAACTAAGGATGATGGCTTCTTAGGCTTGAGGGCGTCCTACGCTCCGCTTCAAACTCAACTTTAGCCCTTACGTTCTCGAACATATTCAGTTCTCAGCATGGCTTAAAAGGAGTTTGAGATCATCCCATGAATCAGGCAGAGCCCGAATGATGGCATGAATTTGCTACTTATTGCTGAGTGCAGCTCCAGCAATTCTGAGATCCCTGATCATTGATGCCATCATACGAAGATAAAACTTGATGTCCTGCCCTGCAGTCATCTTGTATGAATCCAGCTTGATAGTCAGCGTCCGGATCCACATCGGTGAGACGTGTCCAAAGCGAGCCTCCCAAGATCTCTTCGCTGTCGAATAGTTCTCAAACTCACTGATGAGATCGTTCCTCACTGCGGCTAACATGATATACCGCGCCGAACAATCTTTCTGGACCCAGCTCTTGTACTACTCCTCAGCCCTCCTATGTTGATGAGTGAAGCTCTGCACCGGTTCAAGCATTTCTATGTCAGTACGGTCTTTCATTTCTTGGTTATTTAGTAAGAATCGGATCTTTTGACGCCAGTCGAATAAATTATCACTGTTTTGCTTTTCACCCTTGGTGAGATCGGCGATAATCGTTTTGGAAATCATCTGTTTAAGAAAAAAATTCATTTTAAGTGCATTAAGACTATTGGTTTTTAATGGAGTATTATTCTTTCCTAAAAACGCTTCGTCTTCATTCCATCTTAACAAAAATAGTGACTTACATCCTGAAGAAAGAGAAGAAGGCCTACGGCCCCAACCACATCCTTCAAAAGTATTAAATTTAAGATTTTGTTAAAATGATTGAAAAACGGTTTAAAATTTTCTAGAAACGGAATAAATAGGGTAGTTGAATCTTAATTCATGCTTCTATCATGAAATCTTCCGCTTGAAACTTATCAGATTTTATTAATGAATGTAGCATGCATCTTTATTCATTAAGTATGTTTTGCACATCACAATATGCAACAAAATAATCTAACAAATTTCACTTTTTATTACACCACACTATTTAATCTTGTCCTTTTTATTAGGATTCTTCATTTCTCGTTAAATTGATATGCGTACCGGGCACTCCCACTTGATCAAACTACCCATACAATCTCTAAGATTTTATGTGAATAAATTTTGAAACTTTTGATGAAGGAAAAAAAACTCAAATATATATATATATATATATATATATATATATATATATATATATATATATATATATATAACTCTCAGAGTTAAAATAGTGTTACCTCATAATCCTGTAGAAAACTTTGAGTGGGAATTTTTTTTTCAAAGTTTTAAACGGCTTTTATGTCCCTTAAACTCCAAGATAATTTTTTTAAAAGCATATGACCTTCTCTAAAAATTTCCCAAAATTTTAGAATTATTTAAAAGAGAAAAAATAATTTCTGAATTTAAAAAAAAAATCAGAAAAGTAAAAACCTTTTCTGTTTATTTTCTTTAAAAAAATCTGACCCAGCTTGAGCTTGTTGGGTCAGCCCAAGCCCAATTGGGCCTAGCCTGCATGTAGCTCAGTCTGGGTTGACCTGCACGTGCAGGATCGGCCTAGGCCCAATTGGTCCTGGCCTGCACATGCCCAGCACGTGCAGGTGCCGATGGTTCTGGGTTGTTCTAGACCAGAAAAATATCTTTATTATTTTAAAAAATGTTTAAATTTTCTGGATTTATTTTTAAAATAAAAATCCGAAAAAAATAATTTAAAATCTTTTACAAAATCCAGAAAAATTTCAAAAAAAAATAGATTTGTTTTTCAAATAATAAAATATTTGAGCTAACCAAGTATCTTATCTCAAATCCCGCATATCTACCAAAAAAAATTAAGGTTTGGGATTTTGCTTTTCCAAAAAAATTATGGCCCAACTAACACAAAATTTCACCAAAAATTTACAAACAAGATCCAATCTTTAGCAAAACCAATATTCTCACAATTTTGATTCATAGCCAATCCCCACATCAAGAAACATTTTATAATTATCACAACATCACAAGAAAAATAGATCTAATTTAGAGGACATATGATGCAAAAAATAAAATAAATAGATCGAAAGAACTGTTTCCGTCAACAACCCTAATAATTGCATATCTATAAAAATCGATAAAAAAATTTGATCTAACCTTTAGACTGAAAAAACACAAATTTGAGTTACTATAATTTTTAAAATATAGATCTAACTACAGACTACGAACGTGGGTATTGAAGGCTTTGATACCAATGTAGCATTTAGGTGCATAGATCTTAATATCAAATCATGGCAGTGGAAATAGAAGATCTACACACAAGGTTCTACATGAATTCCTTTAACCTGAAAGTGGTGAGATCGTTATCCTCGCCTACGCTGCCACAACGAACATTGACCTTCGCCTAATGAAGAAACTTTGAAATCAAAGACGATGCTCATCCTAATTTCCAAGGTGGCTCATTATTTGTTCTTCTTTTAAGGAATTTTGCTGAGATATAGTCATAAACTTAATGCAGTCATTGAAAACTACAACCTCGCGGCAATATTATATGATTATGTGAAGAGCGACAAATTCACTTAGAATCGATCCTTTTCCAGATTTGATAACAGTATGCGAAGTCCAGTATACTGAATCAAACGCAATTTTGCTGTTTTATCTTTATCCCCAAAAGAAACAGGAAAAGAAAATGAGAAAATAATTAAAATGGAATTAGCAAATGTCCAGATATTTAACAAATAGTGTTAATCATAATATAGTCAAGTGACCAAATTGGATCTGTTCCTTATTTGTAGCCAGCAGCTTTGAGGAAAGCTAATTCAGATTGCACCTGAAAAAATCTGGTTCAATGGCTTGTTTATGTTTGCAGCCACAATTTTGCTGTATTACTCTACTTGCAGACGAATAAGCGTCAACACTATTAAGATTTTAAACATGACTGAAATTCAGTAGGTATATCTAGGGGTCTTTGTGTATCCTGTTTGCTTTGTATTAGAAAAGACGTATGTGTGTGTGTGTGTGTGTTAATTAATGTTTGAGGAGGTACTAACATATATGTAAATATATGTGTGATTAGTTATGCAACTGGTTTCACCTTTCTCTAAACATGGACTTGATTTCTATAAAACTTTTTTTCTTCTTTTTCTGTTCTATACTGTCAATTTATCAAACATATTACTTTCACTAATACCGCCTTTTTTTACTAATTCAATTATTACAACCATTACAATACTAATTTAATATAAAAGAGTGAGACTATAATAATTAGGGGTGGACATATATACACCGTATTTTATTAAATGTATTGGAGAAAACAAATGCGATTAAATATATATCAAAGTAAAGATATACATAACATAGCCGTCTGCTTAATACAATCGTGAAGACAGGCACTCACCAAAGTATTCCAGACAAATATATAAATTATATACAAACGCAACTTTTTATAATTTGCACAGCTTCTCCTCTTCTTAATTACAATGTAACCTCTGAGTCATTAGGAAACATACATATATATGCAACGAGGAAAGAGAGGTGTCTTGGAACCACCATCAGATAGAGGCAATGGGACAATTCTAGACACTGCAGATTGGGAAGCCAATCTTGATTATTCAGCATCCAATTTGGAGTCTTGGAACCCAGATACCATTTGATCTCAAGCTCCCTGAGATTCGGATGGGGCTCGAGGCCATCAAGAACATTCTCATGAATGCCTTCCATGCCCCGTAGCTCCCCCCAATTCAATTGCAAGCTTTCCAGATGCCCTTTGAGATTTAACTTTGCCTCGATGGCTTCCGCCTTATTTTTAACATCCTCAAGGCTTCCAATTTTGAGCGATCCTCGAAGCTGCTGCAAATTCTTCAGTTGTCCTATCCTGTGCTGTCGGCTTCTCTTGGAACAATCAAAGTAGTCTAGTGTCTGAAGCGAAGTTAGTTTTCCAATATTTGGTACCATTGAACATATTTCCCCACTTGGTTCCAAATATTGCAAGTTCACTAAATTGCTGAAGCCTTTTGGTACTCTGATAACCCCCCTTTTGGATAAATATAAAAATTGTAGGTGGTAGAGTTTCCCCGGCGGCTCTGGTAACTCGTTCACATATGGTAAATGCAAATATCTTAGATGTTGCAGCTGACCTATAGAGCAATCCAGAGATTGCTCTGTCTTAATACCGATATCAACATGCAGAACCCTAAGCATTGTTAATTTTTCAAATACTGCCTTTGTGCCGTCAAAGATCAGAGGCCGGTCGAAGCTCGTTTGCAAGTACATGAGCGTGCACAAGTTCACGAACTTCGATATGTCAGGTATGGGTGTGTCAACAAAAGATAAATGAACCACCGTTGCTGGAAAACGACCTGGATCATCATCATCATTTTCGACTCGAAAACAATAACCTTTAGAGGCTTTTTCGGCTACATCATGCAGCACGTCATGAATGACATACTCATCTTTTTCGGTTGGGTGACTCTGGAAGAAAGAATAGGACAACAATTCATCAAAGTATTCTTTTCCTTTCTCCAATACTGTCATCCCAGTCTCATTAGGCGGCGCCTCAACAAAGCCTTGTGCAACCCAGAGCTGCACCAACCTATCCAGATCCCGATATCCATAACCTTTAGGGAACAAGCTGCAAAATGCAAAGCAACGTTGTAGATGCAGGGGCAGATGCTGAAAGCTCAGCTGAAGATAATCCAAAATGTCACCCATCATATCTTGTTTAAGAATATTTCTCCATGCATCCACACCAAGTTTCTTCCTCAACAGGCTTCCGACTAACCTTGCTGCTAAAGGAGACTTTTTCAGCTTGTACAAAATCTTCTCTTTTATATCTGCTAATTTGTCATCTTCTATTGCTTTATTTTCATCGTCGAATGCATAATGCTTCAATATGGACCAGCATACATCGGTTTCTAATTCCTTCAGGGGGACAACATTTTCATATTTGATTCCTAAAGTCAAGGCCACTCTTTCCATGCGAGTTGTTATGAGAATTCTGCATCCTATATTCCAAGCCTTAGCTAGAGGAATGAGCAATTTATCCCATTCACCCCTATCTTCACACCAAATATCATCTAAAACAATGAGAAACGTCATCGATTTCAACATTTTCTCGAGTTTCATCTGAAGTGCATCAAGATTATCAATGTTAGCGCATTCATCTCCACCAGATTCTATAATCTCTCTTGTAACTCTACGCATATCGAAATTACGCGACACGTGAATCAAAATCCTCTTACTAAAATGGCTCTTAACTCTCTCGTCGTTATAGACGTATTGAGCAAAAGTAGTCTTTCCAGCCCCTCCAATGCCATGTATAGCATAAGCAATCACACGGTTAGAGCGAGTGGACTCATGGGGCTGCTCGTTAATCAACAAATTGAGGAGACGATCACGTTCCTCATCCCTCCCGAAAACAGGGGTCGACAGACCAGAGACAGTAGTTTGCTGGTGCTTCATGGTATCGGGTTGTGGAGCGGTTTTAGTGATGAGATTAAGAAGGGGAACCAAACTGTCCACCTCGTCAGCTGACCTTTTCAGTTTCTCCATACTTGCCTTCAATGCTGTTTTGAGTGAAAGAGGAGCAAAGCACACTTTTGCCTTCCCCTTTAACCTTTTGATGCAACTAGGAAGGGGGCTGACCTCGTTTTTGATGATCTCGTATTGGTATTGGTCGAGCACGTCTTCGGCCTCGTAAGCGGCGGCTTTCAGCTCCATCAGCCACGGCCTCAACTTATCGGCACGGATAGTCTCTGCTGCCTCAATCACAGCCCGGATCTTGGGGACGATGACGGTCTGCAAATTTCGAAGCTCTTCGGATGTGATGTCGCCTCCAAAGTAGGAGGAGTAAAGCGTGTTACCCAATTTGCCGATGATTGGGGAGACGGTTGAAGCAATGAGGCCCAATGCTGCATTCTCCATTGCCTTCAATCTAGAGAAAAGAGGAGAGAGATGAATACAAGAGTAATCAAGGAGGGTGATAGGGTGGAAATGGACGAGTTTAGCTAATCTTGCCATGATAAAGATGACGATGATGAACAGCCGAAAAATTTATGGAGGATATATTTTTCCGAGCCCATAGCAAGATTTTTCCTCCGTTATCCTCTCTATATATACTTTTTAAATTGTTGATTCAACGATGAAAAAATGATGGAATCATATGAAATTTATTATACCCATGTCTTACATGATAAAGATGATGGTGGCTACCAAGCATCACTATATATATATATATATATATATGATAACGGAAAAAATATGCCCTACGAGGGAATTTCCTTCTATGGCATCGGAAAAATACAGGCTCCGCTATCTTTTTCGACGATCAGCACCCATCATCTTCATCTTAATCATCTAAGATATGGATACACCAAATTTCATATGTTCAATCACTTTTTCATCGTTGATTTAGCAGCTGCAAAATTAACGGTTTACCGACAATAGAACTTTTTACTAATCCAACGGTGAAAAAATTGTGAAATCACATGAAATTTGGTGTATCCACATCTTACGTGATGAAGATGATGATGATGATGATTGCCGATCGTGGAAAATGATCGTGGAGGATATAGATTTTTGACGCCAACTAATGAAAAAGCTTTTTAGGGCCTCTTTTATTCTCTCTCTCTCTATATATATATTAAATTTGTTCCCATTATATATATGTTTTTTTAATCCTTTCATGGGAAAAAGGATCCATACAAGCAATCATTTTGAGATTGACATGTTGTAAGTTAAAAAATAGTAAAGATTTGCTTATGTAAAAACAATCGGAAATAGTTCACAATGCAATGCCAAAACTAAAATATATATATTTTTTCTTATATCAAATTTAGTTCTAAAAGCAATGATATACAATTAAGCTCGTATTATGAGAAAGAATCAAAAAAAAGGGTTGAATGGAATAAGATGAGAGCGAAATGACGAGAGATCGACCATTCTAAAAGCAATTGATACTTAGCTCATCTGATATAACTTTCCTTTCTATAATGAAAGATCGCCTAAAATGAAGAAGAAGAAATAGACATGCATAATAAAACTAAAAAGAAGAGAAATGTAGAGGATAAACACTTAATAGGTTCAATTGTTTATATTTTGGTGAAAAAGTTATCCTAAATGTGTGCACGTGTTTCAAATTAAATTCCTAATTTATTTTTTTCATAAATCAATCGCTCAATTTTTACATGCTATACATGTTTAAGAGCTCACTTACTATAAATTTGAATAAATTTCAGGCTAAATGGCAAGGAATACCAGAAAAATATTCTCTACAAAAGCTTGTAAAGAAATTTCTCTACAAGCTCCTTATAAGCCTTGAGATGGGCTTTGAGATTCGTGCAAGGGAAGAGTTGCACACCCTCTCTTCTCGTGCACGAATCTCAAAGCGCATCTCAAAGCTTCGTTTTCATCTAAAACAATGAAAAACGTCATCCTATTCATTCTAAAATCTCAGCTTATGAAACACAAATAATGTTAGCACGTTTAATAGGAAGGCTTTCCCAAAAAAAAAAAAGGTATGCGGTTCAGAGCTCTTATTAATTTGAATATAAAAAAAATATAGAAACGGTTTATCCATCATCATCCGTGCTGTGATATGTTAGATCATAGTTAACAACTAAAGGCCAAGATATATGCTGTATGTACTTTAATTATTTTAAAAACTTTTCTAACACGTTCAATTTTTGTTCCCTAATGATTATTTGAGGGTGCAAAGCCCCGTCAGAATTGTTTTTTTCAATTGATATATCCAGGGTTCTTAAACGAGCCGAGTTTTAAGTTGTTCGGCTTAGCTCGTTAATTTAAACTAGCTCAAAAAATTGTTCAAGCTCGGCTCGTTTATCTCCCAAGCCTCGAGCTTTATCAAGTCTATTCAAAATCAAGAATAGCTATAGATATTTACAAAAATATGTGAAAAACATATAGATGCTTAAAATTATTGCCAAGCTTCATGAAGGAGCCAGTTCTTGTTTAAAACCTTGTTGAAATCTAAATTCTTTGATATTTACCATAACAGTACTTGACCAAACTACTTATGAGGGTTTGAATTTCAAGTTAATAATGAAGAGTTATAGGTCCTAAAATAGTGTTCTCGTAGGACTTGGGTTCCGCAACATCATGCGGCGCAACCATTAACGCTTCCCCTCAATCTCGAAGCGTCGATGGGGTCCTTGTCCATAGGACGATCTACAAAACGGTTGAGATTCCGCAAATGGCTTCGAGTCATACGCAGGTATCTCACTCCCACTGCCCCCAAGTAGTAGAAGAACCGATTCCTTTTCTAATTCTGGATGATCCGCGGTCTCCTCGACTTCGTATAACCCCAAATCCCTAACTACTTCGCCTTTTTAAGGAAATTCCTTCTCGAGGAATTCGACATCTCGTGACTCAATCTCGGTCGCAGTACCATCGTCATGCTCACCTAAGAACACATATCCCTTAGAGTTTATGGAATAGCGTATAAATTTGCACTTCTTTTTTCTAGGGCCCAACTTCCTATAACGATATGAAGTGTTGTGCATATAGACAACGCATCCCCATAGACGTAAGTGATCCAACACTGGCTTATCGTCCGTCCATAACTCGTAGGGTGTGGACTGAACCGATTTAGAAGTCACTCGGTTAAGAATATAAGTTGTTGTCATCAGCGCATCTCCTCAAAACGATATAGGAAGATTAGCATTCGCCATCATGCTCCTAACCATATCCAGAAACGTCCAATTTCGTCACTCTGCGACACCATTTTGTTGCGGAGTGTAGGGAATCCCCAGCTGTCTGACGAACCCTTTCTTTTCACACAGTTCTCTCTACAAAAAAAAGGTTCCATTGCCAAAAAAAGTCACAATCCAAAATAATAAGGCTATTTATAAGGCATATGAAACAAAACAGAGAATTATTTAAAATAAGTTTTATAGGATTATTCTTATATAAAAAGCTAAATTCTACGCTAACTAGCCTAGCCACTGATAAAAGGTTCTGCCGTATCTTTGGAGCATATAAAATGTCTTGGAGAAGTCACTCATTTCCTGAACTCATAGGTAGCCGATATGTCCCGTTGCCCTGCACCTCAACATACAACTCATTCCCCATGTAAATCTTTCGGCTCCCAACAGGTACTTTCTTATACTCTACGAACCCTTTCATGTCTTAAGAGATATGGTCCGTGACTTCCGAATCTACAATCCACAAATTTGTAGAGTCAGTCATCATCACTGTAATAGTAACTATTGATGTATGGTGAGAAGAGAGAGTTTACCTTTATAGGCCCCTTGCAATCACAAGCAAAGTGACCTTGCTGCCCATAGTTGAAGCATTCATTCCTCTTAGTTGATCTTTTCCCGCGCTTCGCAGGCTTCTTGGGCTTCACATTTTCATCATTCGCCTCTTTGTTCAATTCCTTGTAGGACCCCTTGCGTCTAGGCATCTTGGCCTTCAGCTTGGAGCCTTCAGCTGCAATAACTAAGGATGATGGCTTCTTAGGCTTGAGGGCGTCCTACGCTCCGCTTCAAACTCAACTTTAGCCCTTACGTTCTCGAACATATTCAGTTCTCAGCATGGCTTAAAAGGAGTTTGAGATCATCCCATGAATCAGGCAGAGCCCGAATGATGGCATGAATTTGCTACTTATTGCTGAGTGCAGCTCCAGCAATTCCGAGATCCCTGATCATTGATACCATCATACGAAGAAAAAACTTGATGTCCTGCCCTGCAGTCATCTTGTATGAATCCAGCTTGATAGTCAGCGTCCGGATCCACATCGGTGAGACGTGTCCAAAGCGAGCCTTAAGAGCCTCCCAAGATCTCTTCGCTGTCGGATAGTTCTCAAACTCACCGATGAGATCGTTCCTCACTGCGGCTAACATGATATACCGCGCCGAACAATCTTTCTGGACCCAGCTCTTGTACTACTCCTCAGCCCTCCTATGTTGATGAGTGAAGCTCTGCACCGATTCAAGCATTTCTATGTCAGTACGGTCTTTCATTTCTTGCTTATTTAGTAAGAATCAGATCTTTTGAAGCCAGACGAATAAATTATCACTGTTTTGCTTTTCACCCTTGGTGAGATCGGCGATAATCGTTTTGGAAATCATCTATTTAAGAAAAAAATTCATTTTAAGTGCATTAAGACTATTGGTTTTTAATGGAGTATCATTCTTTCCTAAAAACGCTTCGTCTTCAATCCATCTTAACAAAAATAATGACTTACATCCTGAAGAAAAAGAAGAAGGCCTATAGTCCCAACCACATCCTTCAAAAGTATTAAATTTAAGATTTTGTTAAAATGATTCAAAAACGGTTTAAAATTTTCTAGAAACGGAATAAATAGGGTAGTTGAATCTTCATTCATGCTTCTATCATGAAATCTTCCGCTTGAAACTTATCAGATTTTATTAATGAATGTAGCATGCATCTTTATTCATTAAGTATGTTATGCACATCACAATATGCAACAAAATAATCTAACAAATTTCACTTTTTATTACAACACCCTGTTTAATCTTATCCTTTTTATTAGGATTTTTCATTTCTCGTTAAATTGATATGCGTACCGGGCGCTCCCACTTGATCAAACTACCTATACAATCTCTAAGATTTTATGCGAGAATAAATTTTGAAACTTTTGATGAAGGAAAAAAAACTCCAATATATATATATATATATATATATATATATATATATATATATATATATATATATATAACTCTCAGAGTTAAAATAGTGTTACCTCATAATCCTGTAGAAAACTGAGTGGGAAATTTTTTTTTCAAAGTTTTAAACGGCTTTTATGTCCCTTAAACTCCAAGATAATTTTTTTTAAAGCATATGTGGACCTTCTCTAAAAATTTCCCAAAATTTTAGAATTATTTGAAAGAGAAAAAATAATTTCTGAATTAAAAAAAAAATCAGAAAAGTAATAACCTTTTCTGTTTATTTTCTTTAAAAAAATCTGACCTAGCTTGAGCTTGTTGGGTCAGCCCAAGCCCAATGGGGCCTAGCCTGCATGTAGCTCAGCCTGGGCTGACCTGCACGTGCAGGATCAGCC
This sequence comes from Agapanthus africanus, assembly GCA_030015575.1. Classification (NCBI taxonomy): domain Eukaryota; kingdom Viridiplantae; phylum Streptophyta; class Magnoliopsida; order Asparagales; family Amaryllidaceae; genus Agapanthus; species Agapanthus africanus. The sequence goes on from CM057341.1 coordinate 767,088,634, forward strand.
TAGGCCCAACTGGTCCTGGCCTGAACATGCCCAGCACGTGCAGGTGCCGATGGTTCTGGGTTGTTCTAGACCAGAAAAATATCTTTTTTATTTTAAAAAATGTTTAAATTTTCTGGATTTATTTTTAAAATAAAAAATCCGAAAAAATTAAATTAAAATCTTTTACAAAATCCAGAAAAATTTCGAAAAAAATAGATTTGTTTTTCAAATAATAAAATATTTAAGCTAACCAAGTATCTTATCTCAAATCCCGCATATTTACCAAAAAAAATTAGGGTTTGGGATTTTGCTTTTCCAAAAAAAATTATGGCCTAACTAACACAAAATTTCACCAAAAATTTACAAACAAGATCCAATCTTTAGCAAAAAAAAAATATTCTCACAATTTTGATTCATGGCCAATCCCCACATCAAGAAACATTTTATAATTATCACAACATCACAAGAAAAATAGATCTAATTTAGAGGACATATGATGCATAAAAAAAATAAATAGATTGAAAGATCTGTTCCAGTCAACAACCCTAATAATTGCATATCTATAAAAATCGATAAAAAAAAATTGATCTAACCTTTAGACTGAAAAAACACAAATTTGAGTTGCTATAATTTTTAAAATATAGATCTAACTACGGACTACGAACGTGGGTATTGAAGGCTCTGATACCAATGTAGCATTTAGGTGCATAGATCTTAATATCAAATCAGGGCAGCAGAAATAGAAGATCTACACACAAGCTTCTACATGAATTCCCTTAACCTGAAAGTGGTGAGATCGTTATCCTCGCCTACGCTGCCACAACGAACTTTGACCTTCGCCTAATGAAGAAACTTTGAAATCAAAGACGATGCTCATCCTAATTTCCAAGATGGCTCATTATTTGTTCTTCTTTTAAGGAATTTTGCTGAGATATAGTTATAAACTTAATGCAGTCATTGAAAACTACAACCTCGCGGCAATATCATATGATTATGTGAAGAGCGACAAATTCACTTAGAATCGATCCTTTTCCAGATTTGATAACAGTATGCGAAGTGCAGTATACTGAATCAAACGCAATTTTGCTGTTTTATCTTTATCCCCAAAAGAAACAGGAAAAGAAAATAAGAAAATAATTAAAATGGAATTAGCAAATGTCCAGATATTTAACAAATAGTGTTAATCATAATATAGTCAAGTGACCAAATTGGATCTGTTCCTTATTTGTAGTCAGCAGCTTTGAGGAAAGCTAATTCAGATTGCACCTGAAAAAATCTCGTTCAATGGCTTGTTTATGTTTGCAGCCACAATTTTGCTGTATTACTCTACTTGCAGACGAATAAGCGTCAACACTATTAAGATTTTAAACATGACTGAAATTCAGTAGGCATATCTAGGGGTCTTTGTGTATCCTGTTTGCTTTGTATTAGAAAAGACGTATGTATGTGTGTGTGTGTGTGTTAATTAATGTTTGAGGAGGTACTAACATATATGTAAATATATGTATGATTACATATATGTTACATATATTTATCAATTTATCAAACATATTACTTTCACTAATACCGCCTTTTTTTACTAATTCAATTATTACAACCATTACAATACTAATTTAATATAAAAGAGTGAGACTATAATAATTAGGGGTGGACATATATACACCGTAATTTATTAAATGTATTGGAGAAAACAAATGCGATTAAACATATATCAAAGTAAAGATATACATAACATAGCCGCCTGCTTAATACAATCGTGAAGACAGGCACTCACCAAAGTATTCCAGACAAATAAATAAATTATATACAAACGCAACTTTTTATAATTTGCACAGCTTCTCCTCTTTTTAATTGCAATGTTACCTCAGAGTCATTAGGAAACATACATATATATGCACATCCTGCGCATGCATCCTTGATCTGTTAAAGCACCCACGACCACAATATTAATTAATTTAATCTGTTAACAATAACATTCACTTCAAAAGGTTGGGAATTCTCTCCTATGACGTCAAAAAAAATATGTGTGTGAGAATAATGAAAGAACAATGCCTAATGCAGGAATTTTTTCCTACGGTGTCAAAAAATACATGTGTATAAGAATAATGAAGGAACAAGGCCATTATCATCATCTCTATCATTTAAGATGAGGATACAAAAACAAAAAAAGGCTCACAAGTTCGCTGGGAAACATTTACAAATCCTGTGCATCCTTGATCTGTTAAAGCAGTCACAGCCATAGAATTGATGTATATATAAAGCCCCAATAAAAGCTCCCTGTTTGCAACAGTTAATTTACATGATTTGGAAAAAAAAACACACATAAAAAACAAACAAAAACCAAAACAAACAAAAATCCTTGTACTATCAGACTAATACATCATATTACAAAAATCCCATAAGTCTAGTATTTGCAGAGAAGAGGGCAGGTTGGGTAGTGACTCAATCTCAAACACACATCAAGAGAGCTTTCTCCAGGGTTGCCGGGCAACGAAGGAAGATTCTCACAAGCTTGGAACTCCGGGACTTGGAGGGAGGTTAGTTGCTGAAGCGGGTCCTCTTGCTCAGCAGTAAATGGTGTCTCCTGCTCGCCGTGCATAGATGCGTATGCCTTGGAGAGAATCGAGGCATTGTTCCTTTAACAACACATGAAGCAGCAATGGGTCGTCGATGCAGAGTTCTCCATTAAAACATGACAGGCGGCAGTCCATGTCTCCTTCCAATGATCCGGTTGTTGTTGTGAGCAGCTTGGGGCATCCATGAACTTCCAACCGCTTCAAGGATGTGAGTGCCTGCAAATTCCCCATGCATGCAAGGCCCGGAAGATCACTGATGGTCAGCCACTCAAGTGCTATCAGATCACGTAGATCAGGAAGTGAACGCACGCTTGGAGAGAATGAGACGTTGGATATCTGCAACGAGGAAAGAGAGGTGAGGCCACTCAGGCATCTTTCCCATACAACATCTCCGCTCATGTCCACTCTGGATATATCCAGTGATAAGAGGGATGAGGGCAGAGCGATTGCACCCTCGCCATGCTGCGGCGTTAGAATCAGCTTGGGACACTCATCAACAGTTAGAGCCTCGTTCACATATGGTAAATGCAAATATCTTAGATGTTGCAGCTGACCTATAGAGCAATCCAGAGATTGCTCTGTCTTAATACCGATATCAACATGCAGAACCCTAAGCCTTGTTAATTTTTCAAATACTGCCTTTGTGCCGTCAAAGATCAGAGGCCGGTCGAAGCTCGTTTGCAAGTACATGAGCGTGCGCAAGTTCACGAACTTCGATATGTCAGGTATGGGTGTGTCAACAAAAGATAAATGAACCGCCGTTGCTGGAATACGACCTGGATCATCATCATCATTTTCGACTCGAAAACAATAACCTTTAGAGGCTCTTTCGGCTACATCATGCAGCAGGTCATGAATGACATACTCATCTTTTTCGGTTGGGTGACTCTGGAAGAAAGAATATGACAACAATTCATCAAAGTATTCTTTTCCTTTCTCCAATACTGTCATCCCAGTCTCATTAGGCGGCGCCTCAACAAAGCCTTGTGCAACCCAGAGCTGCACCAACCTATCCAGATCCCGATATCCATAACCTTTAGGGAACAAGCTGCAAAATGCAAAGCAACGTTGTAGATGCAGGGGCAGATGCTGAAAGCTCAGCTGAAGATAATCCAAAGTGTCACCCATCATATCTTGTTTAAGAATATTTCTCCATGCATCCACACCAAGTTTCTTCCTCAACAGGCTTCCGACTAACCTTGCTGCTAAAGGAGACTTTTTCAGCTTGTACAAAATCTTCACTTTTATATCTGCTAATTTGTCATCTTCTATTGCTTTATTTTCATCGTCGAATGCATAATGCTTCAATATGGACCAGCAAACATCGGTTTCTAATTCCTTCAGGGGGACAACATTTTCATATTTGATTCCTAAAGTCAAGGCCACTCTTTCCATGCGAGTTGTAATGAGAATTCTGCATCCTATATTCCAAGCCTTAGCTAGAGGAATGAGCAATTTATCCCATTCACCCCTATCTTCACACCAAATATCATCTAAAACAATGAGAAACGTCATCGATTTCAACATTTTCTCGAGTTTCCTCTGAAGTGCATCAAGATTATCAATGTTAGCGCATTCATCTCCACCAGATTCTATAATCTCTCTTGTAACTCTACGCATATCGAAATTACGCGACACGTGAATCCAAATCCTCTTACTAAAACGACTCTTAACTCTCTCGTCGTTATAGACGTATTGAGCAAAAGTAGTCTTTCCAGCCCCTCCAATGCCATGTATAGCATAAGCAATCACACGGTTAGTGCGAGTGGGCTCATGGGACTGCTCGTTAATCAACAAATTGATGATATGATCACGTTCCTCATCCCTCCCGAAAACAGGGGTCGACAGACCAGAGACAGTAGTTTGCTGGTGCTTCATGGTATCGGGTTGTGGAGCGGTTTTAGTGATGAGATTAAGAAGGGGAACCAAACTGTCCACCTCGTCAGCTGACCTTTTCAGTTTCTCCATACTTGCCTTCAATGCTGTTTTGAGTGAAAGAGGAGCAAAGCACATTTTTGCCTTCCCCTTTAACCTTTTGATGCAACTAGGAAGGGGGCTGACCTCGTTTTTGATGATCTCGTATTGGTATTGGTCGAACACGTCTTCGGCCTCGTAAGCGGCGGCTTTTAGCTCCATCAGCCACGGCCTCAACTTATCGGCACGGATAGTCTCTGCTGCCTCAATCACAGCCCGGATCTTGGGGACGATGACGGTCTGCAAATTTCGAAGCTCTTCGGATGTGATGTCGCCTCCAAAGTAGGAGGAGTAAAGCGTGTTACCCAATTTGCCGATGATTGGGGAGACGGTTGAAGCAATGAGGCCCAATGCTGCATTCTCCATTGCCTTCAATCTAGAGAAAAGAGGAGAGAGATGAATACAAGAGTAATTAAGGTGACGGTAAATTTTTGTAAAATGAGGCTGATAGGGTGGAAATGGACGAGTTTAGCTAATCTTGCCATGATAAAGATGCCGATGATGAACAGCCGAAAAATTTATGGAGGATATATTTTTCCGAGCCCATAGCAAGATTTTTCCTCCGTTATACTCTCTCTATATATACTTTTTAAATTGTTGATTCAACGGTGAAAAAATAATGGAATCATATGAAATTTATTATACCCATGTCTTACATGATAAAGATGATGGTGGCTACCAAGCATCACTATATATATATATATATATATATATATATATATATATATGATAACGGAAAAAATATGCCCTACGAGGGAATTTCCTTCTATGGCATCGGAAAAATACAGGCTCCGCAATCTTTTTCGACGATCAGCACCCATCATCTTCATCTTAATCATCTAAGATATGGATACACCAAATTTCATATGATTCAATCACTTTTTCATCGTTGATTTAGCAGCTGCAAAATTAACGGTTTACCGACAATAGAACTCTTTACTAATCCAACGGTGAAAAAATTGTGAAATCACATGAAATTTGGTGTATCCACATCTTACGTGATGAAGATGATGATGATGATGATGATTGCCGATCGTGGAAAATGATCGTGGAGGATATAGATTTTTGACGCCAACTAATGAAAAAGCCTTTTAGGGCCTCTTTTATTCTCTCTCACTCTATATATATATTAAATTTGTTCCCATTATATATATATGTTTTTTTAATCCTTTCATGGGAAAAAGGATCCATACAAGCAATCATTTTGAGATTGAGACATTTTACTTCTCATGTTGTAAGTTAAAAAATAGTAAAGATTTGCCTATGTAAAAACAATCGGAAATAGTTCACAATGCATTGCCAAAACTAAAATATATATATTTTTTCTTATATCAAATTTAGTTCTAAAAGCAATGATATACAATTAAGCTCGTATTATGAGAAAGAATCAAAAAAAGGGTTGAATGGAATAAGATGAGAGCGAAATGAGGAGAGATCGACCATTCTAAAAGCAATTGAGATGGGCTTTGAGATTCGTGCAAGGAAAGAGTTGCACACCCTCTCTTCTCGTGCACGAATCTCAAAGCGCATCTCAAAGCTTCGTTTTCGTCTAAAATAATGAAAAACGCCATCCTATTCATTCTAAATCTCAGCTTAGGAAACACAAATAATGTTAGCACGTTTAATAGGAAGGCTTTCCCACAAAAAAAAGGTATGCGGTTCAGAGCTCTTATTAATTTGAATAAAAAAAATATAGAAACGGTTTATCCATCATCATACGTGCTGTGATATGTTAGATCATAGTTAACAACTAAAGACCAAGATATATGCTGTATGTACTTTAATTATTTTAAAAACTTTTCTGACACGTTCAATTTTTGTTCCCTGATGATTATTTGAGGGTGCAAAGCCCCGTCAGAATTGTTATTTTCAATTGATATATCCAGGGTTGTTAAACGAGCCGAGTTTTAAGTTGTTCGGCTTAGCTCGTTAATTTAAACTAGCTCAAAAAATTATTCAAGCTCGGCTCGTTTATCTCCCAAGCCTCGAGCTTTATCAAGTCTATTCAAAATCAAGAATAGCTATAGATATTTACAAAAATATGTGAAAAACATATACATGCTTAAAATTATTGCCAAGATTCATGAAGCAGCTAGTTCTTGTTTAAAACCTTGTTGAAATCTAAATTCTTTGATATTTACCGAGAGGTTACAATGAGAGAGAAGAGAGGGTCTTCTCTTATTTTCTTCTGTCTTTTTCTTCTGGAGATTTCTTCGGTGGTTCCCTCCTTTAGCCAGAAGGGTATGCAGCCGGTTCCACCGATAAAACGATGACACATGTCGGTCAAGCTACTCACGTTTCCTCTCTCATCCTGACTGTTGACGGGCTGTAATTAATATTTAATATTTTCAAAAAAGATAAAAGGCTCTCCATCCTTTTTTTTAGATGAAAACGAAGGTTATTGTAAATCTCCTTCTTCTTTCTCTCTCACAAACCCAACTCCATTCCCAAAAAAAAATCTGAAGCTAGAGCAAATGGTTTCCTTTTTACCGGCCAAAAGCCATCAAAAAATTTAACAAAAAATTGTTCTATATTTTTGGCCAATTATTACCATATTAAGCATTGTTGCTCAATCTCCACATCTTCTACAAACCAAAGCTCTGACAACAGTAAAACCAAGTACAAACCCAAATCAACCTTTCAGAAGTCATCAAAAAGTTAACTTCTCTCAATTAACACGATAAAAGAAAAATAAATAAACCAACAAAATAGTAGAAACTAACAGCAAAAAAAATTCTCACCGTTTACCACAATTCTGAAGGATCATTTAAAAAAAGGTACAATTTCTTTGTCAATTTCACAAATGCAAACAATTCCGTCCCAAATTTTATGGGATTTTATGGGGATTTGGGAATGTGGTCCTTTTCCCATTCACTGGCCAAAATTAGATCCAAGCGAAGGAAGCAAGCGAATAATTCAATGGCACAAACAATAATAATTAAAAAAATGAAGATGATTTGAGATTAGTGGTGTTTGCCGGAGCGAAGTTGGCGCAGCAGAGATGTTGGTAGCGGTGGTTGTATTTGTCGAAGGCAAGTGAAAGAGAAGCGATTCGAGGAGGGCGTTGGTGGCGCTGGAAGTCAAAGGAGAGCTGTTGGTGGCGAAGCTATTGGTAGCGGTGGCTGTTGGCGTCAGATGGAGCTGTTGGCGGCAGATGGTGGCGGTGGAGGAGGACGCGTTGAAGAGAAGAGACCGATGGGTTTCAAAGATGGAAATTAGGGCTGAGAGAGAAGAGAGGATAAGTTTTGTCGATTTAAGAAAACAACCGGGGAAGAAATTCGGCTCTATAGATCTCTAGGAAAGGGAGCTCAGAGATCGAGAGAAAGGAGCAAGGAAATTAAAACGAATAAAAAGAATTTTTTTTGAAAAAAGATAAATAAAATATAATAAGAGGAAAGGACATTTGAGGTAATGTTGAAAGGGCATGGTCTTAGTCTGCAAATAATGACAGTAGTTTGCAAAAGAGGAGAAGGAGAGTAACAAATTACACAACATATAATATATTTCTCCATCTATGTTACAATAACACTATATATAATAGCACAAGCCAAAATGTACCTTATCTATATACTCGCTCTGTGTATATGTGTATATATGTATATATATAGAGAGATTAATGGAGGAAAGAGGCCATAGGAGGGGATTTCCTTCTATGGCGTGGAAAAAATACAACCTCCACTATTTTTTCCTACGATCGGCACCCATCATCATCATCGTTATCATCTAAGATGTGCGTACACCAAATTTCATGTGATTCCACAACTTTCTCACCGTTGATTTAGTGGGTTCAAAATTAACGGTTTACCGACAATAGAACTTTTTACATTGCTAAATCAACGGTGAAAAAGTTGTAGAATCACATGAAATTTGGTGTACCCACATCTTAGATGATAACGATGAAGATGATGGGAGCCGATCATCGAAAAAATTGGTGGAGGTTGTATTTTTTCCACGCCATAGGAGGAAATTTCCTCCCATGACCTCTTTTCTCCATTATTCTCATATCTATATATATATATATATATATATATATATAATATGAACCACAATCCCCAACACTACTACCCGAAGCCTGAAGGGGATTAGAGCAACAAATGATTAAATGGAGGAGAGGATTTAATCGATATCATATGGAAAGATTGGTCAGCAAATTAATTCGGACTACTTGGAATTCACCATGCACCTCGGCAGCCCTCGTATAAGTTTCTATAAGCGCCTCAGTGTACGATGAAAAGTGGGTTAATTGCTATGTAATATCTCAATGTTTCACCTACTTTGTACTTATACTCTGTAGATTTTTTCGATGCATTTATATACGTTAGAGTATAAACCGTATGAATTTTGTTTAAAATAGTGATGGCTTTGATGGTCAACTAAAGGGACCAAAAAATTAACGGGTTGTACTCTAACGTATATAAATACAGCGAAAAAAATCAATAAGGTATATAAATGCAAAATAGATGAAACATTGGGGTATTATTTAGCAATTAACCCATGAAAATTCACATAGACAAGAAAATAAAGCTTCCTACAGAAGCATGGTTGGTCCAAACTGGGGCAATGAAAAACAACATCTATGATCATGAGACACTGCCGCACATCATGAGATACAGCAAAATTTTCACGGTAAAATGTACAGACGAATCTTGAAAGTGTAAAGATGTTTTTAACTGTAGGTGTTTGTTTTTCAACGAAGGTGTAAAGGTAAGAATATGTGTGTCATTATCAACTATATGCAACAGTAACTCTTTCTCTTGCCTATCAAGAATATATAACTGCTTTTAACACTCTAGCTATTTGTTGTTATTTTAGAAATTGTGGTAGCATGTTGAGGGTCTTTTTATGACAGAAATTCAGAAATATTTCACAACATATTTTATAATCTATTTATTAAATGTAGAAATCAGATTCTGAATTGTCAAATATAGTGCATCAAAACTCTAACGGGTTTCCATGCTGGCGCATCCAAAATCTAGGTTAAGTCCGCGAAGCCATAGAATTTGCAAACTAAAAAATACAGAAAAATATATATAAGAAAAGAAATATAAATGTCAATCAAAGTCGATATACTAAAACGAATCGTGTGTGTGCCTGCATGCGTGTGTGTATTCTTTTCTAATATTTTGAAAATTAGTCGAACCATCATCTATGGGAAAAAAATTTCAATTCTTATAATATAAAACTGGAAATAGATATATCCCTATCACACAAACACATGTATTTAAACATAATTTATAAACCTAAATACACAAACATATTTAGACATAACTGATGATGCTCAATATCGGCAATCTTCAGGATCAAGACACGTGGCAAATGACGTGTCCCCGAGACTCAGAAGAAAGGGCCCACGGGGCCGACCAGGCCACCCTACGCCCGACCTGCAAGCACAAGCTGGCCCTCCTCGGAACTCCCTGCAAATTAGCCTCCTCGGCCCCTCAGCTCGCCTCGAGCTGCCACAGGACCAAGACTCCTCGGCCTCCTCGCTCGTTCCCGAGCTCCCGCCGAGGTCGTCTCCCTCGGCCCTCCGACCAACTCCACCACTCACAGGCGTAACCGCCGCTCCACGAATCTCGCCATGCGCAGATTCTACGCCATCAACATCCCACGTTCCACGCCATCACGATCCCCATTAATGGACGATCCGCTCTCTACGCGGGCGTGATATCGGGAGCGTAACTGCCGGCGAGATTCTCGCGCCTGCTGCTGCGTGCCACCACCGTTATATAAACCCCTATCACAGAGGGGTCAAGTAAGCCATTCTTTACTCATCTAAGCCGTTACTCTGCTCGGATCTCATCACTAATTTGATCGTCGGAGGGTCCTTGGTGGTACCAAACCACCCCGGGACTTCTTTGCAGGTACTCGGCACCAAACTCCTCATACCCCCTCTTCCACCAAAATCCATTGTCACGCTCCGCTTCCCAGAGTACGCTAAGATAGGTGTTTCCTGATTAAAAGATCAGGAATTATCTCAATGAGGTATCACGTGTTCACACGTGACCAAGGGTCACGTGATGGTTAAAATCTCACTAAACAGAGACGAAAAACAAAAGAAAGGGTGAAAGATGACTCAATTGGGGTCACGTGCTCACACGTGACCAAGGATCACGTGTCAGCACGCGACATGATTTGAAAGCCCTGCAGCTTAAATAGAATTTAATTCTAACAATCTGAAAATACCTCAACGAGGGTCACGTGCTCATACGTGACCAAGGGCCACGTGCCAGCACATGACAGGTTTGGAAAGACTTACAGTTTAATTGAATTAAAATTCTGAATTTCTCCAAAATCTTTCCAAATAGGAAAGGATTAAGGAGAACCGTTGGATTAAAAATCCAGGGGTGATTAAATATCACCAATTTATGGAAAAATCTTAAACAAGGAAAGATTTCCCTAAATCCCACCAGAAATAACAAACAAAATATCTTTGGATTGAAAATCCAATGGTGAATAAAATTCACTTAATGATCTAAAGGCTCATATTAATTATGAAAACAAACAAAATCTTTCAATGAAAGATTTGCTAAACAAATTGATTCTTTTCCTTCTCCTATAAATAGAATCCAAGAGAAGAGAAGAACATATACAGACAGAGAGTTTTGGAGAGAGAGCTTTGGAATTTTGAAATTTCAGAGAGAAAAGAAAGGAGAATTTAATTCTCCACAAAGAAAAACCCTAGGTGAGAAAGGAAAGGGGATCAAAACTTCAAACAGAGAATTTAATTCTCAAATCTAAGAGTTTAACTCTTCTACACAAAAGAACTTAGTTCTTCTTCTGGTTGAAGATCTGCACAGAGCATATCTCCCCATAGGATGAGAATTTAATTCTCATCGGGTTGAGATCCTGCCATGCAGATCCAAAACTTAGAGGGAGAATTGAGTTTATAGAATTTAATTCTCCCAAAACAAAACTAGGGTTTAACCCTATATGAAAATTTAATTCTCCCAAACTCACAGGAATTTAATTCCTTCATGATGAAATTGGGGTTTAAACCCTATCTGAGAATTTAATTCTCCTAAAATTATAGAAATTTAATTCCTTCAAGATGGACAGAACTAGGGTTTAACCCTAATTGAGAATTTAATTCTCTTAGATTTACAGGAATTTAATTCCTCCAAAATGATATTAGGGTTACACCCTATATAAGAATTTAATTCTTTCACAATAGGAATTTAATCCCTCCAAAAATCATAATTAGGGTTTAACCCTATAAAAGAATTCAATTCTTAAAAAATAAAGAGACTTGAAGGATCTCCATGCATGCAAAGGACTAAGGTCACGTGGCCCCACATGACCCCTGAAAAGATACCCAGAATAAGAAGGGAAAAAGCTCGGAGGCAATGCCTCACGTGCTCCCACGTGACCCTTAAAATAAAAGAGAACAAATCCAAAGGCAGAACCATTCTTGGGCACCCTCACTTGTCCCCACGTGACCCCTAATAAAACGCTTTAATAATCAATGACTAGAAGTCCATCACGTGCCCACACGTGATGGCTTGAAGACCAGAAGTGTTTAACACTTATCTGAATATCCTAAGAACAAAATAAGGGGATTTGGCCCCACCTTTTGATGGTATCACATGCTCCCACGTGACCCTTCCCTCTTCTAGTGTTTAACACTAATCTGACAATTTTATTCCCAGTGTTTAACATTGTTTTTCTTTAGTGCTTAACACTGCTTTTAGCCAAATTGGCTAATTTTCCAGAGGCAAAAGTTCCTCTTCCAAAGGAATTTCAAAGTTGAGATGAAAATGTTTAGCATTGCTAAATAATGTGGGCTCGAACCCAGACAAGGGTTAATGGTCCAACAAAGGACCAATTCACAAGTCCTCAATTCAGACTTAACTGTGCCAATGTGCTCATAATTTAATTGGTCTTAGTTCCAAACTGGGCTATAGATCATTTAATCCACTTTGGTTTGAAGGTACATCTCTTCACTCCTCTGATATTTGTCGTTGTAATCCCTCAACGTCTTCAGAGAGACGACGGGTCCCGATAACCATACATTTCTATGGACTGTGGGGTCCTTAAACTCATGGACTATGATATCCTTAATCTTGACCGTAATGTCTTAAAACTAATATCGGACTGTGGGGTCCTTAAGCCCATGGACTATGATGTCCTTAACCTCGACCGTAATGTTTTAAAACTAGCAATGGACTGTGGAGTCTTTAAATCCACAGACTATGATATCCTTAACCTCGACCGCGATGTCTTTAAACTAACATTGGACCGCTATGTCCTTAAACTGGTAATCGACCGCAATGTCACGAAATAAAACAATAGAGCCCAATTGCTCTCTTGTTGGATCTAAACGATCCCGTCAATTTGATCTTAGTCTAAAATTAGACTAACGTATCCTTAACAAACGTTTAACTTGATCTTATTCCCAAATGAGGCTAACGTATCCTTAAACCAAACCCCCAAAACCCAAATCTAAGAAAGATACGGAATTGGACTAGTCCACGCCCTACGGGCGACAACATAACTTAGTCTCCGTATACAATTCACGGGCAACCAAACACAAAACAAACACCCACGACACGAAGTGACCATCTGGAGAAGGAGAAAGTTGTTACCGCGATGCGGTAGCGTAATTAACTGTAGGGGCTTGCGCCTGCAGGGAAGAGCGTCCCCACAATCAAAAACCCCTCAAGCGAGGAGGAATCTGACGAAGTATGCTACATCGGCCGCATCTGTTTAAACCTTCGATACACGGTGCCATAAATCAACTTGGCATCTTCGGAGAGGTAGACGGATAGCACCAATTAGCATCTGCCCCGAACCTCAGGCAAGGCGTCTGTCTTGCCGTCTTTCGGAGGGGAACAGATTCTGGCACGCCCGGTAGAACCTTTTCCTCTTTCCACTCCACATTTCGTGTGTCGTGTTCGCAAACCAATCGCGGTTTGCTAATGGTTGCCCTTGGGTTTCAAGGTACTAAGATTTGGCGTTTTGCTTGGTGCAGAAAGTAAAGGATCAATGGCGTTCACCTGCTCAAAGTGTTCCACATGCAACTGCAACTTGCGTCCTGCCTCAACTGGGGGCGTAACATATGGGCCCCAAGCGGCTTCCCTATTCACGATGCCCGTGGAATAGGTCACTCAAGCCACCACGGGGTTGTTTTTCGGGACCATGCTCCCGCCAACGAGCTTCACCGCTCCTGTGCTGACACCGGAAGCTCCCAAGAAGTCGGTCTTTGATCGGCTTACACCTACTGGGCCCCTCTCAACGGGTCGTCCAGCACTGGCGCCTCGGTCTTCTCCAGATTGGGCCAAAGTTCAGGTGGGTCCATAATGAAGCCTGCACCTCCAGAGAAGGTTATTCCGAAGAGAGTAACCAACCCTGCTCCTGAAGTCGTCAAGGCGGCTTCTCCTGCCAAGGGGTCGGTCTTTACAAGGCTGACTGTCCCAACTCCCGCTCCTGCTACTCAAAGGACATCAGTCTTCAACAGGCTGACACCAGCAACAGCCCCTCACCTGAACAGGGGGCAAGATAAAGTCATCCCCGTCACCGAGCCAACTCCATCAGCTCGACACGCTCAACGTCGCCACTGGCGCCGAGTAAGGAAGGCCGGGGGCAACTCCCCCTCTGGGCTAACTCCACCAGCCCCAACGGCGGAAATTAATGCGGCTGTTCCAACTGGGAACATCTTCGATCTGCTGAATAAGGTGCGCAGGAACTCGCCCACCGCCGTACTGAAAAGATCTCCTCCGCCGGTGAAGAATGTTGCCGAAGCAAAGCCAGAACAGTCCCCTCAGCGGCTGTCCTCTAAAATCTACAAGGTCTGGCGTTAAGTCCAAGACTTGTGATTGATCGAAATTTCTCCCGCCAGCAGAAGAAGATGAAGGTCCGACAGGAAGAAAACCGTTCTGTTAAGCCATAAAAGATGACGACTACTTAGGTGCCTACTGTAGCGGCCCCCTCAACGTCAACCACTCAAAAAAGAAGGAGGCCAGAGAAAGCCCCTGTAAACGTGGTAGACCACAAAAACACCGAGCTTAAACGCCCTAAGTCTGGGGGCATGGTGGTACATACTGTTTACATGGCATCCAGAAAAGAGGATAGCCGCGCTTCGACGGGCCACCGACCACTCACTCGATCCATCACGAGAGCTCAGGAACAGCAGCAGCAGAAGCTTCAGGAGATGCTGACTGCGATGGCCGCACTCACCGGGCCAAAAGAAATCCCGGAAACATCAACGGAGCAGCGCCGTGATCAGAAAACTGATGCTGAATTCCTTCAGAGAATGCTTGAGAAGAAGGATAAAGAGGCTGCGGAGAAAGCGGCCAACATAAAGCAAATGGCACTTCTCTTTCAGGACATGGTCGAGATGATGTTACAGCCGGATCCCCCAGCCGAAGATCCTCCGATCATTATTGAAGACGACAAAGGGGAGACGTCGAACCCTCCTCCAGCTCTTTCAGCAGTCAAAGAGGAAACTATCTCCAAGGCCACCCTGGATGACTATATTGCGCAGCAAATAAGAGTTCACCAGGCGAATGAAGCAGCCGGCCAAGTGGTCAAAACTGGACGACCGTGTCCAGGCTGGTATGATCAGATAAAGTACCCGCCAGGCTACACGATCCCTAAATTCCATGTATACAAAGAGACAGGCAATCCCCACCAGCATGTCGCCCAGTTCAGAGCTCTGTGCGGCAACACCGGGGGCGATGATAAGCTTTTGCTCCGTCAACTCGTCGGCAGCTTGTCAGAGACTGCATTTGAGTGGTACTCCGAGCTTCCAAATGACTCCGTCAAAACTTTCGCGAAGATGGAGTTGTTATTCACCCAACGATTCGCAAGTGCCAGCGAACGTACTCCAATAACGGCGTTGACTAATGCAAGGGTGAAGCCGGGCGAAACTTGGGTTCAATACGCAATCCGATGGCGAAATCTGTGGTCGAAGTGCGAACAGTGCATCGAAGAAGCATCAGCAGTGGGCATGTTCGTGGGCACCTTAGACCCTCATGCAACTATTTCACAGTTCATGATATTCTTCAAACCGACCACATTTCAGGCTTTAATTGACAAGCTAGCCCAGATGGATCAGATGGGTCACAGACCGTCTCCTCCGAAGCCGGAACCACGGAACGAAAAGGTAAAGGAAAGGCGACCTTCATTGCGAATACTCAATAGCCGCCCAGTGCTCCAAAGCTAATGGATCAACTAGAAGATAGACGGCACTATTATAATGAGAAAATGAAACGTCCTTACTCATTCCCACGAGACAAAATGAGGAGACTCTTTGAGCTGGCGATGCGTAACAGGTTTATCAATTTGCCGAATCCAAAGCGACCACTGCAACCCGGCGAAGTGAATAATCCCAATTATTGTCCTTACCACCAAACGGTAAGCCATCCAATTGAAGATTGCTTCGTCTTTAAGGGATGGATCGAGAATCAGTACCAACAGGGCAAGTTCGCGTTGTCTGAGAAGTGGAAAGTAATCCCACCACAACCGCACTCTCCTAAAAAGATGGACCCATCGGGGGAAACGTGCTCTTTTGTCGAAGAAGCTCCATGGGAGGTGGCTCTTTCAGCCAAAACCAAAAGAGTGTTGAGTGATCTCCAGACATGCCCGGCGATCAGGTGGAAGAATCCGTTGGAACCCAAGATCATCGAAGGGATGCTGAAGCCGCGTCCAACTCCAAAGATTGGTGGTGATAGCCAAAGCGTTCATGCTCAGCCGTCGAAATTTTTGAAAAAGAAGAAGAAATCCAAGAAGCCCGTGAAGCCTGACAACAAGCGCACGGACTTACAAAAACAAATTGACGCGCTGGAAGAGTATAACCAGAAGGCACGGACTCCAATCACGCTCCAAAATTTCCTTAGCCACGTTCTTGAAGACAGATATGATGGAGAAGGATCGTCGGACGAATCTGAGGATTACGTAGCCAGTTGCCATGTGATCTCTCACTCATTGATATGTTAGTTATATGTATGCCCTAGAGGCCATTACTGTACATAGGATGTATATTGTAGTGGATGCTGGGACATATATAGGGAGGACTTTCTTGCTCGACATGATAGTATGCTATCTGGTTACTCTTTACCTTAACGTGTACACAGATTGTCTCTCTGTTACATGTTGGTAAAGCCCTTAGGATGTGTACTTGACTACCTGGACTATGATGCGGATCATACCAGTGGGGACATGGTAGTCCATAAGTACATCCTTCAAGGTCCCTAGTCGTGGGTGTATCGAGATGGGGCATCGATATACCAGAGTAGACTAGCGTATACCTTCTCGACCCATACAGATGGGCGATGGATGATCCCATATCCATTGGTGTTTGACATCAGAGATGATATACGGGTGCTCAGTAGAGACTGGGTACACTGGACGGACTCGCCGAGAACTCCCAGATGGTATTATACCTTACGTCAGGTGGCAGTTCTCTGGTGACACTGGTACAGAGTAGTCTGTTGACCCGAGATCGTCATAGAGTCTTGTGTGGTTCCCACTGTGCTTTGATTTCCATCTTACCACGTCCAAGAGGGCGTGCAAAATGGTGGTTTTTTGGTACAGTCCCGAATCACATGGAGGCAATGAGCGATAGGAGGGGATTCGTCTCTCCCGGTATAGGGAGTTGATGTTGCGCTGTGTTCGATTGGCTATAACCAGAAATCCCTGGCCAGGGTTGCTGAGATTTACTGGTAAGTGTTACCAGTAGTTTCTCGAACTGTTATAGACCTCATATCGACACGACTTATCGAGCTATTGGGGTCTGACGTTTACCACCCCTAGGCAAGATATGCGACATATAAGACGATCAGACCGGACTGTACGGTAGTGTTACTCGTTGGATTCACTGGAGTGTGAGCGAGCTTGCTCGTCGATCTTCTGATCGCTCAATACCTGGGTGGCCGTTACGTTTAGCAGACCGCTTGCGGCTTGTGGGTGTTTGATATGATCATCATCTGCTGCCGGCGTATTGACGAGTCTTTAGAGTCCTACACAGAGGTTTCCTGGCTCAAGCAAAACGAAATAGGAGCGCATATGAGATATGTGCGGGACCGAGAATAATGCGTGTATATGATACCGTATTCTATTCTCGCGATGAATGTATCGAATGGTTGTATGCGATATAACCTAGTTATCGAATCAAGGATTGATTCGATAAGCCGATACATTGGATACTAGTCGGTTATATGCGATATGACCGGATCGTTAAATCAAGTGTTGATTTAATGATTTAATGTATAATTATATATTTGATATATTACTTTGCATTAACTAGTATTGGTTCACTTTAAAAGGATTTTCTCACTTGGTTGTACAAGTTGTATATGTGATATATTTTTTGTGCAAATGATTATATCATGTTTGATGATACATGTTAACTTGGTTAAGTGTAAAGATTAAACCATGGTTAAATTGATGATTAGGGTTTTCTTTTTCTTAATCATTTATTTATTTATTTATTTGGCAAAAGAAAAGAAAATGGTTGCTAGTTTTGTTTTACATTGAAAGTTCATGAAGCTTTGACTAAGTGACCATTTTTTCTTCATGCTTAACCCTAACCATTCCATCTAACCATGATTTATTCTCTACACTTGACCATGGTTGCCACATGATAAGTATTCAATTTATTTTCTATTTTGAACAACTTATCATATCATTATCATCTTCTTCTTCTTCTTCTTCAAGATGAAGAACCTTGAGTCCATCAATGGTGATTGATAAAAACAAGTGAGAAATCCAATTCTAAAGTCTACCCACTTCCTATTTCTTCATCATCTACCTCTTGCCAAGTAGTAGAGTGTGTTTTCTTCACTAGTTTCTTGACTTGGTGAAGTTGGAGCTTGATCTAGTGATGCCTCGACGTAGATCATCTTCGGCACGAAGCCGACGACCTTGCCCGCCTATTTCTCCGATGAAGCTAACGCGAGAGTCCAAGATCGGATTTGTACAGCGGAGAGGACTTCTTCATGGAGCTATGGAGGTGGAGAAACGGATCTACAAAGGTTGTATTTCCGTATTCTTGTAGTTAAGTGTTAACTAGTTTCTTTTGTCGCCTAAACTTCTAGCCAACGATCTTGTTAGGGTTTCTCGGCACCGTTAAAATTAGAAATTGACATGGTTGATGCCTTGTGAGACCTCTTGAGAGTGCCTAGGAACCCTACAGTGGTATCAGAGCCTAGCTAGAGCCTTAGGCGTAGTCCTAGACGGAGTTTGAAGTCCGAACGAACCGAAACCCCAAAATTTCCATGCTCTCTGGACATTTTCTAAAATCGTGGTTTTTTCCAAATTAAAAATATGCAGAAAACTCAGCAGGGAATTCTAAGAATTACGGCGCAAAATTTATTTCATGAACAGTGTAATCGGCGGCGGAACCGCGACATAAGCCTAGCTTATGCGGCGGTTCCGCGGCAGAAGTGTGACGTCAGCCCTTACTGTTTGCACAGTAATTAATTGTTTCAGGTGCTGAGTTCTCTGGGTATTTTTAAAATTTATTCAAGAGTTGAATTTTCTAGAGTTGTTTTGGGGATTCGGTGTTTTGATCGGAGTATCAGATTTTGTCTAAGTAGCTTTCCGGATAATTTTTTGAATATGTTAAAAAGTTCGACCGGGTATAAATACCCAATTTTTCCCCTGTCGGGAAATTTCCAAGTGTTGGATTTTTCCGTGGTTTAAAGATGTTCTAAGTAGTGCAAGTAACTCGATGGACCCTCTAGAAGACAACAAACCTTAACTCGATTATGTGACCGTCTTGAACTGCCCTTTGAACCTTCGGGTTTGGGGCAGTACGGCGTGCCACATGTGAGGCGTTGGCTTGACCCTTCTACGGCTGGACCGTTGGTACTGAGGCACGAACTGAATGTTGTTAGACTTATTTCATGTGTTGATCTGTATCGGGAAAACTTGGGTGTTTGAATGTTCGATCAGAAAGTTTAACATTTTCTAATTATCTGGAATGTGATACAATAATTGGAATTCATAATAAGTTATGAGATAACTGAATGAATGTTATAAACATAGCAGTTTAGTCTCACTTGATCTGTTGCCACGGAATTTTGATGTGATCAAAAGTCCGTCGCAATCACGTAGCGTACGCGGATACTCGCCGGGTAAACTTAATAGACAGCTACACCCCATAGCCCCGACCAAGTGACTGTAGGAGAACCCCGTCTCCGAAAGCATCCGTTCGGGTGGTCGCGGCAGCGGTGTTCCACCTTGGTGCACTTCGTCGACGGTATCGGGGGTGCGGCCGCCTACTAAAGTTTGCGACGAGCATTCGATCAGGATGTCGGGAATCTTGTTGAATTGCCCGACTTGATATTGAAAAGAGTTTTCGATTTTGAAACTAAAATGCGGGGTTTATAATTGTTAGGCATGCGATGTCTAAGTAATTCATTTGGTCAGGCATGCGATGTCTGAGGTGGTTGCGGATTCCAACTGTTGTAGTTTTACACTTTCTTTTCTGTGACCGTAAGTGTAATATGTGATATCGCCGGTTTCGTTGCTATATGTCAACGACAATTGGGATGCGCATATTTACTTACGTTGATGACATGTGATGTTATGTGTTGCTGGATATGTTATATTGGATCGTCGTGTTTGAATAGCCGGGGGTTTTTATGTGAGATGAGTGTTTTTTTAATTTTCATTCATGTAATAACTTGTATGTAATATTCTTTTATTGGGGCACTTCCAGGTTGCGGAAGTTGTCACCGTTGATGTATATTATTTACTTTTCCGCACTAGGATAGACCCAAGGAGGAGAGCACAAGTAACCGGGTTCTGGAGTCCAGTGGGAGACCAACTCGAGGAGTTGAGTCCGGGTCTCCTAACTCCAGAATTGGTAGGGTTGCTTGCCGCTCTCGTAGGGGTCTAGGGGTGTGGGTTTGGCTATTCATCACGACCGTGGAATCCGTGTTTTATACTGGCTCGTATTGAAAACACGGACGTCCTAGTATATCCAATATTTCATATGATTCTTCTGCTGCGATATCTGTGATGTGATCATGTGATGTTCTGTGATTGATACAGTATATAGTATATATGATATATTATATAGACGTTACTTATGTTTTACACCCGTGCTAGCCCTGCCCTGCTCTGCCGTTAGTTACCTAACCTAACGGTACACAAGAGGACATCGAGGCGAATGCGGATGGCATAAGTGTACGTCGTATTTATCTGTAATGTTTAGGTACTTAAATGATGGGACTTCATTAATGAGATTAATGAAATAAAAGAAACCTAAGATGTTGTGGAAATGAATTTCAAAATAAAACAGGTAGCTACAGTTCTTGCTTTGCACAGCGGTATATATGATATATCCTGCACCTTATTCGATAAGGAAAGGACTGAGATCCCTTCACCGGGAGTGACTCTTTTAGCAATAACTGGCAGATGCTACACACTCGGTTTGTCTTTTGATTACTTTTAAGTGTTTTTGCTTTGCACAGTGGTATATATGATATATCCTGCACCTTATTCGATAAGGAAAGGATCGAGATCCCTTCACTGGGAGTGACTCCTTTAGCAAAACTAGAAAAGCCTCAAAAGCACTCCATTTTCAAAATCATTTGATTCTACAACGATATCAAGTTCATTACGCAATAGGTTTTCAGAAAAACCTGTCGTAGCCCTCCGTCATTTCAGATAAATCCTGTTTAGTATTCGTGCTGCGTTTGTTGACTTTGTCAAGGCGCAGTGTGCGGTAGCTAACCAGTATTTATCTGCTTATGCATATGATGCAGATTGGGTTAGGGTAGTCGTGCGGACTTGTTGACCTTGTCAAGGGTCGTGCGGGTGGGTTTGATTCAATCAAGAAATGACGGGTTGAACTTGACTTGCGGTCTATGGTTTGTTGACCTTGTCAAGGTCATAAATCGTTCGGGGCAAAATATTATCGGGAATTTCAAGTGTTGAAATTTGCAATGAGATTGCATACCTTCTATGAGATAGTTGGATCCCGATACCCGCTGCGAGTAAGAGTTACTCCTGGGAGAGTTTTATACATTACAATTAGCCGATCAAGTAGGTGTCTAGAAAGGTGTCAACGTGGTTACGCCTCTGGGAAAACGAGTTTTACATTAATTAGGTTCGTGCGAAAGCACGGGTGACCTCCCTCAAAGTACCGACACTGGCCTGGCTGAAAGATTGGCGAACTTGTAGTGTGTAATTAATCCCGGCTAGTCTTTCCTTTTAGGGTTTGAAGGAAGATTTGATAAAAAACAGTGGGAGCCATCCTGATTAGATAAAATAAAAACCAATCTATTCTTGCAAGAGCGCACGCTGAGTGTTTTCTTCTCTCTCTCTCCTGGCAGCGACCATATCACGCCTTAATCAAGATAATAATACGGATTATTAACCGAACCCGCTTGTTATACTGAGCTGGGGAACGTTGGTCCCGCTCCAACTTATAATTGTTATAAGACAGAGTAGGAAATTGGGGATTACCAGAATTCCCGTGCCGCCCAAACGAAGAGAGTGCATGCTGATGCATCATCTTCGGGTGTGTTCATTATACAGAACTGTTTCTCAGTATCCTCCGCATCCTTGGTATATGATACCGGATCAGGATCCCAGATATGTAATCTGTTACATAGGGCTACAAAAGAGTAGAAAAACTGAGAATGGGTGATAAGTTTCATGAGACAGAAAACGGGGCAAGTGTTGCAGCCAAGTCTGTTGGTCACTGTCACCCTGTATTACCAATACATTGATTCTGAACAAATGCTATTAGATACCGAACCTGATATACAAAATCATATCAGTCTCTTTAGTGGTAAAGAAATGATAAAATTCTGTATTGTTGGATAATGTTTTGAACATTTCCGATATCAAAAGTTGATCGGTTCAGGCACGTTATCTAAAAGCATTGATGTTCTAAATCAAACTACAGTTCCTAGTATACAGAACACACACAAGAGGAAGAGTTCAGAAATGAACGGATCCTTCTTGAGGCATTGTAGACTAGGTCATATCAATGCGACCCGACTGGCTGAAGTTACATTTAGATGCATATTTAAATCAGTTTGAATTTACATCTTGTGAAAACTTGCCAGTCATGTCACAGAGATAAAATGACCACAGCTCTGTTTATTGGAAACAGAGAAAGAGTTAGTGAACTCTTGGGATGGACATGTTGATGTATGTAGGTCCCCTGTCTACACATACCAAGACAGGTTCTTTGTACTTCATTAAATTCTCTGATGATCTTTCGAGATTCAGACCTATGTTCCTGTTGAAACACAAGTCTGAACCTTTTGAGATATTCACAGAATATAAGTTAGAAGTAGAGAACCAAAATACGGGTATAAGTATTATGTCCTTTGATGTGATCAAGGAGGAGAATACTTGAGCACGGAAATCCTGGTCTATTCTAAAGGAGAATGAGATTCTCTCTCAGTATTACTCCTCCGTATACACCATAGCACGATGGTATATCGGGGCGGAGCAACAGCACCCTATATGATATGGTGTGCTCTATGATGAGTACTACTGAGTTTCCTTTTTCCTTTTGGGAGTTATGCACTTATGAAGTTGCATACCTATTGAATAGGGTTCCAATCAAATCAGTTGCCTACCGCTTCATATGTGATATGGAAAGGGAAGAGCCCATATCTTAAGCTAGTTAAGATTTGGGGTTGTCCGGCCTATGTCTAAAAGCAAAATCCGGACAATCTCGAGGCAAGGTCTGTAATGTAGAACTGGAAAGGTTCCAGCTATACAAATTACAGCAGATGATTTGGTAGAACCAAAGGATTCAGTAAATACCAACGAACCTCAGCCTCTCCGCCGATCTAGTAGGGTTCCTCACCCACCCGAGAGCTACTTCGGTTTCTCTATGACAGTGGGAGCGAGGATTGCATCATGAGATGATGACCCAACTAGTTTCGAGCTGGCCATCAGGAGTAAGACTCTGTAAGAATGGCTGGATGCTTAGCGATCTGAGATGGAATCCTTATACACCAGCAAAGTATGGACTTTGGCTGCTATATCTGAAGGGTTAAATCCCCATCAGGAGCAAGTATATCTTGAGAAGATTACTTGGTGTAGATGGAAAAGTTGAGACTTTCAAAGCTAGACTTGTTAAAGGTTTTCGTCATTGACCAGGCGTGGATAATGATGAAACCTTTTTCCAGTAGCTATGTTTAAGTCCATCCAGATCCTACTTGCCACGGCTACATACCATGACTACGATATCTGGTGGTTGGGTGTCATGACAGCTCTTCTAAAATGATGTTTTGGAAGAGAGCGTCTATAAGTACACAGCCAGAGGGCCTCGTAGACAGTGGGAGCAGCGGAAACGCGTGCAAGATGTTTTATGTGATAAAGCAGGCATCGCGGAGTTGGAACGTCTGTTTTGATGTAGTAGTCAAAGAGTTTGACAACGTCAAAATGGTAGATGAACCTTGTATAAACAAAAAGGTAGTAGGGAGTATGGTGGTGATCCTCGTAGAGTACGTGGATGACATACTCTTGTTAGGGAAGGAGTTTCCTATGCTATGCTCGGTCAATCTCCGTTTATCACAAGAATTCTCCATGTAGGATCAAAGTGATACCTTCTAAATCCTGGGTTTTGGATCTATGAGATAGATCTAAATGGATATTAGGATACTCACTAGCTATAGTGAGATGGTATCAATTGGTCCTGGGGAGAATCACTGGAAGGGTTCCAGGGTGATAAAGACGACTGAATGTCAGTCGCAGGCATTTTCTTTACCCTCAGTAAAGGGACGGTATGTTGGAAGAGTTCCAAGCTAGATACCGTGACATACTAGACGATAAAGGCTGGATACATCGCTACTTATGATGCAACCAAAGAGGAAGTCTGGATGAATAATGGTTCATGAGATGAACTTAGTTCCTCCCATTGTGTGACAATGGAGTTGTGGCTTATGCCAAGGAACGTCCGTCCCATCAGTGATCCAGACATATTCTAAGGCAGTATCACCTGATCATGGAGATGGCTGTTCTCCAAGGTGATCGAGGTTAGGAGAGTAGACTCAGAGGACAACACGGCGGATCCACTCACGAAGGCCTATTCCCAGAGAGAGACTATTAAGGGGTGGTTGAGTATGAGATACTATAACCACTACTACAGATGGCCCTAGTGCAAGTGGGAGATTGTTAGTTATATGTATGCCCTAGAGGCCATTACTGTACATAGGATGTATATTGTAGTGGATGCTGGGACATATATAGGGAGGACTTTCTTGCTCGACATGATAGTATGCTATCTGGTTACTCTTTACCTTAACGTGTACACAGATTGTCTCTCTGTTACATGTTGGTAAAGCCCTTAGGATGTGTACTTGACTACCTGGACTATGATGCGGATCATACCAGTGGGGACATGGTAGTCCATAAGTACATCCTTCAAGGTCCCTAGTCGTGGGTGTATCGAGATGGGGCATCGATATACCAGAGTAGACTAGCGTATACCTTCTCGACCCATACAGATGGGCGATGGATGATCCCATATCCATTGGTGTTTGACATCAGAGATGATATACGGGTGCTCAGTAGAGACTGGGTACACTGGACGGACTCGCCGAGAACTCCCAGATGGTATTATACCTTACGTCAGGTGGCAGTTCTCTGGTGACACTGGTACAGAGTAGTCTGTTGACCCTAGATCGTCATAGAGACTTGTGTGGTTCCCACTGTGCTTTGATTTCCATCTTACCATGTCCAAGAGGGCGTGCAAAACGGTGGTTTTTGGGTACAGTCCCGAATCACATGGAGGCAATGAGCGATAGGAGGGGATTCGTCTCTCCCGGTATAGGGAGTTGATGTTGCGCTGTGTTCGATTGGCTATAACCAGAAATTCCTGGCCAGGGTTGCTGAGATTTACTGGTAAGTGTTACCAGTAGTTTCTCGAACTGTTATAGACCTCATATCGACACGACTTATCGAGCTATTGGGGTCTGACGTTTACCACCCCTAGGCAAGATATGCGACATATAAGACGATCAGACCGGACTGTACGGTAGTGTTACTCGTTGGATTCACTGGAGTGTGAGCGGGCTTGCTCGTCGATCTTCTGATCGCTCAATACCCGGGTGGCCGTTACGTTTAGCAGACCGCTTGCGGCTTGTGGGTGTTTGATATGATCATCATCTGCTGCCGGCGTATTGACGAGTCTTTAGAGTCCTACACAGAGGTTTCCTGGCTCAAGCGAAACGAAATAGGAGCGCATATGAGATATGTGCGGGACCGAGAATAATGCGTGTATGTGATACCGTATTCTATTCTCGCGATGAATGTATCGAATGGTTGTATGCGATATAACCTAGTTATCGAATCAAGGATTGATTCGATAAGCCGATACATTGGATACTAGTCGGTTATATGCGATATCACCGGATCGTTAAATCAAGTGTTGATTTAATGATTTAATGTATAATTATATATTTGATATATTACTTTGCATTAACTAGTATTGGTTCACTTTAAAAGGATTTTCTCATTTGGTTGTACAAGTTGTATATGTGATATATTTTTTGTGCAAATGATTGTATCATGTTTGATGATACATGTTAACTTGGTTAAGTGTAAAGATTAAACCATGGTTAAATTGATGATTAGGGTTTTCTTTTTCTTAATCATTTATTTATTTATTTATTTGGCAAAAGAAAAGAAAATGGTTGCTAGTTTTGTTTTACATTGAAAGTTCATGAAGCTTTGACTAAGTGACCATTTTGTCTTCATGCTTAACCCTAACCATTCCATCTAACCATGATTTATTCTCTACACTTGACCATGGTTGCCACATGATAAGTATTCATTTTATTTTCTATTTTGAACAACTTATCATATCATTATCATCATCTTCTTCTTCTTCTTCAAGATGAAGAACCTTGAGTCCATCAATAGTGATTGATAAAAACAAGTGAGAAATCCAATTCTAAAGTCTACCCACTTCCTATTTCTTCATCCTCTACCTCTTGCCAAGTAGTAGAGTGTGTTTTCTTAACAAGTTTCTTGACTTGGTGAAGTTGGAGCTTGATCTAGTGATGCCTCGACGTAGATCATCTTCGGCACGAAGCCGACGACCTTGCCCGCCTATTTCTCCGATGAAGCTAACGTGAGAGTCCAAGATCGGATTTGTACAGCGGGGAGGACTTCTTCATGGAGCTATGGAGGTGGAGAAACGGATCTACAAAGGTTGTATTTCCGTATTCTTGTAGTTAAGTGTTAACTAGTTTCTTTTGTCGCCTAAACTTCTAGCCAACGATCTTGTTAGGGTTTCTCAGCACCGTTAAAATTAGAAATTGGCATGGTTGATGCCTTGTGAGACCTCTTGAGAGTGCCTAGGAACCCTACATGATAAACGATAAAGAAGTTTCTTACACAGAGAAACTGGGGGCAGGGCCTGAGCAGGAACTTCCATGGCCGTCAGACGAAATGATCGACGCCTTCCTGAGTGAAGCTCTTCTCAAAAGTAAAGCTGATCGGGAGCATGAGATGGCCATATTTGAAAAAGCCAAACGGTGGCGATTGGACGAAAGAGTCGAGTTCTCCTGGGGCAGAAAGCAATTATTCTCCTATTGAAAAACACTGCCTGGCACTGATCTTCGCGATAACGAAGCTCAGGCACTATGCGTTGGCGCATGAAGTCCGTCTCATATCGAAGGTGGATCCTCTCAAATATTTGATGTCAAAGGCCATACTGACAGGGCGACTCGCTAAATGGGCTTTACTCTTAATGGAATTCTCAATAACTTATCAGCCTCTTAAGGCAGTGAAAGGCCAAGCCATCGCCGACTTCCTCGCTGAGCATCCAATAACTGCCGATTCTCCTTTAAATTGCGAACTGCCAGATGAGCATGCGTTTGACACGATCAACGGTAATGGCACCTAATGGGAACTTTATTTTGATGGAGCATCTTCTATGAAGAAGAGCAAGCAAAACACCCCCATAATCAAATCAGGGGTAGGCCTCATTTTCGTGACTCCACAAGGAGGGATAATGCGTTTTACCTTCTCCTTAACAGAGCCGAGGACAAACAATGAAGCCAAATACGAAGCTTTGATATTGGGCCTCGAGATCGCCATCGACATGGGAATTGAAAACCTTCTCATATACGGAGACTCCCAACTGATCGTTAGTCAAGTAAACGGCGACTATCAAACGTGCAAACCAGAGCTGGGAAAGTACGGCGAGAGGGTACAGCAACTGCTGACCCAAATACCTTCCTACATCTTGGAAAGCATACCACATGCAGAAAATAGCAAAGCGGATGCACTAGCTAAGCTCACTAAAGAATTGGCCGACGAGAACCTCGATGACGTGAAGATCGTTGTGCAAAGCCGTCGGGTTCTCGCACCGGCGGAAATATCTCCGGACTCGTCCGAAGAAAAAAGAGCGACCGAGTAAATGGCTATGCAAATAAAAGACCAGGGAAAATGTCATGCCCCGCTTCCCAGAGTACGCTAAAATGGGCACGTGACATAGCCAACCATGCTACCTATGGGTAGGAAGTATCCATCCACAGTCACATTACGGTTGTAGAGATATCAAGAACAAAATAAAACTATCTAAAACATGTCCATAATCCAAGATAACATGAGTCAAGAATAAATAAATGCGGAAGCGAAAGATCCAATACAAAATAACTGGAATGTATGTCCCATAATGCGGGCTCACATCAGGAATAAAATGCAGTAAAGAAAAGCTAACTACTGCTAACACTCACAGCTCAGCCTGTCGGCTGAAGTACTCCTGCTCGGGCTGCGACAGCGGTACAGAATCTGGGCCATGCAAAACCCAGACGTCAGCGCGTCAAGTCATCAAGTAAAACATAATAAACAGGGTAACATGCAATGCGAATATAAGCATGAATAAAGCAATAGTAACAATCATATAAATCAGAGCAGTGCAGGGTAGTGTGCAGTGGGTAAACTAAACTGTTCTATCAAGTTCTCTGTTCTAAAGTCTTTGAAACCAAATTGATGAATCATTGATGTAACTCAATAGTATCCCGTACATACCCGGGACCACGGCCTCAATATTCTCGGGCTGAAACCGAGACATGCCGCTAGACACCAAACAGGAATGTGTACACTTAATAGTATCCCGTACATACCCGGGACCACGGCCTCAATATTCTTGGCTGAAACCGAGACATGCCGCTAGGCACCAAACAGGAATGTGTACACTCAGAACAGGTAGTGAACTGTTGAGTTACAAGTCAGGTTTCACCTTTGATTTCCCCATACCCCCAAGTTATATGTGTATGTCAAGTCAGGTATTCCGAAATCAAGAAACTAATACCAACACAGGATCAGGTAAACAGGTTTGTCTGGATAGACAACAGGAACGGTCCATGAGGACTACAAGTCATGTTTGTTGGCATTAGACACAAGATCAGGTAACGGGTCAGGTCATGGTACATCATGTCAAGTTAAGCAGTATACGGTACCATGTCGGGTCTATCGACATGTATGTAGCAATTCAGGTCAAGATGTAAACAATATCATGGGTGTGCTCATACTCAGCTACATAATCAAGCATGGTTAACAACATGATCTAAGCAATGAATTAAGCAATAGGCAGATTCATTCAATTAGCAATACAATTATCAATTGTGTCACAGAGATGATTTCAACAATATAAGAATGCAGTAAGACAATTATAGCCATTTAATCATGTTATCAAGTTTAAGACTTCATAGATGCTATATTATATATGTATATAGGTTCCACGAATGAAATCACAGTTTAAGCAGGTTAAATGTATACGAGTGTCCGAATGAAGTAAAGCGGTAGAAAAGGTGCCATAGGCTACATCATCAGTGAAAGTGTAATTAAAACATGTAAATGTGATTATTAGGTTCCAAATTAGTAATTACAACAGGTAGGTTCCAAGTTTGAAAGATAAATGATATATAACAATCTTGAACACGAAAAATGGGAAATTATAATACCAAAGTTAAATTGCAGGTTTTAGGGTGTCATTAATTATAAGTAAATAATGTTTAGCATGTAGCAAGGGGTACTTGCATCGACGGGTCGTGAATTGGGAAAACGGAACATTAAACGTCGGCGGGGAAAAACTCGCGACGGGCGCACGGTTCACGGAATGAACCCAAACGACGAACAGTGGAACCACACGGGTCGGGGTACCACGCTGAAACGTCGGGACGCGTCGCCGGCACGGCCGAATTCCGGCGAGACACAAAACAGTAACCGATCAAGAATTGCAACAAGAAAGAAAAGAAAATAAAGAAGAAGGGAAGAAGTAGAAGGAGGAAGAGAAGAGATTGCTTACTGGGTTGCAGAGGGTGTGATGGTGGTGAGATCGACGGCGGTGAGGGTGCCGGCGAAGAGGTTCCAGCGGTTTAGGGTTAGGGCTCGGGTAGGAGATGCTGGTGCAGGGAAATGGAGAAAAGGAGAGGAAGTGGAGATGGTTGGGGGTGTTGGAGTGTGCAGGGGGTGAGAAGGGTGAAGGTGGTGGTGCGGATGGCGACGACGAGAGACCGCCGGCGAGGTTTTGAGGGTGCAGGCGTGGGCTCGGGTACACGAAAGAAGAAGGAGG
The DNA here is from genome assembly GCA_030015575.1 of Agapanthus africanus. Taxonomy (NCBI): domain Eukaryota; kingdom Viridiplantae; phylum Streptophyta; class Magnoliopsida; order Asparagales; family Amaryllidaceae; genus Agapanthus; species Agapanthus africanus. The sequence goes on from CM057341.1 coordinate 767,118,667, forward strand.
AGGTGGCGAGGAGAGGGAGGCTCGGTTGAGGGCGAGGAGACGACGAGGCCGGCGAGGATGGTGCCGGCGTTGGGGCTGCGGCGGCGAGGGGCACGCGGCTGGGGTTCTCGTGGGGTTGGGTTCGTTCTGTGAAGGAAAAAGAATAGGAGGGAAATAAATATAAAGGAGAGAGAGAGAAGGATGGGGGGGAGAGAGAGAGGGGGCGACCGGAGAGAGAGGAGAGAGAGGTGGGGCCCACTGGAAAAAAAACGAGCGCTGATTGGTTGAGGGGGAAAATTAGAGGTTAGGAAAACTTTAAAATAAAGATTTAGGAGTTCAGTGATTGGCTGAGGGATTGAACTTTGAAAGATTTAGAAATAGTAAAGTATTATATGGTTTCAAAATATATTAGACGGTTTAAATATATTAGAAAATGGGTTTTTGGCGCAAAGTAAAACATTTCCAAATCGCGCCCGGGTCGGGTCCAAAAATTTGAAATTGAAATAATAAAATTTTAAGCGGGATCCAAAAGTGAAAATGAAGTATTTTATGATCAAAAAGCATACCCCCAAAACGGACACACGTACGTGCGCGTAGCCGTCCAAACTCGCCCGTTTCACTAAACGGGACGAGAACACGATGCACGGACGCTACAACAAGGTTAGGGGTGTCAAGTAGGCCAGGATGGATATTTTTAATTTTATTTTAGATTTCAAAAATTTTTATATGCAGAAATGAATTTGCCGGGTAAAATTTACAGTAAGTAACAATCAAGCAAGATAAATGAAATGAGTGCCACACTACGTTCAAACGGTAACTGAAATTAGTAGCATTGGGCTCGGGTGTTACAGAAAGGCTGAGGATTGGAGAGAGGTCTTTATAGACTACTTCAAATCCCGTCGAACGCCTGAAGATGTGTCATCAAAACATCAGCTCATGAAGCGAGCCCTATATTTCGTCTTCGTCAACGATACTCTGTACAAAAGGTCATTTGATTCTTTGTGGTTAAGATGTCTGGGACCTGAAGAAGCAAAAAGAGCCGTCCAAGAAGTTCACGACGGAACTCTGCGGTTTATCACCAAGCAGGCCCGAAGATGAAGTTGAAGATTAAACGGATGGGCTACTACTGGCCCACGATGATTCAGGACTGCCTCGAATATACGCAGCAATGCCACTCATGCCAGATCCATGGGGACTTCATCTACCAGCATCCAAATCCACTACACCCGACAGTGGCTAGCTGGCCGTTCGAAATGTGGGGAACTGACATAATCGGCCCCATCGAGCCAGCATCGTCCAGAGGACATCGATTCATTTTGGCGACAACTTATTACTTCTCCAAATGGGCAGAAGCAGTACCGCTGAGGGAAGTGAAGACGGAGAATATCCTCCATTTCTTCAAGACCCACGTCATTTATCGGTTTGGAACTCCGAGACGGATCATCTCCGATAACGGGCCAGCCTACAGAAGCCACAAAATTAGCCGCTTCGCACAACAGCACAACATAGAGTGGAGATACTCCTTAGTTTATAATCCCCGAGCTAACGGTCTAGCTGAGGCTTTAACAAGACCTTGATAAAGATCGTAAAGAAGACGGTGTCTCGAAATAAGAAGGACTGGCACGAGAGACTGCATGAAGCTCTCTGGGCATATTGAACTACGTTCAAGACGGCCACGAACACAACTCCATACGCATTGGTATTCAGTACAGAAGCGGTACTCCCCCTCGAGATAGAGCTACCCTCTCTACGAGTGGCAGTCCATTACGAGCTGACGGACGAAGAGAACGCTCACCTTCGGCTTGAGGAGCTCGATGCCCTTGATGAGACCCAGCTCGTAGCGCAACAAAATCTAGAAGCTTATAAAGAAAAGATGATGCGCTCCTACGAAAGATTGACCAGGCCAAGCACATTCCACCAGGGCGAACTCGTGCTAGTAGTCAAAGACCGATGATCCCCAATCATGCTAAACGAGGGAAATTCGAGCCGAATTATGAAGGCCCGTATATTATAGACAAGGTCTACCAGGGTGGAGCCTATCTACTCATGGACATGTATAGCGAAAGACCTTTCAGACCAATAAACGGTCGCTTCTTAAAAAAGTACCATGCTTGACGAGTCATGGCCTAGGTTAATGATAGATGACGACGACTATGTCCGCTCGCTATCTTCCTAAGCCTAAACTCTGTAAGTAGTAACATGCATTCTTCAACAACGGACCGAAACGTCCTTAAACTAACAACGGACCGAAACGTCCTTAAACTAACAATGGACCGAAACGTCCTTAAACTAATAGCGGACCGAAGCGTCCTTAAACTAGCAACGGACCACTATGTCCTAAAACCAGCTGTTGACCGAGATATCGATAAACTACGGTGGATTGCAGCATCCCAAAGCTGGTACAAAAAAAAGAATAAAAGAAAATAAAACGGTATGTCCATAAGAAAAATGGGCATGGATGAAAACCCGAAAGGGCTCCGTGAGTAAAAACAGCAGGGCTACCGGCGAGTCTTATGAAAACCCGAAAGGACGCAACCTCGTTCGAATAAAAAAAAAGAGAAGAAAAAAAGGAATAAAAAAAAGAGAAAACGGTATGTCCATAAGCAAAATGGACACGGATGAAAACCCGAAAGGGCTCCGTGAGTAAAAACAGCAGGGCTACCGGCGAGTGTTTGTGAAAACTCGAAAGGGCGCAACCTCGTTAAAAGACACTTGCAGGGTCCTCTCGACCTTGTGAGGAGAAACCACCCGCGTGAGATCCTTACGACTCACAAGGGAACAACACACTTAGGGATCCCCACGATTCCTAGGTAGAAATTACACTTGCAAGATCCTCACGGCTCGTAAGGAGAATCCTCTTATGAGACCCTCACGGCTCATAAGATTTGAAAGTCTTAAGCTACAGAGACCTGAACCCGTTCTTAAGCAACCCCCACAACCTCTGATACTGCCTTACAAGCGGCTCAATGCTGACCCTTGTATACGATCCACGGGCGCGAATAAACATTTCCCTAACAAAATCCCATCCGTGACTAGGGATATGTCTACACGGTGAACAGCCCTTGTAAGTCCTCTCGACTCATAAGGAGAAAGCGCTCTTGTAAGATCCTTACGACTTACAAGAGATCATACACTTGGGAGTCCTCACGACTCCTAAGGAGAAAACACACCTACGAGATCCTCACGACTCGCAGGGAGAAATACCTTTATGAGACCCTTACGGCTCATGAAGTCAAAAGCCTTAGTCGACAGGATCCTAACCATGTTCGCTAAGCCTCCTTTGTTCGATATCGACAGAGGCAAATTATGATTCGCTCCTGTCAATATCCCAGTTGTAGTGATGCTGATGCCGAAATCGGTGTCTAATTCCAAACTTGCAGCGAAAAGCCAGCAAGCCACACATGCATACGAAATAGCCGAAATGATAGGGCAACTTGCAACAAAATCAGCAAGTAAAAAAAATGTATGCATGCAAAATAGCCGAAATGATTAGGTAACTCGCAATAAAAAGCAGCGAGTAAAAATAAAATAAATAGCCGAAATTATTGGGCACCGCGAAAAATAGCCGAAATGATTGGGCAATCGCGACTTTCGTGATATAAAAAGCTGAAATGATAGAGCATCGCGGAAAGAAATAAAATAAAAATAAAAAATGAAATTTACGCCCTACAGGAGATATCACGGCAGTCCCTGTATACAATCCAGGGGCGCAAACAAAGAAGGAATCACACTCCTCCTCCCCAGGTTTCGTCAAAAGAAGAAACCAAATCTCGATGGTTCACAGACAGCCTAGAGATCATCTCAACACTCGTCTCATTACAACAGACATACCATTAAGCAAAGTGGAACAGCGGCAACCCCCAGTTCCATGATTCGGAGGTGCGCAGATAACCAAGAGTCAAACCCCGACTCCATGAAAAGCGGATAAAATCAACACTTCCCGGTCCTCGTAGAGCACGACAGTGAACCCATGTGAAGCATCCAGAGCGGAGCCTAGTCCTCGCCAAACACGGCAGTGAACCCGTGGGAAGCATCCAGAGCAAAATTCCTGGTTACGCAGAGCACGGCAATGAACCCGTGTGAAGCATCAAGAGCGGATCCTGGTCCTCGCAGAGCACGGCAGTAAACCCGTGTGAAGCATCCAGAGCGGAGCCTAGTCCTCGCCGAATGCGGCAGTGAACCTGTGGGAAGCATCTAGAGCAAAATTCCTGGCTACGTGGAATGCGGATTATGTCACTTCTGACCCCGTGGAAAATGTTTAGAGCGGATCCTGGTCCTCACAGAGCACGGCAGTGAACCCGTGTGAAGCATCCAGAGCAGAGCCTGGTCCTCGCCGAACACGGCAGTAAACCCATGGGAAGCATCCAGAGCAAAATTCCTGGCTACGTGGAACGCGGATTATGTCACTTCTGACTCCGTGGAAAACGTCCAGAGCGGATCCTGGTTCTCGCAGAGTACGGCAGTGAACCCGTGTGAAGCATCCAGAGCGGAGCCTAGTCCTCGCCGAACACGGCAGTGAACCCGTGGGAAGCATCTAGAGCAAAATTCCTGGCTGCATGGAACGCGGATTATGTCACTTCTGACCCTGTGGAAAACGTCCAGAGCGGATCCTGGTCCTCGCAGAGCACGGCAGTGAACCCGTATGAAGCATCCAGAGCGGAGCCTAGTCCTCGCCGAACACGGCAGTGAACCCGTGGGAAGCATCAAGAGCAAAATTCCTGGCCACGTGGAATGCAGATAACGTCAATTCTGACCCTATGGGAAACGTCCAGAGCGGAGCCTGGTCCTCGCCGAACACGGCAGTGAATCCGTGGGAAGCATCCAGAGCAAAATTTGGACTGTGGAGCCCTTAAATCCACGGACTATGATGTCCTTAATCTCGACCGTGATGTCTTAAAACTAACAACGGACTATGGAGTCCTTAAATCCACGGACTATAATGACCTTAACCTCGACCGTGATGTCTTAAAACTAACAACGGACTGTGGAGTCCTTAAATCCATGGACTATAATGTCCTTAACCTCGACCGCGATGTCTTTAAACTACGGTACCCCAGAAAACATCCAGAGCGGGGCCTGGTCCTCGCCAAACACGGCAGTGAACCCGTGGGAAGCATCCAGAGTAACCCTTAACTCCGTGAAATACGGATAAGGACAACTTCACCCATCACTCGCGGGTCCTCACGACTCGTAAGGGAGCAAATTCTCTTGTGAGATCCTTACGACTTTCAATAGAAAACACGCTTAGGAATCCTCACGATTCTTAAGGAGAAATTACATCTACGGGATCCTCTCGACCTGTAGGGAGAAAAACTCTTTATGAGACCCTCACGGCTCATAAAATTGAAAAGTCTTAGGAGGCAGATCTTAACCCTGAATCCTAAGCCATCGTTGTCCTGCAAAGAGATCAAGATAGACTATCCGCAGAATACATTCAATAAAAAGGGAGACGCCATTGTGAAGAAGAATATGTCTTTTATTCATAAACCAAAATGGATACAAAGTACAATGCGTGAAAGAACAAAAATATACTCTCATTCAGGAGTATGTACAAAAGAAAAAAAGATATACAAGGCTTCAGGCCGGCGGGCGATTTAGCAGCTTGGTCAGCTTATCCCTCTTTCGCTGGGCTACGCCTTCGTGATTCAGTATCGCCAGAAGACGGGCCTCCGCCTGAGCCTGCTGGGCCTGATATGAGGTAAGCCGACCTTCGAGCTCTTTCTCGGTAGCTTTGTGAGCCTCGACCCTTTCGCGAGTAAACACGACGGCTTTGTTGATGGCCACCACCTCCTTGATGGCCTCTTGAAGCACTCGCCAGAGTTCATACGCTATGTTGGCTTTGGCCGTAAGGATGGCTTGAAGCTCTATCAGCGCCTTAGAAGCCAGCCCCCTCTCCGAGAATTTGCGGCCGAGCCTCTTTTCGCACGACATCATGTTCGCCGCGCACCGCTCAATCAAGCCCTGTAAGCTCGCCTTCGCAGCCACAACCTCCGAAGAAAGGCGGGTACACTCAAGCGCATGCAAGCAAGCCTCCACCTACTGAAAAAACTCAACCCAGACTTGCACCACCGCCTCACTATGATAGGTAGCAAGAAAGGGAAGAGAGCCTTTATCTTCAGCAGCAAACGCTTCGGCTGTGATTACACTGCCCGCACGAAGCTCCTCGATCAGGGATGAGAGGGAGTCGGGGCTTAATTTCGCCAGACAGTCTGAGGCTCGCAAAGCATAAGAGCCGGGCGGCATGGCGATGCGCGACTCCAGCGCTGTGAGAACTGGCAGGGCTGTTCAAGTTTATAAAAGATCAGTGAAACTTTTAAGCAAAAGAATAAGTGGTACAATATTGAGACTTCACTTACCCACAGTCATGCAAGGAGGAGCTGAAGGTTCCCCTGGCCCTTCGAGGACCTCAACCTCGTCGTCGGCCTCCAGAACTGTAAAAGACGTCAATGTCATTTTGCAAAATAACAACAATGTTATGAAAAGATGATGAACAACACTAACCTTGCCCAGACGAGAGGACGATGCGTTGAGGAGATAGCGCCTGCGGAGCGGCCATCTCCAGCAGACGCTGAAAGGATTGCCGGGGAGACATATCGGCAATAGAGGCCGCCAATCCGCGCAACTCTGAAAAGACAAAAGAGTTCAGATAACAGAAAGATTACTAGTTTAAAATGTGGAAGGTTACCTTCGACGCTCCTCCCATTCTGAGCTGGAGGGATAGCAGCTTTAACGGCCTCCGCCGCGACCTCGGGCACAATTTCAGGGTCACGGGCCGGTGTAACGGCCTCTGAGGAAGGAGCAGCGAAAGCCACTGCGGGCTCCAACGAAGGGAGGGTGGTCTCGACTATCTCCATCCCAGCCTCTGGGCCACCCTCAGGAAGATCCGTTGGGACGGCGACCACTAAGGGTGCCTCTCCCGAAGGAGCGAGTGCTTCGTGAGCAAGAACCACCGCAGGAGTCTCTATCGCGAGAGGGACAGCGTCGTCAACCCCCTCCACATCGAGCAATGTTTCATTAGGGGTGTCAACAGGCTCTACCGTCAGTAAGCCCGTAGGAACCTCCCCCATCGCCGAAGTCTCTGCACAATTCACACAAGAATAAGAATACATATATACAAGTGTAGGCAATATGAAGTATTACAAATAAATACAGGAACATACCAATGCGTAAGGAAGCTTTCAATATGGCTTCTTCAAGCCGATGCTCCTTCTCAAGGAGGTGTGCTCGCCGAGGTTCAAGGGTGGACTCGTAGCTGCCAGTCCACAATGAAAGCGCATCTGCAGCATCCTCCGAAGCAGCCTGGTTAAGGGCCCTTTCGCCCCATTCCTCCAAAGGGCCGATGAACCGCCGCCGGATCCACGAAGGGTCTTCGTAAAAGATTACGGTAGGATAGGGATTCTTCGGAACCCTTACGTTTCGAGACTCATATTTAGAATTTCTTATAGCCTCAGCCAATTGTGCTGCTTCCTCGGCAGCTAAACCCGAAAAAAGTAAGCCAGCATCCAACTCTTGCATGGCCAATGGTTCATTCTGAAGAATGGGCTCAGACTCTACTAAGGAGTCGAGCAGGTCGGTAGCCACCTTCCTTCGCCGCTTGGATCCAGAACCGACCGCTGAAGACGACCGTTTCCTCCCCCGTGGAGCCTTGGCACGACGTCAACCCACCTCACCTTCAACACCCTTATTTCCAGCACCCTCGCTTAGTGGTGCTGCCGAGGACGACACGGCCATTGTCGACGCCGCCGGCGGTGGTACTACTACTGGCGCCCTTTTACCCCTTGACTGAGTCCGGGTCTCCAGCGGCATACCAATTGTGGGGGTAAGGTCCACCTCCGACTCCCCTGGAATGAGCGCAACACTGGTGTCCCTCAAAGGAAAGCGGACCGGTGCGCGCAGCCGCAGCGGAATTCCTGCGGCCTGAGCCGGAGCAAGAGCGCCATAGCCAAGAAGCAACCTCTTCTCCTCAGCAATACTGGGTTGACTCGATGAAGATACCAGCCTGTGAAGCACCCCACTCATCGAGAAATATGATCTGCTTCGAGGATCATGAAGTAAGAACCGGTGTTCAGCCTCACGAAGTGATGAGCAGCATCACGAATAGCTGCGGGTGAAGGGACCAGCGCAACTGTAAAAGCATCGAAGGGGACGCTCTGATTATATCCAAGCTGCCGGACGAAGCGATGCGGATTGTACCGCATGAAAAGAGCCGCACTGTTCTGACGGAATACCAGATAGCCTGGTCTGATCGCGTACAAGTGCGTGGCTTCCCGGGGCTTCAGAGAAGGCACCTCACCTTTCGACTGGTCATGGAGTTGTTGAATCGGACCTGAAGGAGCAGATAGAACCCGATCAACAAATGCCAGTCCGCCCGCGCTAGCATAGGGAGCAATCAACACGCGCATAGCCCCGAACTGAGTCGGGTCGGGAGCAGCAGCGTCCACCGGCCGCATGAGTCACGGAAAAGTGTAGGCGTCATAAAATGTGGGTCTCTGATGCACAGCAAAAGCTCCCAACACGTGCATCTCAATCCAAGATGTAAAGTAATGAAGGGAGAAGTTTACTACATCCACACCGGGAGTTGAGGTCTTAGCGGCGGCGCCCAATCCATGATAGAGATGCGCTAGCGCCGGGATGCCTATGGCCAGCCGGGTCCCCTCAGCAATACGATGAGCCGGATAGATAACCGAGACTCTCATGAAGCGGCGATGCATGGGGATGACGAACCAGCTAAGCCAGACACTGATAAAGCCCACAAAGAATGTCTCCCCGTCCATGCCGGGAGCTGCAATCGATTCGAAAGATACCGGCGACATGATAGGAATATAATACTACGGTAAATCCGATTCCTTAGTCGGCCGCCTGTTCAAACCAAACCCAAAAGGGTCGTTGATGCTTGAAAACTTGGGAGCAGTCTTCGACAAGACATCCTCGCGAAGGAAGCAAGCGATGAAGCTCTTGAAGGTGACGCCCTGCTCCTCAGATTCTGTGAACAGTTTTTCGAAGATGCCCAGCGCCTTGATCAAACTCGGACACTTATGATGGACGGCGTTCTCGGTAGACAAGCCGTCAAGCGTTGCGGGTCAGTCTCAAAGACGTACTCGTCAGAAGGCAACAACTCCTCGTAAAGTGTCCCTCTGATTGGCAGCCCCGAGATCTCGCAAAATTCTTCCAAAGAAATTGAAACTTCACGGTCCCTCAAGAGGAAAGTGTTGGTGGGAAGATTCCACAGGTTCAGGAAGGCCTTAACACACCAGACGTGAGGAGACGAGTAATGGAAGAGGGACGCATAGATCGCCTGATAAAGCCCAACCTTTTGCAGTCGCGTGCGGTGGGCGGATAGGATGTAGCGAGCCCAAAGAAGGTAGACCGTAAGTTGTCGAGGGGTAAGCCCTATCTTATAAATCTGCCCCCATGGTTGGGCCTCGCCCTGGCAGATACGGCGCCCCAGAATATCAATGGCCGGTATCGGATGGTTTGGGATGCCAGTCGTCGAAGGCTCAAGCCATCCCATCGGGGTCCAATTCGGCATCTCCACAGCGAAGACAGTCCCTGGTCGATCCATCGGCAAGAACGGAAAGGTAGGCTCCGTCGGCACTTCGCAAAGAAAACTCCGGCGACCCCGGATAATATGACTATACCAGGTCCCCCACAAAAGCAAGTTGGTGCAGTTCGGATCATGAGCCCTGATCATCGCCATCACTTCCTCATCAGATGGCGACTGAGGAAAAGCGGCCTCCGAGCGAGTGAAAGGAAAGTACGGAACGGAAGTCATTGTACCTGAAATAAAATAAGGGGAAACTGTTAAAAGCAAAGACAACAATGTATATATATATATATATATATGATTATAAATATATACATATAAAAGGACAGTGGAAGAAAGCGACAGCGGACTCATTTTATGAGACCATTAGTTACAAAACACGTGGGTCATACGAAATCAAGATGGCGGCTGGCTAATGATGAAGCAAAGAAATTATAATGAGATAAAAGGAAGATTCTCATTAAATAAGCAGTGGATTTCAAATGACCCTACACATTCCCCTAAAAAGAAATTCATCTTGGACTCTATGGCAAATCAGACAGAATCAAGGGAATTAAATTCCCAGAAAGAGACATTGCAAACTTCTCATTCTTGGTTGTGAAGAAGACGACTGAGGGCAAGAAAACCCAAGAAGTCCCCTGAAAAGAACTAAGTTCTTCATAGGAATTAAATTCCTTTTTGAAAAATGGAATTAAATTCCCAGAAATTCTTTTCCCATAGCCAGAGCTTTTTGATGATGGAATTAAATTCCGTGGAAAAGACAAACGCCGCCACCGATCCCTAAAGATTAGAGAAACCCTAAGAGATCTACTATTTGAAGGTTAAATGGTTTTCTATTCTTGTTAAAGAACTTAAAGAAAAATGGGTTCTTGTTAAAAGGGAAAACCCTTGGTGTGGATTTAAAATCCAAAGAGTTCATATGAATGAAAGTTCTTCAGCCGTTCAAGATCATTACCTGAGAAAAGGGAATCTTTATTACAGAGTTAAACTCTGGAAATTTTCGAAGCAGAGAACTAAGCTCTGAGAAACGAGAATTAAATTCTCAAAAGAAAAGATAGCCAAAGGAGGAAGATGAAAGAGTGGAGGTGCTTCTGAAGAGACCCCTGCATTTATAGGATGTGATGGAAACGCTTCATCTTCCCGATTCCCTAGATGGATCCAACGGTCACAAAAGTGACAGCGTTGCACTCACGTGCAGACACGTGAGAGCAACGCTGTGGGGGCATTTGTTTCCTGATTAAAAGATCAGGAATTACCTCAATGAGGTAACACGTGTTCACACGTGACCAAGGGTCACGTGATGACATGTGATGGTTAAAATCTCACTAAACAGAGACGAAAAACAAAAGAAAGGGTGAAAGATGACGCAATTGGGGTCACATGCTCACACGTGACCAAGGGTCACGTGTCAGCACGTGACAGGCTTTGAAAGCCCTGCAGCTTAAATAGAATTTAATTATAAAAATCAGAAAATACCTCAACGAGAGTCATGTGCTCGCACGTGACCAAGGGTCATGTGCCAGCACGTGACAGGTTTTGAATTGAATTAAAATTCTGAATTTCTCCAAAATCTTTCCAAATAGGAAAGGATTAAGGAGAACCGTTGGATTAAAAATCCATGGGTGATTAAATATCACCAATTTATGGAAAAATATTAAACAAGGAAAGATTTCCCTAAATCCCACCAGAAATAACAAACAAAATATCATTGGATTGAAAATCCAACGGTGAATAAAATTCACTTAATGATCTAAAGGCTCATATTAATTATGAAAACAAACAAAATCTTTCAATGAAAGATTTGCTAAACAAATTGAGTCTTTTCCTTCTCCTATAAATAGGAGCCAAGAGAAGAGAAGAACATATACAGATAGAGAGTTTTGGAGAGAGAGCTTTGGAATCTTGAAATTTCAGAGAGAAAAGAAAGGAGAATTTAATTCTCTACAAAGAAAAACCCTAGGTGAGAATGGAAAGGGGATCAAAACTTCAAACAGAGAATTTAATTCTCAAATCTAAGATTTTAACTCTTCTATACAAAAGAACTTAGTTCTTCTTCTGGTTGAAGATCTGCACAGAGCACATCTCCCCAAAGGATGAGAATTTAATTCTTATCGGGTTGAGATCCTGCCATACAGATCCAAAACTTAGAGGGAGAATTGAGTTTAGAGAATTTAATTCTCCCAAAACAAAACTAGGGTTTAACCCTAAATGAGAATTTAATTCTCCCAAACTCACAGGAATTTAATTCCTTCATGATGAAATTGGGGTTTAAACCCAATCTGAGAATTTAATTCTCCTAAAATTATAGGAATTTAATTCCTTCAAGATGGACAGAACTAGGGTTTAACCCTAATTGAGAATTTAATTCTCTCAGATTTACAGGAATTTAATTCCTCCTAAATGATATTAGGGTTACACCCTATATAAGAATTTAATTCTTTCACAATAGGAATTTAATCCCTCCAAAAATCATAATTAGGGTTTAACCATATAAAAGAATTCAATTCTTAAAAAATAAAGAGACTTGAAGGATCTCCATGTATGCAAAAGACTAAGGTCACGTGGCCCCACGTGACCCCTGAAAAGATCCCCAGAATAAGAAGGGAAAAAGCTCGGAGGCAATGCCTCACGTGCTCCCACGTGACCCTTAAAATAAAAGAGAACAAATCCAAAGGCAGAACCATTCTTGGGCGCCCTCACTTGTCCCCACGTGACCCCTAATAAAACGCTTTAATAATCAATGACTGGAAGCCCATCACGTGCCCACACGTGATGGCTTGAAGACCAGAAGTGTTTAACACTTATCTGAATATCCTGAGAACAAAATAAGGGGATTTGGCCCCACCTTTTGATGGTATCACATGCTCCCACGTGACCCTTCCCTCTTCTAGTGTTTAACACTAATCTGACAATTTTATTCCCAGTGTTTAACACTGTTTTTCTTTAGTGCTTAGCACTGCTTTTAGCCAAATTGGCTAATTTTCCAAAGGCAAAAGTTCTTCCTCCAAAGGAATCTGAAAGTTGAGATGAAAATGTTTAGCATTGTTAAATAATATGGGCTCGAACCCAGACAAGGGTTAATGGTCCAACAAAGGATCAATTCTTCAAACTTAATTGGACTTAACCCAAGTTGGCCATAAGTCCTCAATTCAGACTTAACTGAGCCAATGTGCTCATAATTTAATTGGTCTTAGTTCCAAACCGGGCTATAGATCATTTAATCCACTTTGGTTTGAAGGTACATATCTTCACTCCTCTGATATTTGTCGTTGTAATCCCTCAACGTCTTCAGAGAGGTGACGGGTCCCGATAACCATACATTTCTATGGACTGTGGGGTCCTTAAACTCATGGACTATGATGTCCTTAACCTTGACCGTAATGTCTTAAAACTAATATCGGACCGTGGGGTCCTTAAGCCCATGGACTATGATGTCCTTAACCTCGACCGTAATGTCTTAAAACTAGCAATGGACTGTGGAGTCCTTAAATCCATGGACTATGATGTCCTTAACCTCGACCGCGATGTCTTTAAACTAACATTGGACCACTATGTCCTTAAACCGGTAATCGACCGCAATGTCACTAAACTAAACAATAGAGCCTAATTGCTCTCTTGTTGGATCTAAACGATCCCATCAAGTTGATCTTAGTCTAAAATTTGACTAACGTATTCTTAACAAACGTTTAAGTTGATCTTAGTTCCAAATGAGGCAAACGTATCCTTAAACCCAACCCCCAAAACCCAAATCTAAGAAAGATACGGATTTGGACTAGTCCACGCCCTACGGGCGACAACATAACTTAGTCTCCGTATACAATTCACGGGCAACCAAACACAAAACAAACACCCACGACACGAAGTGACCATCTGGAGAAGGAGAAAGTTGTTACCGCGATGCGGTAGCGTAATTAACTGCAGGGGCTTGCGCCTGCAGGGAAGAGCGTCCCCACAATCAAAAACCCCTCAAGCGAGGGGGAATCTGACGAAGTCTGCTACATCGGCCGCATCCGTTTAAACCTTCGATATACGGTGCCATAAATCAACTTGGAAACCTCGAAGAGGTAGACGGATATCACCAATTAGCATCTGCCCCGAACCTCAGGCAAGACGTCTGTCTTGCCGTTTTTCGGAGGGGAACAATAGGCACGTGACAGAGCCAACCATGCTACCTATGGATAGGAAATATCCCTCCACAGTCACATTACGGCTGTAGAAATATCAGGAACAATAATAATAACTATCTAATACATGTCCATGAGCCAGAATAACGAGTCAAGAATAAAATAATGCGGAAGCAAAAGATCCAATACAATAATAAACTGGAATGTACGTCCCATAATGCGGGCTCACATCAGGAATGAAAATACTGAAAGGAAACTAAACTAAACTAATAACAGGACATCACCGCTCGGCCTGTTGATCAAAGTACTCCTGGACAGCCTGCGATAAGGATAAGGGATCTGGGCCATGCAAAACCCAGACGTCAGTGCGTCATAATATCGATAATTCAAGACAGGCAGGATATAATGAAATATATGCAGGCATGAAGTATGAACAGTAACAAGTAAAACGTAACATGAATATAGATTAGTGAACAGGATATAAACAGGTGAAGTGCAGTGAGTAGTCTAAACTGTACTATAGGGTTATCTACTCTAAAGTTATTCGAAATCAATTAATGTAATCCTCATCGTAACCCATCGGTCTATGCCCCGTTCAACCCTACGGGACCACGGTAACAAGATATGGCAGACTGTAAGTATATGTCCCGTTCAACCCCACGGGACCATGGTAACACGATGTAATAACGGAGGAAAGAGGCCATGGGAAGGAATTTCCTCCTATGGCGTCGGAAAAATACAAGCCGTTGAGTTAACAATATAAAAAGTTCTATTGTCGGTAAACCATTAATTTTGCACCAACTAAATCAATGGTGAAAAATGGTATAATCATATGAAATTTGGTGTATCCACATCTTAGATGATAAAGATGAAAGTGAATTATGCAGATCGTCGAAAAAAATCATTGAGTGATGGAGGTCCTTTTCAGGTCTCCGTCAGATGTTGTCTTCCGTTAATCTCCCGGTGGATTTTGGTGGTGATCTTCTGTGACGTGTGAATCTCAATGGGTTTTGGTGAGAATGGTGATATGAGGATTTTGGCGCCGAGTACCTGTAAAGAAGTCCCGATGTGGTTTGGTACCACCGAGGACCCTCCGACGATCAAGTTAGCAACGAGATCCGAGCAGCGTAACGGCTTAGTAGAGTAAAGAATGGCTTACTTGACCCCTCAGTGATGGGGGTTTATATAGGGGCGGCAGCACGCAGCAGCGGGCGCGAGAATCTCGCCGGCAGTTACGCTCCTGATGTTACGCCCGTGTAAAGAGTGGATCGCCCATTAATGGGGACTGTGGCGGCATGGAACGTGGGACGTTGCTGGCGGAGAATCTGCGCGTGGCGAGATTTGCGGAGCGGCGGTTACGCCTGGGTGGTAGAGTTGGTCGGTCAGAGGGACCGAGGAAGATGGCTTCAGCTGGGGAGCTCGGGGCGAGCTGAGAGGCTGAGGAGGCCAATTTCCAGAGGGCTCCGAGGCGAGCCGGCTTATGCTTGCAGGTCAGGTACACGGGCGGCTTGGTCAGCCCCTGTTGGGCCCTTTCTTCTGAGTCCTGGGACACGTCATCTGCTACGTGTCCTGATCTTGGAGATTGCCAGTATTGAGCATCATCATTATCCCCCCACTCTTGTCCCGGCCAGCTAGCGGGTCGGGTCAGGAGTGGACTCCCAGGCCTCCCGAGGCGAGCTCCTTCCCAAGGCTTTGTCGAGAAGAGTCCTCGGGTCGCGGATCAGGGAGAGATCTTTGCATTTAAAGAAGGTGCGCCGGTTCGTGCACTCTGCCACTGAAGCGACGGTCCACTCGTCAAGTATCGATTGGCTGACGCGACGTATGCAGGCCTGCGGCGTCTAATGGGACGCGGTCCAGTGCAGGATCGACACGTGGAGCGATCGGAGCCACTGGATGCGAGGAGTCGTTTCGGCGGAAGATGACGGGCGTCGTTGGATGAGGCTTCTTGCAGCAATAAACAGGGGTGGGGTCCGCTCTTGGGCCCCTACTCTTTCATATTTCCCTCTCTTAAATCCTTGTTGCTCGGCGCTTGTCTTCTTTCTGCCGCTTTCAGCCCCTGAAGATTCCCTTTTTCAAGGTTAGATGTCTTCATTTGTAGAGTCAGTAGGTGTCTGATCAGTTGAAAATACTGCACTTTTAACACGGTAATTTCCCTACCATTTGAACTCATATAGAAGTGTTCGGTATTCATAATTGCACATATTACCAAATCATCTCTGAAATACCAAATTGCATGTGTTAGACTTTTAAACCGGCACTTTGAGGGAAATTAACTGTGTTTCATGGCATCGCATCATTCTTGTATTGTGCAACTCTTTTCTGGGATCTAATGCAGGAAATTCTAGAGGCAAAAGCCCGAAATTAGGAAAAGATCTGATAAAAGAAACGCCAACTCAAAGGCTCAAGATCTGGTAGCAATAAAGAAGGCCAAATAAAATTAAACACATCAGAATAAGGCCCATATTACATCCCAATCCCACAGAATAAAATTGAACTTCCAAAGCCCATAAAGGACCGCGGATCAGCAGCCCAAACCCCCTTGGCGCCGCGGATCCGCGGCCATTTAATGAGATCAGGACTTCAAATTTTTGCATGTGCTTACTTGTAACTTCCAGAGCTTCCAGAAGACCCCAGAAGCTCCACGTGGCACATCTAGAAGGCTCGGCTTAACAAACTCTTGGAGGGAAATTCAAATTTTGGCTTAACAAACTTTTGGAGGGAAATTTAAATCTTTTGGCTAACTAACTTGTGGAGGGAATTCAAATTTCAATTCTAGATCTAGAGGTCTATAAAAAGGAGCCTAGAGCTAGGGTGAAAAATGTTCAAGAATCACCACCATCTTCTACCCACAAGTTTAGTGACAAAGCTTGTGCCAAATTCAATCCCCAATTCCAATTCAACTTCAAGATCAAGATCCCGAGATCAATTCAAGCAAGAAATCCCTCAACCTTTAGCAAGCGACGCCGGATTCCAACGGAGCAAGAGATCCACGCCGATCCGTGACTCAAGGAGCCGAGCGAAGCCGAAATCGACGATTTAGTTCCTTCCTTTTGTAAATTCAAGAGAGTTGTAACGAAAATTGTCGATAAATAAAGGTGAATTTTCTATATTCTTACTTATCTTTTAATTCAAGCATAATGATTAGATCTCAATTTGTGATTGTGTTTGTGATCATGATGTTTGAGTAATCTCCGCTCATGTAGGAGTTGTGACGATCTTTAGATGATGATGATTTAGATATTTTTACAATTCTTAAATCCTATAATGTTTGAAAATTCTAGTGAATCAAATGATTAATGACCTAGTTTCGAGATGATGCTTTCTTGATCGTGTTCACTCGAAACTAGGGAACAACTATTGACCATTTGATTAACTGGAAGCTAGAATTTGAATGCGATCCATCGAAAGGACAAAAGATGAGTTGCGAAATCCCTAATTTCCTCGCAAGATCCTTAAACCTCGATGAATTTGCATCGATCTAGTATCAATTCGTTAAAGGATAAGAATTAGTAATCTTTAGATCTCATCACATATATAGATCCAATCTACTCTTACGAGCCATACTTCTAATCTTGATTGTTGGTTGGAAATTATCACACATCTCAATTCTTGTTTTTAATGTCTTTTCTAGATCTAGATTTTTCTTATTTCTTGATCTTCAAATGCAAATCATGAATTGTTTTCTTTTCTTTGCCTTAAATTTTCAACTCATCTAATTCGAAAATTGAACGGAACTCACTTTCCCTGTGGACGATCCGCACTTACTAACGCGCTACATCCGACACCGTTATTGATTGCGGTCGAAATATTTTTGGTTGTGATTTCTAAAATCTATTTTCTATAAACATACGACACAAATCAAGAAAATTCATAAATCAAAATGGCGCCGTTGCCGGGGATCGTGTGCTATTTGTTCATTTTTTGAAATTTGAGTTGAAAAGTTTATTCCATCAATATTTTTTAGATCAAAACTCGCGCAAAATACTGATACGTGTTGTTGTGGTTAATTGCAAGGAGATCTGGAGCTTGCTGTGAAATTGGAAAATTATTTGGAAAATTCCAGAGAGCTAGGGAAGTGATCAGGAGTGCTCTGGAAAAATTTAGTGCAGAGATCACACTATTCCACCGCGTTTCCGCGGCATGGGGAGATAATTGCGGCGGTTCCGCGGTCTATAAAGGGGTTCTCTGGAAAAATTTTATCTGGTAATCTCTAACTTTCTTATCTACTTCCTAAAATCTGCTCCAATTAACATTTTGTGCAGGTTTCTTTGCAAATAATCGCAGCGCCGCAAAAGCAAAATTAAAATTGTACTTGTTTTTGACTTTGTGGTTGTTTGCATAATTAATACGGATATTAAGGGGCACGGCCAAATCCAGATTAGGTGGGGAGTTTATTACCCTTCCTAGGCCCCAAAAATCACAAACCTGCATCCGCATTACCCTCATTAATTAAAAAATATCTAGAGATGACTCTAAGGACCGTCGCGCTCACATAGGACAGAAGAAGGCCGTGGGTAATTCATTGCTTATCCGCGTTTTCTTATGGTGTCTAAGGCAAGTGTGTCGAAGGCTAGTGGTTGTTAATTAGGCCCACTACTTACGTAGTAAAGTACCTTCCCACTTACCTGGCACTTACCTGGCCACAGGGGGACAAAGAGGCAGTGGAGGATTCTATCCTGCGACTTGTCTTTTGGCAGTTAGGAGCGGTCTAGAGCCGGACCTAGGTGACCACTAGAATTAGGGTTTTGTGTGTTGCATTTTGGGATTCGCATCATTTTTTCAAAATCCGTATCATTTTTCAAAACAAACACCACACTCACTTCATTCCCCTAATTATAAATCACACTGCCACTTATACTAACCCCTTTTATTACAAGATAGGCTGGACACGGGATTCTAGTGCCCGTCTTGTCCGCGTCCCCTCGATCGACTCCGAAGTCGGTATTTCTCCATTTACCTTTCTTTTACCCACCACCACACCCACACCGATGGATCAGTCTCCATCAAACCTCTTGACCACTAATCTGCCGCCGTCCGTTGGTGCGCAGAATCCTCCCCGCATCTCTCTCCAAGAGAGGTGCTACCCTTTGCGAGGTCCTCTCTCGACTTGCTTATCCATTCCACCAGCTAACGGGGATAACTTTGAGATTAAGCCCCAGTACATCAACCTTCTATCCAAATTCCACGGTCTCGAGACTGAAGACGCGTACATTTTTATTACCAAATTTGAAAACGTATGCGCAATGATGGGTACATCACAACTTTCTGTGGATGCCATGCGTCTACGACTTCTTCCATTTACTTTGTGCGATACAGCCGAGAAGTGGCTGTATAACACCACCGCACACTCCATCACGAATTGGGAAGAATTCGTTGCGGCATTCCTTAAGAAATTCTACCCCATGCAAAAGACAGCTCGAATCCGTAGCGAACTCTATCAATTCTCCCAGCTTCCGGCTGAACCATTTTCAAAATACTTTGACCGATTCAAGGATCTTTTGGTTCAATGCCCACATCACGGCATCCCGAGATGGGAACTTTGCCGAATCATATATGAGGGCAGTAACCCTACCACTAAACAAAACCTTGAAAACATGTGTCAAGGCACCTTTATGACTAAGGATGATGGGGAAGCGTGGAAATTTTTAGAAGAGTTCGCTGAAATGTCACAACAGTGGGAGACTGGAACCCAGCCATCGAGTAGGGGTGGCATACACCAAATAGACGTGTCCATAGGTGTTCGAGCTGAGATAGCAGCAATGCAAAAGAAGCTCGACGCTATGGAACACAAATTCCTAGCAGCCTCCCTAAACCCAATGTCGCTCCCCAAAACTGTTTGTGGGTGCTGTTCTGATCCTTCTCACTTGACGGAAGAATGTCCATTAAACTCTCAGTTTCGAGGTCTTGAGCATACCAATGCCACATTTCAAAGACCTGGAAACGACCCTATTTCTTCCACATACAATCAGGGTTGGAGGAATCACCCGAATTTTGCTTGGAACCAGTCCCAAAACACGGTTCCAAACCCGAATTATGTGAGATGAGTGTTTTTCCATTTTCATTCATGTAAACACTTGTATGTAATATTCTTTTATTGGGGCACTTCCAGGTTGCGGATGTTGTCACCATTTGTATATTATTTACTTTTCCGCATTAAGATAGACCCAAGGAGGGGAGCACAAGTAACCGGGTTCTGAGGTCCAGTAGGAGACCATCTCGAGGAGTCGAGTCCGGGTCTCCTAACCCTAGAATTGGTAGGGTTGTTTGCCGCTCTCGTAGGGGTCTAGGGGTGTGGGATTGGCTATTCATCACGACCGTGGAATCCGTGTTTTATACTGGCTCGTATTGAAAACACGGACGTCCTAGTATATCCAATATTTCATATGATATTTTCTACTGCGTTATCTGTGATGTGATCATGTGATGTTCTGTGATAGATATAATATATAGTATATATGATATATTATATTGACGTTGCTTATGTTTTACACCCGCGCTAGCCCTGCCTCGCTCTGCCGTTAGTTACCTAACCTAACGGTGCAGACGGGACATCGAGGCAAATGCGGATGGCATAAGCGTACGTTATATTTATCTGTGATATTTAGGTGGATTTAATGATGGGATATTCATTAATGAGATTAATGAAAGAAAATAAACCTAATTGATGTTGTGGAATCGAATTTCAAAATAAAACAGGTAGCTACAGTTCTTGCTTTGCATCGCGGTGTTCCTTGTAGAACATCCTGCACCTTTTTCGATAAGGAAAGGACCGAGATCCCTTCACCGGGAGTGACTCCTTTAGCAATAACTGGCAGATGCTACAACCCTCGGTTTGTCTTTTGATTGCTTCTATAGTTTCCGCTTTGCACAGTGATATATATGATATATCCCGCACCTCATTCGACGAGGAAAGGGCCGACGATCCCTTCACCGGGAGTGACCCCTTTAGCAAAACTAGAAAAGCCTCAAAAACATTCCATTTAAAAACCATTTGATTCCGCAACGAGATCAAGTTCAAAGCGTTAAAGGTTTTCACAAAAACCATACGCAACCCTCCGTCATTTTAGGAAGTAGAGTACTTAGTATTCGTGCTGTGTTTGTTGACTTTAGTTAAGGCACAGTGTACGGTAGCTAAGTGATGTCTTCCTACACCGCATATGATGCGATTAGTTAGGACAGTTGCGTGACTTTGTTGACCTTAGTTAAGGGTCATGTGGGTGGGTCTTATTAATCACGAAATGACGGGTAGAACTTGACTAGTACTTATGATTTGTTGACCTTAGTTAAGGTCATAGGTGCTAGGGGTAAAAACCATTATCGGGAGTTTCAAGTGTTGAAATTTGCAATGAGATTGCATACCTTCTATATGATAGTTGGATCCCGATACCCACTGCGAGTAATTGTTACTCCTGGGAGAGTTTTGCACTTTGCAATTAGCCGATCAAGTAGGTGTCTAGAAAGGTGTCAACGGGGTTATGCCTCTGGGAAAACGAGGTTTACATTAATTAGGTCCGTGCGAAAGCACGGGGAACCTCCCTCAAAGTACCGACACTGGCCTGGCTGAAAGATTGGCGAACTTGTAGAGTGTAATTAATCCCTGCTAGTCTTTCCTTTTAAGGTTTGAAGGAAGATTTGATAAAAACAGTGGGAGCCATCCAGATTAGATAAAATAAATAACCAATCTGATTTTGCAAGAGCACACGCAGAGTGTTTTCTTCTCTCTCTCTCCAGGTAGCGACCATATCACGCCTTAATCAAGATAATAATATGGATGTATTGACCGAACCCGCTTGTTATACTGAGCTGGGGAACGTTGGTCCCGCTCCAACTTATAATTGTTATAAGACAGAGCAGGAAATAGGGGAATACCAGAATTCCTATGCCGCCCAAACGAAGAAAGTGCATGAGATGCATCTCCTTCGGGTATGTTCATTACAAAGAACTGTTTCTCAGTATCCTCTGCATCCTGGGTATTTGATACCGGATCAGGATCCCAGATATGTAATGTGTTACATAGGGCTACAAAAAGGTAGAAAACTGAGAACGGGTGATAAGTTTCATGAGACAGAAACCGGGGCAAGTGTTGCAGCCAAGTCTGTTGGTCACTATCACCCTGTATTACCAATACATTGATTCTGAATAAATGCTATTAGATACCGAACCTGATATACAAAATCATATCAATCTCTTTATTTATTAAAGTAATGATAAAATTTTGTATTGCTGGATAATGTTTTGAACATTTCCTATATCAAAAGTTGATCGGTTCAGGCACGTTATCTAAAAGTATTGACGTTCTAAATCAAACTACAGTTCCTAGTATATAGAACACACACAAGAGGAAGAGTTCAGAAATGAACGAATCCTTCTTGAGGCATTGTAGACTTTCTTGAGGCATTGTAGACTAGGTCATATCAATGCGACCCGACTGGCTGAAGTTACATTTTAGATGCATATTTAAATCAGTTTGAATTTACATCTTGTGAAACTTGCCAGTCATGTCACAAAGATTAGATGACCTTAGCTCCGTTTACTGAAAACAGAGAAAGAGTTAGTAAACTCTTGGGACTGATACATGATGATGTATGTAAGGTCTCCAGTCTACACATGCCAAGACTGGTTCTTTATATTTCATTACATTCTCTGATAATCTCTCAAGATTCAGACATATGTTCCTGTTGAAACATAAGTCCGAACCTTTTGAGATATTCACAGAATATAAGTTAGAAATAGAGAACCAAAAACCGGGTATAAGTATTATGTCCTATGATAAGATCAGGGAGGAGAATACTTGTGCATGGCATTCCTGGACTATTCTAAAGGAGAATGAGATTCTCTCTCAGTGTTACTCCTCTGAATGCACCACAACACAACGGTGTATCAGAGCGGAGCAATCGCACCGTATTAGATATGGTGTGCTCTATGATGAGTACTGCTGAGTTACCTATTTCCTTTTGGGAATTATACGCTTGAGAAGCTGCATACCTATTGAATTAGGTTCGAATCAAATCAGTGCCTACCATTCCATATAAGATATGGTATGGGAAGAGCCTAGCTCTTAAGTAAGTTAAGATTTGGGATTGTCCGGCCTATGTCAAAAGCAAAATCCGGACAAGATCGAGGCAAGGTCAGTTCTGTAGAACTGGAAAGGTTCCAGCTATACAAAACTGCAACTGATGATTTGACAGAACCAAAGTATTCAATAGTTTCCGATGAACCTCAGCCTCTCCGCCGATCTAGTAGGATTCCTCATCCGCCTGAGAGATACCTCGGTTTCTCGATGATAGTAGGAGCGATGAATGCATCATGAGATGATGACCCATCTAGTATCGAGCAGGCCATCGAGAGTAGGGACTCTGTAAGAATGGCTGGATGCTTAGCGATCTGAGATGGAATCCATATACACCAATAAAGTATGGACTTTGGTTGCTATATCTGAAGGGTTAAATCCCCATCAGGAGCAAGTATATCTTGAGAAGATTACTTGGTGTAGATGGAAAAGTTGAGACTTTCAAAGCTAGACTTGTTAAAGGTTTTCGTCATCGACCAAGAGTGGAAAATGATGAAACCTTTTCCAGGGACTATACTTAAGTCCATCCAGATCCTACTTACCATTGCTACATACCATGAATGCGATATCTGGTGGTTGGGTGTCATGACTGCTTTTCTAAATACTGATTTAGAATAGAAAGTCTATAAGTACACAGCCAGAGGGCTTCGTAAACAGTGGGAGCAGCGGAAACATGTGCAAGTTGCTTTACAGGACAAAGCAGGCATCGCGGAGTTGGAACATCTGTTTTGATGTGGTAGTCAAAGAGTTTGACTTCATCAAAATGGTAGACGAACCTTGTATATACAAAAGGGTAGTATGGAGTATGGTAATGATCCTCGTAGAGTACGTGGATGACATACTCTTAATAGGAAAGGAGTTTCCTATGCTACGATCGGTCGATCTCCTCTTATCACATAGATTCTCCATATAGGATCAAAGTGATACCTCCTAAATCCTGAGATTTGGATCTATGAGATAGATCTAAATGGATGTTGGGATTCTCACTAGCTGTAGTAAGATTGTATCAATTGATCCTGGGGAGAATCACTGGAAAGGTTCCAGGGTTATAAGGACGACTGAATGTCAGTCGCGGGCATTGTCTTTACCCTCAGTGGAGGGACGGTATGTTAGAAGAGTTCCAAGCTAGATACCGTGGCAAACTAGACGATAAAGGCTGGTAACATCGCTATTATAGATACTACCAAAGAGGCAGTTTAGGTGTATATTGGTTCATAAGATGAACTAGGTTCCCACCATTGTGTGACAATGGAAGTGTGGCTTTAGCCAAGGAACCTTGATCCCATCAGTGACCCAGACATATTCTGAGGCAGCATCACCTGATCATGGAGATAGTTGATCTCCAGGGTGATCGAGATTAGGAGAGTAGACTCAGAGGACAACACGGCGGATCCACTCACGAAGGCCTTTTCCCAAAGAGAGACTTTTATGGGATGGTTGAGTATGTGATACTGCAACCACTGCTACAGATGGCCCTAGTGCAAGTGGGAGATTGTTAGTTATATGTATGCCCTAGAGGCCATTACTGTACATAGGATGTATATTGTAGTGGATGCTGGGACATATATAGGTAAGACTTTCTTGCTCGACATGATAGTACGCTATCTGGTTGCACTTTATCTTAACATGTATACTTTCTGTCTCTCTGATTACATGTTGATAAAGCCCTTAGGATGTGTACTCGACTTCCAGGACTATGATGTAGATCATATTAGTGGGGCCTGGGTAGTCAATGAGTACATCCTTCATTGTTCCTAGTCGTGGGAATATCGAGACGGGGCATCGATATTCCAGAGTAGACTAGCGTATATCTTCTCGACCCATGTGATGGGCGATGGATGATCCCATATCCATTGGTGTTTGACATCAGAGATGGTATCCGGGTGCTCAGTGGAGACTGGGTACACTGAGCGGACTCGCCGAGAACTCCCAGATGGTATTATACCTCACGTCAGATGGCAGTTCTCTGGTGACACTGGTACAGCTTAGTCTGTTGACCCGAGATCGTCATAGAGTCTTGTGTGTCTCCCACTGTGCTTTGATTACTACCCTACCACGGCTCTACTGAGTCGTGCAAACAGGTAGTTTTTGGGTACAGTCCCGATTCACATGGAGGCAATGAGCGATAGGAGGGGATTCGTCTCTCCCGGTATTGGGGGTGGATGTTGCGCTATGCTCGACTGGCCATAACAGGAAATCCCTGGCCAGGGTTGCAGTGATATACTGGTAAGAGTTATCAGTAGTTTCACGAATGTTATGGACCTTACGTCGGCATGACTTATCAAGCTACTGGGGTCTGACGTTTACCACCCCTAGGCGAGATATGCGACATATCAAACGAACAGACCGGACTGTACGGTAAGTGTTACTGGTTGGATTCACAGGAGTATGAGCGGGCTTGCTCGTCGATCTTCTGATCGCTCAATACCCGGGTGGCCGTTACGTTTAGCAGACCGCTTGCGGCTTGTGGGTGTTTGATATGATCATCATCTGCTGCCGGCGTATTGACGAGTCTTTAGAGTCCTACACAGAGGTTTCCTGGCTCAAGCGAAACGAAATAGGAGCGCATATGAGATATGTGCGGGACCGAGAATAATGCGTGTATGTGATACCGTATTCCAATTCTCGCGATGAATGTATCGATTGGTTGTATGCGATATAACCTAGTTATTGAATCAAAGATTGATTCGATAAGCCGATACATTGGATACTAGTCGGTTATATGCGACATGACCGGATCATTGAATCAAGTGTTGATTTAATGATTCAATGTATAATTATATATTTGATATATTAATTTGCATTAACTAGTATTGGTTCACTTTAAATGGATTTTCTCACTTCATATGCACATTGTATATATGATATATTTTTGTGCGCTTTTTTGTATCATGTTTGATGATACTTGCTAACTTGAGTTTGTGTAAAGATTAAACCATGGTTAGGGTTTTGATCTTATTTAGTTATTATCTATTTATTTATTTATTATTGTTTTGGAAAAGATAAAGAGAAAAAGAAATGGTGGCTTAGTTTGTTTTTTGTTGAAGCTTCATGAAGCTTTGAACAAGTCCACCATTCTTGTCTCATGCTTAACCCTAACCATTCAACCTAACCTTAGTCAATTCTCTACACCTAACTAAGGTTAAGATTATGATAAGTATCATATTGTTTTCTCTTTTAAATATTACTTATCATATTCCTTCATCATCTTCTTCTTCTTCTTCAAGAAGAAACCTTGCCTTCATCAATGGCAAGTTGAGCAAATGAGTGAGAAATCCAATTCTAAAGTGAACCCACCTCCTATTTCTTCATCCTCTACCTCTTGCCAAGTAGTATAGGGTGTTTCCTTCATAAGTTTTCATGGCTTGGTGAAGTTGGAGCTTGATCTTGTGATGCCTCGACGTAGATCATCTTCGGCATCGAAGCCGACGACCTAGCCCGCCCATTTCTCCGATGAAGCCGATGCTAGAGTCCGGGATTCGATATGGACAGCGAGGGGACTTTATCACGGAGCCATGGAGGTGGAGGACCAGATCTACAAAGGTTGTAGCCTCTTTCCTTTTAGATAAAGTTGTTTACTTGCATCGCTTCGCCTATACATCTAGTTAACGATCCGTATTAGGGTTTGTAGGCACATGAAAATTTTGAATTGAGCATGTTTTGATCACTTGTGAGACTTCATTAGTGTGCCTAGGAACCCTACAGTGGTATCAGAGCCTAGCTAGAGCCTTAGGCGATGCGTAGACGGAGTTAGAAGTCCGATCGAACCGAAACCCTAACTACAAAATGCTCTCTGTACATTTTTGAAATTCGTGGAATTTTGTAAATTAAAAATGCTTAAAAAATTCAGCAGGAAATTCTAAGAATTACGGTGCAAAAATTACTTAATGATGTGTCTAAAGCGCGGCGGAACCGCGGCATTAGCCGCCTATTGCGGCGGTTCCGCGCCCATTTAGTCTCTTCAGTCAACCATTTTTGCACAGTAACTTCTTTATTTAAATGCTGAGTTTTATGGGAATTTTTAATATTTACTCAAGAGTTGAGTTTTCTGGGTTGTATTAGGGACTCGGTATTTCGATCGGATTGTCTAATTTTGTCTATGTGCTTTTCCGGATAATTTTAGAATATGTTAAAAAAGTTCGACCGGATATAAATACCCACTTTTTCCCCTACCGGGAAATTTCCAATTGTTGGATTTTTCCGTAGTTTAATCACGTTCTAAGTAGTGCAAGTGACGCGATGGTCCCTCTAGAAGACAACAAACCTTAACTCGATTATGTGACCGTCTTGAACTGCCCTTTGCACCTTCGGGTTTGGGGCAGTACGGCGTGCCACATGTGAGGCGTTGGCTTGACCCTTCTACGGCTGGACCGTTGGTACTGAGGCATGAACTGAATGTTTTTAAACTTATTTCATGTGTTGAGCTGTTTCGGGAAAGCTTGGGTGTTCGATTGTTCGATCGGAAAGTTTAACATTTTCTATCTTGTCCGGAATGTGATACAATAATTGGAATTCACAAGTAGTTATGAGATAACTAATATGAATGTTATAAACACAGCAGTTTAGTCTCACTTGATCGGTTGCCACGGAATTTTGATGAGATCAAAAGTCCGTCGCAATCACATAGCGTACGCGGATACTCGCCGGGTAAACTTAATAGACAGCCTCGCCATATTAGTCGAAAATACTGCACTTTTAACACGGTAATTTCCCTACCATTTGAACTCATATAGAAGTGTTCGGTATTCATAATTGCACATATTACCAAATCATCTCTGAAATACCAAATTGCATGTGTTAGACTTTTAAACCGGCACTTTGAGGGAAATTAACTGTGTTTCATGGCATCGCATCATTCTTGTATTGCGCAACTCTTGTCTGGGATCTAATGCAGGAAATTCTAGAGGCAAAAGCCCAAAATTGGGAAAAGATCTGATAAAAGAAACGCCAACTCAAAGGCTCAAGATCTGGTAGCAATAAAGAAGGCCAAATAAAATTAAACACATCAGAATAAGGCCCATATTACATCCCAAGCCTACAGAATAAAATTGAACTTCCAAAGCCCATAAAGGACCGCGGATCAGCGGCCCAAACCCCCTTGGCGCCGCGGATCCGCGGCCATTTAATGAGATCAGGACTTCAAATTTTTGCATGTGCTTACTTGTAACTTCCAGAGCTTCCAGAAGACCCCAGAAGCGCCACGTGGCACATCTAGAAGGCTCGGCTTAACAAACTCTTGGAGGGAAATTCAAATTTTGGCTTAACAAACTTTTGGAGGGAAATTTAAATCTTTTGGCTAACTAACTTGTGGAGGGAATTCAAATTTCAATTCTAGATCTAGAGGTCTATAAAAAGGAGCCTAGAGCTAGGGTGAAAAATGTTCAAGAATCACCACCATCTTCTACCCACAAGTTTAGTGACAAAGCTTGTGCCAAATTCAATCCCCAATTCCAATTCAACTTCAAGATCAAGATCCCGAGATCAATTCAAGCAAGAAATCCCTCAACCTTTAGCAAGAGACGCCGGATTCCAACGGAGCAAGAGATCCACGCCGATCCGTGACTCAAGGAGCCGAGCGAAGCCGAAATCGACGATCTAGTTCCTTCCTTTTGTAAATTCAAGAGAGTTGTAACGAAAATTGTCGATAAATAAAGGTGAATTTTCTATATTCTTGCTTATCTTTTAATTCAAGCATAATGATTAGATCTCAATTTGTGATTGTGTTTGTGATCATGATGTTTGAGTAATCTCCGCTCGTGTAGGAGTTGTGACGATCTTTAGATGATGATGATTTAGATATTTTTACAATTCTTAAATCCTATAATGTTTGAAAATTCTAGTGAATCAAATGATTATTGACCTAGTTTCGAGATGATGCTTTCTTGATCGTGTTCACTCGAAACTAGGGAACAACTATTGACCATTTGATTAACTAGAAGCTAGAATTTGAATGCGATCCATCGAAAGGACAAAGGATGAGTTGCGAAATCCCTAATTTCCTCGCAAGATCCTTAAACCTCGATGAATTTGCATCGATCTAGTATCAATTCGTTAAAGGATAAGAATTAGTAATCTTTAGATCTCATTACATCTATAGATCCGATCTACTCTTACGAGCCATACTTCTAATCTTGATTGTTGGTTGGAAATTATCACACATCTCAATTCTTGTTTTTAATGTCTTTTCTAGATCTAGATTTTTCTTATTTCTTGATCTTCAAATGCAAATCATGAATTGTTTTCTTTTCTTTGCCTTAAATTTTCAACTCATCTAATTCGAAAATTGAACGGAACTCACTTTCCCTGTGGACGATCCGCACTTACTAACGCGCTACATCCGACACCGTTATTGATTGTGGTCAAAATATTTTTGGTTGTGATTTCTAAAATCTATTTTCTATAAACATACGACACAAATCAAGAAAATTCATAAATCGGTGTCGTAGGAGTAGCTTCTAGGGACCCTTTAGTTGTGTCTGAGTCCCCCCGGGGAGCAGGGGTCAGATCCTCTTCCCGGGATCGCGAGGCGGGGCAGCCCCCAGAGAGGAGGCGGCAGATGCGGCCCCCAGCTCCTCGTATTGGGTGAGGTATGAGGACGAGCTCGCCAATGCTTGGGCTCGGTTCCACATCCCCCCGTGTTACACGCTCCGACTGGCCAAGGAGGGAGAGAGGGCGGATCAAGTACGTGGTAGGGAGATCGCCTTGTACTTGGAAGCTTTTTGGGGCGGAATGCGCCTGCCCTTTTCTCCCGAGGTCGTCGCAGCGCCGAATTTTTTCGGTCTGTCCCCCGGCCAGTTGGTGCCGAACTCGTGGAGGATCCTCCTCGGGTTCTTGATCCGCCTGAAGTTACAGGCGGTTCCCTTCAGCCTCTCCCTTCTTGATTCTTCTCTCGTCTTCAAAAGTCACCCTGGTGGTCGAGCGGGCGACCCGAGATGGGTCTATCTCTCTTTCAGAAAGCGACCGGGGGGGCACTGCCTGGACCGGGATGGTGGCCTTGCCCTTTTCTGTTCATGATTGGAAGAAGAAATTTTTCTTCGTTTCCCCTCCCAAGGGCGAGGACTGGCCCGTGCCTACCAAGTGGTCGAGGGAGAACTGTTTGTCGGGAAACCAGTCCAATGACCCTGCCACGGTGAGAGTGGCATCATGGGAGACCATCCCCCGACCTGACGTGCTGCTGTCCGAGAGGGTTCTGAGCCGGGCCGGGCTCAGCCCCGTTGAGTTCATCGGTAAGTTAGGCTAGCTTTTTGGCTTGTGTTTTGCTCGTGTTGCTGACTTGTTGGGTATTTTTCTCCGTGTAGGATCCATGGACTTCGACTCGCTTAAAGCCTCCATGCGCCAGCCGAGGCAGGTTACGAAGGCTGGGGGCGCTAGCTCTTCTCGCGCGAAGCCCGCCCCGGCCCCTACTGCTCCGGTTTTGGCGCCCCGTGAGCATTCGGGGGCGGATCCCGCCCCGGTCCCAGCAGAGTGTCGAGCCGGAAGCGGGCCCTGGTTTTGGAGGACCCGGCCTCGGAGGAGGAGATCAGCTCTCCCTCGGTGCCGCTCAAGAGGAGCTCCCGGAGACCTTCCCGGGATCGGTCCTCACCGATCGTGGTGGATGGGGGGTCTCCGGTTCGCGGTGCCCTCGGGGCTATCCGTTGCGGATAGCCTTCTGTAGGAGATAGAGGCCTCGGCCGGGGGCAGAGTTCCCGGGGGGAACTTCAGGGCTCAGCTGGCGTCCATCGCCCAGGAGTCCATGCAGGTAAGTGTTTGGTTCATTGCGAGATTTAGTGCCTCCTTTGTCTTTCTGATCTCTTTCGTTTTTCCCAGGTTCTCTAGCACATTGCCTTCGCCCTGCATATAGAAGCCGAGGTGGTAGCCCCGACGCTGGAGGCTGCGGGCCGGCTCGCCTCGCTAGAAGTGAGCTCCAAGCTGAAGCTGGAGGCGATGACGGCGAGGGTTGCTGCCTTGGAAGGCAAGGTGGAGGCTGGGAAATGGGAGGTAGCCCGGCACCGCGAGGCCGCCATGATTGCCGAGGTCAAGCTCGAGGATGCCCAGGTGCTTGCCGGTAACCTGAAGAGGACGGTGAAGACCCTCCGAAAGGAGCTGGGGGTGGCGGCCGAGGCGGCCAAGTCGACTGAACTGAGGGCGGTGGAGGGCTATAAGAAGTCGAAGGACTTCTATGACGACTTGGCCATGGCTACGACCCGCATCTGGCACGACGCCCTCGATGCCGTTAAGGCCCGGATGCCGGAGTTTGCCGACGGAGATCTCCGGGCCGAATTCCCCTTCGCGGACGCCGATGAGCAGGGGGAAGAGGTTCCTGGCGAGGAAGACGCCGAGGACCCCGCGCGTCACGTGGTGGAGGTCGAGGACCTCGAGGTCATACCTGGCCCCGAGGTATAAAGCCCCTGTTTTCCTCCTTTTATTTTGTTTTTTGAATTTTGTAAGGCTGGAGAGCCCCAAAAATACCCTTTGTAAAGCTTTTGTCTTTGGTAGTAATAAAATTTTTCTTTGGCTTCATCGAATCGCGCTCTACCATCTGTTTGTGAAGAATGCTCGTAAGATATCTCTGCTTGCACCGTTGTGTTTTCATGTCAGGTCCGCCGTCTGTCTAGCGATCACCCGTCGGGTTGATTTCGATCACTTGCCGACGAGCATGCCAAGCGCTGCCAAGGAGGTTTCTCCATAGGCCCCGAAGTTGAGGGGAGATCGTTTAGACCTGGATGGACCTGATGCCCCTCGCTGTGGTCTCGGATCCTCTGCAGGTGACAGGCAGAACGCTGTTCGCCGTATTTGTGCCGAGCGTGAGTGGGAGGCTGCTCGGTGACCCCAGGTGGGGTGCCATCTTTTGACTTCTGGCAATGCGAGCGTCGACCACCAGCCGGAGTAAACCGAGCAGGGTAGCTGCTCGGTTGCCTCTTGCGAGGGCTTTGATCCTTAGCGTTGGAGGGGCTGTAAGAAGCCCACTGAGGATGACCGGGCAGTGAAGCTACGCGGTTGCCTCTTGGCAAGGACTTTGATCTCTATCGGTTGTGGTAGGAAGATACCAGTCGGGGATAGCCGAGCAAGGACCCGACTGCCTCTGGGAGGACTCTCCGATCCCTGGCGTTGCGGTAGGGAAGCTATCCGCCAGGGACGACCGAGCAGGGTAGCTGCTCGGTTGCCTCTTGTGAGGGTTTTGATCCTTAGTGTTGGAGGGGCTGTAAGAAGCCCACTAAGGATGACCGGGCAGTGAAGTTGCGCGGTTGCCTCTTGGCGAGGGCTTTGACCTCTGGCGTCGTGGGTAGGCAACTACCAGCCTGGGATGAACGAGCGGGGCAGCCGCTCGGGTGCCTCTTACGAGGGATTTTGATCCCTGGCGTCGTGGGTAGGGAGCTACCAGCCGGAGATGACCGATCAGGGTTGTTGCTCGGTTGCCTCTTACGAGGGCTTTTATCCTTCAGGACGGGGATAGAGCAGGGTTACTGCCCAGTGCCTCTTGGCAAGGACTTTGATCCCTGTCGGTTGTGATAGGAAGCTACTAGCCGGGGATAGCCGATCAAGGACTCGACTGCCTCTGGGAGGACTTTGGTCCTTAGCGCGGGAGGGGCTGTAGAAGCCTACCAAGGACCCTTGGCCGGGCAGGGTTACTGCTCGGTGCCTCTTGGCGAGGGCTTTTGTCCTGAAGGATAGTTGAGCGAGGGATCCTCGGGCTCGACTGCCTCTGGGAGGGCTTTTTGATCTCCGACGTTGTGGCAGGGAAGCTGCCCGCTGGGGATAGCCGAGCGAGAGATCCTCAGGCTCGACTGCCTCTGGGAGGGCTTTCTGATCCCTGGCGTTGCGGTAGGGAAGCTACCCGCCAGGGGTGACCGAGCAGGGTAGCTGCTAGGTTGCCTCTTGGTGAGGGCTTTGAATCCTGGCGTTGCGAGTAGGGAGGCTACCGGCCAGGTACAGCCGGCAGGGTAGCTGCTTTGGCCAATTCTTCGCGAGGTGTAGCCCGACCGTCCAGCTGTAGGCATGGGGAATAGGAACGGTCGCGGCGACAGTGCGCATAGTATATGCACTGAATGTGGGGGGAGGCGAAGAGCTAGGGGCGCATCGCTTCGATTCCATCAGAGAAGGCTTGATGACCGCCGTGTGGCAGCGACTTTTTGGGTGGAAGCGGGCGACTGTTGAGCTGCGCAGTGGGCTATATAAGGCTGAAGGAGTATTGGTCCTTCCATCCTTCATAAACAGGTCGTCGAAAATGCAAGACTTCCCGTTTACCATCCCCGACATCATCCACTTCGAAGACGTGTACCTTTACGACCAGAACTGCACCGAGGACACGGTGCAGCTGGTCTATGGGAGAATTGAGGACCATTCCGGCCGGGTGCTCCCCTGATGCTCCTCCCTGCTACAGCTGCTGATGTACTCCATCTGGAGGGCGTTGCCGGGGCTTTACAACCTCCTGTCCGAGCAGCTCTATGACGAGGACGTGGGCAAGCTGCGGTCTCTGAGGCGCTTCGGGTTGATCTCCGCGAACCGGCTGGCCCGCTCAGAGGCGCTCGTCCGCGAATGATACGCGCTGAGGCTTGGGATTGACGAGCGCGGGGGGAACCGGGGACAGAGGTTGGACCTCGTGAGGCCCTGGCTGGCGGAGATCTTTACCGAGTACCACGAGCAGTGCTCGCTGCACCCACTTCCCCCACTGTTGTAATTGCTTTTTTCTTTTTGCGTGTATGGCTGAGGAGCCCATAATACCTTTCGAATAAACAAGGTTTTTCTTTCTTTTTCGCAATGTTCCATTGATCTTTATTAAATTAACAATAGATCCTAGGAAGAGTTTACATTGCCCTAAAGGAAAGGTTCAGGTAAGTAGATGGTTTTATTGGCTCGGCCCGAGCTCCCCGGAGGATTGTGGGCCTCCGTGCTTGGCACAGGGTATGGGGCTCCCTGAGTTCCATGCCGGCCGTCCGCCGAAACGAGCATGATCTGACCGATGGTCAGGTCAGCGGGAGGGCGATGCTGCTCCTGCTCGCGGTCGGCTTGCCGTTTGTCCCTCAAGTATGCGGCAAGGTGTCCCGATCGGATGAGCTCTTCGATGTAGTCCCTGAGTTTCTTGCAATCCTTCGTGGCGTGGCCCAGTGTCCGGTAGAAAGCGCAGTAAAGGCCTCGGGTTCACTTCGCAGCCTGACGCGGGATCGGAGGGAACTTGAAGAACCCCTCGTTCTGGGCCTCCTCTAGCAATACTGCGAGGGAGACGTTGAGGGGGGTATACTCCTGGAACTGTTGGATATAGTGCCCTCAAAGTCAATTATTGGATCGCATGCACGTGATTGCAATGATTGAGGGAGGACCTATGCCGGAAGGACAGTCTTACTCAAGATGATAGTATGCTATCTGGTTTATCTTTATCATCGTGTACATGCTTTAGGTGATATTACGGATTACTATTACACGTAGATAGAGCCATTAGGATTCTTGCTTGACGGCCAGCAGTATGATGGCGATCATATACGTGGGAGCTGGGGTCTATAAGCACATCCTTAAAAGGTCCCTGGTCGAGGGAGTTTCGAGACAGGGCATCGATACTCCAGAGTAGACTGGTGTATACGGATCGAGATCCCGACGAGGGGCGGTGGCTGGTCTCACAAGCCATTGGTGTCAGTTGGTTCACCTAAGACGTATACAGGTGCTCATTGGGTTATGAGTACACCGGACAGGACTCGCCGGGAACATGCTAGTTGGTTTTATACCTAGCGTCAGATAGCAGTTCCCTGGTGACATGTGTACAGGTTAGTTCATCGACCTAAGATCGTCATTTGTCTCGTATGAGTTCCCACTGTGCTTTGATTACTACCCTACCACGGCTCAAAGGAGTCGTGCAAACAGGTTTTAGTTGGGTACAGTCCCGAGCCACATGGAGGCAGTGAGCGGATCGGCAGGGGTTTCGTCTCTCCCGGTATTGGGGGTGAGATCGCACTGTGTCGTGGAGAGCCATTACACGAAGTCCTTGGCCAAGGCACGAGATTTACTGGTAGGTATTCCAGTAGTATCTCAGGGTGTTCTGGGCTACACTCCGACACGACTTATACCGCTTTTGGGGGTCTGACTTTTACCAACCCCCTAGGCCCGACATGCGATGCTCATAGACGAACGGACAGGACTATACGGATATTTTCACCGACAGGCTTAGTAGGGTGTCTGGATGAGTTCGCTTATAAGCCTCCCTTTTGGTCAATACCTGGTAGCCCGTTACGTACAGCTAGTACCACTGACGTGCAAGTGGTTAAATCCACAGCCAAAGTATTGATGAGTCTTTAGAGTCCCCCACAGACAGTTTCTCAAGTTTCGGGCGAAACGTTATAGAGGCCGCATGGTATTATGGCAGGGTTCGATCATATACGTGCAGTAGTGCACGGATCATGATCGGATGGATCATACTAGTGGGCTTTGGTTTAAGCCGGATCCTAATATTAGATTTGTTGGATTACTTTAGTCTCATCGCATTCGCATTCAGTCGGAATACAGATGCAGGTATGTATATACTGGTGAGGGGTATCCTTGTGATCCGTCATGAGTTTACTTTAGATGTTGCCGTATCTTTTTGTTGGACTAAACATTTGGGTTAATGTTTATTTTGGTGGAAATTATGAGCTTAGTTCATGATGAGGTGCATTTAATGTGACATGACATGTTTAGTGACTCATGGTCTCTTTATTTGTGCTAATGTCACATTATGATTTGTTTATTGTGTTGAATTGATGGATGGAGAGAGAGAGGGCAGCCATAGGCTTGGGGTTTGCTCTTGTATTATTATTCTTGCTCTCATTTTATCAACACAACACAAGAAAAGAAAACCTCTTCTTCTTCTTCTTCCTCCAGCTCACCATTTCCACCAATCACATCATCTTCAACCTCCATCCATACACTCTCATGTGTTAAGAATCAATGGATGCTTTAGAAAAATTTATCACACACATTCTCTACATCGCCTTGGGCATGTCGGCTAGCAAACTTCATGTTCGAGTTGCTTCGGATGAAGCGGGAGCCCGTAAAAAGACTCATTGATGTGGTGCCCTTCCGATGAGAAGACCGGAGATCGGAGATGTCGTGAGGAGCTTGGGATGGTGGCCAAAGACCGAAGGACACGGATCGATCGGTATAGCTACTCTCACTTCTTAGTAGTTAGCTAGTTTAGCGTTAATGGTTCGATCCGGGTGAAAGACTACGATAGCGCCGGTTTCCTAAAAAGTTTTTGTTTCCGCATTTGGCCTCGGATTGACGGCCGGGACGCTACCGTAGACTTACATGGTATCAGAGCCACGCCATTAACCTTTACTAGCTTGTTCTAACGTGTTTAAAATATCGATCGATCAAAATTTCCGAATCGTATTTCTATTTCAGTGTGCTTGCTGTCGAATTTCTAAGTTGTTAAAAAAATTATTTTAGGCATCTTAAAAATACATGCAGGCATAACTAAAGCTACAGAAAAAGTTTGGAGACCTAACTCCAAAATTCCACAGCGGAACCGCCGCGAAATGTAGCATTTGGCGGCTCTTCCGGGGCCCTTTTTGGGTTACAATGCCCCAAATTTTTTCTGGGGCTTTAGTTCATGGAAATATGATTTTTGTGATATATAGTTTTGGCCCAGATTGTTTTGAGTACTGGACTTGTGCTTGGGGCCCACTTCGGGAAGTTTTGTCGATCGGAATTTTAAATACGTTAGTTTACAGTACTTACATTATATCCGCGACCGTGAATGTCATTCAAGCGGTAAATCTTGTCTAATTTCTATAGCTCTTTTAGACAGATTTGCGAACGTGACTTTCACGTTGATATTCTGTGTTGTGCTGTGATGTTGCGGATTTGTCATGGTGGATAGCCTGGAGCAATGGTAGTACAGTTTGATTACATTTGTATATTTGATATTGCGGGGCGAGCGTCCGACATGTGGACTGCCGTCACTGCCTGTTTGTATATTATTCTTTTGGGGCACGACCGGTTTGAGGTCAATGCACCCGTTGTACATATTTTTATTTTCTTTACTAGGATTACCCCGCAGTGGGGTGCACGGATAGCTGGGTTCTAGAGGGCAACGGGCCCGCATCTCATGACTTTGAGACGGAGGGGGCTTTACTCTAGAATTGGCGGGCTATTCGCCACACTCGTAGGGGGTATAGGTTGACCCAAGGAGGGGTGCTCAAGTTACCGGATCCCGTGAAGTGCTGGGTGGTCCATTCACTTTGCTGAAGGGGGCTGCCTCGCTTCAGGTTTTGGCGGGTAACTTGCCGCGCCCGTAGGGGTCTAGGTTTTCATTGCGCAGGCTATCCACACGACCAGGGGAACGTCGGGTTTCACTTGTGGCTCAAAGGAAACCCGGGACTCCCAGATTATCTGTATTGTTTTGTGATGCTTATTACATTTCTGTGATGTTGCATTTATCACGCCATGAGCGATTATTATATATTGATATATATATATATATATACACACACACACACACACACACACTAGTAGATGTTGTAGATGTTTTACATCCGCTCTGTCGTTATTTAAGTAACCTAACGCGTGATGACGGGACCCAGTGGCGAATGCGGATGGCATATACGTACATCATATTTTTGTTCTTTTGTGGTGTGATCAATTGATGGGACTGGGTTGATTCGGATCAATGCAAGGAAAACAAACCTGTTTGATGTTGTTGGAACAATTTTCAAAAAGCTGTTATTATAAGGACGTTCTCTTTTGTTTTGCATGGTGGTATTCGGTTATGAATATTCAGCACCTCATTCGACGAGGCAAGGGCCGAGATCCCTTCATCGGGAGTGACCCCTTGGGCAGAGGATTGCGTCAGGGTAATAACTTCACTATAGTCGATTACTTTTTGTTTTGCATCGTGGTATTCAGTTGGAATATCCTGCACCTCATTCTACGGGGAAAGAGCCGAGATCCCTTCACCGGGAGTGACCTTTTTAGCAAAGGTCTTCGCCACTATATTTATAAAAAGCTATCTGGTTCCTTCAACGATATCAAGTTCATTACGTTAATGGTTTTTCGCCAAAAAAAACCATTCGTAGCCCTCCGTCATTTCCTACAAGTGGTACTTAGTATCCGTGCTGCGTTTGTTGACTCCGTCAAGGCGTAGTGTACGGTAGCTAAGTGGTGCTTCTTTGTAGCATGGATATGCGATTGGTTAGGACAGCCGTGCGGCCTTGTTGACTCCGTCAAGGGCACATATGGGTGGGTTTAATGCAATCAAGATAATGACGGGTTGAACTTGACTAGGACTCTCTGATTTGTTGACTCCGTCAAGGTCACTTGGGTCCTAGGGGTAAAAACACACATCGGGAGTTTCTAAAGAAACTGAAACTTGCCAAGCATGCGCATACCTTCTGGAGTGTGGTGACTTGAGTGGATTCCATAAAGTTATCATGCGATGATAGTTGGATCCCGATTCCCACTGATGAGTTGGTTTACTCCTCGGGTGATCCCGATTAATTCTTCTTTCAGGTTTGGAGGAGAATTTGAGGTTACAGTGGGAGGTTTCCTGATTGGATAAAGTGATAACCATTCTGATCTAGGTTAGAGTGTACGCAGAGTGTTTCTTTTCTCTCTCTTTTTGGCAGCGACCATGGCCCAACCCTAAACTATGACTCAGTGACCAAGTTAACCGAACCTTCTTAAAACACTGGCTTTTGGATTGTCAGAGTAGCATACCTCATTTCCACCCCTACTTTTACCCTTTTCTCCAGAACACCCCGTATTACTACGAACATCCACTTCCATTGGATAAAACCATCGTATGGTTATATAAGAACTCGAAGGAATTTGTTCCAGATTCGAGGATGGTTCCGGTCCTAGAGAAAATGGATAGGACTATTCAGTTGTCTTTTCATGTTTACCTTCTCTCGGGTTGTAAGGGCTCCTAGAATTAGGAGAAGGTACGCCCATTACGCTAATTGGATAGTCTTCTTCCAAACCATAGGCAGGTGCCGAAAGGTAGGGAATGAAGAAAACTAATTAGCCTAAGTAAGGTGTATAGAAGGTAATAAGTAAAGACAGATAAATGGATTAGAAAGAGGGCAAAGTAAATTGCGACTGCTATCATTCACGACCAAACCGAGTATCTCATTGCCACTCCTACTTCACCTTTGTATTTCTCCAGGACACCCCGTATCACTACGAAAATCCACAGTACGAAGATCCACAGTTTATTGGATAATCCATCGTATGGTTATATACGAACCCGAAGGAATTGTTCCAGTTCGGGGATGGATTCTGGTTCAGGAGAAATAAGAATAAGGTATATTCAGTTGTCTTTCATCTTTACCTTCTCTCGGGTTGCGAGTGCTCCTAGGATTAGGACAATATGCCTATTACGCTTATTGGATAGTTTTCTTCCAAACCATAGGCTGGTGCCGAACGGTAGGGAAGGAAGAAAGCCATTCAGCCTAAAGGGGTGTAAAGAAGGTAATGAGTAAAGACAAATAAAGGGATTTGGAGAGATGGCAAAGAAATATACAGTTATAGTTGTGAATCTAATAATGGAAGAGGCATTACTAGGAATACCCGGATACCTCTTCGAAATATTTTCATGTTTCAGTTTCACTGTGTATTGTTAAAAGAAAATTGATTTCCCAATTATCACTTACTCCAGGTATGTATTTATCAGGTTTGATTCTCACATCTGTATGGTTTTATAGATGATGAGTGGGAGTAAGTTATTGGGAATTAGGTGATCATACTCATTATATAGGGATTCGTTGTAATTGGTGATATTTGAGGAAACCGCCTGGGTTGTTTGCCGGACGGCAAATATTTGGTTTTGAATATCCGTTGTTATGCACCAATTTCAAATTGATATATCTGTACGTTTATTTTTATAAAGTGAGATATAACTTTTTGAAATTATGTCCATGACATTTACCTGTATCGGTGGATGGTTAGGTAAGGAGTATCAAACAGCGGTGTAATTCTTCTTAACCATAAGTACAGTTTTCAACCAACGACACATAAGGAATGAGTTATTAGACTCAGGGGACTTATACAGAGTATTGTATGTTGTCCAGTGTCCATTAGGACAGAGGGGTTGGTACTCGTACTATATTCTGTTTACTTGTGACTTCTCTAGTTCTTAGACATGTGTTTCGTAGAAATGCAAGGTGTAAGTTTTGAGAAGTTATAGGTATAAGAATAAAGTAAAGAACCAGGTGTTGCAAGTATCAGGATTCTTCAAGGTGATCGAAGATGTAGATATTTGTGTATGGTATTCAGTTGACAGTAATAATTTTGAGAAACTTGTTTCTCTTTCAGGTTACTCATATCTGGATGCATTCCTAAGTTGAGTAATACCGATTGGCCTCTCTCCATTTAGTTGAAATGCACTGGAGATAGCTACATGATTTGAATCTGGTTCTAATTAAATCAGTGCCTCTGTTTCTATATTGGATATAGAACGATTCATATCTTAACGATGTTAAGGTACGGAGAGTTGTCCGGCTTATGCTTAAAACCTGACTCTGAATAACTCAATGCACGTTTCTGTAATGGCAGTTTGTGGGTTGACCCGGGCTATGACGAGGGTTGATTTTCTACCATCCGGAAGATCAATAGTGATATTGTTCTTGACTCGCCACAGTTTTAATAAAATGGACTTTTTTCAGAAAACAGTAGTGGGGGTATGGTAGGACTGGAAGTGATTCCAGAACCGTAAACGATTACTGAAAGTTTACTAGGACCTAAAGATTTAATCAGGTTTGGCATTCCATTAGCCACTCTGCAGATATGTTGGATAACCTCAGGCGCTCGAGAGGTACTCTGGTATCCTCAAGGACGGTGACAGGGAGGTTCTTGTTTACCCAGACTTGACACTACTGTTGTTCCAGGCTGTGAGACCCGGCAGGAGGATGAGTATAGCGTCGTTCTAAACTAGCTTTAGAAGTGCACGTATATATGACTCTGCCAGAGGGTTGTCGTAGTCAGTGGGAGCAGCGGACGCATAGTGGACAAGTAGCTTATGTCTATTTATGGACTAAAGCAGATATAGCGGAGATAGATCATCTATTTTGATATGACAATCATGGACATTGACTTCATCAGAATAGGAGATAGATCTGTTAAGAAAGTAGTAGAGTGTGATGTCCTGGTATTTGGATGACATACACAGTGTAGGAAGTAAAATTCCTATCTACAATCGGTTATACTGTGGTTGTCACATAGTGGTTTCTCCACATTGGATATGGATATTATATCAGATATTCTGGTTACTAGATCTATGGTTTTAGATCTAGATTTGGGTAGTTTTCCAATCTGGGTACTTAGACAGCATTCTAAAGGTGTTTTAGAATGGACAACTCCTGGCATGGTAGTATACCTGCAGGTGATGGAGTCACCTTCTCTAAAGGTGTCTTGCAGACTAAAGGGGAGAGGGATGCGCATGATTGGCATATCACTTGCTTTGGCAATTGAGTCAATCATGAGATGTCAAGTACCACACCAGATGTTGTTTTTGCACTAGATGCAATAAGTTGTGATATTAATCCAATCATGGAGAAATGTTCAGAAGCAGTTTTAGAACATAAGTGGATGTTCTAGGGATATGATAACGACAGCCTCTATCGGGAGACGGTTATCATTCCAGGCTTCCAAGGTGACCTGGATGTCAGAGTGACTGTCAGAGTTATAGTTTTCCTTCTGACGAGGGGTAGTAGTTTGGACAGGATGTCCAAGCGGATACTGAGGGAGGCATGGCGCGGGATACTGATTAAATTCGGTTGACGATACAGTCTAAGAAGTTTGGATTTGGAGTTCATTTGTGAACTAGGTCCCATCAGATATCCAGACATATTCTAAGACAGGTATTGCTCATTTCGGGAGATGTCTTTCTCCGCGAACTTGAGATAAAGAGACACATAGAAAGAAACATCAGGACGGATCCACTCACTGAGGCTATTCCTCGAACGCAATAGTTTCACAAATGGGCTTTGTGAGACTGATCAGTAGAGGAGTTGGGTGTTCGGTATCACACGGGCTGTGAGTATGCGACATCGCAATAATTAGCCTTGAATGCAAGTAGGAGATTGTTGGATATAGTGCCCTCAAAGTCAATTATTGGATCGCAGGCACGTGATTGCAATGATTGAGGGAGGACCTATGCCGGAAGGACAGTCTTACTCAAGATGATAGTATGCTATCCGGTTTATCTTTATCATCGTGTACATGCTTTAGGTGATATTACAGATTACTATTACACATTGATAGAGCCCTTAGGATTCTTGCTTGACGGCCAGCAGTATGATGGCGATCATATACGTGGGAGCTGGGGTTTATAACCACATCCTTAAATGGTCCCTAGTCGAGTGAGTTTCGAGACAGGGCATCGATACTCCAGAGTAGACTAGTGTATACGGATCGAGACCCCGACGAGGGGCGGTGGCTGGTCTCACAAGCCAATGGTGTCAGTTGGTTCACCTAAGATGTATACAGGTGCTCATTGGGTTATGAGTACACCGGACAAGACTCGCCGGGAACATGCTAGTTGGTTTTATACCTAGCGTCAGATAGCAGTTCCCTGGTGACATGTGTACAGGTTAGTTCATCGACCTGAGATCGTCATTTGTCTCGTGTGAGTTCCCACTGTGCTTTGATTACTACCCTACCACGGCTCAAAGGAGTCGTGCAAACAGGTTTTAGTTGGGTACAGTCCCGAGCCACATGGAGACAGTGAGCGGATCGGAAGGGGTTTCGTCTCTCCCGGTATTGGGGGTGAGATCGCGCTGTGTCTAGGAGAGCCATTACACGAAGTCCTTGGCCAAGGCACGAGATTTACTGGTAGGTATTCCAGTAGTATCTCAGGGTGTTCTGGGCTACACTCCGACACGACTTGTACCGCTTTTGGGGGTCTGACTTTTACCAACCCCCTAGGCCCGACATGCGATTCTCATAGACGAATGGACCGGACTGTACGGATATTGTCACCGACAGGCTTAGTAGGGTGTCTGGATGAGTTCGCTTATCAGCCTCCCTTTTAGTCAATACCTGGTAGCCCGTTACGTACAGCTAGTACCACTGACGTGCTAGTGGTTAAATCCACAGCCAAAGTATTGACGAGTCTTTAGAGTCCTCCACAAACAGTTTCTCAAGTTTCGGGCGAAACGTTGTAGAGGCCGTATGGTATTATAGCAAGATTCGATCATATACGTGCAGTAGTGCACGGATCATGATCAGACGGATCATACTAGTGGGCTTTGGTTTAAGTCGGATCCTAGTATTAGATTTGTTGGATTACTTTAGTCTCATCGCATTCGCATTCAGTCGGAATGCGGATGCAGGTATGTATATACTAATGAGGGGTATCCTTGTGATCCGTCATGAGTTTACTTTAGATATTGCCGTATCTTTTTGTTGGACTAAACATTTGGGTTAATGTTTATTTTGGTGGAAATTATGAGCTTAGTTCATGATGAGGTGCATTTAATGTGACATGGACATGTTTAGTGACTCATGGTCTCTTTATTTGTGCTAATGTCACATTAGGATTTGTTTATTGTGTTGAATTGATGGATGGAGAGAGAGAGGGCAGCCATAGGCTTAGGGTTTGCTCTTGTATTATTATTCTTGCTCTCATTTTATCAACACAACACACAAGAAAAGAAAACCTCTTCTTCTTCTTCTTCCTCTAGCTCACCATTTCCACCAATGGCATCATCTTCAACCTCCATCCATACACTCTCATGTGTTGAGAATCAATGGATGCTTAAGACAAAGTTATCACACACATTCTCTACATCGCCTTGGACATGTCGGCTAGCAAACTTCATGTTCGAGTTGCTTCGGATGAAGCGGGAACCCGTAAAAAGCCTCATTGATGTGGTGCCCTTCCGACGAGAAGACCGGAGATCGGAGATGCCGTGAGGAGCTTGGGATGGTGGCCAAAGACCGAAGGACATGGATCGATCGGTATAGCCACTCTCACTTCTTAGTAGTTAGCTAGTTTAGCGTTAATGGTTCGATCCGGGTGAAAGACTACGATAGCGCCGGTTTCCTAAAAAGTTTTTGTTTCCGCATTTGGCCTCGGATTGACGGCCGGGGCGCTACCGTAGACTGTCCCCACTCTTAACCATGAAGAGGTAGTCGACTGTGCGCTTCTGTCGACGGTTCCCAATGAAATGGCCGAGGAACTGAGTAGCCAGCTCGTCAAAGGTCGAGATCGAGCGGGGCTCGAGCCTCCGGAACCGGTCCCGACCTGCGTAGATAAGGGTGGCCGGGAAGGCCCTGCACTGGGCGGCGTCGGAGTGGTCCTGGAAGCTCATCCCGCGGTGAAAGCGTCCAAATAGTCATTCGGGTCGGTTTTCCCGTCGAACAGAGAGACCTTTGGGTTCTTGTTGCATGATGAGACGTGGACGGCGAGCAATTCCTTAGTGAACGACTTTATGAGCGAATTGGAGGCGTACTTAGCCCCGTCGCTCGAAAAGTGAGCCTCCCGGCGCATGCCCTCGATTTTCTTCTCGAGGGAGTCGAGCCGACCGTGGTATCCCGAGGAATCAGCGCCTTGGGATCCCTGGCCTCCACTGCGGGTGACCTGCATCTGGGAGCGGCCCCAGTTCCTCTCGATGAGGTGCCTCAGATCCCTGGGCGAGGTGGCTCTCGAGCCGCCGACGTGAGCCCTTTCAGTGTGGCCCCGCCGAGGGGACACGCAACAATTTTCTTTTTGCGGTACTGCGAATTTTTGCAAAGAATCCTGCAGAAAATAGTTATTGGAGAAGATCAGAGAGGAGATAAGAAAGTCATAGACATACTTGAGAAATTTGGAACACTGAAGCGCCTAAACAGCGGCGGAACCGCCGGAAAAACCTGCTAAAGGCCGCGGATCCGCAGTGGGAAGGAGGAGTTAGGGTTTCAAAATTTTCCTGTAGATTCTTGTACTCCTCTGGAATTTGCAGAACTTCTCTGAATCTTGATTGCACTGCTACAAAGATTCCAGATTCTCTCGCTAAAATTCACAACTAATCGTTAAGCACTTGATGCGATTTTGATCTAAAGAATTCCGATGGAATAATAATTTTTCAACTCAAATAACAAAAACGAACAAAATAGCACACATCTCCGGCAACGGTGCCATTTGATTGATATCTTTTTCCCGTGTCGTGTTTTGAAAAGTGTAAAGATCA
Source organism: Agapanthus africanus (assembly GCA_030015575.1). Lineage (NCBI taxonomy): Eukaryota > Viridiplantae > Streptophyta > Magnoliopsida > Asparagales > Amaryllidaceae > Agapanthus > Agapanthus africanus. Next base: position 767,163,496 of record CM057341.1, read on the forward strand.
CAACCAAAGAAATTTATACCGCAATCAATTAATGGTATCGATGTAGCGCGTTAATGAATACGGATCGTCCACTGAGATGTGTGTTTTGATCGATCTTGTTTTAGATGAGTCAAAATTAAAAGATAAAAGAAAATTCAAGAAAGTTGATTCAATATTTGTAAGATTTGATCTCAAGAAATATCAAGAAAATAGATCTAGAATCAAGAAATGTCCCAATCAATTTAGTTATCAAGATTTGTAGAATAGCTTGTATGAATCGATCAAATTGGTAGCCATGATGAATACTAATTATAACTAATTTTATCTAATGATGGATTGTAGCTAGAGAGACGGTGATGAATGAAAATTAGGGATCTATTGAAGAAACTAGGGTTTCTTCTTCACTATCCCTTGTCTTTTCATTAATCATCATTCAAATGTAACCTCTAGCAAAGAAAATTATCAATCGTTCATCTCTAATTTGCTACGAAGTTATCACTAAAGTGATCTCGCTCCAAATTAGGTCATCGATGATTCATTTTCCTAGAGTTAACAATTCTCATAAGACTTAAAACTAGTAAAAGGATTTCATCACCATTAGATCTACCTATTCTCTCGATTCCTTTACAAGCGGAGATTTCACTCACACATCATGAAAATTAATGAATCAAAGATCAAGAAGTTTCATAACGAGAGAATGTAAAGAAAGCAAGAATTACAATTATCACCTTTATTAAATCGACGACTAATTACACATTCCCTCAATTCGAGATTACAAGATGTTGCTCTCGATCGCTCCTTTTGAAGAGATAACTAGATCCGTCGAATTTCGCTCCGCTCGATCTCCGTGAGACTTGGATCGTCGTGGATCTCGCGCTCTTGATGAAGATTGGCTTCGCGAATAAAGGATCAATGGTTGCTTGCTTGATTTGCTTCTCAAAACGATCTTGATTTGGCTTTAGAAAATGGATTTGGGTTACGGTTTTGGTATCAAGTTGTGTCACTCAACTTAAATTTGAATTTTGGCTCCAAATGTGTAACTAATTCACCACTAATTAACAAACTATTGAACAGTCCCTAAATTGTAGATCTAGATCCCCTTTTATAATTACTCATTTAATCTTCTCTCATAAGCTTGGTTGTTATGCAGAGCCTTCCAGAAGATGCCACGTGGAATTGGAGCGTCTTGAGGAAGCTAAGTCGTTACAAGGAAGATTCTGGAGAAGTCTAGAGCGCCAACGACCCAACTCGGCCGCGGGACCGCGGCGACTCGTCCTGGATCGGCTGCGGATCCGCGGCTATTTGAGGAGATATCTTGATCATTTTTCTGGGGATGTTTGGTTGTTTTTGGGGTGTTCTTTTGATGTCTGGAATTTTATAATCCTTTCTTGGTTGGTGCCAGATTTCAAGTCTTTGTCTTGCTGCATTTTATCGGCACTTTTGCTATTCCAGTTTGTTTACCTGAAGAATTTCCTGCACACAATCTTAATGAAGGTGTTGAGATATACAAAATATGCATGTAGTCATAAACACACAATTTCCCTCATAATGCCGGTTATAATGTATAACACATATTATTTAATATTTTGCAGACGAATTGCTAATATGTGCTATAATTAAACCAAACACCCTTAGATGATTAGAAAGAGTAGGGAAATTGATGTGTTAAGAATGCAATATTTTCGACTGATCAAATTCCCCCAAACTTAATTTTGATCGTCTCGAGCAAACATCTTTTATTCAGGTGAAGGAGAAAATATAAGAAAAAGAAAAACTAACTAGCACACTTTCGTAGGCAACACGATTGCACTGAGCATGTGCAACAAGCCTTTAAACCTCTAGGTGTCCCTAGTAGGAGGAGTGTTGTCTCCTGAGGGTTTTCAGCGGATTGCACCCACAAAATCCTATAATAAAAGGAAGACTGTGAAAGTTACATATAAAGATAAGAATTGTAAAAGAAAAACTTTGAAAATTAGAGTTTCCAACTACACTAGCTTTTCAGTTGTCATGAGCCCTATCTTAATAGTCATGAAAAGATGTTAGAAATCACATCATCCCTCAATAAAATATCGTCTTTATTCTTCATTCCTATCTTCCTTCCAAACACCGATCATATACCCCTACGTGTGTATAAAAGACATCCCTACACTCGGAGAATTCAATTCAAGCTATCATATTCTTGTCCATCTAGCTCAGTACTTTTTAGTCGGTGAATATTTTGGATCAATTGCTCACACATTTTTCATGCGACCGTTAATACTTCTTGAGGTACTAACCGACCGATTACTAAATGTGCTCACAGATTAGGCGTAATTAGCAATTTCCTCGTCATGCAACACCTAAGGTTAGCAGTGACTCCCAAACCAGTTGGTCTAAGGCACTAGGTGATGAAGCACCATTGCTATATTTTTTTATTGCTGCCTTGGTGATAACAAAACCAGTGTTCATTTTTCTTCACCATTTTATATTTTCTTCATTTATTTTCATTTTCGTACTTTGGCTTTTAGACAAGAGCATTTCAAGGTATCCTCTACTATCCCGAGTTTCAAGACGTGTGTAAGTGCGAATAGTAGGGTATCAACATTCAAATGTTTGGCTTCCAGAATAGGAACTATTTTTCAGACTTATCTTTATCCGCAGATTAGTGACTTCTTTCATCTTACTAACCCTTAGGACAACGGCTCAAAGCTACTTATTACTAGTTCGTTTAAGAAAACTTCTAACTTTCTAGGTTTTCTCAAACGTTTTCAATCTTTTGGATGTAATTTTTCACTATCTAATCTTTTATTATCTTATTTATGTACAATTTTTTTTTATTTATGTTTTGTGCTTATGCAAAGTATGATGCAAAGTATTGCGTAAATAAGCAAACCTCCCCCAAACTTGTTTTCAACAGTGTCCTCGCTATTGTCTTCTGCGAGATCATAAAAACCTATAAGCTTGGGAGGAAATTTATTAACAGAGCAAAAATATATGAATCATGAAAATCCTCCCCCAAACTTATTTTTTTGGCTCACAATTTTGAGGACAACTTTTATTTTCAAGAGCCAAAAAATATACCCCCCCAAACTTGAGTTAAACAATGTTAATCTTTTAAAATCACTAGAGGGGGGTCAAAGTTACTGGTCAATGCAAAGCTTTGCAAAGACTGAAGGTCAACACCAACCATTCAAAGATTTTATCAATGAAACGCACCGGGTGGTAGAAGAACATGTTGTATGGAGTCAGGACGAAGTGGTGAAGAGATAAGTGGTGTGAAAGAAAGGTTTTGCGTCTCAATTTGGAGAGACGACACAGTGATTATGATGATGGATTACTTGCATTTTTGTGGTTGTCAAGAAGAAGGGGTGGAGGTTCAATTTCTTTTTGGAGTTGATTCATCTCAACACCCGTGTTTGCTAAAAAGGCGAGTTTATCGGCGAAGCTTTCATCGATATCCCGAAGAATAATGTCATTGGAAAGAGCGGGATGATACTCAGACTCCATGAAAGGTTCAGAATGAACGTTAGATGTTGACCCGGACAACTCAAAAGAAGGGTCCGTATGTATATGATACATATCTGGGTCAAACAACAACGTATAAAGGAAGTCAGGATCGGTATCGTGAAGCTGATCAAATTCGCTGCAGTCGACATCCATTAATTCGACAGAACTTACTCGAGCATGAGGATCGGAGGGTTGACTTCCTAACTTGTAAATGTTGAGCTCAATTGACCTATTCCCAAAAGATAGGTTCATAGAGCCATTTCTACAGTTGATTACAGTGTTGGAAGTCGCAAGAAAAGGTCGACCTAGAATCACCGGAATTTGGTTCCGTGGGTTCGCTACAGGTTGTGTATCTAGAACAATAAAATCCACAGGGAATATAAATTCCCCGATTTTTATCAACACATCCTCAAGTTCACCCCTAGGTTTGGTGATTGATCGGTCTACCATCTGGAGAGTTGTGTGTGTGGGCTTTAACTCTCCGATACCTAATTGCTCATAGACTGAATATGGAAGCAAGTTAACACTAGCGCCAAGGTCAAGTAAACCACGGTTAATGTGTTTACCCCCAATAAAAATAGAAATAGTAGGACAGCCAGGGTCCTTACGTTTCCTAGGTAATTGTTGGGGAAAAGCTGTGTCTGCAGTACTCGACAGGAACACTTTTTTTGGCACTTGAGTTTTCCTCTTCCTAGTGCACAAGTTCTTAAGAATTTTTGCATAGGACAGAACTTGTTGTATAGCATCTAGGAAAGGGATATTGATTTTAACTTGCTTAAACATTTCCATAAGCTTCTCCATTTGTGCATTGGGTTTGTTGGGCCTCAACCTATCTGTAAATGGAGCTTTATCAATAAGTGTTGGGTCAAACATTTATGGAGATGTTTGTGGGGGTGGAAAGGATGAAGTGGGTGGAGGGTTCAAGCCTTTGGGAAAATGGAGAATAGGCTTATGTCGTTCTAAACTAGCTTTAGAAGTGCACGTATATATGACTCTGCTAGAGAGTTATTGTAGCCAGTGAGAGCAGCGGAAGCATAGTGGACAAGTAGCTTATGTCTATTTATAGACTAAAGCGGATATAGCGGAGATAAATCATCTATTTTTGATGTGACAGTCATAGGCTTCGACTTTATCAGAATAGGAGATGGATCTGTTGAGAATGTAGTAGGGTGTGATGTCCTAGTATTTGGATGACATGCACATTATAGGAAGCGAAATTCCTATACTACAATCGGTTATACTGTGGTTGTCACACAGTGGTTTCTCCACATAGGATTTGGATTTTATATCAGGCATTCTGGTTACTAGATCTATCGTTTTAGATCTAGATTTGGGTAATTTCCCAATCTGGGTACGTAGACAGTATTCTAAAGGTGTTTTAGAATAGAAGACTCCTGGCATGGTGGTGTACCTGCAAGTGATGGAGTCACCCTCTCTAAAGGTGTCTTGCAGACTAAAGGGGAGAGGGATGTGCATGATTGGCATATCACTTGCTTAGGCAATTGAGTCAATCATGAGATGTCAAGTACCACACCAGATGTTGTTTTTGCACTAGCTGCAATAAGTTGATATATTAATCCAATCTTGGAGAAACGTTCGGAAGCAGTTTATGAACATAAGTGGATGTTCTAGGGATTTTATAACGACGGCCTCCTTCGGGAGACGGTTATCATTCCAGGCTTCCAAGGTGACCTGGATGACAGAGTGACTGTCAGAGTTATAGTTTTCCCTCTTGACGAAGGGCAGTAGTTTGGACAGTTGGTCCAAGCGGATACTGAGGGAGGCATGGCGCAGGATACTGATTAAATTCAGTTGACGATACAGTCTAAGAAGTTTACTGGATTTGGAGTTCATTTGTGAACTGGGTCCCATCAGATATCCAGACATATTCTAAGACAGGTATTGCTCATTTCGGGAGATGGCTTTCTCCGCGAATGTGAGAAAAGAGAGATATAGAAAGAAACATCAGAGCGGATCCACTCACTGAGGCTATTTCTCGAATGCGATAGTTTCACAAACGAGCTTTGTGAAACTGATTAGTAGAGGAGTTGGGTGTTCGGTATCACACGGGCTGTGAGTATGCGACATCGCAATAATTAGCCTTAAGTGCAAGTGGGAGATTGTTGGATATAGTGCCCTCAAAGTCAATTATTGGATCACAGGAACGTGATTGCAATGATTGAGGGAGGACCTATACCGGTAGAACAGTCTTACTCGAGATGATAGTATGTGTTCACCGCCGAAAACCGGGAAGACAAATGTTTTGCCTGAATTTAGGGGGTAGATGCTATTTGGTTTTATCCGTCCACCTCTCCGAAGATGCCAAGTTGATTTATGGCACAACGTATCGAAGGTTTAGACGGATGCGGCCGATATAGCAGACCTTGTCAGATTCCCCCTCATGGTGATGGGTTTTTGATTGTGGGGACGCTCTTCCCTGCAGGCGCAAGCCCATGCAGTTAATTACGCTACCGCATCGCGGTAACCACTTTCTCCTTCTCCAGATGGCCACTTCGTGTCTTGAATGTTTGTTTGTTTTTTGGTTGCCCGTGGATTGTATACAGAGATTAATTTATGTTGTCGCCCGTAGGGCGGGGATTAGTCCAAATCTGTATTTTCTTAGATTTGGTTTTGGGTTGGGTTTAAGGATCGTTAATCTCATTTGAGACTAAGATCAACTTAAACGTTTGTTAAGAATACGTTAGTCTAATTTTAGACTAAGATCTACTTAACAGGATCATTTAGATCCAACAAAAGAGCATTTGGTCTCTATTGTTTTAGTTTAGGGACTCTGCGGTCCAAAAGTTTAAGGACATCATAGTCCATGAGTTTAAGGACCCCACAGTCCATAGTTTAAGGACGTCATAGTCTGTAAGGTTTAAAGATATCATAGCCTATGAGTTTAAGGACCCCACAGTCCGTAGTTTAAAAACGTCATAGTCTGTAAGGTTTAAAGACGTCATACTCTATGAGTTTAAGGACCCCATAGTCCGTGGAATGTCTGGTTGTCGGGACCCTTCATCTCTTTGAAGACGTTGAAGGATTACAACGACAAATATCAGAGGAGTGAAGAGATATACCCTTGAACCAATATTGGTTGGGAGATCTGTAATCCAATTTGGGACTAAGATCAAAAATTTATGAGTATATGAGCTCAATTAATCTGAGGTAGGGTTCTGTGGCTACTATGGGCTTGGCCCATTTAGTTAAAATGTTAAACATTTAACAATGCTGAGCATTGGTTTGGGCTCTGACAATCTTTTTGTCTTTTATTGAGTGTTGAGCACTCATTATGGCTCTGGGCTTTATTTATAGAACAGTTTATGTTCTTTTAGCGCACACATGAGGAGCACGTGGCACGCTTGGCGCTGGTCACCAGATTTGGAGCGCTAAGGCGCTTCTTATGAAGTAGCGCACACGTGAGGAGCACGTGGCGCGCTTGGTGCTGAACGCCAGTTAATAAGCGCAAAGCGCTTCTGTTAAGTGGCGCACACGTGAGGAGCACGTGGTGCGCTTGGCGCTGAGCACCAGTCAATGAGCGCAAAGCGCTTCTGTTAAGTGGCGCACACGTGAGGAGCACGTGGTGCCCTTGGCGCTGAGCGCCAGTCAATGAGCGCAAAGCGTTTCTTATGAAATTGGAGCGCTAAGGCTCTGCAATGCTATGCGTTAGTTTTGGAGCGCTGAAGCGCTTCTTTTGATTGGAGCGCTAAGGCTCTTTTTAGGCAGCTTTGCGCCCTGAGAATTAAATTCTCTCTCTTATAAGAGACTTTGTCTCATGAATCTAAGAACAAAGTTCTTATTTTTTATAGGAGATGTTTCAATCTCTTATGTTTTTGGTGAAAGGCTCTGTCTTTATGGATCTATGATCCTAAGAGAATTGAATTATTCTCTCCCCTTTTTATAATGAGATATTATGATCTCTTTTGTGAAAGACAATTTGTCTTATAGATCTATGATCTGAAGAAGATTAAGTTCTTCCCCTTGTTTTTTATGATGAGATACTTTGATCTCCTTTTGTGAAAGACCTTGGTCTTATAGATCTATGATCTTAGAAAAAGAAATAAATTCTTCTTTTATATGAGATGATTTCATCTCTCTGTTCTTTTTTTTACCTTGAAGAAAATCTTCTTTTTCTAAGAGCTCGCTCTTTGTCTTTGAAATTTCTCAAAATTTATGGGGGGGTTCCTCTATATGAGACTTTAAGTCTTAGGGCCTTTATATAGGGCAAGCCGATTTGTTGAATCGGTTGAAAAGATCTTTTCTCTAAATGATTTGGGGATCTTCCCACCGTTGGATGTTTGATCTAAGGGCTTCTGTTTTACAGAAGGCAATCTTCTTGTTTTTAACAAGATTGGGAAATCTTTTCCCATATAGAATTTATTCTGTATCACCGTGATTTTTAATCACCATTGGATCATTAATCCAACGGTGCTCTGATTTACAGAGCATAATCTTTTTGTTTGGAAAGATTCTGTGGAATGTTTCCATAACAAAATTTTATTCTGGTCAATTGATGATTTTTAATCATGTTCGTTGAATTTTTGATCCAACGGTGGAGAACATTTAGTTCTAGCGTTAGCGCACTCGTGCTTTGCACGTGAGCGCTGCTTCAAAGCGCCGGCGCTCTTTGAGCGAGCGCACTCGTGCTCTTGCACGTGAGCGCTGCTTCAAAGCGCCGGTGCTCTTTGCGCGAGCGCACTCATGCTGCTTGCTGGCACTTTATGAATCGCTGCTTCATTTCAAATTTTGAAAATTTGAATAGAGCTTTGCTCTGATTGGGGGAAATAGTATGCTATCTGGTTTGTATTTATCATCGTGTACATGCTTTAGGTGATATTACAGATCACTATTACATGTTGATAGAGCCTATAGGATTCTTGATTGATTACCAGCAGTATGATGGCTATCATATACGTGAGAGTTGGGTGGTCTATAAGCACATCCTTAAAGTGTCCCTAGTCATGGGAGTTTCGAGACCGGGCATCGATACTCCATGAGTAGACTAGTGTATGCGGATCGAGACCCCGACGAGGGGCGGTGGCCGGTCTCACAAACCATTGGTGTCAGTTGGTTCACATAAGACGTATACAGGAGCTCATTGGGTTATGAGTACACCGGACGGACTCGCCGGGAACATGCTAGTTGGTATTATACCTATTGTCAAATAGCAGTCCCCTGGTGACATGTGTACAGGTTAGTCTATCGACCTGAGATCGTCATTTGTCTCATGTGAGTTCCCACTGTGCTTTGATCACTAGTCTACCATGGCTCAAAGGAGTCGTGCAAACAGGTTTTAGTTGGGTACAGTCCCGAGCCACATGGAGGCAGTGAGCGGATCGTCAGGGGATTCGTCTCTCCCGATATTGGGGTTTGATATCACGCTGTGTTTGGAGAGCCATTACACAAAATCTCTGGCCAGGGCAAGTGAGATTTACTGGTGGTATTTCAGTAGTTTCTCAGGGTGTTCTGGGCTACACTCCGATACGACTTATACAGCTATTAGGGGTCTGACATTTACCACCCACTAGGCCCGATATGCGGTATTCATAGACGAACGGACCAGACTGTACGGATATTGTCACTGTCAGGCTCAGTAGGGTTTCAGGATGAGTTCGCTCGTCGGCCTCCCTTTCGCTCAATACCTGGGCAGCCGTTACGTACAGCCAGTGCCACTGACGTGCTTGTGGTTAAACCCACTGCCAGCGTATTGACGAGTCTTTAGAGTCCTACACAGAGAGTTTCCCAAGTTCGGGCGAAACGTTGTAGAGGCCGTATGGTTTTATGGCAAGGTTCGATCATATACGTGCACTTGTGCACGGATCATGATCGGACGGATAATACTAGTGGTCTTTGGTTTAAGCCGGATCCTAGTATTATATTGTTGGATTATTTTCATCTTATTGTATTCATATTTAGTCGGAATACGGATACAGGTATGTATATACAGATGAGGGGTATTCTTGTAATTCATTACGAGTTTACTTTAGAAGATGCCATTATCTTTTTTGTTTAAACATTTGGTTTAATGTTTAATTTGGTGGAAATTGTGAGCACAAGTTTTGACCTAGGGCATTCATGGTGCATGTGCTTACTTGGTGACTCATGGTCTTGGGTCTAGTGTGCAATGATGAGCCCGTGTTCCATGCTTGATTCATTTAATGAGTTGTGGGATATTTGTGTGGGAGATAGAGATATTTTGGTGTGGGATGTTTCCTTTGTTGCTACACACAAATACCTCATTTTTTCTAACAAAAGAAAATGGGGCAGCCAAACCTTTTTCTTTGCTTGCTCATTTCTTATGCTTGCTCATCTCTCTACTTCGTCTTGGTCATCTCGGCTAGCAAACTTGATGTACGAGTTGCTTCAGTTTAGAAGCGGGAGCCCGTATAAAGAATCCTCGACGTGGATCCTCTTTGACGAGTGAGACGGGAGAGCGAACTAGTTCGGAGCAGCCGTGAGGAGCTTGGGAAGAGGTTGAAGACCGAAGGACACGGATCGATCGGTATAACCTCTCCAAACTCCTCTTTGCATGTTTTCTAATATAGGGTTTTTGGTTCGATCTTGTGCGGGTTTTGTTTGCGCCAAAGTTTTGAAAGTTTTTGTTCCGCATTTGGCCACGGATTGATGGCTGGGGCGCCGGCAAAACCCAACAAATGTTTAATGATCATGATGTAAGAGTTTGGTATTATTGTATTTAAGAAAAATATGATTTTTAAAGAAAAACCGAAGCGGAAGTCGGATTAACTCCACTTCTGTCGGGTTTTAGAATAGTAAAAAGAAGGGGGAGAAGGGACTTACTGGATTGTAGTGGAGAGGAGAGGAAAAGGAAGAAGTAGGAGGTGCCGGTCCATCGTTTCGTTGCCAGAATCTCTTCGAAACGTCGTCGGAAGTTCGCGGGAGCTTCGCCTTTCACTAACTCCACTTGCACACAAAAAGTCTAGGGAATTTTTCTTGAGAGTTTGGACAGGAATTTCAGTTTTAAGGGTGTGAAAAATTGAGTGGGTATTTATAGGAAAAACTAAGGTTAGGGTGTGATAAAAAATATGCATTAAAAAGAGTTTAATTGGATTTTTAATTCTCTGGATTAGCGCAGGGAATTTAAACAGCGTAGGGGTTATGGGGAGTTAAAGAGACAGAGAAACAAAAAAGAAAAATCGGATTTGGGGCTGAGTCGGCCGGCGGCGCCGGCCAATCCGCGCGAGTCGCCGGCCAAGTCGAGCCGATTCTCCCCGCCACGTGTCCCCTTCGCTTCGCTTTCTGCAGTGGACTCGTTTGTTTTTAGTGTAACCTTTGGGTTTACGGGTTATGCACGTGTGGACTCTTGGGCTTCTAAAAATATTAAATGAAATCAATATAAAAAATAATGTGGCTGATGGGATTTGAACTCTGATGCTTTGTAACAGCAGTGCAAGATCTTACCAATGAGCTACAAGCTCCTTCTTGCTGTTCAAAAGAAAATCAAACTTATAACTTGTTCTCAGGCTCAAGTACCCCTTTCTATATTTTTGAAAAAAAAATTGTACAGAAAGTTTAGGGTTGTTACATTCTACCCTCCTTAAAAAATTTCGTCCTCGAAATTTGTAAAAGGAAAGTGTAATAGATTCAAGGAAAGTTTGGTGATAGAACTATTGGTAGTGTATGAAAAATATGTGAAGGAATGAAAGAATGCGAAGGTTTTGGTAAAATTGTAAAAGAGGTGAGGGAATTTTGGGTTATGACAGATTCAAAATATATGATAAGATTCAGGGAATAGGTATTGTAAGGAATGTTTTCAGTTGCTGGTTCTTGTGTTATATTGCTTAGGTTGTCCGCATAGAAATGAACTGCATAGTAGGGTTCCATACAGCTCTGACCTGCATGGGCCGCCAACAAAACCTGTCATGCCCCGCTTCCCAGTATACGGGCAGAGGACGCGACGAGGCCGCTACGTATTTACTCTGAAGTAAACAAGCTAAGCGTATCTAAGTAATATAAATAAAATTCACAAGAGACAAAAACAATAGATATAATTGAACAACAACTTTATTTATTAACATTCTTTTTACAATGCATCTGAAAAGTAAATACATGGAATGAAAAGCAATGCCTAAACAGTGGCATAACAGAAATGGAAAGTACTGAAATGAAATGTGTACAAGTAACTAGAGCTCCGGGTCGAAAGCTAGCTGGTCCAAGTCCTCGCTGGTGGGCTCAATCTCCTGAAGGTCTGATCCACCTGACAACATTCCAAATAAGAAAGAAAAGGAATGTCGTCAGCGAACAATCGCTCGGTAAGTCCCAAAGATGAGGGAGAAATAGAATAGACAGAGAGAGAAAGTGTAACTTTTAAAGTTGTATTATATTATTAACGTTGTTGTTGTAGCTTGGTACAGAAGAGGCCAGTGTATATGAGAGGAGTCTCACTAAACCAGAGACTACAGTATATAGAGTACAAGGCTCCGTCAAAATACCCGGAACAACGGCGATTGAATTCAGGTTAGTGTCTTATGGTTGCAGTCTCGTGCCACTTCTAATACCTTCTGTACCAATCTACCCCTTAAACCCCACGATGTCTTGATTGTATTGTATTGTAAATTGTATTATCTTGTAATTTGAATTGTATAGATGGATGACTTGACGAAACCATGATATCAGTAAATGGATGTAACTGGAGAATCATGTAGATGGATGTATATTCATGGTTCGGTTCAATCAAGTTGTATAGATTGATAGATTGAACAAATTGAATATATGGATTCATATTGAATTGTTATATATACTTGAATCTCATTCAAGTCAAATTAATTATATTGAGACTCAGTCTGAGTCAGACAATTAGAAAAGAAATTGAATCCTGAATTAGGTTTTGGTGTTATCGGTAACCGCTGCACATGGACGGCAGGATTTGTGTCTTTTTCAAAGACGATTACCGTGTTGATAACACTGTTTGTTAAGTTGTCTACCTTAAATAGGTAAGAACCCATATCTCCGGCTCTCTGAGGCTCAAGAGAATGGTCCCGCTTAAACCTATATTTATTAGGGTCCTTATTGTAATTTAGTATAACTTGAGGGGGTTTTATGTAAAATAATTTTGTATAATTTTCAAAATACACCTCAAGTATTTTATTATCGTATTTAAAGTTTTCATTGATATATATTTTATCATTGTGACATTTCTAGTGAATAAAACATATTTTTCATAATATATGGTATTTATTTGTAATATTAGAAGTGTATGGCATTTTCTTGTAAATGGAATGTTTTTCATGAATTTTGGAAATGTGGAATATTATAATTATTAAAAATAGATATTTTGATATTAATTACATATATATTTATTTATTAAAAATATAAGTTTTATTTATAATAGAAATCACATTTTCTAAAGAAAATTGTATTTTAAATTTTTCGAGACCGTATGCTCCTTACGGAGGTCTGCATCTCGCACTACTAAGCCCGAGGATGTACGATAATCCGCACCATCCCGAACGGGTTCCCCGAAATGGGTTGTAGCGGCACATTGCAAAGATTTGTTAAAAATACACTTCTTGTAGAAAAAAGTTTTTTTTATAAGTCGGAGGTAGTTATGTGTAAAATCGTATTTTTCCCAAAACTATGTTCCCAAATTCCATCATGTTATGTTACGTATGAGTGTTGTGAGGAGGTAGGTTATTACCTCGTGAGTTTTCTAAAGATATAGCAAGGAATTATAATGATTTATGTCGAAACTAAACTATATGGTATTTTTCTGTAAAAATGCGATAAAAATTGAAATATGAATTCTTTTGATGTGAAACTTGTCAATATGTTTTGTTAATATTTAACGATCATGATGTGAGAGTTTTGTATTATTGTGTTTAAGAAAAATATGATTTTTAAGGAAAAACCAAAGCAGAAGTCGGATTAACTCCACTTCCGTCGGGTTTTAGAATACTAAGTTTTTATAATAGTAAAAAGAAGGAGGAGAAAGGACTTACTGTATTGTAGTGGAGATGAGAGGAAAAGAAAGAAGTAGGAGGTGCCGGTGCGTCGTTTCGTTGCCGGAATCTCCTCGGAACGTCGTCGGATGTTCGCCGGAGCTTCGCCCTTCGCTAACTCCACTTATACACAAAATATCTAGGGAATTTTTCTTGAGAGTTTGGACAGGAATTTCAGTGTGAAGGGTGCGAAAAAATGAGTGGGTATTTATAGGAAAAACTAGGGTTAGGGCGTGATAAAAAAATGCATTAAAATGAGTTTAATTGGATTTTTAATTCTCTGGAATAATGCAGGGAATTTAAACAGTGTAGGGGTTATGGGGAGTTAAAGAGACAGAGAAACAAAAAAGAAAAATCGGATTTGGGGCTGAGTCGGCCGGCGGCGCCAGCCGATCCGCGCGAGTCGCCGGCCGAGTCTCCCCGCCACGTGTCCCTGTCGCTTCACCTTCTACAGTGGACTCATTTGTTTTTAGTGTGACCTTTGGGTTTACGGGTTATGCACGTGTAGACTCTTGGGATTCTTAAAAGATTAAAAGAAATCAATATAAAAAATAATATGGCTGATGGAATTTGAACTCTGGTGCTTTGTAACAGCAGTGCAAGGTCTTACCAATGAGCTACAAGCTCCTTCTTGCTGTTCAAAAGCAAATCAAACATATAACTTGTGCTCAGGCTCAAGTACCCCCTTTCTGTATTTTTGAAAAAAAATTGTACAGAAAGTTTAGGTTTGTTACACCGACACACGTATCGAAATACTTATACGCGTATTCGTACAAAAATGCAAATAGCTAAGAGAGAAAATGAATAGTGAACAATAATACTAGAATACATATATATATATATATATATATATATATATATATAAATACATATATAAATTATTAAATCAAAACCTGGTTTAATAATTCGGCTTAGTCCTACACCGCTAGTATTATCAACCGTCCAATTAAAGTCTGTGTAGCCTGTACACATATTCAATCGGACACCTGTATGTACCAACATACATCATCTACACCATATCGCCTGAACCCTGAAAACCCTCTGTGTGGGACTCTAAAGACTCATCAATACACTAGCAGTGGGTTTAACCACAAGCACGTCAGCGGCACTAGCTGTACGTAACGGCTACCCAGGTATTGAGCGAAAAGAAGGCCGACGAGCAAACTCCTCCGTACCTCTACTGAGCCTTACAGTGACAATCTCCGTACAGTCCGGTCTGTTCGTCTAAGAGTATCGCATATCGAGTCTGGGGGGTGGATGAAGTCAGACCCCTAATAACGCGACATTTAGTGTCGGTATGAAACCCATCACCACCTGAGAAACTACCGATCCTAGATCAGTAATTCTCAACTACCTTGGACAAGGATTTCTGGTGATGGCCACCCGTGCACATCGCGACATCAACTCCCAGTGCCGGAAGAGACGAATTCCCGACGATCCGCTCACTGCCTCCATGTGGCTCGGGACTGTACCCAACTAACACCTGTTTGCACGACTCCTTTGAGCCGTAGTAGGGTAGTAATCAAAGCACAGTGGGAACTCACACGAGACAAATGACGATCTCAGGTCGACAGACTAACCTGTACACATGTCACCTGGGAACTGCTATCTGACAATAGGTATAACACCAACTAGCATGTTCCTGGCGAGCCCGTCCAGTGTACTCATAACCCAATGAGCACCTGTATACTATCTTAGGTGAACAAACTAACACCAATGGCTTGTGAGACCTGGCCACCGCCCCTCGTCGGGGTCTCGATCAGTATACACGAGTCTACTCTGGAGTATCGTTGCCCAGTCTCGAAACTCCCACGACTAGGGACATTTAAGGATGTGCTTATAGACCACCCAGTTCCCACGTATATGATCGCCACCATAATGCTGGTAGTCAAGCAAGAATCCTATGAGCTCTATCAACATGTAATAGTGATCTGTAATACCACCTGAAGAATGTACATGATGATAAAGACAAACCAGATAGCATACTATCATCTCGAGTAAGATTGTTCTACCGGTATAGGTCTTCCCTCAATCATTGTCACGCCCCGCTTCCCAAAATACGGAATACGAGGGGTTGACAAGGACAGCCATGCTCCTACGGTCAAGGAAATATCCCGCCGTAGTCATACTTCGGCTTCTAGCTTTACGTGGTAATCAGTAAATAATACGCAGGTAATGAGAAATGCAGTAACTGAAACAAAACAATATAAAGAACTTACCTGATGGGAAACAGAAGGGTATAACTCTGGATAGCTAATCAAGATGTCCGTGATGTGCGTCTGGTCCTGGTCCCGGCTAAATCCACTCCTAACACTAAGCATGCATACTCAGGTCGTCAGAGCGACACAATAGCAATATAATATATAGATACAGGTGACAACTCGAACAGTGATAATAGATATATATGACAGTAAATCAAGACGATATAGTTATGAACATGCAGTAACCAAAGAGGTGTCTAATAGATCAAGTGAACAGTAAAACAGTAAAATATTATGCCAAGTATGTCAACACAGTAAGTAATGTATATCAATGCCATTATCCCTATCAGTCTCTAAGTCTCACTGTACAGGTCACTAAACCTATCTTCAGTCCAAGTGTGAGAGTCAACCACTCGTGAGTGTCCTCCACCCAAGGGTAGGACCCAAGGGAAAGGGACCACGGGCCCAACATGTAACTCACGGTAATAATCATGTACCCTGTAAATCTCCATATATCTCCATATATATAAGCCGGCATGGGACTCCCAAGATTCTGTTGAACTCACACTCAAACTACCCCACACCCCGTGGTCTACATCAAACGCTAACCATAACCTCAAACACCAGTCGATCCATGACAAGTCTGCGTGAGAACTGGAGACAGGATCTCCATCAAGCACGTCCCGACTAATACTCAAGATAAATGGCAGCGTCTGGCGTCTTATCTGTGACACCCATGCAAGAGCTTCCATAAGTGTCCCATACCACTTATAGTCACACGTACACGCGTCCCACAGACGTCGACAATGCAATAGAATAATAAGGTTCACTGATTGTGTACAAGTACGTGTCACTTTCACTTATCCACTCATGCACGAACACTAACGTACTTGCCACAATCATCACAAATACCTAACACTGGGTAATGCACATGATCACTAGGTTATCAATGCAGTGACATAAGTATGATATGATGAGGAAACAGTATGTAAAGCATAATTAAGATGTCATAGAACAGTATTCTACCACTTGCACAATTTGTCATAAATCATACGTGTACAGTTTAGCAAAATGATGAACGAGGAATAAATAGTATGTTCAATTATCTATCCAGCGAATTTAGTTTCACGCCAATCGGGTTTCAGGATCACTAGTTATGGCCATTTCATTTTAAGCGTTCACGGCTGGAAATCCGGTTTCAGAATCGGAAGTCCGTTTCGCAACGCATTTTAATCCCAGTTGGGATCAGATTTTAGCGACGCTACAGTTGAATGAAATCTAGAGTTTTCAGTAATTTTTTCAACTCAATAGACGGATTCTCAATCGCGTCTGTATGTCAGGAGATATACACTGTTCAATACTAGTATGTCAATTCTGATTCTGTTGGGACTATTATACGTTCCCATCTTTTAAATCACAGATTAAATAGCAAACGATGATGAAACAGAATGAAACCACTTATGTTATCTAGCTAACAGATTCACCTTTAATAAACAGTGGAGTTCCGCAACCTACGAGTTAAGGAAGCAAGGTGGTACTCATTACGGGACAGTAAGCAATAATCAGAGTCGCTCTGGACTGCAGTCCAGAGTCACACCCCGATCCAAATATCATCACAATTTAAGTACAGAAACCATTAGAAACATGCATAGGGTTATAGTTCGTCGAGTCGTATTCGATTTAAGCCTTCGAACGCATCATCCAGTATGTACATAATTTACGGTGATTTTAACGGTTTTCAGATACGGGAAAGTTCCAGTTTTACAGGTATATTTGGGGGTAATCGCTTTAGTCATTAACAGTCGTATTTTCCAGTGAAACTTATACAAGATGTTCGTCTCTACATGGGCCAACATAAACAATCCCGTTCCATCAAAATATATGAATAATCTCATTGGGATCATCCATCGAACAGGTATGTTATATAATCTATCGGGTATTGTGAATATGGAATTTATACGATTTTAGTTCATAACACGAATAAATTAGCATGTAAGCAAGTAAGAGTACTTGCCTGGAGACGTTCTGGCGACACACGGCAGCGGCAACGACGATTCCGGCAGCATATCGAAAGATCGATAGCAGAAGGCCCGGGCTTGGCTCACAGGAGATAACGACTACGATGGTGAAGAGGCGGTTTGGATTGGATGAGTAGTGGGTGGTGGTCCACGGTGCTTAGAGACGACCTTGACAGCGACAAGGGAGGTGGTCGATGGTGAATGTGTCTGCGGCTGCGGGTGTCGGCGAGCTTGGATGTTCGGGCTTCGTCTTGGAGAAGAAGGCGATGGGTTCTCAGTGATGGAGTTAGGAGATGTAATCGACGGTGATTGAAGATGGAGTATGGCGTCAAGGATGTGGATGCGGGGAACTTCGTCGGCGGGTATTTTGAGTCGTGGTGCGATGGCGGCCGAGATGGGTGCAGGGAAACTTGGTGGCGGCTGGAGGTGCAGGGGGTCGGTGAGGGGTAAGGTGGAGAGAGAGAGAAGTTGCAGAGAGAGAGAGAGAGAGAGAGAAGTTGCGGAGAGAGAGAGAGGGGAATAGAGGTTGAGAGGGAGAGAGTGTAGAGGTGGACGAGGGATTTCAGGTGCAGTGGGGCTCGTCGGCGTCAAGTGTGCAGGGTGGCCGAGCTCGTGTGTGAGTGGGTTGGGTGTGCAGGGGAGTTTGGCAGGGTGTTCGGTCGATGGAGTGGAGTGGTGAGGGGCTCAGTTGGTGGAGGAGGAAGGGAAGAGATTTGTCATCGTCATCGTCAAGGGGAGCGGGTGAGGGAAAGTGCAATGTGGTCGTGGTCAACTTGGCGAACGAGAGGAGAGATTTGAGAAGAGAGAGGAGTGAGGGTGTGAGGGAGATAGGGAGACTAGGGGAGGATGTTGAGTGGATCGAGTCGTGGGGTGCGCGAGTCGGGGTAACGGCAGGCGACGTGGTCGCGAGCGTTGGTGAGGAAGGCGGATCGCGCGAGCGGGGGAGAAGGAAGGAGCCGTTGGAAGAAGAAGAGGGTGTGGGCCGGGGCGGGTTGGTAAGGGTGGGCGCAGGCCGTTGGGCTGAGGAAATTTGATGAGAAAGGAGGGAGTGGGCCGGGTTTTAATAAAAGGAATTAAGTTTATAAAAATAAAAGGAATGGGCTGAGGGGATTTACTGCTGGGCCGGGGCTTATTGAGAAAAGAAATAGGGGGAAAAATAAGATATAATAGGGTTTGGGTTTTAGGGTTTTATTAAAAAGGAAAATGGGGTTTTATGGTTGGGCCAGAAAGAAATGAAGTTTTAATATATATATTCTTTGGGCTGGGGAGGGAATACAGTTTAGGCTAAGAAAAATATAAAAGGGATTGGGATTAGGGTTCGGGGTTTAGAAGAAACAAAATTATAAATAAAATTCAGGAGTAACAAAAATGCAGATTTTGGTATAAAAAGGGGCTGGGTATTACAATCATCATAATCACCTGCCTGCGACTATGATAATTGCCTTAAGGGCACTATATCCAACAATCTCCCACTTGCACTTAAGGCTAATTATTGCGATGTCGCATACTCACAGCCCATGTGATACCGAACACCCAACTCCTCTACTAATCAGTTTAGCAAAGCTCGTTTGCGAGACTGTTGTGTTCAAGAAATAGCCTCAGTGAGTGGATCCGCTCCAATGTTTATTTCTGTATCTCTCTATATTTCAACTTCGCGGAGAATAACCATCTCCCGAAATGAGCAATACCTGTCTTAGAATTTGTCTGGATATCGGATGGGATCCAGTTCACAAATGAACTCCAAATCCAACAAACTTCTTAGAATGTATCATCCACTGAATTTAATCAGTATCCTATGCCATGCCTTCCACAGTATCCGCTTGGACCACCTGTCCAACATATTGTCCCTCAAAAGAGAGAAAACTATAACTCAGACAGCCACTCTGTCATCCAGGTTACCTTAGAAGCCTGAATTGATAACCGTCTCCCGAAGGAGGCTGCCGTTACTATATCCCTAGAACATCCACTTATATTCATAACGGCTTCCCAACGTTTCTCCAGGATTGGATTAATATATATGCTTATTGCAACTAGTGCAAAAACAACTTCTGGTGTGGTACTTGACATCACATGATTGACTCAACTGCCTAAGCAAGTGATATGCCAATCATGCAAACCCCTCTCCACATCAGTCTAGAAGACATCTCTGTAGAGAGGGTGACTCCATCACCTGCGGGTACACCGCCTCTCCTGGAGTCTTTCTTTCTAAATCACTTTTAGAAACTTGTCAAAGTACCCAGATTAAGACATTTCCTAAATCTAGATCTAAAACCATAGATCTGGTGACCAAAATTCCTTATATTTTATCCAGATCCTATGTGGAGAAACACCTTATGACAACTACGGTATAACCGATCGTAGTATAGAAATATTACTTCCTATAAAGAGCATGTCATCCAAATACCAAGACATCTCTGCCTACTACCTTCTCAAATCTAGATCCATCTGTTGTTCTGATGAAGTCAAACTCTATGACTGTCGCATCAAAACTAGATGATCAATTTCCGCTATACCTGCTTTAGTCTATAAATAGACATAAGCTACTTTCCCACTATGCTTCCGCCGCTCCCACTGATTACAACAACCCTCTGGCAGAGTCATATACACGTGCACTTCTAAACCTGGTTTAGAACGACGTTATACTCATCCTCCTGCCAGGTCTTATAGTTTAGAGCAGCAGCAATGGCAAGTCTGGATAAACAAGAACCTCCCTGTCACCGTCTCTGAGAAGATCGAAGTGTCTCTCGGGTGCCTGAGGTTACCCACCAAATCTGCGGAGTGGCTAATGGAATGTCGAAATTAATTGAATCCTCAGGTTCTATTAAATTTTCAGTAATCGTTTGTGGTTCTGGAATCTCTTCCAGTTCTATCATACTCGCACTAGTGTTTTCTGAAAAGAATCCATTTTACTAAAACTGTGGCGAGTGAAGAACAATATAAATATTGATCTTCCTGATGGTAGAAAATTAACCCTCGTCAAAGCCCGGGATAACCCACAAACTGCCATTACTGAAACGTGTCTTGAGTTTATCCAGAGTCTGGTTTTAAGCATACGTTGGACAACTCCATATACCTTAACATCGTTAAGATATGAACCGTTCTATATACAATATAGAAACAGAGGCACTAATTTAATTGGAACCAGATTCAAATCATGCAGCTGTCTCCAGTGCATGTCAACTAAGTGGAATGAGGCCAAGCAACATTACTCATTTAGGAGTGCATCCACATATGAGTAACCTGAAAGAGAAGCAAGTTCTCATAAAACCATTACTATCAACGGAATACCAAACACAAGTATCTACATATTCGATCACCTTGAAGAATCCTGATACTTGCAACATATGGTTCTCTACTTTATTCTTATACCTATAACTTCTCAAAACTTGGACCTTGTATTTCAACGAAATACTTGTCTAGAACTGGGAAGTCATGAGTAAACAGAATATAGTACGAGTACCAACCCCTTTGTCCTAATGGACACCGGACAACATACAATACTTTGTACAAGTACCCTGAGTTCGATAACTCAAACCCTGTACGTCGTTGGTTGAAAAACTATACCATGGTTAAGAAGAATTACACCGCTGTTGAATGCACTTTACCTAATCACCAACTGATATAGGTAAATGTCATAGACATAACATCAAAAAGTTATATCTCACTTTATAAAATAAACGTACAGATGTATCAGTTTGAAATTGATGCATAACAACGGATATTCAAAACCAAATATTTGTCGTCAAGCAAAACCCAGGTGGTTCCCTCAAATATCGCCAATTACAAAGAATTCCGATATACAGAGGATCTAATCACCCAATTCCCAATATCTTACTCCCACTCAGCATCTGTAACGTCATACAAATGTGAGAATCATATCTGGTAAATACATACCCTGGAGTCAAAATCTAATTGGGAAACAGTTTTCAATTAACATTGCACAGTAAATCTGAAACATGAAAATGTTTTGAAGGGGTATCCGGGTATTCTTAGTAATGCCCCTTCCACTATCCAGATTCATGACAGTAACCGTATATTTCCTTACCATCTCTCCAATCCCTTTATTTTTCTGTACTTATTACCTTCTGTACACAACACTTAGGCTAATTGATTTTCTTTCTTCCCTACCTTTCGGCACCAGCCTAAGGTTTGGAAGAAGACTATTCAATAAGCGTAATAGGTGTACCCTCCTAATCCTAAGAGCCCTCGCAACCTGAGAGAAGGTAAAGGGAAAAGACAACTGAATAATCCTTATTCTATTTCTCCTGAACCCATCCTCGAACTGGAACAAGTTTTTTCGAGTTCGTATGTAACTATACGATGGCGTATCCAATAAATGTGGATGTTCGTAGTGATGCGGAATGTTCCGGAGAAATGCAAAGATGAAGTAGGAGTGGCGATGATATATGCGGTTTCGTCGTGAATGATAGCAGTCACAATTTATTTTGCCCTCTTTCTAATCCATTTATTAGTCTTTACTTATTACCTTCTGTACACCACACTTAGGCTAATTGGTTTTCTTCCTTCCCTACCTTTCGGCACCTGCCTATGGTTTAGAAGAAGACTATCCAATAAGCGTAATAGGTGTACTCTCCTAACACTAGGAGCTCTCGCAACCTGAGAGAAGGTAAAGAGAAAAGAAAACTGAATATTCTTATTCAATTTCTCCAGAACCAGAATCCATCCTCGTATCTGGAACAAGTTCCTTCGAGTTCATATGTAACTATACGATGAATTATCCAGTAGATGTGGATCTTCATAGTGATATGGGGTGTTCTGGAGAAACGCAAAGGTGATATGGAAGTGGCAATGATATATGCGATATCGTGACATTCCAAAAGCCAAAGTGTTTTAAAAAGATTCGGTTAACTTGGTTCATGAGTTTTAGTCAAGGGTCGGGCCATGGTTGCTGCCAAAGAGAGAGAGAAAAGAAACACTCAGTGTGCACTCTAACCTAGATCAGAATGGTTAATCACTTTATCTAATCAGGATGTCTCCCACTGTTTCCTCGAATTCTCCTCCAAACCCAAAAGGAGAATTAGTCGAGATCGTCTAAAATCACCCGAGGAGTAAACCTACTCATCAGTGGGAATCGGGATCAAACTATCATCGCATGATAACCTGATAGAAGCCACTCAAGTCACCAAACTCCAGAAGGTATGCGCATGCCTGGCAAGTTTCCTGTATGTTTGAAACTTCCGATGTGTGTTTTTACCCCTAAGACCCAAGTGACCTTGACTGAGCCAACATATTAAAGGATCCTAGTCAAGTTCAACCCGTCATTATCTTGATTGCATTAGACCCACCCGCACGATTCCTTGACTGAGCCAAAATGATCGCACGACTGTCCTAACCAATCGCATATCCATGCAACAGAAAAGCACTACATAGCTACCGAACACCATGCCTCGGCTAAGCACGCCATACGTAGCACGAATACTAAGCAATACTAATCTGAAATGACGGAGGGCTGCGGCTGGTTTTTGGCGAAAAACCATTAACGTAATGAACTTGATCTCGTTGAAGGAATCCAAGTGGTTTTCCAAATATATACAGTGGCGCAAACTTTTGCTAAAGAGGTCACTCCCTGCGAAGGGATCTTGGCTCTTTCCTCGTAGAATGAGGTGCAGGATATTCCAAATCAAATACCACGATGCGAATCAAAAGAATCAACTATAGTGAAGTTATTATAGTGACGCAAATGTATACCGAAGGAGTCACTCCCGATGAAGGGATCTCGGCTCTTGCCTCGTCGAATGAGGTGCAGGATATTCCTAACCGAATACAACCGTGTAAAGCAAAAAAAAACGTCTGTAATGTCTGTTTTAAAAACTTGGTTCCAACAACATCATATATAGGTTTGTTTTATCCTTACATTGATCAGAATCAACGCAATCCCATCAATTAAACATATCACACCATATAAAAGAACGAAAATAAAATATACGTATATGCCATCCGCATTCGCCACTGAGCCCCGTCATCACCCGTTAGGTTACTTAACTAACGACGGACCGGGGGCTGGACTAGCGCGGGTGCAAAACATATACAAGATCTACTAGTATATATATAAATATATATAATAATCGTTCTGGGCATGATATAAATCAACATCACAGAATCTCATCCAACAACACAGAATGGTGAATAATCCTGGAGCCTCGAGTTTCACTTGAGCCACAAATGAGACCCGACATTCCCTGTCGTGTGGATAGCCTATGCAATGAAAACCTAGACCCCTACGAGTGCGGCAAGTTACCCGCCAATCTCAGAAGCGAGGCAACCCCAATCAACAACGTGAATGGGTCACCCAGCACTTCACAGAATTCGGTAACTTGAGCACCCCTCCGTGGGTCAACCTATACCTCCTACGAGTGCGGCGAATAGCCTGCCAATTCTAGAGTAAGGTCCCCTCCGTCTCAACGCCATAAGATGCGCACCCGTTGCCCTCTAGAAGCCGGCTTTTTGTGCACTCCACCATAGGGTAATCCTAGTACAGAAAAGAAAATAATATGTACAAGGGTGACATCGACCTTGTTCCCCTCCGAATGGCGGCGCGACGTAGAGATACGTCTTGTCTGAGATTCGGGGCAGATGCTATTTGGTTTTTTCCATCCACCTCTCCGAAGATGCCAAGTTGATTTATGGTACCGTGTATCGAAGGTTTAGACGGATGTGGCCGATGCAGCAGACTTCGTCAGATTCCCCCTAGTTCGAGGGATTTTTGATTGTGGGGACGCTCTTCCCTGCAAGCGCAAGCCCCTGCAGTTAATTACGCTACCGCATCGCGGTAACAACTTTCTCCTTCTTCAGAATTTCACTTCGTGTCGTGGGTGTTTGTTTTGTTTGTGGTTGCCCGTGGATTGTATACGGAGACTAATTTATGCTGTCGCCCGTAGGACGTGGATTAGTCCAAATCCGTATTCTCTTAGATTTGGGTTTGGGGTTTTGGTTTAAGGATACGTTAGTCATGTTTGAGGCTAAGATCAACTTAAACGTTTGTTAAGGATACGTTAGTCCAATTTTAGACTAAGAACAACTTAATAGAATCGTTTAGATCCGTCAAAAGAGCAATTGGGGGCTTTATTGTTCCAGTTTAGGGACATAGTGGTCCATCGCCAGTTTAGGGACATGGTGGTCCATTTCCAGTTTAGGGACATAGTGGTCCATCATTCCCATTTTGGGGAAGAATATTGGTTTAAGGACGCATTAGTCCATGAGTTTAAGGACCCCACGGTCCGCATTACCAGTTTAGGGACATGGTGGTCCATCATTCCCATTTTGGGGACGAATATTGGTTTAAGGACGCATTAGTCCATGAGTTTAAGGACCCCACAAACCGTATTACCAGTTTAGGGACATGGTGGTCCAACATTCCCATTTTGGGGACGAATATTGGTTTAAGGACGCATTAGTATATGAGTTTAAGGACCCCACAGTCCGTATTACCAGTTTAGGGACATGGTGGTCCAATGCCAGTTTAGGGACATGGTGGTCCATCATTCCCATTTTGGGGACGAATATTGGTTTAAGGACGCATTAGTCCATGAGTTTAAGGACCCCACAGTTCGTATTGCCAGTTTAGGGACATGGTGGTCCATTGTTCCCATTTTGAGGACGCATATTGGTTTAAGGATGCATTAGTCCATGAGTTTAAGGACCCCACAGTCCATATTACCAGTTTAGGGGCATGGTGGTCCAATATTCCCATTTTGGGGACGAATATTGGTTTAAGGACGTATTAGTCCATGAGTTTAAGGACCCCGCAGTCCGTATTACCAGTTTAGGGACATGGTGGTCCAACATTCCTATTTTGGGGACGAATATTGGTTTAAGACGCATTAGTCCATGAGTTTATGGACCCCACAGTCCGTATTACCAGTTTAGGGACACGGTGGTCCATTGTTCCCATTTTGGGGACGCATTAGTCCATGAGTTTAAGGACCCCACAGTCCGTAGCAATGTGTGGTTGTCGGGACCCAACACCTCTCTGATGACGTTGAAGGATTACAACGACAAATATCAGAGGAGTTTAAAGATATACCCTTGAACCGGGTGTAAATTGATTTGAGAGAGCAGTCGTGCTCAGTTCAATTTAATTTGAGGACTTATGGCCAGAATTGAGTTAAGTCCAGTTGAAAATGTTCAACATTTTATTTGCATTTGGCCTGTTAGGCCTTTACTAGGGCTCTGCCCTTTTTTAATAATGCATTGCATTTTTATTTGGTCTGATAGACCTTTTAATTGGGCTCTGCCCTTAATAATGCATTTCATTAAATGTTCTGACAGTGCCCCACGTGGCTTGTCAAGCGCTTTGCGCCAATTGAGGAGCGCAAGGCGCAAATTCATGTGGAGGTGACACGTGTCACGCGCTGGTGAGCGCAAGTCTGTTAGCACAGTGCGCTGCGCCAGTGCGCTGCTGCCACGTGGCGCGCTCGGTGACTTGCACCAAACCAAGAGAGCAATGCTCTGTTTTTAGAAGCGCAAGGCGCAGTTGTTCTGTGATTGACATGTGGCGCTCTCTGGTGGCTTGCGCCAATCCAAGGAGCGCAACAGTGCAGATTTCTAAAGTGCAAGGCACTGTTTAATATCTTGATCAAATTTAAATCAAAGAAAACAAGTTTTTCTTTTTTCCAGAGAGGTTCTACCTCAAATTTCAAGAACCAGTGGTTCATCAAAAGGCAATGCCTTTATATAGATCAAAAGATCTAGTCATGAAGTAGATTACTTCTTTATTATTATTTTTTATTAAAGATCTTGATCTTGTTCTTAGATCATTGATCTTTTTAGAAGAAATTATTCTTTTTTCCAAAATTTTCTCTCTGAATTCTTCTCAAAGTTTTAGAGGAGGTCTCTGTATCTCTATCTTTGTATATCTCTTTTAGATTTGGAGTCTAGGGGCCTTTATATAGTGCCAATTGATTTGTTAAATCAGTTAAAGAGATTTTTCTCTGATTGATTTAGGGGTGTTTCCCCACCGCTGGATCTTTGATCCTAGAGCTTATGTTTTACAGAAGATAATTTTCTTGTTTTAACAAGATTAGAAAGATCTTTCCAAAATTTTATTGTTTAAATTCTGGCACAGTTGGCACAAGCGTACCTGCGCTTGACACGTGTCGCGCAGCGCAGAGCGCAGCGCAACTACGCTGACACGTGTCGCGCAGCGCAGCGCAACTGCGCTGACACGTGTCGCGCAGCGCAGAGCGCAAATCATCTGAAGCGTTGCTTCCTTTATTTTTATTAAAACAGAGCCTTGCTCTGATTGGGTGTGCTGGCTTGGACGCAGCGCTGGCGTGTCTGTTTTTGACACGTGGCACACAGCGCAAGGAATCTGAAGCGTTGTTTCCTTTATTATTATTTGAATTTTTAAAACAGAGCTTTGCTCTGATTGGGGGAAACAGAAGCGTTGCTTCATTTCCCGCCTTGGAATTTGAACAGAGCTTTGCTTTGATTGGGGGAAACAAATGCCCCCCCCACTGTTGCGCTTACGTGGCCCCAGATGTGAGCGCAGCGGTGTCGGAATTCCAACCGTCGCACCATCTTTTGGAAGTTGAAACGGCTCTCAATACCTATAAATAGGACCTTTGGTCCCTTAGATGATTTTCATCTCTTTTCTTAAGAATTTTTATTCAGAGCCTTGCTCTTCAATTTAAGAACTTTTCAAGAGTAAAACTCTGTCCAAACTTAGGTAAAGTTTAAAAACCTTTAAGAATCCATGGTTTTACCCATTAACAGAGTTTTGCTCTTCATAGATCTTTGATCTAATGAAAACCCATTTAGGGTTTCATTAATAAAGCTTTGCTCTCTTCAGATCATGATCTTTTCTTGGGGTTTCTTAGCCCATGAATCAGAGCTCTGCTCTCTTGATACATGTAGATTTCTTAATCTTTTGTGAAGAACTCTTAAGATTTTGATCATGGATAATGAAGATCAAAAATGGAGTTTTATCTTTGATGGATTATATCATCTTTTCATAGCAAGACTCTCAGCGTTCTCGAGGAATTTCTTTAAATTCCCCTCATTACTGAATTTGATAGGTGTCACTCCTGTTTGCGGAGCATTGCTCTCGAGGAGTTTAACTCCCTGTGCCTGTTTTTAATAAGAATTCGCTTAATCGGTCTGTCTGCTAATTCTGTTAATTTTCTTTTACAGGAGCAATGGACGCCCACATGTACGATCTCGATGAAATCATCTCTTACGGAGACATTCGCCGACTCGGCCGTTCTCAGAACCGAGAATTTACCAACGCCGAGTGTGCCGAAATCATGAGCCGCTTCGACGCATACAATGGTCAACTGCTTCCTCGGCGCTCCCCTCTCCTGAAGCTTATTGTGGGAGCCATCTGGGAAGCGCTTCCCTTATTCTGTACTGGTGTGCCACTTGGGGCATTGGATGCCGCCGAGGATAAAGTGCACTCAGTGTACCTGATGAACCTAATCTCGAAGAGACGGCGAGACAATCTTGTCGATCTCCTGCACCAGGCCTTTCAACAGTTCGCCATACTTGCTGCCTATCGGAAAGTGGAGGACATCAGTGGGGATCTCGACGCCCGTGCTCGCGAAAGAAAGCACACTAGGATGGTTCGCCAGGCTTGGAAAGTCTTGGACAAGGTCACTTTTGAGTTCCTCAATCCATGTCCTGTATTTGAGGTTTTGCCATTGTAATAGCTTTAGTAGCATCCACATTTATCGCTTTCGTAATTGTAAGAACCTTTTTGCAATATGAATGGCAAATTTCTCGTTTCAGCGTGTTTTATTTCTCGTTCTGAATCTCTTGCACATGCATGCATGGGTATGTCTCGAACGCTTAATCAAATGCAAATCAGATGTTCTTTCTGTCACTTTCTTCTCTTTGCTGTGTTGTTTGCCATGTGATTTTAGAAAGTGCGATCCATTAATGGTATATAACTGTCAATCTTATGCTTTCTGCAGAGTAGCGATGGCTTAGAAAACAGGGTTAAGGTCTGTTTCCTAAGACTTTTCAACTTTATGAGCCGTGAGGGTCTCATAAAGACTTTTCTCCCTACGAGTCGAGAGGATCTCGTAGGTGTATTTTCTCCTTAGGGGTCGTGAGGACTCCTAAGTGTGTTTTCTCTTGAGAGTCGTAAGGATCTCACTAGAGAATTTTCCCTCTTACAAGTCGAGAGGACTCGTAAGTGGTTGTTTCCCTCCTTGTCGAGATTCGACTTTGGAGAGTGTGGCCCATGAATAGTATGCAAGAGTCTGTTTTGGGATGACTTGCAGGGCTCCAAAGCTTAGGAAACAGGTTTTTTAATCCCCGCTGCCTAAGGCTTTTCCTCACGAGTCGAGACGAATCGAGCATTTCTCGCAAAGACACTAATTTCCTCACGAGTCGAGACGAATCGAGCATTTCTCGCAAGAATATCCTAACGTCACAATTAACCTCTTCTCTTTACGACAAAGGTCCGTTAGGGTCTGTGGTACTAGGGTTTTGTCCGTCGTACCGTCGCATTGGCTGATGTACTCCTCGATAGGCAATCTTGCTGTTCGAGTAGCCTTGCGACTGTCGTGTCTCTGATCCCTTCGGGGGTTGGACAAGACGTCTTCAAGTAATCTTCCAGGTAATATTACCGTCGAAAGAGCAAGCGTAGGGATATTCCATGTCACTTTTTACTCGAGGTTAGGCACATTTTGGAGAGCCCCGATGAGTCATAACCACTCCGTGCTGGTATGGGATGATCTCCGATGGTCTTTCAGGTTTTATATGAGTTACCGTCAAGACCCTGAAGCTAGGAATTTGGCCTTCGCTTCGTTTGCTGGCATTGCGTCTGTTGTATCGAGACAAATGTCGCGGTTGTCTCTAGGTTGCTGGTGAACCGTCGAGGTTTGGAACTAGGGATTTTGCCGTGGCTCCTTTTGGTGATGTTGCGTCTGCTGTGTCGAGACGAACGTCGAGGTGGTGACCGCTCAGCACTGGTGCGAGATGATCTCCAATTGTCTTTCGGGCTATATATGACTTGCCGTTAAGACCCTGAAGCTAGGAATTTGGCCTTCACTTCGTTTGCTGGCATTGTGTCTGCTATATCGAGATGAATGTCGCGGTTGTCTCTAGGTTGTTGGTGAACCGTCGATGTTTGGAACTAGAGATTTTGCCGTAGATCCATTTGGTGATGTTGCGTCTGCTGTGTCGAGACGAACGTCGAGGTGGTGACCACTCCGCACTGGTGCGAGATGATCTCCAATTGTCTTTCAGGCTTTATATGACTTGCCGTTAAGACCCTGAAGCTCGGAATTTGGCCTTCGCTTCGTTTGCTGGCATTGTGTCTACTATATCGAGACGAATGTCGTAGTTGTCTCTAGGTTGTTAGTGAACCGTCGAGGTTTGGAACTAGGGATTTTGCCGTGGCTCCTTTTGGTGATATTGCGTCTGCTGTATCGAGACGAACGTCGAGGTGGTGACCACTCCGCGCGGGTGCGAGATGATCTCCAATTGTCTTTTAGGCTTTATATGACTTGCCGTTAAGACCCTGAAGCTAGGAATTTGGCCTTCGCTTCGTTTGCTGGCATTGTGTCTGCTATATCGAGACGAATGTCGCGGTTGTCTCTAGGTTGTTGGTGAACCGTCGAGGTTTGGAACTAGGGATTTTGCCATGGCTCCTTTTGGTGATGTTGCGTCTGCTGTGTCGAGATGAACGTCGAGGTGGTGACCGCTCCGCGCTGGTGTGAGATGATCTCCAATTGTCTTTCAGGCTTTATATGACTTGCCGTTAAGACCCTGAAGCTAGGAATTTGGCCTTCGCTTCGTTTGCTTTGGTGCGTCCGAATCCTGTTGGGGGAAGAACGCTGTGGTGACATTTCGTCTGCTATATCGAGACGAATGCTGATGTGGAGTTGGGATTTTTCCATCACTCCGCTTTATTTCGACCGTAAGGTCTTCTGTCGGCGTTGTATCCGTATCCTGCTGGACTGCGAAGGAACGCCGTTGCTGATTCTTAGGCTGTAGATATTACCGTTAAGATTTGGAACTAGGGACTATGCCGTGGCTCCGTTTCGTTGCGACTCCGAGGTCAGTTGTTGACGTTATGTCTGCATCTGGTTGGAATGAGGAGAAACGCCATTGGTGATCTCTAAGTTGTCGATGTTGACGTCGAGATCCTGAAGCTAGGGATCTTCCTTTGTTTCGTTTATTGACATTGTGTTTGCAATATTGCGACAAATGTCGCGGTTGTCTCTAGGTTGTCTATGAACCGTCGAGATTTGGCTTCGCTTTCTGATGGAGCATGGTGGGGAGGTATGGTTCCCTCTTTCTTTGTTCCCCTGGATTGTATACAGGGATCGATGTGATCTCACCTGCAGGGAAAAAAGTTTCATTCTTTTAATAAATTTTTTACTCTTTCCGCGATGCTCTATCATTTCAGCTTTTTATATCGCGAAAATCGCGATTGCCCAATCATTTCGGCTATTTTTCGCGGTGCCGTCATCATTTCGGCTATTTTTCTTTTTACTCGCTGCTTTTTATTGCGAGTTGCCCAATCATTTCGGCTGTGTTTTTTTTATTTTACTCGCTGCTTTTTATTGCGAGTTGCCCTATCATTTCGGCTATTTATTGTAACATTTCCAAATAATAAAATATTATTTTGGGGAATTTTTATATTTTAATATTATTTTATTGAATATTTTAATATTTCGGTATTATTAAATACAAGTAAATGGGAAAAATGTTGAGAAATTTATGGAAAATTATAAAATAGGGTATTTTATAGAATTATATCATTTTAAAGTTTTTATGATTAGTTATATGCTAATTTACTGTTAATCGCGATTAAAATCGCTAATCGGTTTTTTAGCATTTTTTGTGCAAAACATGCACATATCATTTTTATCACACTTGTGCATTTTCTTGCCATGGTTCACTTTAGGTTTACTATTCTTGGGAGAAGAATTTTGAGAGAAAAAGGAAAAGAAAATGGAAAAAGGGGTTAAGAATAAAGAATTTAGTATTAGGTGAGAGAGAGAGAGGTATGGTTCTCTTCATTCTTCTTTCATTTTCTCTCTCCCTCTTCCCCTTCTCCTGCTGCTGCTGCTCCTTCATCTCCCTCCTCTCTTCAAAGCCCCAAATCATCTCAAAAACAATTCCAAAACCCAATCTCCATTCATTAAAAGTGTGCACAAGCTCAAGATCTACACATTGGGTCAAGAAAGCAAGGATTTTGGCCACTATGGGCAACTCAAGAAAATTCTTGAGTTGCCAAATGAGGTATTTTCTGGACTATTAACTTAGTTTTAGCTTTTCCTTTACCCCCATGTTA
Source organism: Agapanthus africanus (assembly GCA_030015575.1). Lineage (NCBI taxonomy): Eukaryota > Viridiplantae > Streptophyta > Magnoliopsida > Asparagales > Amaryllidaceae > Agapanthus > Agapanthus africanus. Next base: position 767,195,405 of record CM057341.1, read on the forward strand.
TGATTGAACCGATATTGTGTGATTTTGGTGACTTGAGGAAAAACCTAGTTAGGGTTGTGAAGAATTTGGTGTTGTGATATGAAATTGAGCTCAGTAGAAGCTACACCAACACCCTAGTGCATGAATGAAGACCTAAAACCTGAGAATTGAAACCCGGAATACGGATTTAGAAACCGATATCGGAGAAATTGTGAAATCTGTGAAGGTTTTATTGAATCTGCTTTCACCCGAGACATCCTAAAATAAAATTGATTGGACAGTGAGATGTACAGGCACCCTAGAACCACCACACAAGACCCCAACCCCTAACTCATTCTCCCGGCTGCAGATTTATTCTGTTTGGCCGCAATTTGCGGCCTGGACCCCACCAAACTTGTTCGTTTTGGTTTTGGTGTTCCCTTATCTGTAGATTAGGCCCCTGGTATGTATAGATTTGTCTAGTTTGACCTAGGGTGAAATTCGGAGCCTATTTCCTAAGTTGATGTTTTGGATTCGTGTTTCCGTATTCCGTATTTTTAATTATGCAATTGTGTATTGTGTTTTACCTCGACTATTTGGCGTTTATACGACGATATCAAGGATTGATTGATGGTTTTGAAGGCGTGCCCATAGGTTCTAACCTATAGGCCCCTTATCGTATCGTTTGAGGTTTCGTATGCCGTTCTAGCTTTGATTTGATTTTAATGCGCATATACGATATTTTGATATGTAGGTACCCATGAAGACTTCGGGACGACAAGGAAGCGCGTGGCGACATCCACAAATGAAGACACAAGGTGAGTAGATTATATCTACAGGGAGAAGTCGGGTGGATGGCGTATAGCACCCCCGCATTCCGTAGTTGTTATATTATATATATGATAGTTAGGTGTATTATGGATAGTGTAGGGTTAGAAGTGACTAGTGTAGTTCATAGTCGCGAACCCTAGAATAGATTTACACCTACACGCACACCCTTGCATATTCATTATACTTGCACTATGTTTGATGATATTGGATGACATTGGAGATGAGTCGTTAATATTGGGCTTTGTGCCGCGAGATCGGTGATTTGATATGATTCGTATTTGGGATACGACATGTGATTCCTTGCGGGCTTGGATGTGTGTTTACCCCCGCATTCATACTTTATAGATGGTATCAGTTGTACTGACTTAGATCTGTACCCCCAGGTTATGTGATGTGATGATAATGATACCTGATATTTGATGAGAGGAATGTGATTCTGACCCGTACCCAGCTATTGGGATGCCGTACGACGATTTACCGTACGAGCTTTATATTGATGATAGATCCGCACTCATGACTTGAGGATGTCATGTGATATATGGTATCATACGCGATACTATTGAGGCGGGATCACCGACTATATATATACATATCGACTCAGATTTAGGTGGTTTCCATACCCCTCCCGGTTGACTTGATACTTGGATCTGTAGTTGCATAGTAGATGTTGGACTAGACCCGAGTCATACCTACATTCAAAAACTAACGAATCGGGAATATCTTAAAAACACTGTAACCCTTAGGCTACTAAGAACCCCGACTCGTCTTATTTCAAATGGCAAGCTGCATTACTATTCATTTACCATTTATTCTACTGCTCGCATTGCATTGCATGCTTATATGTTATTGATTCATATTCCCTTATGCATATGCCTTTACATAGTTCCATGCTCATATTAGTGTTTCATGTTGCATGTATTATAATTCATAAATTTCGCACTGTGATATGGTGGCATATGATGATTATGGATTGTTTTACTCCTGCATATATATATCAGTGGTATGGAACGCTGAAATATATATGTATACCCATAGTATATATATATATATATATATTAGTGGTATGGGACGCCGATATATATATATACACATACTTAATATATCATCATGATGATCTATGCAAACTTAAATATGCATGCCCGATATATTGAGAGTGAGGGCTGACCCGGACTGACAGATGCCCGATATATTGAGAGTGAGGGCTGACCCGGACTGACGGATACCCGATATATGAGAGTGAGGGCTGACCCGGACTGACGGATGCCCGATATATTGAGAGAGGGCTGACCCGGACTGACGGATGCCCGATATATGAGAGTGAGGGCTGACCCGGACTGACGGATGCCCGATATATTGAGAGAGGGCTGACCCGGACTGACGGATACTCGATATATTGAGAGAGGGCTGACCCGGACTGACGGATGCCCGATATATTGAGAGTGAGGGCTGACCCGGACTGACGGATGCCCGATATATGAGAGTGAGGGCTGACCCGGACTGACGGATGGCCGATATATGAGAGTGAGGGCTGACCCGGACTGACGGATGCCCGATATATTGAGAGAGGGCTGACCCGGACTGACGGATGCTGATATATGAGAGTGGGGGCTGACCCGGACTGACGGATGCCCGATATATAAAAGGAGCCTATGTGCTCGATATGAGAGGAGCCTTTATGGCCGATGGTATATTATATCTCCCCTACCCCACATTTACTTATTATGCATTGCATCATGTATTAGAGTACCTTCATGGATGTTGCATACATATCGGATACATGATAGATGGGACTCACTTGATATTGAGATATATAGTTTGTGTCGATGCTCTACATTGATTTCCTGATGATTTCATTCCTGATATCTTCTGTTTTTATTTTACCGCATACATACATCATATTTATGATATGTTATTACGTCAGGCACTGGCACGAGTTCTTGGCACTACACTTATGTTTAGATGTTACATTGCTACTTTACTATGCTTCAGACTTACTCATTTGAGGGTTATTTTATATACTGATCGTATTGACCTAGGATTATGTCTTGCTTTCGATTTCTGATTGTAGATATTTTCTATTCACGAGTTGGCAACTCACCCCCGTTGTGCCATAGTTCTTGCAGGTTTGCCGTACAGGTTCCATAGCGGCATTTCTGGCACACTGCTTTCCTTTGCGGGTGATTTGCTTGGTAGGTGGGTTCTTTGTATCAGAACCGCCATTGTACATGTATTATTCATTGTGTAATACCCAGGTTTTCCTATACGTCTAAATCCGTATTTCTTTTACCTATAAGTTTTATTTATAATTATTTATTTATTTTCAAAAATCCTATTAAACCTAGATCTGATCTTTCTTTCCTCTGCCTCAGCCGTTTTCCTGTTATTGAATTTAAAACCCCAAAACCCAACTTCATTTTAATTATTCTTAGCTACCTAGCCCGTTCATTTCCCTTAGCCCACCTTTTAACAATAGACTAAACTCATCTTCTTAAGCCCATCAGTCCCTAATTATTAACCCAGCCCAACTTCTCTGATTCTTCTATTTTGAAAGCTAAACCCTATAACCCAACACCATTTTTCCCCTACCATTAAATCCCCCTTAGCCCAATGTCCCTATAAAATTAAATCCAATTTCTTTACTGGCCGTTCACTTCTCTCTAATTATTTTCTATTTCCACCCAAGCCCAGCAGCCCTCACACTAATAGTTTTCCCTGGCCCGCTCAATTGCCAGCCCACACCCCATTTATCAAATTCCTCAAGTATATATTATGCGGCCCATCTTTTTCCCCCAAATTTCTTACTTTATTTTCTGAGCCCGGCCTGTTCCCTTTATTTATCTTCAGCCCATTTCATTTTGTTTTCAGAATCACTTAGACGAGCCCAGCCCATTTTTCCCACTTCCTCACCCGCGCGCCTACCAACCCGACCCCGCTACTGTTCATCTTCGTTTAAAATCCCCAACGGTAACGCGCGCGATCCGCTTCTCGCGCCGCCTCCCCCGCCCGCGCCCACGACACCGCTCATCACGCGCGACGAGCGTTACAACCGCGTTACTCACCCCTCGTCTCCCCATCCTTTTTCCCTCACTTCCCACATTCCTTCGCTCTCAAACCACTCCCGCTGCAACCATCTCCGACGACGACGGCAGCCACCTCACCCACTGCATCCCTCGCGACCCACGACAACAACACCGTCAACCTCGCTCACTCCTCCTCCACTGCCCCGAGCTCCCTTGCCGTCCCGTGTCGTCTCGTTGACACCCGAGCACGAGCTCTCTGCGTCCCGTCACCCCCTGCACTGTCGCCGCCGTCATCCCCTTGCACCACGTCGTCGACCCCTTTATCATCGTCGACATCGTCGTCGTCATCACCTCTCTAACTCTCTCTCCCGATCTCTCTCGTTCCCTCTCTCTATCTCTCCCTCTCTCACTACCCTCTTCCCCTGCATCTCTCTCTCTAACTCACTCTCTCTCTCTTCTCACTGAACTCCTTCTCTCTCTCAATCTTGTCCCTCTCTCACCTTTACTCTACACTCTCTTTCTCTCTCCTGCTATCTCTCTCTCTCTCTGTTTTCTCACACCCTCTCTCTAATCTCTCATACCTCTCACTCTCTGTCTCTCTTCCCTCTGCCCTTCTCTCTCTCTCTCTCACTCTCTCCCCCTCTCTCTAAAACCTCTCTCTCTCCTCTTTCCTACGTCTCACTTCAAACACCATTGTGATTTCCCTTGCCGTCGTCACTTCTCTTTCGACAACGGCCAGCCGCACCCACGAGCCTCATTGTGCATTCGCATCACATCAAACCCAGGCTCGAGCCAGGATCGAGGCTTTTGTCACTCGGAGCCGTAGCCGTCGCGGTGCTTGCCCGTCGCGCGTTCGTGACTTTACCACTGCCGTGCATCGCCTAGACACCTCCAGGCAAGTTTCTACTTGCTTTCATGCTATTCTCTATATGTTACAAGTCTATATCATATATATATCTCATGTTCGCTTTATGTTAAATATTGCAACACAACTGTTCGATGCTTGTTCCCTTAGGAAAATTTTATCAAATTTGACGGAACTCAATGGTGTAGGTTGGCCCGTAGGGCAGTGAACATAGTGTGAGAATTTTGTTGGATGATGTAATCGATAATGACTAAAACAACTGCCCCCAAATTTAACTGTAAAACTGTAATCCTGTTGCACTTGAAAACCGTTAAATTCACCATAATTCATATACATAATATAATAGTGCGTTCGAGGGCTCTAATCGAACCCAACTCGATGAACTTTAACCCTATGCTAGTTTCCAGACATTCCTGTACTGAAATCGTGATGAAAATTGTATCGGAGTGCGACTCTGGACTGCAGTCCAGAGCGACTCAAATCGTGTTTGCTGTTCCGTAATGGATACCATAGGATTTCCTTAACTCGTAGGTTGCGGAACTCCACTGCTTATTGTAGGTAACTCTGTTAGTTAGACAACACAATTGATTTCATCCTGTTTCGTTTCCGTTTGATATTTAAACTGTAATTTAGAACATCGGGACACATAACAGCCCCAGCAGATTCAGAATTGACATGTTAATATTAAACTGGTTATAACTCCTAACGTACAGACGCGATTGCAGATCCGTTTGTTGCGTTGAAAATCTTACTGAAAACCCTAGAATTCATTCAACTGTAGCGTCGCTAAATTATGATCCCAACTGGGGTTAAAATGCGTTGCGAAATGGATTCCTGATTCTGAAACCAGATTTCCAGCCGCGAGCGCTTAAAATGAAATGATTATAACTTTTGATTCTGGAACCCGATTGGCTTGAAACAAAATTCTATGGATGGATAACTGAACATATTAATTACTACCTGTTTATCATTTCGCTAAATTATATACACATGTTTCATGATAAATCGTGCAAGTGATAGACTGTTGTTTTTATGATACCTTAATGTGCTTCTTATACTGTTCATGCAACATATCATACCTATATCATTGTAGTGATAACCTAGTGATATCGTGCATTCACCCAGTGTTAGTTTTTAGTGGTGATTGTGGCAAGTACGTTAGTATTTCATGTATCCGTGATTAAGTGAAAGTGATACGTACTTGTGCACAATCAGTGACCTTATATTTCTATTGCATTGTCGACGTCTGTGGGATGCGTGTACGTGTGACTATAAGTGGTATGGGACACTTATGGAAGCACTTGCACGGGTGTCATAGATAAGGCATCCGACACTGCCATTTATCTTAGGTATTAGTCGGGACGTGCTTGATGGAGGTCCTGCCTCCAGTTCTCGCGCAGACTTGTCACGGATCGATTAGTATTTAGGGTGATGGTTAGCGTTAGATGTAGACCACGGGGTGTGGGGTAGTTTAAGTGTGAGTTCAACAGAATCTCGGGAGTCCCATGCCGGCTTATATATTTAGGGAGTTATATGGAGATTTACAGGGTATGTGCTATATACACCGTGATACATTCGTTACATGTTGGGCCCGTGGTCCCTTGCCCTTGGGTTCTACCCTTGGGTGGAGGACACTCGCGAGTGGTTGACTCTCACACTTGGACTGACGATAGGCTTATTGACCTGTGCCGTGAGACTTAGAGACTGATAGGGTTACTGTCATTTACATTCATTCTATACTGTCTTGACATTCGTGACATATTGTTATACTGCTTTATTTTTCCGCTGCATTGGTCTCTGTTCATTCATATTCATGCTGTCATTGATTTACTGTTATTCATATCTATTACCACTGTTAGAACTGTTACTTGATTATATACATTATATTGCTATTGTGTCGCTCTGACGACCTGAGTATGCATGCTCAGTGTGAGGAGAAGATTTTAGCCTGGACCAGAACTAGACGTGCATCACAGACTTCTTTACTTGCCCTCCCGTGTTGCCTTCATTTGTTCCACTTCAGGTCAGACTTTATATTGTTCCCTTCAGTTACTGCATTTCTCATTACCTGTGCAATATATACTGTTTACCATGAGAAACTAGAAGCCGAAGTGTGACTACGGCAGGACTTTTCCTTGACCGTAGGAGCATGGCTGGCCTTGTCTACCCCTCGTATTCCGTATTTTGGGAAGCGGGGCGTGACACATTGTATCTAAAAATTCCATCAACCAAAACTTGTATATTGTTTCAGACTCAGACACTAGTGATGTATTATTTCGACCTTAGAGTCGCGCTTAGTAGTGTTACAGTTTTCATGCTTATCTGGGTTTCTTTTGAATTTTGATCCTCGCCATTCGGCGTTGTATAGTATATTGCTTGTTGTTTATTTATCCTTAAAATGGTTTTAGATTTCTGGGCTTTTGGCTTACTTGGATCAGATGGAGTCCTATAGACTTCATATGGTTCAAGGGCCAGTCACGTGCTCTTTCGGGTCGTGACAAAGTTGGTATCAGAGCGCTAGGTTAACCTTGATTCGAGTCTAAGTTTGACTATGTGGAGCCTAGGGCGTCTATATATATACGGAACTTAGGCTTGACCTTACGGAACTTAGACTTAGTCGAGGGGGTATTAGACCCGAACTTTCGTCGCGTAGGATGACCCTTGGTTGATGGAATAGGTGACTAAAATAGAGTGACGTACCGTGGGTATGTTCCGCGGCATACTTACGATACGCTACTCCGCTTAAGGAACCTTAGGATGTACATATTTTCGAGATCAGTGATTCTCTGCATATCTATGATTATACATCCATTTGAGATCCTCGATTCTATTAGTTCCATGACCTTACTATCATTGATGTTGTTCCTTCTTATGATCATGTATCCATTCTACATCTGTTGTTTCTTTCTGGCCATTGATCTGCTCTCTTCGATACTCGATTGAGGTTCCTGTCGCCATTGTTTGAGCGCAGTGAGCTGCTGCTAGTGCTACGGTCAGGACGAGCTCGTCTGGTACGAGGGCCGACCATTGTGTTTTCTGGTGACATGGAAACGTCTCGAGTTAGTTTTGGTGATTGTGACCTCTAGTGGAGGCGAGTGCTTGGTTTTGCGCCGGATGATCGGGCCATTGTTAGAGCTGCCAGTTGAGAGAGGACTGTTGATGTACAGCATACCTCTGAGATTATGATGTCGCCTACCGTGCAAACAGATGGACCAGCTGTTGCTGAGATTGACGGGATGTCGCTTCCGGAGCTTACGAGCTGAGATTGCCGGGGCTTCCAGGCAGATATGAGACAGATGATAGCTAGTCTACCCGATTTGAGAGACGAAGGTGATTCGTCCGATTTATGCACCGGAGCGGGCCCAGTTGAGTTGAAGATTTCCAGTGTGGAGAGTCTTACTCAGATCTAGAGCAGACTGATTCAGAGATGACCGCCAATGTATCGCCTTTCCTGGAGGATTGAGGCGCTGTTCAGCGTACAGGCGAATGAGCCAGTTGCTGCTGCAAATGACGAGATATCGCCCAGATGGTTGGAGCTACTTCAGCATGAGCATATACTTAGAGATATGATGGACGGTCGCTAGTCACCTGAGGATGAATGACTAGGACATGTGGTTCGTTCGCTACCCCGATGCGAGGTCATCGGATAGATTGATTCCAGCTAGAGACGACTTCACGCAGGTTCGTTGAGAGTCGATAGAGGTGATCAAATGTCAGGAGCCCATTTTCCAAGTTTAAGGTATATGGAAAAACATGCAGGTGATTCTATGGACCCTCTAGAAGAATGAAACCCTAACTCGACTTAATGACCGTGTGAAAGCCTTTGAACCTTAGGGTTTGCGGCAGTTCCGCGGCGCCATTAGTGAAGCTTGGGTTTGCCTTTCTACGGCTGGACCATCGGTGCTGTGGTATGTACTCGATGCTGTTAAACTGTACCCAAGATGTGGAGCTCTTGGGGGATTATGAGGTTCTGACGAATCGATCGAATGGTTCGACTTCCTTCGGATGCTAGGTGGTGAGATGCTTTTCTTGGGAGACTCCAGATACGAGCATAGCCGTTGGAGCGCAATTCATGCAGCCACGATGAGACGAGTCCGAATTAGTCGACATTGAAGCAGAGTGAAGTAAGAGTTCGCAAGAGATTTCGACGAGACGACGTCCCTCTCCGCGGACATCAGGGATGTGATACACACGCAGAGGCGTTGTATATGGATATACCTTCCAGAAGGAGTTGCGGCGAGTATGCAGCCGTTCCAGAACAAGAATTTGCTTCAGTAATGGAAGATGACTTCCGGGCAATTCGACAGGAATGAGATTTGAGAGAGACCTCGACAGGACCTTTCTGGAATACTATACGAGAAGACCAGGACCCAAGAGGGGTCATATTGTGCACACCCAGCAGGCCAGAGTTCGGCATCGTCGACGAGGTAGTTGACCAGGTTCAGATAAAGGACCTTACCCAGATGCGTTGCGAGTTGATCGAGGACGGATGAGTATTGAGTATTCCTCCGATGGTTGGGACGCGTTTCCGAGTACCTGTTCGGCCAGACATCTTCTACAAAATGATGAAGCTACAGAGTACGCGATTTCGAGTCCGTGCGAGAGACTTCGGATTGACTGTGGCCAAGAACAATGCAGTGCTTAGATAGCATGGCGTGACATCATAGTGGAACCAGAGGTTCATGCGAGACACTGACGAGCTGTCATTACTTCCCGTCGAGACTAGAGACCTGATATGCTTACAGAGGCGTTGGGATGCGACCAACTTCTGAGAAAATGTTGTGCTGAGGACACAGATGTCCATCGAGTGAGAGGAGATTATGCAAGAGTGCCAGCCTCCGTACAGTTCGGCATAGGCAAGATCGAAAGAGACCTTGAGCAGGATTCCTTCCAAGACATTGCTGCAATGATGTTTGCACCCAGAATCAGATGTGTGACGTGCATTTAGAGAGCCAGAGGCCGACGCCAGCGACTTGCTGCTTTACAAGTGGTCGTGAGGATTGACCGAGAGATGACCAGAGAAGTGCCAGAACGGAATCGTCCCCGTTAGCACACCTGACAGGGTCGATGAGCCGATTGATGGTGAGATTGGTAATCCGCAGAGGAGATAAGGACCCAGAGACAGAAGACGCCAGACGTGAGCGAGAGGCAAGTAGATGTCTTGCGCTGCTAGCTTTGGATGCACCTTCAGTGTTTTGATATACGATTTTGGTGCACGCCAGATGCACTAAATCGGGATTCTTCGTGCATGTCACATGCACCTGATTTTGCTGTCAGGCACACACGTTGCCTATGACAGATGTTTCGTGCACACCCGTTGCACCTAGGTGTTGTTTTGTGCCCATGTATGGCATATATATGGACTTTGTTTTCCTTGCGCACCAGACGCACATGATATTCTTATATATACATTTTGGGGGTTTAATTTAAATTCGGGGACCGAATTTCTATAAGGGGGGTAGATTGTAACATTTCCAAATAATAAAATATTATTTTTGGGAATTTTTATATTTTAATATTATTTTATTGAATATTTTAATATTTCGGTATTATTAAATACAAGTAAATGGGAAAAATGTTGGGAAATTTATGGAAAATTATAAAATAGGGTGTTTTATAGAATTATGTCATTTTTAAGTTTTTATGATTAGTTATATGCTAATTTAGTGTTAATCGCGATTAAAAATCGCTAATCGGTTTTTTAGCATTTTTTGTGCAAAACATGCACATATCATTTTTATCACACTTGTGCATTTTCTTGCCATGGTTCACTTTGGATTTACTATTCTTGAGAGAAGGATTTTGAGAGTAAAAGTAAAAGAAAATGGAAAAAGGGGTTTAGAATAAAGAATTTAGTAGTAGGTGAGAGAGAGAGAGGAATGGTTTCACTTTGACTTAGCCATCTCTTCATTCTTCTTTCATTTTCTCTCTCCCTCTTCCCCTTCTCCTGCTGCTGCTGCTCCTTCATCTCCCTCCCCTCTTCAAAGCCCCCAATCATCTCAAAAACAATTCCAAAACCCAATCTCCATTTCATTAAAAGTGTGCACAAGCTCAAGATCTACACATTGGGTCAAGAAAGCAAGGATTTTGGCCACTAGGGGCAACTCAAGAAAATTCTTGAGTTGCCAAATGAGGTATTTTCTGGACTATTAACTTAGTTTTAGCTTTTCCTTTACCCCCATGTTATGATTGAACCGATATTGTGTGATTTTGGTGACTTGAGGAAAAACCTAGTTAGGGTTGTGAAGAATTTGGTGTTGTGATATGAAATTGAGCTCAGTAGAGGCTACACCAACACCCTAGTGCATGAATGGAGACTTAAAACCTGAGAGTTGAAACCCGGAATACGGATTTAGAAACCGATATCGGAGAAATTGTGAAATCTGTGAAGGTTTTATTGAATCTGCTTTCACCCGAGACATCCTAAAATAAAATTGATTGGACAGTGAGATGTACAGGCACCCTAGAACCACCACACAAGATCCCAACCCCTAACTCATTCTCCCGGCCGCAGATTTATTCTGTTTGGCCGCAATTTGCGGCCTGGACCCCACCAAACCTGTTCGTTTTGGTTTTGGTGTTCCCTTATCTGTAGATTAGGCCCCTGGTATGTATAGATTTGTCTAGTTTGACCTAGGGTGAAATCTGGAGCCTATTTCCTAAGTTGCTGTTTTGGATTCGTGTTTCCGTATTCCGTATTTTTAATTCTGCAATTGTGTATTGTGTTTTACCTCGACTATTTGGCGTTTATACGACGATATCGAGGATTGATTGATGGTTTTGAAGGCATGCCCATAGGTTCTAACCTATAGGCCCCTTATCGTATCGTTTGGGGTTTCGTATGCCGTTCTAGCTTTGATTTGATTTTAATGCGCATATACGATATTTTGATATGTAGGTACCCATGAAGACTTCGGGACGACAAGGAAGCGCGTGGCGACGTCCACAAATGAAGACGCAAAGTGAGTAGATTATATCTACAGGGGGAAGTCGGGTGGATGGCGTATAGCACCCCCGCATTCCGTAGTTGTTATATTATATATATGATACTTAGGTGTATTATGGATAGTGTAGGGTTAGAAGTGACTAGTGTAGTTCATAGTCGCGAATCCTAGAATAGATTTACACCTACACGCACACCCTTGCATATTCATTATACTTGCACTATGTTTGATGATATTGGATGACATTAGAGATGAGTCATTGATATTGGGCTTTGTGCCACAAGATCGGTGATTTGATATGATTCGTATTTGGGATACGACATGTGATTCCTTGCGAGCTTTGATGTGTGTTTACCCCCGCATTCATACTTTATAGATGGTATCAGTTGTACTAGACTTAGATCTGTACCCCCAGGTTATATGATGTGATGATAATGATACCTGATATTTGATGAGAGGAATGTGATTCTGACCCGTACCCGGCTATTGGGATGCCGTACGATGATTTACCGTACGAGCTTTATATTGATGATAGATCCGCACTCATGACTTGAGGATGTCATGTGATATATGGTATCGTATGCAATACTATTGAGGCGGGATCACCGACTATATATATACATATCGACTCAGATTTAGGTGGTTTCCATACCCCTCCCGGTTGACTTGATACTTGGATCTGTAGTTGCATAGTAGATGTTAGACTAGACCCGAGTCATACCTACATTCAAAAACTAACGAATCGGGAATATCTTAAAAACACTGTAGCCCTTAGGCTACTAAGAACCCCGACTCGTCTTATTTCAAATGGCAAGCTGCATTACTATTCATTTACCATTTATTCTACTGCTCGCATTGCATTGCATGCTTATATGTTATCGATTCATATTCCCTTGTGCATATGCCTTTACATAGTTACATGCTCATATCAGTGTTTCATGTTGCATGTATTATAATTCATGAATTTCGCACTGTGATATGGTGGCATATGATGATTCTGGATTGTTTTACTCCTGCATATATATATCAGTGGTATGGGACGCTGAAATATATATGTATACCCATAGTATATATATATATTAGTGGTATGGGATGCCGATATATATATATATATACACCTACTTAATATATCATCATGATGATCTATGCAAACTTATATATGCATGCTCGATATATTGAGAGAGGGCTGACCCGGACTGACGGATGCCCGATATATTGAGAGTGAGGGCTGACCCGGACTGACGGATGCCCGATATATTGAGAGTGAGGGCTGACCCGGACTGATGGATGCCCGATATATGAGAGTGAGGGCTGACCCAGACTGAAGGATGCCCGATATATTGAGAGAGGGCTGACCCGGACTGACGGATGCCCGATATATTGAGAGAGGGCTGACTCGGACTGACGGATGCCCGATATATGAGAGTGAGGGCTGACCCGGACTGACGGATGCCCGATATATTGAGAGAGGGCTGACCCGGACTGACGGATGCCCGATATATTGAGAGAGGGCTGACCCGGACTGACGGATGCCCGATATATTGAGAGTGAGGGCTGACCCGGACTGACGGATGCCTGATATATGAGAGTGAGGGCTCACCCGGACTGACGGATGCCCGATATATTGAGAGAGGGCTGACCCGGACTGATGGATGCCCGATATATGAGAGTGAGGGCTGACCCAGACTGACGGATGCCCGATATATTAAGAGAGGGCTGACCCGGACTGACGGATGCCCGATATATGAAAGGAGCCTATGTGCTCGATATGAGAGGAGCCTTTATGGCCGATGGTATATTATATCTCCCCTACCCCACATTTACTTATTATGCACTGCATCATGTATTAGAGTACCTTCATGGATGTTGCATACATATCCGATACATGATAGATGTGACTCACTTGATATTGAGATATATAGTTTGTGTCATTGCTCGACATTGATTTCCTGATGATTTCATTCCTGATATCTTCTGTTTTCATTTTACCGCATACATACATCATATTTATGATATGTTATTACGCCAAGCACTGGCACGAGTTCTTGGCACTACACTTATGTTTAGATGTTACATTGCTACTTTACTATGCTTCAGACTTACTCATTTGAGGGTTATTTTATATACTGATCGTATTGACCTAGGATTATGTCTTGCTTTCGATTTTTGCTTGTAGATATTTTCTATTCACGAGTTGGCAACTCACCCCCGTTGTGCCACAGTTCTTGCAGGTTTGCCGTACAGGTTCCATAGCGGCATTTCTGGCACACTGCTTTCCTTGCGGGTGATTTGCTTGGTAGGTGGGTTCTTTGTATCAGAACCGCCATTATACATGTATTATTCATTGTATCTAGAAATTCCATCAACCAAAACTTGTATATTATTTCAGACTCAGACATTAGTGATGTATTATTTCGACCTTAGAGTCGCGCTTAGTAGTGTTACAGTTTTCATGCTTATCTGGGTTTCTTTTGAATTTTGATCCTCGTCATTCGGCGTTGTATAGTATATTGCTTGTTGTTTATTTATCCTTAAAATGGTTTTAGATTTCTGGGCTTTTGGCTTACTTGGATCAGATGGAGTCCTATAGACTTCATATGGTTCAAGGGCCAGTCACGTGCTCTTTCGGGTCATGACATTTATTTTATTTTCACTCGCTGTTGTTGGTCTTCTGGGATGCAGATGTGACCCTCAAGACTTGGCTCTCTTTCTGATGGAGCCTGAGGAGGTAAGGCATGTTTCGCTCTTTGTTCGTGCCCCTGGATTGTATACAGGGATTGATGTGATTTCACCTGTTGGGCAAAAAGTTTCATTCTTTCATCATTTTTTTATTTCTTCCCGCGATACTCTATCATTTCAGCTTTTATATCGCGAAAGTTGCGATTGCCCAATCATTTCGGCTATTTTTCGCGGTGCCCAATCATTTCGGCTATATATTTTATTTTCACTCGCTGCTTTTTATTGCGAGTTGCCCAATCATTTCGGCTATTTTGCATGCATACATTTTTTCATGCTGATTTTTGTTGCAAATTGCCCCATCATTTCGGCTATTTCGTATGCATGTGTGGCTTGCTGTCTTTTCGCCGCAAGCTTAGGATTAGACACCGATTTCAGCATCAGCACCGCTACAACTGGGATGGTGCCAGGAGCGAATCATCATTTGCCTCTATCGATGTTGAACAAAGGTGGTTTAGTAAACAGGGTTAGGGTCCTGTCGACTAAGGCTTTTGACTTCATGAGCCGTAAGGGTCCCACAAAGGTATTTCTCCCTACAAGTCGTGAGGATCTCGTAGGTGTGTTTTCTCTTTAGGAATCGTGAGGATTCCTAAGTGCATGTTCCTATGTAAGTCGTAAGGATCTTATAAAAGGGTTTTCTCCTTATAAGTCGAGAGGACTTACAAGGATTGTTCACCATATGGACATATCCCTAGTCACGGGTGGGACTTTGCTGGGGAAATGTTTATTCACGCCCGTGGATTGTATACAAGGGTTAGTATTGAGCCATTTGTAGGGCAATATCGAAGGTTGTGGGGGTTGGTTAAGAACAGGTTCATGTCTCTGTAACTTAAGACTTTCAAATCTTATGAGCCGTGAGGGTCCCATAAGAGAGTTCTCCTTACGAGTCGGGAGGATCTCGCAAGTGTAATTTCTCCTTAGGAATCGTGAGGATCCCTAAGTGTGTTGCTCCCTTGTGAGTCGTAAGGATCTCACGCATGTGGTTTCTCCTTACAAGGTCGAGAGGACCCTGTAAATGTCTTTTAACGAGGTTGCGCCCTTTCGGGTTTTCACAAACACTCGCCGGTACTCCTACTGTTTTTACTCACGGAGCCCTTTCGGGTTTTCATCCGTGCCCATTTTTCTTCTGGACATACCGTCTTTTTTTTCCCTAACGAGATTGCGCCCTTTCAGGTTTTCACAAACACTCGCCGGTAGCCCTGCTGTTTTTACTCACGGAGCCCTTTCGGGTTTTCATCCGTGCCCTTTCGCTTATGGACGTACTGTTTTTTTTGTTTTTTTTACCACGTCAGCCTGAAGATGCCGCGGGTTGGGAGTAGTTTAATGACGTTTCGGTCATTTGCAAGTTTTAGGACATTGCGGTCCGCCGTTGCCGTATTTGAGGCGAATTTCTAGTTTACGGACTTTTCGGTCCATGGGGCTTTCCCTATGAATGAGCATGATGCCCCCGGCATATCCATCTTTCTCGGAACATGTGGTTGTGGCGGGCTCACCTTCCAGTTTTCGGACAGCGCGAACTTGCCCTGTTGGTATTGGTCTTCAACCCAGTTTTTGAAGACGTAGCAGTTTTCGATCGGATGGCCCAATACTTGGTGGTAAGGGCAGTAATTAGGATTGTTGACATCATTCAGTTGTAGCTGGTGTTTCGGCTCCGGTAGAGTGATAAGCCTGTTGCGCACTGCTAGTTCGAACAGCCTCCTTGTTTCATCCCGGGGAAATGAGTAAGGACGTTTCAACTTCTCATAGAGGGGTTGCCGCTTGTTGCTTTGGCGAACAATCGGTCTAGGGTTACTTGATTGTTGTTGAGCGTTGGCGACGAAGGCTGTTCTTCCCTTCCCTTTATCCTTTTTGTTCGATTCCTTGTTTGCAGGTCCGAGATTTTTTCCGGGTAGCATGCGATTGCACGGCTGACTGTTCCCGCAACTCCTCAGTTCTTTCGTTTCAGAGATGGATTCCTTGAAGAGAGGGCCGAGGGCTACCTTTTCTTCGGAGTCGCTCCCGAAGGTGAGAACTCGCGATCCCCCGGGATCAACCTTATGACAATTGCCGGCAATTCTTTTATGCTCATCTGTCGCACCTTTCCACTGTCTACGAGCTTCACGCTTTATCCTGTTGAAGTGTTGCCTGTGAGCGACATACCCTTGCCACCAACACTTAAAGGAGTTGCAGTCTTCAGAAGGATGTGCGATCTTCTGATGATATAAGCAGAAGTTAGGATGTACGTCCGCTTCATCAAGATGTATATCACCAGGAGAATTTTCTCTGAAAGAGGGCGGCCTCATCCCCATCGATATGGCTTTGGCGAATCGTTTCCTTGTCTTGATCCTGCTTTCATTTGAGGCGGATATACTTTGATCCGGTGGGAGTGTTTCGACCCTTTTGTCCAGTCGCCGGGGTTTGGCCTTTTCAAATATGGCCATCTTACGCTCTCGATCAGCTTTACTTTTCAAAAGAGCTTCGTTGAGGAATGCATCAATTGTTTCATCTGATGGCCGCAGAAGTTCCGGTTTAGGATCTGCCCCCAGCTTCTCAGTGCAAGGAGTTTTCTCATCGTCTGTAAACGAGTGGAAGATCATATGACAACTCGCTACGTAACCCTCAGATTCATCCGACGAGCTTTCTCCTCCATCCTCCTCCTGAAAAACGTGGCTGAGGAACTCTTGGAGCGTGATGGGAGTCCGTGCCTTCTGATTATACTCCTCCAGTGCGTCAATCTGTTTCTGTAAGTCTGTGCGCTTGTCACCAGGCTTCACAGGCTTTTTGGATCTCTTCTTCTTCTTCTTTGAAGATTTCGACGGCTGGGTGTGAGTGCTTGGGCTATCACCACCAATCTTTGGAGTTGGGCGCGGCTTCAGCATCCCTTCGATAATCTCAGGTTCCAACGGGTTCTTCCATCTAATCGCCGGGCACGTCTGGAGATCATTCAGCATCCTTTTGGTTTTGGCGGATAGCACAACCTCCCACGGAGCTTCTTCAACAAGGGAGCACGTTGCCCCAGCGTGCCCGTCTTCTTTGGAGTGTGCGGCTGTGGTGGGTTTACTTTCCACTTTTCAGACAGCGCAAACTTGCCTTGTAGGTACTGATCCTCGATCCATCCCTTAAAGACGAAGCAATCCTCGATCGGGTGACTTACCGTTTGGTGGTAAGGGCAATAATTGGGATTATTCACTTCACTGGGTTGCGGTGGTCTCCTTGGATTCGGGAGATAGATAGGCCTATTGCGCATCGCCAGCTCAAACAGCCTCTTCGTTTTATCCCGTGGGAATGAGTAAGGGCGCTTCATTTTCTCATTATAATACCGCCGTCTCTTTTCCAGTTGATCCGCTAGCTTTGGGGCACTGGGCTGCTATTGGGTGTTCGCAACGAAGGTCGCCTTCCCTTTACCCTTGTCGTTTCGGGGTTCCAGCTTCGGAGGAGACGGTCTGTGACCCATTTGATCCATCTGGGCTAGCTTATCAATTAAAGTCTGGAACGTGGTCGGTTTAAAGAACATCATGAACTATGAAATAGTTGCATGAGGGTCTAAGGTGCCCACGAACATGCCTACCGCAGGTGCTTCTTCGATGCGTTGTTCGCATTTCGACCACAGATTTCGCCATCGTGTTGCGTATTGAACCCATGTTTCGTCTGGCCTTACCCTGGCGTTGATCAATGCGGCGATCGGGGTGCGCTCACTAGCACTCGCGAATCTTTGTGTAAACAGTAGCTCCATCTCCGCAAATTTTTTGACAGAGTCGTTAGGTAGCTCCGAATACCATTCAAAGGCCATTTCTGCTAAGCTGCCGACGAATTGGCGAAGCAACAGTTTGTCATCGCCTCAAGTGTTGCCGCATAAGGCCCTGAATTGAGCGACATGCTGATGTGGATTCCCTGTCCCCTTGTACACATGGAATTTAGGGATTTATATCCCGGCGGGTAACTGATTTAGTCATACCAGCCCGGATATGGTCGTCCATTTCTAACAATTTGCCCAGCCGCTTCATTTGCTGGTGAGCTCGTATCTGCTGAGCTATATAGTCGTCTAGTGCAGCTTTGGAAATGGTTTCCTCTTTGGCTGCTGAAAGAGCCGGAGGTGGATTAGATGTCTCCCCTCTATCGTCTTCAATAATGATCGGAGGGTCTTCAGCTGGAGAGTCTGGCTGTAACATCATCCCTACCATATCTTGGAAGTGAAGCGCCATTTTTTTATGTTGGCAGCTTGTTCTGCTGCTTCTCTGTCCTTCTTTTCGAGGACTCTGCGTAGGAAGTCAGCGTCAGTTTCTTGTTCGTGACGCTGTTCTGATGATGCCTCCGGGCTTTCTTTTGGTCCGGTAAGCGCGGCCATCGCAGTCAGCATCTCCTGGAGCTTCTGCTGCTGTTGTTCCTGGGCTCTTGTAATGGATCGGGTGAGTGGTCGGTGCGCGACTACCTTCCTTCCCATATGCCATGTAAACGGTATGCACCCCTATGCCCCAAGCCTTGGGGCGTTTATGCTCAGCGATTTTACGGTTCGTCATGTTCACAGGGGCTTTTTGCGGCCTCTTTTTGTTTTGAGTGATTGACGTTGAGGGAGCCATTGCAGTGGGCACCCATCCAGCTGTTGCTTTTTCTGGCTTGACAGAGTAGTCCTTCTCCTGCCGAACCTTCATCTTTTTCTGTCGGCGGGGATAGTCTTGATCTATTACGGAGTCTTGGACCCGTTGCCAGACTTTGTAAATTTTAGAGGACAGCCGCTGAGAAGGTTACTCCGGCTTCTTCTCTGTATCATTCCCCACAGGTGAAGGAGTTCTCTTCAGCACTGCAGTAGGAAAGTTTCTGCGCACCTTGTTGAGCAGTTCAAAGCTGTTCTCGGTTGGAACAGCAGCATCGATCCCCACAGTTGGAGCCGGTGGAGTAAATCCAGAGGGAAAGCTGCCCCCAGCCTTCCGTACTCAGCGCCAGTGACGACAGCGAGCATGTCGCGCGATTGGAGTTGGTCTAGCCGTAGGGGTGACCTCCTCATGCCCCCTGTGTTGGTCAGAATTTGCTGGTATCAGCCTTTTAAAGACCGACGTCCGTTGAGTGGGGACGGCCAACCTATCAAAAGCAGACTTCCGAGTAAAGGGAGCAGGGATGGCTATCCGCTTCGGGATAACGCCTTCTGGTATTGCAGGCTTCTTCATGGGCCCGTTGGAGCTCTGGCCTAGTCTGTTAAAAACTGAGGCAGTGGACTTGGGCGACCCGTTGTAAGCCGATCAAAGACCGATTTCTTTGGAGCTTCTTACGACGATATTGGGGCGTTGAAGTTCATGGGTGGGAGAATGGTCCCGAAGAACAGACCGGTGGTAGCCTGAGACACTTGTTCCACCGGCATAGCAAAGATGGAGGCCGCTTGAGGCCCATAAGTCACTCCTCCGGACGGGACGGAGCGAGAGTTGCAGTTGCAGTTTGTGCAGTTTGAAGCCATTGATCTTCTGTTTTCTGCACGGAGCAAGACACCAAATCTTAGTACCTCGAATTCATAGGCAACCACAGCAAACCATGATTCGTTCGTGAACACGACAAACGAAGTGTGTAGTGGAAAGAGGAAAAGGTCCCACCGGGCGTGCCGGAATCTGTTCCCCTCCGAATGGCGGCGCGACGTAGAGATACGTCTTGCCTGAGATTCGGGGTAGATGCTATTTGGTTTTATCCATCAACCTCTCCGAAGATGCCAAGTTGATTTATGGCACCGTGTATCGAAGGTTTAGACGGATGCGACCGATGTAACAGACTTCGTCAGATTCCCCCTCGTTCGAGGGGTTTTTGATTGTGGGGACGCTCTTCCCTGCAGGCGCAAGCCCCTGCAGTTAATTACGCTACCGCATCGCGGTAACAACTTTCTCCTTCTCCAGAATTTCACTTCGTGTCGTGGGTGTTTATTTTGTTTGTGGTTGCCCGTGGATTGTATACGGAGACTAATTTATGTTGTCGCCCGTAGGACGCGGATTAGTCCAAATCAGTATTCTCTTAGATTTGGGTTTGGGGTTTTGGTTTAAGAATACGTTAGCCATGTTTGAGGCTAAGATCAACTTAAACGTTTGTTAAGGATACATTAGTCCAATTTTAGACTAAGATCAACTTAACAGGATCGTTTAGATCCGACAAAAGAGCATTTGGGGGCTTTATTGTTCCAGTTTAGGGACATAGTGGTCCATCGCCAGTTTAGGGACATGGTGGTCCATTTCCAGTTTAGGGACATAGTGGTCCATCATTCCCATTTTGGGGACGAATATTGGTATAAGGAAGCATTAGTCCATGAGTTTAAGGACCCCACAGTCCGCATTACCAGTTTAGGGACATGGTGGTCCATCATTCCTATTTTGGGGACGAAAATTGGTTTAAGGACGCATTAGTCCATGAGTTTAAGGACCCCACAGTCCGTATTACCAGTTTAGGGACATGGTGGTCCAACATTCCCATTTTGGGGACGAATATTGGTTTAAGGACGCATTAGTCCATGAGTTTAAGGACCCCACAGTCCGTATTACCAGTTTAGGGACATGGTGGTCCAATGCCAGTTTAGGGACATGGTGGTCCATCATTCCCATTTTGGAGACAAATATTGGTTTAAGGACGCATTAGTCCATGAGTTTAAGGACCCCACAGTCCGTATTGCCAGTTTAGGGACATGGTGGTCCATTGTTCCCATTTTGAGGACGCATATTGGTTTAAGGACGCATTAGTCCATGAGTTTAAGGACCCCACAGTCCATATTACCAGTTTAGGGACATGGTGGTCCAATATTCCCATTTTGGGGACGAATATTGGTTTAAGGACGCATTAGTCCATGAGTTTAAGGACCCCACAGTCCGTATTACCATTTTAGGGACATGGTGGTCCAACATTGCCATTTTAGGGACGAATATTGGTTTAAGGACGCATTAGTCCATGAGTTTAAGGACCCCACAGTCCGTATTACCAGTTTAGGGACATGGTGGTCCATTGTTCCCATTTTGGGGACGAATATTGGTTTTAGGACGCATTAGTCCATGAGTTTAAGGACCCCACAGTCTGTAGCAATGTGTGGTTGTCGGGACCCATCACCTCTCTGACGACGTTGAAGGATTACAACGACAAATATCAGAGGAGTTCAGAGATGTACCCTTGAACCGGGTGTAAATTGATTTGAGAGAGCAGTCGTGCTCAGTTCAATTTAATTTGAGGACTTATGGCCAGAATTGGGTTAAGTCCAGTTGAAAATGTTCAACATTTTATTTGCATTTGGCCTGTTAGGCCTTTACTAGGGCTCTGCCCTTTTTTAATAATGCATTGCATTTTTATTTGGTCTGATAGACCTTTTAATTGGGCTCTGCCTTTAATAATGCACTGCATTAAATGTTCTGACAGTGCCCCACGTGGCTTGTCAGGCGCTTTGCGCCAATTGAGGAGCGCAAGGCGCAAATTCATGTGGAGGTGACACATGTCACGCGCTGGTGAGCGCAGTGCGCTGCGCCAGTGCGCTGCTGCCACGTGGCGCGCTCTGGTGACTTGCGCCAAACCAAGAGCGCAGTGCTCTGTTTTTAGAAGCGCAAGGCGCAGTTGTTCTGTGATTGACATGTGGCGCTCTCTGGTGGCTTGCGCCAATCCAAGGAGCGCAACAGTGCAGATTTCAAAAGTGCAAGGCACTGTTTAATATCTTGATCATATTTAGATCAAAGAAAACAAGTTTTTCTTTTTTCCAGAGAGGTTCTACCTCAAATTTCAAGAACCAGTGGTTTATCAAAAGGCAATACCTTTATATAGATCAAAAGATCTAGTCATGAAGTAGATTACTTCTTTATTATTATTTTTTATTAAAGATCTTGATCTTGTTCTTAGATCATTGATCTTTTTAGAAGAAATTCTTCTTTTTTCCAAAGGTTTTACCTTTTTTCTTTCTCTCTAAATTCTTCTCAAAGTTTTAGAGGAGGTCTCTGTATCTCTATCTCTGTATATCTCTCTTAGACTTGGAGTCTAGGGGCCTTTATATTATGCCAATTGATTTGTTAAATCAGGTAAAGAGATCTTTCTCTGATTGATTTAGGGGTGTTTCCCCACCGCGGGATCTTTGATCCTAGAGCTTCTGTTTTAAAGAAGATAATTTTCTTGTTTTAACAAGATTAGAAAGATCTTTCCAAAATTTTATTGTTTAAATTCTCGCACAGTTGGCGCAAGCGCGCCTGCGCTTGACACGTGTCGCGCAGCGCAGAGCGCAGCGAGACTGCGCTACCGCAACTGCGCTGACACGTGTCGCGCAGCGCAGAGCGCAAATCATCTGAAGCGTTGCTTCCTTTATTTTTATTAAAACAGAGCCTTGCTCTGATTGGGTGCGCTTCTTGGGTGCAGCGCTGGCGTGTCTGTTTTTGACACGTGGTGCGTGGCGCGCAGCGCAAGGAATCTGAAGCGTTGCTTCCTTTATTATTATTTGAATTTTTAAAATAGAGCTTTGCTCTGATTGGGGGAAACAGAAGCGTTGCTTCATTTCCCGCCTTGGAATTTGAACAGAGCTTTGCTCTGATTGGGGAAACAGACCTCAACCCGGTCGTGCCCCAAACAAATAATATACAAACTGGCAATGACGGCAATCCACATGTCGGACGCTCGCCCCGCAATATCATTTGTACAAATGAGACTAAACTGTACTACCATTGCACTCAAGCTATCCACGATGACGATCCAGCCGCAACACAGAATATCAACGTGAATGTCACGTTCGCAAACCCGTCTAAAAGAACATATAGCAGTTAGACGGGTTGTACCGCGCTAATGACATTCACGGTCGCAGATAGTAATGCATGTATTGTTCTGTATTTTAAAGAAGTGTTTGTAGTAACCGCAATCAATAACGGTGTCGCGTGTAGCTAGACCGAGATGAGTATGGGTCGTCCTCTGGGAAACGTGGAACCTTTTATTCTTACTTTAGGCGTGTTGAGAAAGAGGAAGAATAGAGAAATAAAGAATAGTGGAAATAGTTTCTAGATTTACGTTAAACACGAATGCAAAATATAGATCTAGATTAGCTACAGATGTAAGTTTAATATAAAAAAGGGGCTTGTAGGGTTCATTAGGATTTAGTAGTTATGGATGATTAATTAAAGATTACTCTTTTTATCCTTTAATAGATTTAAAACTAGAACGACTGTGATGCATGTAGATTAGGGTTTCTGGAGGGAAAAGGGTTCCCACTCTTAACCCCTATCTCGACATGGAACTCCGTTCATATCTAGCCTTTACCAAAACAATCACTAATCTAATCTCTAATCGCAGTCGAGACTAACAATAAATTGGTAGCGCGCCCGACTAGGATGTTAATGATTCTTTTGGTAAAGTTTATAAACTTTATAGGACGTAAAAAGAGTTTAAGGATCTTCATCATCCATTAATCTACCCTAATCCTACAAACCCTAACAAACGGAGAGTTACTCGCGCATGTTGGGAGAAGAAGAGATGGAGAGGGAAATCATAATGAAAACTATAAGAAATAGAATAAGAAAAAGAACTACCTTTATTAATCAACAAAATTCATTTACACTTTATTACCGTAGAAAATGATTACAAATGCTAGTTTGCTTCTCGATCTCTTCTAAGGAGGTAGACGAACAGTTGATTATCAGCCTGGATGCGTGAGCCTGTCTTGGACTTCGTGATCTCTTCAGCTTGATGATTTTTCCAAGAGGCTATCGGTCCTTATTTATAGTCCCAGAGCCAGAACCCTAGCTGCCTAATTTGGAAGCCAGAGGTTAAGATCCTAACCACCAAAATCCCAACTCCCAACTCATCAAAAGCGCAGCGGATCCGTGGCCAATAGGTGGGTTTGACCGCGGATCCGTGGCAAAGTAGGGGAATCTTGGGCTCATTCTTCTTGTGGCTTCTTCTGGTGACACGTGGTGATCTTTTGAATCTCTGGAAACTGAAAATCTTTTCTACGTCACTGCCGGAATTGATTTCTTTAGTTTACTTTCTTAATTAGGCAGGTTTGTTTTAACAACTTTGATTTCCTTGATTTCAGCCCTGCAAATTCTACACAATAACTCAACAAATAATATTAGTAGAGTTTGTTTTATTGAGATATTTAACTTAACCATTAAGAATAGGTTAAAGGCTTTTAATAAGGTAAGCATATTTAAATGGGCCAAATGTCACATGAATATTATATGCTTACTTTTTCCTACCAAATGTTAATTATATATATAAACACATGAAAATAGTATTTTTACAGATAAACCCTCACATGTATCATATAATATAATAAACACCTTTTATTATATAAAAATAGTAGGAAAATGTCATATTAAATGTGCAGTTGTATCAACTGAACAAATACCCCCAAACTTATCTTTGATCGTCCCAAGCAAACTAGTTTATTCAAGAGAAGGAGAAAAAGAAAGGAGAAACCTAAGCACACTTTCGTAGGCAACACGATTGCACGGAGCACGTGCAACAAGCCGTTAAACCTCTAGGTGTCCCTAGTAGGAGGAGTGTTGTCTCCTGAGGGTTTTCAGCTATAAAAGAAATACTTTGAAATTTACATATAAAGATAAGAACTATAAAAGAAATACTTTGAAAATTTAGAGTTTCCAACTACACTAGTTTTTCAGTTGTTATGAGCCATATCTTAATAGTCATGAAAAGATGTTAGAAATCACATTATCCCTCAATAAAACATCGTTTTTATTCTTAATTCCTCCCTTTCATCCAAACATCGATCATATACCCCTACATGTGAGTAAAAGACATCCCTACACTCGGAGAATTCAATTCAAGCAATCATACTCTTGTCCATCTACCTTAGTACTTTTTAATCGATATTTATATGGAATATGCTCACACATTTTTCATGCGACCGTTAATACTTCTTGAGGTACTAACCGACCGATTACTCCTGTGCTTGCTAATTAGGTGATTTTCCTCATCTTGCAACACCTAAGGCTTAGCAGTGGCTCCCAAACCAGTTGGTCTAAGGCACTAGGTGATAAAGCATCCTCGCTATATTTTTTTATTGTTGCCTCGGTGATAAAAAAACCAGTGTTCATTTTTCTTTTCAACATTTTATCTTTTATTTTCCATTCATCATTTCCTTCATACTTTGGTTTTTAGACAAGAGCATTTCAAGGTATCCTCTACTATCCCGATTTTCAAGACGTGTGTAAGTGCGTATAGTAAGGTATCAACGTTCAAATGTTTGGCTTCCAGAATAGGAACTATTTTTCAGACTTATTTTATCCTCGGATAAGTAATTTCCTTCATCTTACTAACCCTTGGGACAACGGCTCATAACTACTTATTACTAGTTTTGTTTAAGAAAACTTCTAATTTTCTAGGTTTTTTTAAATTTTTCCAATCTTTTGGATGTAATTTTTCACTATCTAATCTTTTATTGTAAAAGAAATTTTTTTAAAATTTTTTTTGTTTTGAAAATGTTGTGCTTATGCAAAGTATGATGCAAATTGATGCGTAAATAAGCACAAACCTTTCCCAAACTTGTTTTCAACAGTGTCCTCACTGTTGTCATCTTGTTAAAGCTCAAAAACCTGTAAGCTTGGAAGGAAAAATTTATTAATGGGGACATGAAATATGAACATGAAAATCCTCCCCCAAACTTATTTTTGGCTCACAATCTTATAAAAAAAATTCTTTCAAGAGCCAAAATATCCCCCCTCAAACTTAAGTAAAATCGTATTAAGCATTTAAAATTATTTGGGGGGTTTAAAATTATTGGTCAAAGTAAAACCTTACAAAGACCAAAAGTCAACACCAACCATTCAAAAATCTTATCGATATAACGCACTGGTTGGTGGAAAATCAGAGATTTGAAGAAGTGGGGAGATAGAAGGCGGTATGGTTTACGTCTCGGTTGATAGAGACGAAACAATAATGGTGAACGGAAATGAGAATGTGGATGATTAGGAATGGAAAGCAGGGTCACATTCTCGTATGGTATAAGAAGAAATGATGGTGGTTCGACTTCTTCAGGTGGAGGTTGATTAATCACAAAATTCGTGTCGTTTAGGAATGTGAGTTCATCGGCGAAAATATTTTCGAAACTTTCATCGATGGTCCGATTGAACGTTTCAATGTCAATAAGTGTCGCGCCAGAATTCAACACACTTGATTTGTCAAAAATTATGAAGGTAGGATTCTCGAAAAGCTTATCTACCTCATTCTCAAAAGAGTCTAAATCAAGTTGTCTTTCAAGAATTATCGAACTCGAAAAATCGAATAGTGATTCATCAACATTCGCTAAAATTAAAGGAAGAATAGAAGAAGAACCAGAGAAAGTGGGAGATGAAATGGGTAAACAAATTGGTATGTCGAGTATTGCTAAACCAGATGTGGGAGATGAAGGCTGAATTTCATTCTGCTTTTCGATGATACCATTATTATCAACATCGAGACGCATTTGGGGTTCAGGAAGAATAATTAAAGGCTCGAGATGATGACCACAAGGAAGTGAAAGGACCTGCTGAATTGGTGGAACACACTCATATAAAATTCCCGGTACATCATTCAATATATCCCCAATGTCAATCTCCTCATTCAAGTGAAGGTTAAAATTCTCAAACACCTCATTAAAAGTATGGTTTTCAATCAATTTTGGTTCAAGAGTGGAGGTGTAGAGATCACAAGGGTTGGGTATAGTTTCACTTGAAATGGACCCTTCACAATCGGGTAATTCAAACACTACAAAGTCACACAATTTATCAGACATTCTATCTTTAATTGATGAATCATTTGGTGTACTAGATGAATCTGTGAAACTGGAGTTGTGGATTTCAGTTTGGAAAGGGAAGGTTTGATTAGGAAGGGTGTATAATTCTGTCTCACTACCCAAATTCTCATTTTGTCCGATGCCCATATTATATACTGAAAAATTTTAGGCTGGTTCGGAACTCGTTGCTTTTTCATATTTAGCCATGCTTTCCTTCCATTCCTCTCTAATGCGGTTCATCATCACTATACCTTCTTCTAATTTCCGCTCAAGACTAGACTTTAGTTGATAAGGGGTTTCATGATAAGATTGAAATTCTTGTGGATAATTAAAACTCACAAATGACTGATTAGAAGGACTGTCTAGAGAAGGTGTAAAAGTCGGATAGGATTGATAGGAAGAGAATGGTTGCGAAAATTGGGCAGGAGTAGAATCAACATTATGATAAGAAGAATATTGATATGGGTTAGTTGGTTGGCTATTTTCAATAGACATCATATATGCCACAAACCGATTATGAAATTCTTCTTTATAAAGTGGTGGTGATGGTTGATATTGGTCCGGATTGAAACTTTGGCAGTTAGCCATTGCTATATGCTCAGCGAAGGACATGCGTTTAGGAGTTTCTTCACCCGGAGTATCAACTGAAACAGATGTAGAATTAGGATACGGTTGATAAGACCTGGACTGAGCTGGCCAACTGTTTCTATCCGCTTGCGCTATCCGATCTCTTAAAGACATGGGAGAGTCGGATGGTATACCGAAGCGATTACGAAAACAAGAAATTTGTGGTTGTGGACAGCAAAGCTCGGCAAGAGTTCGTCTGTTTGGGTCACCCATTATAAGAAGAGAAGAGGGGAAGGGTTTGCTTTAAAAGTGGATTTGGGGGTTGACTCACAAAATCACAAAAAATGCACAAACAACTCTAAAACTATGGTTACCTAGGACAAGCTCTAGACCGCTCCTAGACTTCCAAAGGACAAGCCGCAGGATAAATCCTCTACCACCTCTTTATAACTCTTGTGGCTAGGTAAGTGCCAGGTAAGTGGGAGGTATCCGCTATACGAATCATCTAAAATAGCTGGCCTAATTAAGTAACCACTTGCCTTAGACACACTTGCCTAGGCACCACAAAAGTAATGCGGATAAGCGATAGATTACCCACGACCTTCCTCTGTCCTTATTGAGCGCGAAAATCCTTAGAGTCTTGTCTAGATATTTTTTAAATTAATGTAGGGTTGATGCAGATGCTCGGTATGTGATTTGTGGGGCTTAGGAAGGGTGATAAAATCCCTACCTAATCTGAATTTTGGTCTTGCCCCTTAAAGTCCGTATTAAAATATGTAAAAACAAACCAAAATACAAAACTTGCAAAAAGATTTTTGAGCGGCAAAATTTTGTAAAGAATCCTGCAGAAAATATATTTTATTGGATTTCAGAGAATAGAGAAAGAGTTGAGAAACTTACCAGAGAAGTTACGACCCCTAACTCCCTAATCCCGCCGCGCTTCCGCCGCCAAAAGGCTCCTTTCACCGCGCTTCCGCCGCGGAGTAGAGGGATCAGGTAATGAATTTTGTTATGTGGCTTCCTGCACTCCTCTGGATCATGATGAATGTCTCTGGCTTTCTGTTTCCTCAATTCTGTGACTCCAGACCCCCTCGCAAAATTCACACGACAATCATTAAATATATAATTTGCAGTTTTGTTTTAATTATGATATAGATCGAATAAGAATTCAACATAAATAGTAAGAATAAAAAATTACGCACGTATCCCCGGCAACGGTGCCATTTGATTGTACTGTATTTTAAAGAAGTGTTTGTAGTAACCGCAATCAATAACGGTGTCGCATGTAGCTAGACTGAGATGAGTACGGGTCGTCCTCTGGGAAATGTGGAACATTTTATTCTTACTTTAGGCGTGTTGAGAAAGAGGAAGAATAGAGGAATAAAGATGAGTGGAAATAGTTTCTAGATCTACGTTAAATACGGATGCAAAATATAGATCTAGATTACCTACGGATGTAAGTTTAATATATAAAGGGAGCTTGTAGGGTTCATTAGGATTTAGTAGTTATGGATAATTAATTAAAGATTACTCTTTTTATCTTTTAATAGACTTAAAACTAGAACGATAGTGATGCATGTAGATTAGGGTTTCTGGAGGGAAAAGGGTTCCCACTCTTAACCCCTATCTCGACATGGAATTCGGTTCATATCTAGCCTTTACCAAAACAATCGCTAATTTAATCTCTAATCGCGGTCGAGACTAACAATAAATTGGTAGCGCGCCCGACTAGGATGTTAATGATTCTTTTGGTAAAGTTTATAAACTTTATAGGACGTAAAAAGAGTTTAAGGATCTTCATCATCCATTAATCTATCCTAATCCTACGAACCCTAACAAGCGGAGAATTACTCGCGCATGTTGGGAGAAGAAGAGATGGAGAGGGAAATCATAATGAAAACTACAAGAAATAGAATAAGAAAAAGAACTACCTTTATTAATCAACAAAATTCATTTATACTTTATTCCCTTAGAAAATGATTACAAATGCTAGTTTGCTTCTCGATCTCTTCTAAGGAGGTAGACGAACAGTTGATGATCAGCCTGGATGCGTGAGCCTGTCTTGGACTTCGTGATCTCTTCAGCTTGATGATTTTCCAAGAGGCTATCGGTCCTTATTTATAGTCCCAGAGCCAGAACCCTAGCTGCCTAATTTGGAAGCCAGAGGTTAAGATCCTAACCACCAAAATCCCAACTCCCAACTCATCAAAAGCGCAGCGGATCCGCGGCCAATAGGTGGGTTTGGCAGCGGATCCGCGGCCAAGTAGGAGAATCTTGGGCTTATTCTTCTTGTGGCTTCTTCTGGTGAGACGTGGTGATCTTTTGAATCTCTGGAAACTGAAAATCTTTTCTACGTCACTGCCGGAATTAATTTCTTTAGTTTACTTTCTTAATTAAGCAGGTTTGTTTTAACAACTTTGATTTTCTTGATTTCAGCCCTGCAAATTCTGCACAATAACTCAACAAATAATATTAGTAGAGTTTGTTTTATTGAGATATTTAACTTAACCATTAGGAATAGGTTAAAGGCTTTTAATAAGGTAAGCATATTTAAATGGGCCAAATGTCACATGAATATTATATGCTTACTTTTTCCTACCAAATGTTAATTATATATATAAACACATGAAAATAGTATTTTTACAGATAAACCCTCACTTGTATCATATATTATAATAAACACATTTTATTATATAAAAATAGTAGGAAAAATTTCATATTAAATGTGCAGTTTTATAAACTGAATACATGTACTGTAAACATTTAAAATACTAAAATATCGACTTCGAAACACCCCGAATTGCCCCTGAAATAAAGACAATAAAATATTTAAACTAGGAAAAACAAACAATACCATTGCACAAATATTCCAGAGACTAGATAACCCTGCAAAATTCAAGTCCCAACTCCAATAAAAAACCGGCCACACCCATTTTTTTTCATGTCTCGCCGGGTCGAATCCGGTGAATGAGGCTCGTTTTTGTAAGGTGTTCTAGATGTCTCACAAGTAACCTTCTGCAATTGTTTAAAAAAAAATTTGAAGACTCTGAAAAATCGACATAACCTGGAATATACGGGGTATTGTTTCGGAGTTGTTTCGGTTTCGATACTTTAACATTGTCTAAACTGCTAGCAATGGGGTAAAACCTGGATTTGATACCATGTTGGGCTACGGCAGCGCCCCATCAATCGAACCGTGACCAAATACGGAACAAAATTTTTCTAAACTGGCGCTACCACATCCCGATGCCCGGATCTACACTAAACCCTATACTAGCAAGCAATATAAAGAATTAGGAATGGTTATACCGAACGAACCAAGTCCTTCGGGTCTTCAACCATCATCCCAAGCTCCTGGTGGTCGCGGATCGAATTTGGTAGCCGGACTTCCTCCATCTACGATGATCCACCCGAGGGAAACGACGCAAGCTTCAGCCTTGCCTAGCAAGGCAACCGACGCTCCAAGGTTGCTAGCAAAGAAAAGTGGATGTGTAAGATTATCTCACTATAATTTTTCTCTCATCAAAATGCTCCAAGAGCAACTCAAGAAGATGAAGAGGAGGTGAGGAAACATGTGGCAAGAGCAACTAAAGAAAATGGCTAAGCCTCTCAAGAGAGAAGAGAATCATCAAGTCAAGAAAAATACTTGGATGGCATGTAAAGAACATAGCTCCAACAATTTACAATCATGCAATGAAAATATCTTCTCCAATTTTTCAATAAACAAATGAGAGCCATGCCTCTTTACATGCCTAGCCCATGCTCATGCCAACTCACCCTCCACCTCATTTCCCAAATTGATTTTCTAAAATGAAAATCAAATAACGAGGTGGACATCTTCTAGAAGCTATTCGGGTATAAATACGGAATGCAACCCGGTACACGTATCTAAATATATATACGCGTATTTGTACAAAAATATGAATAGCTAAGAGAGAAAATGAATAGTGAACAATAATACTAGAATACATACATACATACATACATACGGATACACACACACACACACATATATAAATTATTAAATTAAAACCTTATTTAATAATTCGGCTTAGTCCTAAACCGCTAGTATTATCAACTGTCTGATTAAAGTCTGTGTAGCCTGTACACATATTCAATCGGATACCTGTATGTACCAACATACGGTATCTACACCATATCGCCTGAACCGTGAAAACCCTTTGTGTGGGACTCTAAAGACTCGTCAATACGCTGGCAGCGGGTTTAACCACAAGCACGTCAGCGGCACTAGCTGTACGTAATGGCTACCCAGGTATTGAGCGAAAGAAAGGCCGACGAGCAAACTCATCCGTACCCCTGCTGAGCCTGACAGTGACAATCTCCATACAGTCCGGTCTGTTCGTCTAAGAGTATCGCATATTGAGTCTGGGGGGTGGATGAAGTCAGACCCCTAATAACGCGACATTTAGTGTCGGTATGAAACCCATCACCACCTAAGAAACTACCGATCCTAGATCAGTAATTCTCAACTACCTTGGCCAAGGATTTTTGGTGGTGGCCACCCGTGAACAAAGAGACATCAACCCCCAATGCCGGGAGAGACGAATCCCCGACGATCTGCTCACTACCTCCATGTGGCTCGGGACTGTACCCAACTAAAACCTGTTTGCACGACTCCTTTGAGCCGTGGTAGGGTAGTGTTCCCCTCCGAATGACGGCCAAGACAGGGACGTCTGGCCTGAGATTCGGGGCAGATGCAATTTGGTTTTATCCGTCCACTTCTCTGAAGATGCCAAGTTGATTTATGGCACCGTGTATCGGAGGTTTAAACGGATGCGGCCGATTTAGCAGACTTTGTCAGATTCCCCCTTGTTTGAGGGGTTTTAGATTGTGGGGACGCTCTTCCCTGCAGGCGCAAGCCCCTGCAGTTAATTACGCTAACGCATCACGGTAACAATTTTCTCCTTCTCCAGATGTTCACTTCGTGTCGTGGGTGTTTCTTTTGTTTGTGGTTGCCCGTGGATTGTATACGGAGACTAATTTATGTCGTCGCCCGTAGGACGTGGATTAGTCCATATCCGTATTTTCTTAGATTTGGGTTTGGGGTTTTGGTTTAAGGATACGTTAGCCTTATTTGAGACTAAGATCAACTTAAACGTTTGTTAAGGATACGTTAGTCGAATTTCCAGACTAAGATCAACTTAACAGGATCATTTAGATCCGACAAAAGAGCATTTAGACTTTGTTGTTTAATTTAACGACATTGCGGTCGATTTCCGGTTTAGGGACATGGTGGTCCATCGTTCCCATTTTGAGGACGCATATTGGTTTAAGGACGCATTAGTCCATGAGTTTAAGGACCCCACAGTCCATATTACCAGTTCAGGGACATGGTGGTCCATCATTCCCATTTTGGGGAAGGATACTAGTTTAAAGACGCATTAGTCCATGAGTTTAAGGACCCCACAGTCCGTATTGCCAATTTAGGGACGTGGTGGTCCATCATTCCCATTTTGGGGAAGGATACTGGTTTAAGGACGCATTAGTCCATGAGTTTAAGGACCCCACAGTCCGTATTGCCAGTTTAGGGACGTGGTGGTCCAACATTCCCATTTTGGGGACGAATGTTGGTTTAAGGACGCATTAGTCCATGAGTTTAAGGACCCCATAGTCCGTATTATGTGTGGTTGTCGGGACCCGTCACCTCTCTGACGACGTTGAAGGATTACAACGACAAATATCAGAGGAGTTCAGAGATGTACCCTTGAACCGGGTGTAAATTGATTTGAGAGAGCAGTTGTGCTCAGGTCAATTTAATTTAAGGACTTACGGCCAGTATTAGGCTAAGTCCAGTTGAGAATATTCAACATTTTTATTTGTGTCTGGCATGTTAGGTTTTACTTGGGCTCTGCACTTTGTTTAATAATGCATAGCATTAGTCTTTGTCTGTTGGACTTTTTAATTGGGCTCTGCACTGCATTTTTATTTGGCTTGTTAGGCCTTTTAATTGGGCTCTGCCCTTTCTTAATAATGCGCAGCATTTAATAGTCTGACAGTGCGCCACGTGGCCTGTCAGGTGCTTTGCGCTGATTGAGGAGCGCAAGGCACAAACTGATGTGGAGGTGACACGTGTCGCGCTCTGGTGAGCGCAAACGCAATACGCTGCGCTTGTGCGCTGCTGACACATGGCGCGCTCTGACGACTTGCGCCAATTCAAGAGCGCGGTGCTCATTTTTTAAAGCGCAAGGCGCAGATTATTCTGGGGTTGACACGTGGCGTGTTCTGGTGACTTGCGCCAACCCAAGAGCGCAGAGGCTCAAATTAGTAGTGCAGGGCACTGTTCAAAAGCGCAGAGCGCATCTTGATCTATTTTAGATCAAAGAACAGAATCTTTTTGATTCTAAAGAGGTTCTTCCTCAAGTTTTTCAAGAACCAATAGTTCATCAAAAGGCAATGCCTTTATATAGATCAAAAGATCTTGTAAAGAAGTAAATTACTTATTTTTATTAATATTATCATTTTTTTATTGAAGATATTTGATCTTGTTCTTAGATCATTGATCTTTTTAGAAGAACTTCTTCTTTTTTTCAAAGGTTTACCTTTTCTTTTCTTCTCTTCGAGTTCTTCTCCAAGTTTTAGAGGAGTTTTCTATCTTTTTCTCTGTGTCTCTGTCTGTGTGTTTTAGACTTGGAGTCTAGGGGCCTTTATATAAGGCCAATTAGTTTGTTAGGTTGGTTACAGAGATCTTTCTCTGGTTGATTTGGGGATATTTTCCCACCGTTGGATCTTTTGATCCTAGGGCTTCAGTTTTATAGAAGATAATCTTCTTGTTTTTAACAAGATTGGAAAGATCTTTCTGGAATTTTAATTATGTTTTAGTGCTGGCACAGTTGGCGCAAGCACACTTGCGCTTGACACGTGTCGTACAGCGCAACTGCGCTAGCGCAACTGTGCTGACACGTGTCGCGCAGCGCAGAGCGCAGCGCAGAGCGCAGCTACGCTGACACGTGTCGCGCAGCGCAGAGCGCAGCGCAACTGCGCTAGCGTACCTGCGCTGACACGTATCGCGCAGCGCAGAGCGCAGCGCAACTGCGCTGACACGCGCAGAGCGCAACTCAGCTGAAACGTTGCTTCCTTTATTAAAATTTGAATTTTAAACAGAGCCTTGCTCTAATTGGGTGCGCTGCCTTGGGCGCTGCGCTCCTTGCGCTAACGTGTCTGATTTTGATATGTGGCGCTCTGCGCGCAGCGCAAGCGATCTGAAGCGTTGCTTCACCTTTTGAATTTTTGAAATCCAAACAGAGCTTTGCTCTGATTGGGGGAAACAAATGCCCCCACCGTTGCGCTCACGTGGCGCATACATGAGTGCGGCGGTGGCAATATCCCAACCGTTCGATCAACTCAGGAGTTGAAGGGGCGCACAAGCGCCTATAAATAGGACCCTTGGTTCTCAACAAATGATTATCATCTTCAAGAATTCTTATTCTCAGAACTTCAGAGCCTTGCTCTTGCTTTCAAGAACTTAAGAGTTAAACACTAGAAAACTTTTAGGTAAAATTAACTTAAATTAAATTAAATTAATTTTAATTGACAGAGCCTTGCTCTCACAGATATTTGATCTAAAGAAAACCCCTTTGGGGTTTCACCAACAGAGCCTTGCTCTCAAGAATCCATAGATCTAAAGAGATCTTGTTTCAGGGTTTTTAACCCATGAACAGAGCTTTGCTCATGGACAAAATATAGATCTTTTTGATCTAAAAATGAAGAACTTTTAAGAGTTTTCATGGATCTTTAAGATCCCAAACTTTAATCTTTTAGAAATTAATTTTCCTTTGATGGATTTTTCCATCATTATTACAGAGCCAGACTCTTTAAGGAATTTTATTCCCTTGAGACCAGAGTTTGACAAGTGTCACTCTGTGACAGAGCTTTGCTCTGAAAAGGGAGATTTTCTCCTTGTCTCTAGGGATTTCTCATTTAATGAGAATATTCTTTTTGGGGATCTCCTCATTAATTGACAGTCCCATCCAATGATGGGGCTGTCTTGTTAACTGATGCATTGTCATCTGGATTTTGTGGGTCCCTCTTTGGTCCCCCCTACACTGCATTGCAGAGTAGTATCAAGCGTCAGGCTTTTAAAATTAAATTATAACACTGACGGCTGAATTTCATTTTTCTTTGCAGGCAATCATGTCTGCTGATCTGTCTTTCCCATTTGTTCGCTCAGAGGGAGGATTTCCTGAGGCGCCGGTGGACCGGGAGATTCTCGCTCTCATTAAGGATCATGACCCCGAGTATAAGAACCTTCACCTGTGGGGTAGGTGGTACAGTGAAATCATCAAGGGTCGCCGAAGCTTCGGTTGCGCGACGCCGTCAGAGCCTATCTCGTCGATCTCCTATGCGGATGAACCCCCGGTGAAGTATGCCGTGGAGGTCGTGAACTGGAATTCGGAGGATCTTCTCCAGCCTTCGATTGCTGCCATTCCCGTGCAGCCGCCGGCAGCCGTAGACATTTTGGGGCGGCGCATATACCAGGGTGAGGCACGCCCTTGGGGACAACCTTATAATATTGGATTGACCCCTCGACAACCGGCCGGATATTTGCAGTGGGCCAGGTACATCCTATCAGCGAAAAGGACGCATCTGATGAAGATTGGTCTGTACTCTGCCGTCTACGTCTCATTGTTCGAGTACCCTGTTCCTCCGACGTGGTGGGTTAAGGCATTCATAGAACAATGGAACATCCCCACCCATACCATCCTTCTATCAGACAGGGAAGTCTCCATCTCCCTGGAAGAGTTCGCTGAGATCTCGGGTTTGCCGGTGAGGGAGGAGCATTATGAGGAGCTGCTTCCTCCTGACGAGTACGTCTTCGCCACTAAGCCACTGGTAATGAGCCTAACACCCGAGAATGCTATTTAGCACCAGTTTCCGAGTCTGGTGAAGGTGCTGAATATATATGAAGGTCTCTATTTAGAATAGGGAGTCCGGGGAGTCAGTTTTGCAGATTTCATCGCCTGCTTTCTTCGACCGGAGATTCTATCGCAGCAGAGTGAAAAGTTCGCCAAGCTCGACGACCCCTTCGGCTTCGGCTTAGATCGTCGACCAGCATTGGAAGACGATCAAAAGGATTTCTATCTCCCCGATGCCGCCATCATGCCCTTATCAGAAATCGCCGCCACGGGCATTGATGAGGAGACCTTCTTTTTAGGGTTTCTGGGATTGTGGTTGTGCTGGTTCGCACTCCCCATGCACCCGCGCTACATGAGGCCGTCCGTTTTCTACCCAGCGCATCGGATGGTGGCTGGCATACAGTTGTCGATCGGAATCGCCGGGTTGGCCCACCTATACCATGGACTCAGCGTGGCGGCGGACGCAAATGAACCCGGGGTGCAACCTGCCAATTTCCCGATGCACTACTTCACTGCGTGGATGGAAATGCATGTGCTCGGGGTATTCGGCATTCATAAGAGCCCCTCATTTTTCGAGAAGTGCAGACTCCCAAGGGTCATGCGGCTGATTGGCGCTTCGATTGTGAATCCGCCTCCGCGGGAGGCTAGGGGTTTGCTCCTTCGTCCGCACCTGGTCGGAGCGAGGATTTTTTTCATGGACAAAGTCGTAGCTATCGGCTCAGAGACCTCCAAGGCGGTGTTGGCGCTGCGTGATGGTTTCAAGGACGGGGCTTCCATATTGAAAGCCCGGGAGATTCTTCACCTATACTCCATCCGGCCGGGCTTCCTGGTGTTCAGGCAAAACGACATGGCGCTCTTCATGAGGTACAACCCCTATCGGTTCGCCCAACAATCAAGCTATAACCAGGGGATCCCACTGGAGGCATTTTTGGAAGAGCCCGCGGCCACCAGGGAGGGGATACGGAGTGCGCTGCACCATTTTATGCGGCTGAATACAGGCTCCCACTTCTTTATCAGCGAGCCGAGCTGCGTCCCCCGGGTCCTCCACGTGTACGTGGCTTGGTACGCACACGCGATGGGTGCAGTCATCCGTGAAGAGAAGCGCATGTTGGTCGACCACAAGGGTGCGCCCCCTGGCAGCGACCGCAAAGCTCCCCTGAAGCCCGGGTTCCTGTCGTTTCTCCGCTAAGAGATGCCGGAGCTAAGCCACCGCGCGTGTTGAGCCCTCCGTGCGGATTGCCTCATGATGCCGTGGACGTGCCCCCAGCGCCCCGTGCTCCAGTGGAGACGGTGAATGTGGTTTCGCCTGAATCCGGTGCGGGCTCGAACATCGGGACCCGCCGTCCCAAGGTGCCCACGAAGCGCAAGTTGATTTTGGGCGCACCCGGGGCTCGCGTGCAGAAGAGGAAGAAGAAGTCGATCCTCTCTGCTGACATTGCGTTCGGTCAGGAACCTAATGCTCCTTATAGTAAGGGCTTGGGTGAGTACGGAACCAACGAAGGATTATTTACGCCGCCAGACGACACTGATCTGGCGGCCGCCAACGCAGCTTCAGAGCGATTGGTGAGGCGCGATGCATGGCTAGCTAAACTTGCGCAATCGGGTAATCACTGTTTACCCCAATCAGAGCAATGCTCTGTTCAAATTCCAAGGCGGGAAATGAAGCAACGCTTCTGTTTCCCCCAATCAGAGCAAAGCTATGTTTTGAAAATTAAAGTGAAAATTAAAATTAAAATAAATGAAGCAACGC
Source organism: Agapanthus africanus (assembly GCA_030015575.1). Lineage (NCBI taxonomy): Eukaryota > Viridiplantae > Streptophyta > Magnoliopsida > Asparagales > Amaryllidaceae > Agapanthus > Agapanthus africanus. The sequence goes on from CM057341.1 coordinate 767,233,637, forward strand.
TTCAGATTCCCTGCGCCGCGCATAGAGCGCCACGTGTCAAAATCAGACACGCCAGCGCAGGGAGTGCAGCGCCCAAGACAGCGCACACAATCAGAGCAAGGCTCTATTCAAAACAAAAATTAAAGGAAGCAACGCTTCAATTGCGCAAGAGCTGCGCAACACGTGTCAGCACGGTTGCGCAAGCGCTGCGCTGCGACATGTGTCAGCGCAGTTGCGCTGCGCGACACGTGTCAGCACAGTTGCGCTGTGCGCTGCGCGACACGTGTCAAGCGCTGGGGCGTTTGCGCCAAACAGAATTAAAATTCCAGTAAGATCTTTCTGTTCTTGTTAAAACAAGAAGATTTTCTTCTGTAAAACAGAAGCCCTTGGATCAAAAATCCAACGGTGGGGAAAATTTCCCAAATCACACAGAGAAGGATCTCTTTAACAAATTTAACAAATTAATGGGCACTATATAAAGGCCCCTAGACCCAAATTCAAAAGACATCAACATCATCAAGAACTTCAAAAACAACAAAATAGAGAGAACTCTGAAGAATTTTGAGAAGAACTCAAGAAAAGAAAAAAGGTAAAAACCTTTATAAAAGAAGAATTCCTTCTGAATAGATCATTGATCTAAGAACAAGATCAATAATCTTCAATAAAAAAATAATAATAACAGTGCCTTGCACTTTTTTATGAACCATTGGTTCTGGAATCTTAATGATTCTTTTCTTGAATCCAAAATTGGATCAAGTTATTGAAACAGTGCCTTGCACTTGTAAAAACTGCACTGTTGCGCTCCTGGGTTGGCGCAAGCCACCAGAGAGCGCCACGTGTCAGCACCATAACCACTTGCGCTATGCGCTTTTAAAAATAGAGCATTGCTCTTTAAAGTTGGCGCAACTCACCAGAGCGCGCCACGTGTCACAGCGCAGCGCACTGACGCAGCGCATTGCACTGTTGCACTTGCGCTAACCAAAGTGTGACACGTGTCACCACCACAAGCGCTTGCGCTCAATAATTGGCGCAAAGTGCCTGACAAGCCACTGCCAGATAATTAATGCATTGCATTATTTACAGAAGGGCCAAGCCCAATTAAAATGCTATGCATTATTTTAAAAAAAGGGCAGAGCCCCAACAATGACAGATGCTCTGCATCATAAATAAAGGGACAGAGCCCAAATCAAAAAAGCCTAGCAGGCCAGAAAAAAATGCAGTGCATTATTAAACAGGGGCAAAGCCCTAGCACAGGCCTAATAGGCCAAAGATAAAAATGTTGAATATTCTCAACTGGACTTAGCCCAATCATGGCCGTAAGTCCTCAAATTAAATTGACTGAGCAAGACTGCTCTCTTAAATCAATTTACATCCGGTTCAAGGGTACATCTCTGAACTCCTCTGACACCTATCGTTGTAATCCTTCAACGACGTCAGAGAGGTGACGGGTCCCGACAACCACACATCGATACAGACTGCGGGGTCCTTAAACTCGTGGACTGAAACATCCTCAAACTAATATTCGTCCCAAAATGGGAACGTTGGACCGAAATTTCCTTAAACTAATGTTTGTCCTCAAATAGGAATGATGGACCACCATGTCCCTAAACTGGAAATCGACCGCAATGTCATTAAACTAAACAATAGAGCCAATTGCTCTCTTGTCGGATCCAAACGATCCCGTTAAGTTGATCTTAGTCTGGAGATTAGGCTAACGTATCCTTAACAAAATTTTAAGTTGATCTTAGCCTTAAATAGGGCTAACGTATCCTTACACCAAAACCCCAAACCCAAATCTAAGTAAATACGGATTTGGACTAATCCACGTCCTACGGGCGACGGCATAACCTAGTCTCCGTATACAATCCACGGGCAACCACAAACAAAACAAACACACACGACACGAAGTGAAATTCTGGAGAAGGAGAAAGTTGCTACCGCGATGCGGTAACGTAATTAACTGCAGGGGCTTGCGCCTGCAGGGAAGAGCGTCCCCATAATCAAAAATCCCTCAAGCGAGGGAGAATCTGATGAAGTCTACTACATCGGCCGCATCAGTCTAAACCTCCGATACACGGTGCCATAAATCAACTTGGCATCTTCGGAGAGGTGGACGAATAAAACCAAATAGCATTTGTCCCGAATCTCAGGCAAGACGAACCTTCGCGGTCGCGTCCCTGTATTCGGAGGGGAACAGATTCTGGCACGCCCGGTGGGACATTTTCCTCTTTCCACTTCACACTTCGTGTGTCGTCTTCGCAAACGAATCACGGTTTGTTAATGGTTGCCTTTGGGTTTCAAGTTACTAAGATTTGGTCTTTTGCCTGGCACAGAAATCAAGCATCAATGGCCTCCAACTGCTCGAGCTGCTCGAAGTGCAAGTGCAACCGACGCTCCGCCTCACCTGGAGGTGTAGCCTATGGGCCTCAAGCGGCCTCCATCCTTGCTATGCCAATAGAACAAGTGACTCAGGCCACCACCGGTCTGTTTTTCAGGACCATGCTCCCGCCGGCAAGCTTCACCATCCCAGTGCCCGCACCGGAAGCGCAAAAGAAGTCGGTCTTCGATCGGCTCACTACTACAACGGCCCATTTCAATGGGTCGTCCAATATCAAGTCGGCGGCCTCTGTCTTTACCAGGCTGAACTAGAACTCCGATGGGCCCGCCAAGAAGCCCATGAACCCTGAGATAGCCGTCCCGAGGAAGACAGCCACCTCTGCTCATGAAGTCGTCAAGGAGGCTTCTTCTGTTAAAGAGTCGGTCTTTTCAAGGCTGACTATTCCGGCTCCTGCTCCTACTCGAGGGTCTGTCTTTGACAGATTGAACATCGCCACTCAAAAGACAACATCAATCTTTAAGAGGCTGACACCAGCAGCACATCATTTGGACAGGGGGCAAGAAGAAGTTGTCCCTATCGCCGAGCCAGTCCCAACGGCTCGTCATGCTCGACGTCGCCACTGGCGCCGAGTAAGGAAGGCTGGGGGCAACTCCCCCTCAGGGCTAACTCCACCTGCTCCTGTGGTGGAAGTTAATGTTGTTGTTCCAACTGGAAACGGTTTTGAACCACTTAGGAAGGTACGTAAAAACTCTCCAACTGATACGCTAAAAAGATCTCCTCCACCTGCGGAGAGGGTTCCGGAAATGAAGCTGGAGCAGCCCCCTCAGCGGCTATCCTCCAAAATTTATAAAGTTTGGCGAAGGGTTCAAGACTCCGTAATTGACCAAGGTCACTCTCGTTAGCAGAAAAGGGCGAGAGTGCGGGAAGAAAAGGATCGTCCAATCAAACAGCAAAGGACGACAATCACCAGGGTGCCCGCTGCAACGGCCCCTTCAACTTCAACGGCCCACAAGAGAAGAAGGCCGGAGAAAATTCCCACGCCCGCGGCAAATACCAAAGGCGGTGAGCCTAAACGCCCTAAGTCCGGGGGCATCATGGTTCATACTGTATACATGGCGTCGGGGAAGGAGGACAGCCGTGCATCTACAGGTCATAGACCGCTTACACGGTCAGTGACCAAAGCTCAGGAGCAACAGCAAAAGCTCCAGGAAATGATGAACGCGATGGCTGCACTCACTGGGCCAAAAGAAAGCCCCGAAGCGTCATCTAATCAACTCCAGGAGGATGAAACTGACGCTGAATTCCTTCGCCGGATATTGGAAAAGAAGGATAATGAGGCTGCTGAACAAGCGGCCAACATAAAGCGAATGGCCCTCCTGTTCCAGGACATGGTAGGTATGATGATTCAACAAGTCCTCCTGCTGAAGAAGATCCCCCGATCATCCTTGAAGACGATTGGGAAGAAATGTCAAATCCTCCACCGGCTCTGTCAACAGCCAAGGAGGAGACAATCTCCAAAGCTGACTTGGATGAATATATAGCTCAGCTGATCCGGGTTCATCAGGCGACTGAGGCAGCCGGTCAAGTCGTAAAAACGGGGCGACCGTATCCAAGCTGGTATGATCAGATCAAGTACCCGCCAGGCTATACAATACCGAAATTCCATGTGTATAAGGGGACTGGCAATCCCCACCAGCATGTTGCCCAGTTCAAGGCGCTTTGCGGCAATACTGGCGGTGATGATAAATTGTTACTTCGCCAGTTCGTTGGTAGCTTATCGGATACAGCATTCGAGTGGTACTCCGAGCTCCCAAACGACTCTATCAAGACATTTGCGGAGATGGAGTTGCTGTTTACCCAGCGTTTCGCAAGCGCCAGCGAACGCACCCCGATAACGGCATTGATTAATGCCAGGGTGAAGCCGGGCGAGACATGGGTCCAATATGCTATACGGTGGCGGAACTTATGGTCAAAATGCGAACAACGCATCGAAGAGGCTCCTGCGGTAAGCATGTTTGTGGGAACCCTCGATCCGCAAGCGACCATCTCGCAATTCATGATGTTCTTCAAGCCGACTACCTTCCAGGCCCTGATCGACAAGCTAGCTCAAATAGATCAGATGAGTCATAGACCTCCCCCTCCAAAGCCGGACTCTCGAAATGAGAAGGGGAAAGGAAAAGCAATTGTTGTCGCTAATGCTCAACAACAGCCGAGCAACTTGAAACCGGTTGTCCGTCAAAAAAATATGCGTCCGCACGTACCCTTTGAGGAGAGGCTAGGACGTCCTTACTCGTTTCCCCGAGATAAAACGAGAAGATTATTCGAGCAGGCATTGCGCAACCGACTCATTAATCTGCCGGATCCAAGACGTCCGTCGCAGCTGTTCCCCTCCGAACGGACACGCGGGACATCTGGGGGCGTCTCGCCTGAGGTTCGGGGCAGATGCCAATAGGTGCTATCCGTCCGCCTCTCCGAGGATGCCAAGTTGATTTATGGCACCATGTATCGGAGGTTTAGACGGATGCGTCCGATGTAGCAGACTTCGTCAGATTCCTCCTCGTTTGAGGGGTTTTTGATTGTGGGGACGCTCTTCTCTACACGCGCAAGCCCCTGCAGTTAATTACGCTACCGCATCGTGGTAACAACTTTCTCCTTCTCCAGATGGTCACTTCGTGTCATGTGTTTTTGTTTTATGTTTTCCTGTCCGTGGATCGTTTACGGAGACCGAGTTATGTCGTCGCCCGTAGGGCATGGACTAGTCCAAATCCGAGTTATCTCAGATTTGGGTTTGGGGGTTTGGTTTGAGGATACGTTAGCCACGCTAAGATCAACTCAAACATTTGTTAAGGACACGTTAGTCTAGTTTAAGACTAAGATCAACTTAACGGGATCGTTTAGATCCGACAAAGGAGCGTTTGGACTCCATTGTTCCAGTTTTAGAGACATAGTGGTCCATCGTATGTGTGTGGCCGTCGGGACCCGTCACCTCTCTGACGACGTTGAAGGATTACAACGACGGATGTCAGAGGAGTTCAGAGATGTACCCTCGAGCCAGAGTTAATTAGGGGGGATTCGTAGTCCAGTCTGCTTGAAGGTTTAAGGATGCGTTAGCCATCTTTGAGGCTAAGATCAACTTAAACAGGACCGTTTAGATCCGACGAAAGAGCATATGGAGGCTCTATGGTTCTAGTTTAAGGACATTGCGGTCCATGGGTAGTTTAAGGACATTGCGATCCTTGGGTAGTTTAAGGACATTGCGGTCCGTGGTTAGTTTAAGGACATTGCGGTCCATGGTTAGTTTAAGGACATTGCGGTCCATTGGTAGTTTTAAGACATCTCGGTCAAGGTTAAGGACGTCGTAGTCCATGGGTTTAAGGACTCCACAGTCCGGTATGTGCGCTGGATGCTTCACACGGGTTCGTTGCCGTGCTAAGCGAGGACCAGGCTCCGCTCTGGATGCTTCACACGGGTTCACTGCCGTGCTCTGCGAGGACCAGGATCCGCTCTGGACGTTTTCCACGGGGTCAAAGAGTGACGTTATCCGCGTTCCACGTAACCAGGAATTTTGCATTTAGACATGGGTTTAAGGACCCCACAGTCCATATCATGAGTGGTCGTCGGGATCCGTCACCTCTTTGAAGACATTGAGGGATTACAATGCCAAGTATCAAAGGAGTGAAGAGATGTACCCTAGAACCGGGGTGGATTAAATAGTCCCTGGCCCAATTTGGGTCAAGACTGATCAATTATGTTATGAACCCATTGGCCCAGTTAATCACAAATTGAGGACTTATGGCCAGCTTGGGCTAAGTCCAGTCAGGTCTGGAATATTGACTTTTTGTTGGTCCATTGAGGGAGAGGATTTGCCTCTATCCCTTTAGCCAATTGGGCCAAAGCCTAGTGTTAAACACTTCAGAGCAATCAGTGTTGAACACTGGGAATAGGGTTGACAAGTTAGTGTTTAACACTAAAAGAATAGTTGGTGTTGAACACCAGCAACAAGGCTTTCAAATTAGTGTTAAACACTAAAACAGATTGGTATCAAGCACTGGCAACGGAGGCCTCAAATTAGTGTTAAACACTAAGGTAGTCAGTGTTGAACACTGCAAGTAAAGTTTGAACACTAAGGCCCAACAGTTGTTTCAGTAATTGGATTCGAGGGTTCCAGTTTAGTGTTAAGCACTAAGGCAAGAGAGGTCACGTGGCAACACGTGAGGGTGCCTTCCCTTCAATGGTTCTGCTGAGATTACTGCATCTTTCTGAGTATCACGTGTCAGCACGCGACGGGCATTCATATGCTCGTTTGTTAGAGCTTTTGTTAAGGGTCACGTGGATCACGTGAGGGACAGCCTCAAAGGGTTTTCTGTAGATCTCTTGGGGGGTCACGTGGTGGCACGTGACCCTGCCTCTATGTATGTCGTTTTTAGAGGATCTGTTGATCTTTTTTCAGGAATTAAATTCCTCGGGCTTTAATTTTCAAAGGAATTAAATTCCTACTTCCTTTTGAAGATTTATATTCTGAAATAAAGTTGAACTCTGAATTTTCTGTAGGAATTAAATTCCTCATATATGTGAAGGACTGAATAGGGTTAAACCCTAATGAAAGCTTTTAAGGAACTAAACTTCCCGTTTTAAAGAATTATGATTAAGGGAATTAAATTCCTGCTGTTTCAACAGAACTATGATCTTAATTAGGGTTAAACCCTGCTTCTTTTTATTTTGAAGGAATTAAATTCCCATGATACAGGGTCAAGCCCTAATTTTATTTTAAAGGAATTAAATTCCTATAGTTCTGTGAGAATTAAATTCTCATGCCTGCATTCCTTCTCTATGTTTTGGATCTACATGGAAGGATCTCGACCCATTGAGAATTAAATTCTCAACCTTAAGGGGAGATGTGCACTTTGCAGATCCTCTATCAAAGGGAGAAGAAATGTGCTCTTCTGTTTTATGTATCAGAGTTAAACTCTGTTGAGAATTAAATTCCCCTTCTTTCAAAAGGCCTTCCCTTTCTTACCTAGGGTTTTTTGCAGAAGATCCAAGTCTTTTCAAAGTATCAAAGCTTTCCTCCTTTTTTCTTTCTCTGCGCACGTCTCTCTGTATCTGTGTCTCCTTTTTTGTGTCTCTTGGCTCCTATTTATAGGAGAAGCAGCCGAATCAATTAGTTTTGGTAAATCTTTCATGGGATATTTGATTTGCATCCATTGTTCATTTTGGACCTTTGGATTATTGGGTGAATTTTATTCACCATTGGATTTTAAATCCAGAGATTCTCCTTTGTTATTTTGGTTAGATTTAAGGGGGAAATCTTTCCAAACCCGAGATTTTCCATAGGTAGATGATATTTAATCATCTCTGAATCTTTAATTTGATTGGTCCCAGATAATCACTTTCCTTTGGAAAGATTTAGTTCTCCTTCGGAATTTAATTCTGTTGTCAAAAATGGGCTTTGAAAGCCGGTCACGTGTGACCACGTGACCCATGGTCACGTGCGGACACGTGACCCCCTTTTGGAATGAGCCTTCCTCTTTCTCTTGCGTCTGTCTTCTGATTGCTGCTTCAATGTCACGTGCTACCACGTGACCCCTGGTCACGTGTGAGCACGTGACCCTTGTTTGAACTCTCTTTCTTTAGTTCAACGGGAGAACTGATCTGCTGTCTTGCACGTCACGTGGCAACACGTGACCTTGGTCACGTGGAAGCACGTGACCTCTTCTGAGGCTCTTTTCCTTGTCTTGATCGGGGAACTAATGTGTGCTTTTCTGCCGCTTTATATGTCACGTGTCGACACGTGACTGCTGGTCACGTGTAAGCACGTGGCCCCCTTTTTGAAGCTTTTCCCAGAAGCTTTCCTGATTTTAAATCAGGAAACAAATGCCCCCACAGCGTTGTTCTCACGTGTCTGCACGTGAGTGCAACGCTGTCATCTTTGTGACCGTTGGATTCATTTAGGGATCTGGGGAGATGAAACGTTTCCATTGCCTTCTATAAATACCTCTGTCTCTTCATAGGAGCCTTCACTTTGCTCATCTTCTTCCTCTGAGAATTTCTTCTTTGAGAATTTAATTCTCGCTTCCAGAGCTTAGTTCTCTGTCTTGAACATTTCCCAGAGTTTAACTCTGTCGACGGATCCTCTCCCTCAGGTAATAATGTCGAACGGCCAAAGCGCCTTCTTCTTCAAAAGAACTCCTTGGATTTCAAATCCATATTAAGGGTTTCGTAAAGAACCCATTTTTCTTCAAGTTTTTTCGTAAGAATAGGGAACCTTCGAACTGTAGAATCTCTTAGGGTTTAGGTGATCTCCGGGGAGATGATGACAGCGTTTCAACTCCATGGACTTTAATTCCATCAAAATTATTTCTGGGAATTTAATTTCCTTTTTCCTAATAAAGAATTTAATTCCTATGAAGAACTCAATTTCTTCACACAGAGGCTCCCTGGGGTCTCTTTGTCATTCTATGATTAGTGAGGAAGAAGAGGGTTTGTAATAAGTCGTTCTGATTTTTATTTCAGGTATCATGGACGCTCATTTGTATAATCTCAACGAAATTATTTCCTACGGGAATATTCGTGCCCTGGGCCATAGTCATAATCAGGAGTTCACCGATGCTCAGTGTGCCGAGATCATGAGCCGCTTCGACGAGTACAACCATAGGCTACTCCCCCGTCGCTCTTCTCTTCTGAGGCTGATCGTGCTGGCGATCCGGGAGGCACTTCCTCTCTTTTGTGCCGGCATACCGCTCGGGGACTTGGACATTGCCGAGGATAAGGTGCATTCGGTGTACCTTATGGGCTTGATCTCAAAGAGAAGGCGGGATGATCTCATTGATCTCCTTCATCAGATTTTTCAGCAATCAGCCGTATTGGGCGCCTACCGGAGGGTAGAGGACATCCGCGGGGACCCCGATGCTTGTGACCGTGAGAGAAAGCATACTCGGGAGGTTCGAAATGCTTGGAAGATCCTGAACAAAGTTAATTTCGAGTTTCTCAACCCATGCCCCGCGTCTGAAGCCTTACCATTGTAAAAGTTTTTCTTTTATTTTGTATCGCCTTCTTGAAGTCTGGATGATAAGCTTTGTTGTGTCTCTGTGTGTTTGCATGCTTTTTCTCTGAAATCTTATTATTCTGTTACTATTGTTGTTTGTGCTTCAATATGCAGGGTACTACTCCATATTCTTCCTTTTAAATGCACATCAGGTTTGGGCCTCACGTGTTCTACACGTGAGATCTCTTGATGCGACTGTTCACAAGATTTTCCTCATGCCATATTTTCAGTACACAATGTTGGGTGCTGAAAAAAGGGCTTGGAAATCGTTCCATCTCCTGTATTTTCGGTACTTTTCCTTTTTTTAGGCCTTGAAAATAAATTCACCGTGCAAGATTTTCCGCGCATAGCACTTAATGCACTTCATTATATATGAGGCTATAGCCTTCTTCTCCTTTTACAGAGAGATTCATATCATATATATATATATATATATATATATATATATATATATATATATTAAGAGAGAAACGAGTGCCATGGCTTGTAATCGCCCTCATGCTCGTCGACAGCCGTGGGAAGTTCCTCTTGAGGAGATGATCCCCCGCTTTGCTGCTCGGTTGGTGGACCCCCTCCTTTCTGACAACGAATGTGACTCGGCCATGCACGAGCTCTCGATCCGTAGAGGGTCTCCCCTCCCGATGGGTTCTCTCTGGCTCCGGATGATTCTCACGGCCGTGCTTGCCGACATTCCTCCTCACCCGGCGGAGATGACCCTGGCAATGCTCGACGCGGCAGAGGAAAAGCTCGAGGGCTTTCATGAAGCGTGCCTGATTACTCAGGCTTTGAAGGATTGCTCGATTCATCTGCTGGGCCAGATTAAGGCCCGGCGAGCTATTATGTCTGCTTTCGCGGACGAACACGGCGCCAATCGATGGGGAGCGACTCCTCGTGAGAACCGTCGCTTCGATGTGCTGGAGAAAGCAGAGAGAGAGAGAGAGATGGAGAATTTTGTCCTTTGCTTCGTTAACCCTTGTGCCGTTGATCCCATGTTTGGTGACCTTTTTCGTTAGCGTAGAACATTTTTAAATTAGTCTCTCCTTTTTTTTTTTTACGCTTTATGCAGAACTTAGATGTAGGCCTGGTACTAGTATGTATGTTTCCGCTTGCATAAATAAACTTTGGATTCTTCTCATGAGAACTTTCTTTAATTGCAAACGCTATCATCACTTTCCTGCACATCAGACCTTTTTTGGGCATTATGAATGTTCATGCAATTGCAAATGCTATTACTATTTTCTTTTGAACACTCATATGATTGCGATCGCATGCTTGAAATATGTCGGAAATCCTTCTTGTTGCCTTTCACGTCAGGTGACATGAGCGCGTTTTAGATCGACTATTCCCGTCGGCTGGAAGCCCATTTATACGGTCTTGTAAATGTCATGTTTGCAAGGCCGCGGTCACGAAAGCGAGCTTGCGTGGTCACGTGGCGAACATATCGTTATGCGAGAAAAAGGCTCGGCCATAAATTTTCGGAGAGGGAGCTAGCCTCCAAGGCGCTGAGCAAGCTTCGCGCTACCCTTATCACCCAGGCCAACCAAGCGTATGAACTCTGACGGTTGCTTCAGGAGTTCATCAAAGAGGTGGTGGCTCTCGACAAAGCTGTCACGTTCACTCGTGAGAGGGTTGAGGCTCACAAAGCCACTGAGAAAGAGCTCGAAGCTCGGCTCGCTTCGTATCAGGCTCAGCAAGCTCAGGCGGAGGCTCGTCTTTTGGAGATCTTGCGTCATGAAACCGTGGCTCAGCAACAGAATGATGAACTGGTAAAATTACTGCATCGCCCGCCGGCCTGAGGACTTGTATCTTTTCTCTTCTTTTTTTTGTACATGCTCATGAGTAAGAGTATCTTTTTCTTTGTTTCCCTCATAGATTGCACTTTGTATCCATTTTGGTTCATGAATAAGAGATACAGTTTTTCTCTTAATGATGTGTCTCCTTTTCATTGAATGCATTCTGCGGATATTCTATCTTGATCTCCTTGCAGGACAGCGATGGCTCAGGCTTCAGGGTTAAGCTCTGCTTCCTAGGGCTTTTTACATTTTATGAGCCACGAGGGTCTCATAAAGAGTTTTTCTCCCTACAGGTCGAGAGGATCCTATAGGTGTAAGTTCTTCTTAAGAATCGTGAGGATTTTTAAGCGGGTCTTCCCTTGAGAGTCGTAAGGGTCTCACAAGAGAGTTTTTCTTCTTTACAGGTCGTGAGGACCTGCAAGTGTTAGATGTGGTCATCCTTATCCGTGTTTTACGGAGTCAGGGCTCTCTCAAGGTATCGTAGTTTAAAGACGTCACGGTCAAGGTTAAGGACCTCATAGTCCATGGATTTAAGGACTCCACAGTCCAATGTTAGTTTTAAGACATCACGGTCAAGGTTAAGGACCTCATAGTCCGTAGATTTAGGGACTCCACAGTCCGATGTTTGGTTGCAGGGACCCTTCACCTCTTTGAAAACGTTGAGGGATTACAACGCCAGGTATCAAAGGAGTGAAGAGATGTACCCTTGAACCAGGGTAGAATCCGTAGGGAATCGGGGGGGTTGATCGTTAGTTTTAAGACATCGCGGTCGAGGTTAAGGACGTCATAGTCCGTGGATTTTAAGGACTCCACAGTCCGGTGTTTGCTCTGGATGCTTCACACGGGTTCACTGCCGTGCTTGGCGAGGACCAGGCTCCGCTCTGGGCGTTTTCCGCGGGGTCAAAGAGTGACGTTATCCGCGTTCCACGTAACCAGGAATTTTGCGCTAGATGCTTCACACGGGTTCACTGCCGCGTTAGGCGAGGACTAGGCTCCGCTCTGGATGCTTCGCATGGGTTCACTGCCATGCTCTGCGAGGACCAGGATCCGCTCTGGACGTTTTCCACGGGGTCAAAGAGTGACATTATCCGCTTTCCACGTAACCAGGAAGTTTGCACTAGATGCTTCACACGGTTTCACTGCCGCGTTAGGCGAGGACTAGGCTCCGCTCTGGATGCTTCACACGGGCTCACTGCCGTGCTCTGTGAGGACCAGGATCCGCTCTGGACGTTTTCCACGGGGTCAAAGAGTGACATTATCCGCTTTCCACGTAACCAGGAAGTTTGCACTAGATGCTTCACACGGGTTCACTGCCGCGTTAGGCGAGGACTAGGCTCCGCTCTGGATGCTTCACACGGGTTCGTTGCCGTGCTCTGCGAGGACCAGGATCCGCTCTGGACGTTTTCCACGGGGTCAAAGAGTGACATTATCCGCTTTCCATGTAACCAGGAAGTTTGCACTAGATGCTTCACACGGGTTCACTGCCGCGTTAGGCGAGGACTAGGCTCCGCTCTGGATGCTTCACACGGGTTCGTTGCCGTGCTCTGCGAGGACCAGGATCCGCTCTGGACGTTTTCCACGGGGTCAAAAAGTGACATTATCCGCTTTCCACGTAACCAGGAAGTTTGCCGATTGTATCTGCATTTTACGGGATGAAGGTTTGGCGATATGTATACCACCGAGCCATGGAACTGGGAGTTGTCGTTGTTCCGCTTAGCTTGATGTTGTGTCTGCTGACGCGAGAAGAACGTCGAGATGATCTCTAGGCTATTGGTGAACCGTCGAGATTTGGCTTCTTCTTGTGACGAAACCTGGGGAAGGAGTATGATTCCTTCTTGTTTGCGCCCCTGGATTGCACACAGGGATAGATGTAACATCACCTGCAGGGTGCGGACTTCACTTTTATTTTATTTCTTTTTCCGCGATGCTCTATCATTTCAGCTTTTCATATCGCGAAAATTGCGATTGCCCAATCATTTCGGCTATTTCTCGCGGCGCCCAATCATTTCGGCTATTTGTTTCATTTTCACTCGCTGTTTTTTTATTGCGAGCTGCCCCATCATTTCGGCCATTTTGTCATGCATACATTTTTACTTGCTGCTTTTTATTGCAAGTTGCCCCATCATTTCGGCTATTTTGTCATGCATGTGTGGCTCGCTAGCTTTTTCGCTGCAAGCTCGGATTTTTGGGTGCCGGTTTCAGCATCAGCATCGCTATAACTGGAATGTTGCCAGGAGCGAATCATCATTTGCCTCTGTCGATGTTTGAACAAAGGTGGCTTAGTAAAACAGGGTTAAGGGTCCTGCCGACCAAGGCTTTTGACTTCATGAGCCGTAAGGGTCTCACAAAGGTGTTTCTCCCTACAAGTCGTGAGGATCTTGCAGGTGTGTTTTCTCCTTAAGGATCGTGAGGATTCTTAAGTGCATGTTCTCTTGTAAGTCGTAAGGATCTTACAAAGAGGATTTTCTCCTTATAAGTCGAGAGGATTTACAAGGGTTGTTCACCATATGAATATATCCCCAGTCACGGGTGGGACTTTGTTAGGGAAACGTTTGTTCGTGCCCGTGGATTGTATACAAGGGTCAGTACGAGCCACTTGTAGGGCAATATCGAAGGCTGTGGGGGATTTGCTTAAGAACAGGTTTAGGTTTCTGTAACTTAAGACTTTCAAGTCTTATGAGCCGTGAGGGTCTCATAACAGAATTCTCCTTACGAGTCGTGAGGATCTCGTAAGTGTATTTTCTCCTTAGGAATCGTGAGGATCCCTAAGTGTGTTGCTCCTTTGTGAGTCGTAAGGATCTCACGCAGGTGATTTCTCCTTACAAGGTCGAGAGGACCCTATAAGTGTCTTTTAACGAGGCTGCGCCCTTTCGGGTTTTCGCAAACACTCGCCGGTAGTCCTGCTGTTTTTACTCACGGAGCCCTTTCGGGTTTTCATCCGTGCCCATTTTGCTTTATGGACATACCGTTTTTTTCTTTTTTTTTATTTTTCTTCCTTTTCTCGTCAACCTGAGGATGCTGCGGTAGTAGTTTAGGGACGTTTCGGTCCGTTGTTAGTTTAAGGACGTTTCGGTCCATTGCTAGTTTAGGGACGTTTCGGTCCGTTGATAGTTTAAGGACGTTTCGGTCCGTTGATAGTTTAAGGACGTTTCGGTCTGTTGATAGTTTAAGGACGTTTCGGTCCGTTTTTATGGGAGGGCCAGCTACTGCTTGTAAAGTCTGAGCCTAGGAAGATAGCGAGCGGACATAGTCGTCGTCATCTATCATTGACCCAGGCTATGGCTCATTAAGCGTAGTATTTCTTTAAGAAACGGCCGTTTATTGGCCTGAAAGGTCTTTCACCGTGCATGTCCGCGAGTAGATAGGCTCCACCCTGGTAGACCTTGTCTATGATGTAAGGGCCTTCGTAGTTTGGCTCAAATTTCCCCCGCTTGGCACGATTGGGGATCATAGGTCTTTTGACCACTAGCACGAGTTCGCCTTGGCGGAATGTCCTCGGCCTGGTCAATCTTTCGTACGAGCGCGTCATCTTTGCTTTGTAGGATTCCAGATGTTGTTGCGCTATGAGTCGGGTTTCGTCGAGGGCATCAAGCTCCTCAAGCCGAAGGTGAGCATTTTCTTCGTCCGTCAGCTCGTGGTGGACTGCCACTCGTAGAGAGGTTAACTCTATCTCAAGGGGGAGTACTGCTTCCGTCCCAAACACCAATGCGTACGGCGTCGTGTTCGTGGCCATCTTGAATGTAGTTCGATAAGCCCAAAGGGCTTCTTGCAGCCTCTCGTGCCAGTCTCTCTTATTCCGGGAAACGGTCTTTTTTATGATCTTCGTCAAGGTCTTATTGAAGGCCTCGGCCAGACCGTTGGCTCGTGGGTTGTAAACTGAAGAATACCTCCAATCTATATTGTGCTGTTGCGCGAAGCGGCTAATCTTATGGCTTCTGTAAGCTGGCCCGTTATCGGAGATGATCCGCCGTGGGGTTCCAAACCGATAGATGACGTGTGTCTTGAAGAAATGGAGGATATTCTCCGTCTTCACTTCCCTTAGTGGTACTGCCTATGCCCATTTGGAGAAGTAATCAGTTGTCGCCAGGATAAAACGATGTCCCCGAGATGATGCTGGCTCAATGGGGCCGACTATGTCAGTCCCCCACATCTCGAATGGCCAGCTGGCCACCGTTGGGTGTAGCGGATTCGGATGTTGGTGGATGAAGTCTCCATGAATCTGGCATGAGTGGCATTGTTTTGCATACTCGAGGCAGTCTTGGATCATCGTGGGCCAGTAGTAGCCCATTCGTTTAATCTTTAACTTCATCTTCGGGCCTGCTTGGTGAGAACCGCAAAGTCCGTCATGAACTTCCTGAATGACTCTTTATGCCTCGTCAGATCCTACGCATCTCAGCCATAGGGAATCAAACGATCTCTTGTATAGAGTATTGTTGACGAGAGCGAAAGATAGGGCTCATTTCATGAGCTGATGTCTTGAGGACGCTTCTTTGGGCATTCGGCGGGACTTAAAGTAGTCTATGAAGACTTCTCTCCAGTCCTCGGCCTTCTCCTGGTCTTTTATTTGTAGGGTCGTCTGTTCAGTCGCTCCCTCTTTATATAATTCCGGAGGTATTTCTGCGGGGGTGAGCACTCGACGGCTTTGTACCACGATTCTGACATCATCGAGGTTCTCGTCAGCCAGTTCTTTAGCAAGCTTAGCCAATGCGTCTGCTTTGCTGTTTTCCGCGCGTGGTATGTTCTCCAAAGTGTAGGAGGGAATTCGGGACAATAGTTGTTGCACCCTTTCGCCGTACTTCACCAGCTCCGGTTTGCACGTTTGGTAGTCACCATTTACTTGACTAACGACCAGCTGAGAATCCCCGTATATGAGGAGGTCTTCAATTCCCATGTCAATGGCAAGCTCGAGGCCTGCTATCAGGGCTTCGTATTCAGCTTCATTGTTTGTCCTCGGCTCTGTTAAGGAGAAGGCGAAGCGCATTATCCCTCCTTGTGGAGTCGCAAAGATGAGGCCTATCCCTGACTTGATCATTGGGATACCTTGCTTTTGTTTCTTTACGGAGGACGCTCCATCGAAATAGAGTTCCCATCGGGTGCTTCCACCGCTAATCGCATCAAATGCATGCTCGTCCGGCAAGTCACAATTCAAAGGAGAATCGGCCGGTATCGGGTGCTCAGCGAGGAAATCGGCAATGGCCTGGCCTTTCACTGCCTTGAGAGGTTGATATGTTATCGAGAACTCCATCAAGAGCAGGGCCCATTTAGCGAGTCGTCCCGTCAATATGGCTTTTGACATCAAGTATTTAAGAGGGTCCACCTTCGAGATGAGGCAGACTTCGTGTGCCAACGCATAGTGCCTGAGCTTTGTTATCGCGAAGATTAACGCCAAGCAATGTTTTTCAATGGGAGAGTAATTGCTTTCTGCCCCCAGTAGAACTCGACTTAAGTAGTAGAGTACTCTCTCTTTCCCCTGATCGTTCTCTTGCGCCCATAATGCGCCCGAGGAACCTTCGAGGGCGGTTGTATAAAGAATGAGGGGTTTTCCCTTGACCGGCGCGGCCAACACCGGAGGGTTCTGCAGGTACTGCTTGATCTCGTCTAGTGCACCTTGGCATTTGTGATCCCAGACGAATGGGTTTCCCTTCTTCATCAGGTGACTGTAGGGGCGGCATTTGCCTGAAAGATTTGCGATAAATCGCCGGATGTATGCGAGCTTCCCTTGGAGAGACCGCAACTGTTTGAGGGTTCTTGGCGGAGGCATTTCCATGATCGCTTTAATCTTTGACGGATCTATTTCAATACCTCGGTGTCGGACGATGAACCCCAGGAATTTTCCCGAGGAGACTCCGAACGCGCATTTGAGGGGATTCATTTTCAAATTATATTGCCGGAGGCGTTGAAACACAGTCTCCAGGTGGTCTGGATGCTCTTCGTATGACATGCTCTTCACTACGAGGTCGTCGATATAGCACTCGACAATGTCATGTATGAGGTCGTCGAAGATCTTTGTCATGGCCCTTTAATAGGTAGCGCCAGCGTTCTTTAGACCAAAAGGCATAACCTTGTAGCAGAATATACCCAAAGGGGTCCGGAAAGCGGTGTGCTTCTGGTCTTCGGGGTGCATCTTTATCTGATTGTATCCTGACGAACCGTCCATAAAGGAGAAAACCTCGTGAGTGGACGTGTTATCTATCATTAGCTCGGTTACCGGTACTGGGAAATCATCCTTTGGACAGGCTTTATTGAGATCCCTGAAATCCACGCATATGCGTACCGTCCCATTCTTTTTCATTACCGGGACGATATTGGCGATCCAATCGGGATATTGGACTTCTTGGATAAATCCAGAATCGATCAGCTTTTTGACTTCGGCGTTGATGCTCATTTCCAGCTCGAGTCGCATCCTCCTTGATGCCTGCTTGACTGGCTTGATACCTGGGGATATTGCTAATCTATGCACAGGGACCTCCGGATCTAATCCTGGCATCTCGGAGTAGTTCCATGCGAAGCAGTCTTTATGCCGTAGTAGCACGTTTTTTAACGCGGCCAGCTTTTCTTCAGAGAGTAGCTCGCTGACGAATGTCGGTCGCGGGTCATCTGCCGATCCCAACTCAATCTTCCTGAGGTTATCTGCAGTAGTATGTATACCGTCTTCCAGTTCTTTCGGAGCGGGCGGAAATTCTGAGATCACCTCATCATCGCCGTTTTCAAAGCACCGGGGAAGGTCATCTATCGTAATCGTATAACAGGTGCGAATCCGCTCCCGGGACTGAGGCGGATCCGGTTCTGCTCTTGCGGCCTTGGGTTCATGCTTTTGTGGCGGCGTTACCCTCCAGCTGTTGGATAAATCGAATCTGCCCCGTCGGTACTGGTCTTCGACCCAGTTCTTGAAGGTGAAGCTGTCTTCGGTAGGATGTCCTATTGCTTGGTGGTAAGAGCAATAGCTCGAACGAGAAGCCTTGTCGGTTTGTTCAGGGTGTCTAGACTCTGGAAGCGTGGTCATCTGATGTTTTAGGGCGAGCTTGAGTAACCTTTCCGTCTTGTCTCGGGGGAAGGAGTACGCTCGACTCATCTTTTCTATGAAGGGCGAATCCGAGCTGTGCAGTACCCGATCACGTAACCCTCTAATCCTGCGTCGTTGTTGTCGGCTCTTCCTTCCGCTTCTCGACTTATTTCCGTCTCCGCATCGGGCCTTTCGCATGAAGGGTTGACAAGGATGAACGTCTTTGTCTTTTGCAATCTGTTGAAATAGACGTTGCGTCCTGGCCTTCTCATAGATGGCCGTTTCGAGGTAGTGGTCTTCCTGAGCTTTCTGACCGCCTTTCCTTATAGGCTTGCCCGTTTGTTCTTCAAACGACGGACTTGGTGCTTCAATCGCAGGGTCTGGGTTTGATAAGGGATCGGCATCTCCTGACAGGACGTCCTCTTCTTCATCAAAGGTATATATAGCGTAGCTGCTGTGGGCCCGCTCTCGTTTTCCGGTTCTCGCGTATCCAAGCCCAAGTGTCTCCATTTTCCCGTTGGGCAATTTGCGTTGGGTTCCAGGGACATCCCAAATCCTGTTGTAGAACCGAGCCTGTCGAACAGTTTGTTTTAAGGGTACTCCTTGGCGCTTCAATAGCTTCTTTAATCCGTTTGTATAGTATCTGGGCAGACCGATGGGTTGGAGTCTGTCGCACGTAGTATCTGCGCCATGCCAGATCTCTTTCTCTATTTTCGACTCTGAGGATCGGTAGAATAGGATCACCTTCTCACCCCTACGCCTGGGAGGGACGTAAAACGTCTGCAGGTCCTGCACGCTGTGAGCTTGAAGCGTGTCGAGATCCTTGTAGTGTTCTCGCGGTACCATGGTGATTTGCAAACTGTGGCCATCGGCAAGGGGTACTTGCATTGAAAGCCGATTGGAGAATACGGCATTGACCTCATCTTCTGAATCACTTCCGAAGACTAGTATGGGGGCGGGCGTCCTCCGGTTGTTGCGTTGAGATGGCCCTGTATAAACTATCTCTTCCTCTTCTTCGGTATCGCTTCCGAAAACAGGGATGGTGGCGGCGGCTTTGTTCTCCGAGTTGCGACACCTTTCTGTATCTTCGAAGTCTGGCAAAAAGTATTTCGCATCCTCGTATTTGCGGACTTCGTTCACGGAAAATGGGTTCAACTCACCCGTTACAGTGTACTCGAAACCGTCTTTAAAGTACTTCATACACTGATGTTGTGTAGAAGGGATGATGTTGTACTGGTGTAGCCAAGGACGGCCGAGCAAAGCGTTGTAGCAGGTCTTGGCGTCAATGACATGGAATTTGATGTCTGTGACGAGAAGCCCGAAGCGTAACGTTAGTATTACGGACCCGAGAGTCCGTGACGATTGTGAGTCGAAACCGGAGATAGTAATTTTGTCACGAGCGAGGTGTTGCACGCTCATGCAGATTTCCTTCAACACCCGAACATTAAGGAGATTGACGGAGGATCCATTATCCACCAGGATCTTGCCTATCTTGATGTCATGGCAGTATCCGGAGACATATAGGGGACGGTTGTGGTCGCACGTCCCGAGAAGGAGGTCTTCATCACCGAAAGTGACGTCGGCCGTATGCACTTCCTCCAGTTCGTCCTTCATCTTTTCAGTGGCGAGAAAGGCTTGGAATTGCTCAGGTTCTTGTAATGCCTTAATTAGTGAGTCCCGTGCTTCTTTTGATAATAGGAGGGCGTCGAGAATGCTAAGCTGAGAAGGTAGCTTCCTTAGATGTGCGAGGATGTTATAGTCCACTTTACTCCTCCTAGGAGGGTCTTTGGCAGCCAGTTCTTTCGCGACTTGGTCATCCAAAGTGATATCTTCAGTGACCTTTTCCTTTCCCTTATCTTTCTGTTCGTAGGCCCGAGATTCTTTTCTGGGAGTGTGCGATTGCGCAGCTGGATGTTCTCGCAGGCTTCCGATTTCTCCTCTTTCCCTAACACGGACTCTTCAAAGAGAGGGCCCAGAGTCACTTCTTCATCAGAGTCGCTCCCAAAGGTGAGAACTTGTGACCCTTCGGCATGACCCATATAACAGTTGCCAGTAATTCTGTTGGGCCCGTCGACAGTGCTTCTTTGCTCCCTACGGCTCTTGCGTTTCATGCGCTTGAAATGTTGCCGACGAGCGACATATCCTTGCCACCATATCTTAAAGGCGTCGCACTCCTCTGTGGGGTGTGAGATTTTCCGATGATATGCGCAGTAGTCAGGGTGCCTTTCCGCCCCATCGTGCCTATTTCCTTCCAAAGGTGGTAGCTTCATTCCCATTGACATGGCTTTAGCGAACCTTTTCCTTGTCTTGAATATCTTCCTGTCCATTTCGGACGCCTTTCGTTCTGGCAGGGGTAGCTCAACTCTTTCGTTCAGTCGCCCGTATTTGGTTCCTTCTGATGCTGCCATCTCACGCTCCTGATCCGCTTTACTTTTTAGACGAATCTCGTCTAAGAAGGCATTGATCACATCAGTTGTCAGCCTCGCACGCTCTGGTTCGGGCTTTGCTTCCGGCTTCTGGGTGTCAGGAGCTTTCTCGCCATCGGTAAGCGAGTGGGATATTACGTTACAACTTGCTACATACTCTTCGGATTCATCCGATGAGCTCTCTCCATCATCTTCGTCTTGAAAGGTGTGGTCGAGGAATTCTCGCAGTGTGACAGGAGTTCGCGCCTTCTGATTATATTCTTCCAGCGCGTCGATTTGCTTCTGCAATTTCGTGCGCTCGTCTCCAAGCCTCGCGGGCTTCTTGGATTTCTTCTTCTTCTTCTTCGATACTTTTGACGGCTGGGCGTGAGTATTTGGATCTTTATCAGAAGTCTTCGTAGTTGCGCGGGGCTTCAACATTCCTTCGATAATTTGAGGTTCAAGAGGGTCCTTCCATTCGATTGCAGGGCACGCATGAAGGTCTTTCAGCATCCTTTTGGTTTTAGTTGATAGTATGACTTCCCATGGAGCTTCTTCAATAAAGGAGCAGGTTGCCCCCGGTGTATCTGCTTTCTTAGGAATATGCGGTTGTGGTGGGTTCACCTTCCACTTTTCGGACAGTACAAACTTCCCCTGGAGGTATTGATCTTCAATCCATCCTTTGAAGACGAAGCAATCTTCAATCGGATGACTTACCGTTTGATGGTAAGGGCAGTAGTTAGGGTTATTCACCTCAGTGGGTTGTGGCGGTCGCCTTGGATTTGGTAGGTTTATAAGTCTGTTGCGTATTGCCAGCTCAAATAACCGTTTCGTCTTGTCCCGTGGGAACGAGTAGGGACGTTTCATCTTCTCATTATAATACCGACGTCTTTCTTCCAATTGATCTGCCGATTTCGGGGCGTTGGGTTGCTGTTGGGCATTCGCGACAAAAGTTGCCCTTCCTTTACCCTTGTCATTCCGAGGTTCTGGCTTCGGGGCAGGTGGTCTATGACCCATCTGGTCCATCTGAGCCAACTTGTCGATTAAAGCCTGGAATGTGGTTGGTTTAAAGAACATCATAAACTGGGAGATAGTTGCGTGGGGGTCTAGGGTTCCCACGAACATGCCCACTGCGGGTGCTTCCTCAATGCGTTGCTCGCATCTCGACCACAAATTCCGCCAGCGTATAGCATACTGGACCCAGGTTTCGCCTGGTTTTACCCTGGCGTTAATCAAAGCAGTCATTGGAGTGCGTTCGCTGGCACTCGCGAATCGCTGAGTGAATAACAATTCCATTTCAGCGAATGTTTTGATGGAATCGTTCGGGAGTTCCGAATACCATTCGAACGTTGTTTCTGATAAGCTGCCCACGAACTGGCGGAGCAACAGTTTATCGTCACCGCCGGTGTTACCGCAGAGGGCCCGGAACTGGGCGACGTGTTGATGAGGATTGCCGGTCCCCTTATACACATGGAATTTCGGTATCGTATAGCCTTGCGGGTATTTGATTTGATCGTACCAGCTTGGATACGGTCGCCCCGTTTTCACGACTTGACCAGCTGCCTCAGTCGCATGATGGACCCGGATTTGCTGGGCTATGTAGTCGGCCAAGTCAGCTTTAGAGATCGTCTCTTCCTTGGCCGTAGAGAGGGCTGGTGGTGGATTTGACGTTTCTCCTCGGTCATCTTCCAGAACGATTGGGGGATCTTCAGCGGGTAGGTCCTGTTGGATCATCATTCCTATCATATCTTGGAAGAGAAGGCCCATGCGCTGTATATTAGCCGCTTGTTCAGCAGCCTCTTTGTCCTTTTTCTCCAATGTCCGGCGAAGGAACTCGGCGTCGGTTTCCTCTTCCCGGCGCGCGTCTGAGGACGTTTCTGGGCTTTCTTTTGGCCCGGTAAGTGCATCCATAGCACTCATCATTTCCTGCAACTTTTGTTGTTGTTCCTGGGCTCTCGTCACGGATCGGGTCAGCGGTCGGTGGCCCGTAGAAGTGCGGCTTTCCTCCTTTCCAGAGACCATGTAAACAGTGTGCACCACCGTGCCCCCAGACTCAGGGTGTCTGGGCTCATTGCTTTTAGCCGTCGTTGCATGTTGAGGGATCTTCTCTGGCTCCCTCCTTTTATGAGCCATGGAGGTTGAGGGGGCCGTCGAGGTGGGCGTCCAGACAGCCTTTTGGGGTTTAGCCTGATGACCAGCCTTCGGTTGGATTTTCAGCTTCTTATGCTGGCGGGAAAAGTTTGGATCGATGATTGAGTCTCGGGCCTGCCGCCAAACCTTATAGATTTTGGAAGACAGCCGTTGAGGAGATTGGGGTTGTTCTGGTTCTATTTCCGCAACCTTCTTTAATGGGGGAGGAGACCTCTTCAGCACTGCAGTAGGGGAATTCCTTCGCACCTTATTTAGCATTTAGAAGCTGTTCCCAGTTGGAACAGCAGCATTAACTTCTACCACCGGGGCTGGTGGAGTCAATCCAGAGGGGGAGTTGCCCCCAGCCTTCCTTATTCGGCGCCAATGACGACGTCGAGCGCGTCGAACGGGCGGTGCTGGTTCAGCGGTGAGAATGGCTTCGTCTTGCCCCCTGTGTGGGTGGGGGGTCGTTGTTGGTGTTATCCTGTCAAAGACCGATGTCCTTTGCGCAGCGGGAGCAGGGGTCAAAGCTGTTAATCTTGTGAAGATCGATTTCTTGACCGGGGAAACCGCCTTGGCGATTTCGGAGGCAGGAGCGGCCGCTTCCTTAGAAGCAGCCTTCTCTGAGATTGTAGGCCCCATGATGAGTTTGCAAGCTTTCTGGCCCAATCTAGAGAAGACTGAGGCGTTGACGTTGGGCGACTCGTTGAGAGGAGCCGCGGCAGGGGTAAGACGATCAAAGACCGACTTCCTGAGAGTTTCCCTTGTCAGCACCGGCGCCACGAAGCTTGATGGGGGAGCATAGTCCCAAAGAACAATCCGGTAGTGGCTTGAGTCACTTGGTCCACCGGCATTGTGAACAACGAAGCAGCTTGGGGTCCATAGGCTATACCTCCTGGCGAGGTAGAGCGTTGGTCGCAATTGCAGTTTGAGCAGTTGAAGGACTTCGCGGAAGTAGCAGCCATCGATCCTTTATTTTCTGCAATAGGCAAGACGCCAATTCTTAGTATCTCGAAACCCAAGGGCAATTATTGGCGAACCGCGATTGGTTCGCGAATCACGACACACGAAGTGTGGAGTGGAAAGAGGAAAAGGTCCCACCGGGCGTGCAAGAATCTGTTCCCCTCCGAACGGACACGCGGGACGTCTGGGGGCGTCTCGCCTGAGGTTCGGGGCAGATGCCAATAGGTGCTATCCGTCCGCCTCTCCGAGGATGCAAAGTTGATTTATGGCACCATGTATCGGAGGTTTAGACGGATGCGTCCGATGTAGCAGACTTCGTCAGATTCCCCCTCGTTTGAGGGGTTTTTGATTGTGGGGACGCTCTTCCCTGCAGGCGCAAGCCCCTGCAGTTAATTACGCTACCGCATCGCGGTAACAACTTTCTCCTTCTCCAGATGGTCACTTCGTGTCATGTTTTTTTGTTTTATGTTTTCCTGCCCGTGGATCGTTTACGGAGACCGAGTTATGTCGTCGCCCGTAGGGCATGGACTAGTCCAAATCCGAGTTATCTCAGATTTGGGTTTGGGGGTTTGGTTTGAGGATACGTTAGCCACGCTAAGATCAACTCAAACATTTGTTAAGGACACGTTAGTCTAGTTTAAGACTAAGATCAACTTAACGGGATCGTTTAGATCCGACAAAGGAGCGTTTGGACTCCATTGTTCCAGTTTTAGAGACATAGTGGTCCATCGTATGTGTGTGGCCGTCGGGACCCGTCACCTCTCTGACGACGTTGAAGGATTACAACGACGGATGTCAGAGGAGTTCAGAGATGTACCCTCGAGCCAGAGTTAATTAGGGGGGATTCGTAGTCCAGTCTGCTTGAAGGTTTAAGGACGCGTTAGCCATCTTTGAGGCTAAGATCAACTTAAACAGGACCGTTTAGATCCGACGAAAGAGCATATGGAGGCTCTATGGTTCTAGTTTAAGGACATTGCGGTCCATGGGTAGTTTAAGGACATTGCGGTCCTTGGGTAGTTTAAGGACATTGCGGTCCGTGGTTAGTTTAAGGACATTGCGGTCCATGGTTAGTTTAAGGACATTGCGGTCCATTGGTAGTTTTAAGACATCTCGGTCAAGGTTAAGGACGTCGTAGTCCATGGGTTTAAGGACTCCACAGTCCGGTATGTGCGCTGGATGCTTCACACGGGTTCGTTGCCGTGCTAAGCGAGGACCAGGCTCCGCTCTGGATGCTTCACACGGGTTCACTGCCGTGCTCTGCGAGGACCAGGATCCGCTCTGGACGTTTTCCACGGGGTCAAAGAGTGACGTTATCCGCGTTCCACGTAACCAGGAATTTTGCATTTAGACATGGGTTTAAGGACCCCACAGTCCATATCATGAGTGGTCGTCGGGACCCGTCACCTCTTTGAAGACATTGAGGGATTACAATGCCAAGTATCAAAGGAGTGAAGAGATGTACCCTAGAACCGGGGTGGATTAAATAGTCCCTGGCCCAATTTGGGTCAAGACTGATCAATTATGTTATGAGCCCATTGGCCCAGTTAATCACAAATTGAGGACTTATGGCCAGCTTGGGCTAAGTCCAGTCAGGTCTGGAATATTGACTTTTTGTTGGTCCATTGAGGGAGAGGATTTGCCTCTATCCCTTTAGCCAATTGGGCCAAAGCCTAGTGTTAAACACTTCAGAGCAATCAGTGTTGAACACTGGGAATAGGGTTGACAAGTTAGTGTTTAACACTAAAAGAATAGTTGGTGTTGAACACCAGCAACAAGGCTTTCAAATTAGTGTTAAACACTAAAACAGATTGGTATCAAGCACTGGCAACGGAGGCCTCAAATTAGTGTTAAACACTAAGGTAGTCAGTGTTGAACACTGCAAGTAAAGTTTGAACACTAAGGCCCAACAGTTGTTTCAGTAATTGGATTCGAGGGTTCCAGTTTAGTGTTAAGCACTAAGGCAAGAGAGGTCACGTGGCAACACGTGAGGGTGCCTTCCCTTCAATGGTTCTGCTGAGATTACTGCATCTTTCTGAGTATCACGTGTCAGCACGCGACGGGCATTCATATGCTCGTTTGTTAGAGCTTTTGTTAAGGGTCACGTGGATCACGTGAGGGACAGCCTCAAAGGGTTTTCTGTAGATCTCTTGGGGGGTCACGTGGTGGCACGTGACCCTGCCTCTATGTATGTCGTTTTTAGAGGATCTGTTGATCTTTTTTCAGGAATTAAATTCCTCGGGCTTTAATTTTCAAAGGAATTAAATTCCTACTTCCTTTTGAAGATTTATATTCTGAAATAAAGTTGAACTCTGAATTTTCTGTAGGAATTAAATTCCTCATATATGTGAAGGACTGAATAGGGTTAAACCCTAATGAAAGCTTTTAAGGAACTAAACTTCCCGTTTTAAAGAATTATGATTAAGGGAATTAAATTCCTGCTGTTTCAACAGAACTATGATCTTAATTAGGGTTAAACCCTGCTTCTTTTTATTTTGAAGGAATTAAATTCCCATGATACAGGGTCAAGCCCTAATTTTATTTTAAAGGAATTAAATTCCTATAGTTCTGTGAGAATTAAATTCTCATGCCTGCATTCCTTCTCTATGTTTTGGATCTACATGGCAGGATCTCGACCCATTGAGAATTAAATTCTCAACCTTAAGGGGAGATGTGCACTTTGCAGATCCTCTATCAAAGGGAGAAGAAATGTGCTCTTCTGTTTTATGTATCAGAGTTAAACTCTGTTGAGAATTAAATTCCCCTTCTTTCAAAAGGCCTTCCCTTTCTTACCTAGGGTTTTTTGCAGAAGATCCAAGTCTTTTCAAAGTATCAAAGCTTTCCTCCTTTTTTCTTTCTCTGCGCACGTCTCTCTGTATCTGTGTCTCCTTTTTTGTGTCTCTTGGCTCCTATTTATAGGAGAAGCAGCCGAATCAATTAGTTTTGGTAAATCTTTCATGGGATATTTGATTTGCATCCATTGTTCATTTTGGACCTTTGGATTATTGGGTGAATTTTATTCACCATTGGATTTTAAATCCAGAGATTCTCCTTTGTTATTTTGGTTAGATTTAAGGGGGAAATCTTTCCAAACCCGAGATTTTCCATAGGTAGATGATATTTAATCATCTCTGAATCTTTAATTTGATTGGTCCCAGATAATCACTTTCCTTTGGAAAGATTTAGTTCTCCTTCAGAATTTAATTCTGTTGTCAAAAATGGGCTTTGAAAGCCGGTCACGTGTGACCACGTGACCCATGGTCACGTGCGGACACGTGACCCCCTTTTGGAATGAGCCTTCCTCTTTCTCTTGCGTCTGTCTTCTGATTGCTGCTTCAATGTCACGTGCTACCACGTGACCCCTGGTCACGTGTGAGCACGTGACCCTTGTTTGAATTCTCTTTCTTTAGTTCAACGGGAGAACTGATCTGCTGTCTTGCACGTCACGTGGCAACACGTGACCTTGGTCACGTGGAAGCACGTGACCTCTTCTGAGGCTCTTTTCCTTGTCTTGATCGGGGAACTAATGTGTGCTTTTCTGCCGCTTTATATGTCACGTGTCGACACGTGACTGCCGGTCACGTGTAAGCACGTGGCCCCCTTTTTGAAGCTTTTCCCAGAAGCTTTCCTGATTTTAAATCAGGAAACAGCAGCCAAACGACGTCCGCGATCCCAATTACTGTCCCTATCACCGAGTACTGGGTCATCCGATCGAAGATTGCTACGTCTTCAAAAATTGGATTGAAGACCAGTACCAACAGGGCAAGTTCGCGTTGTCCGACAGATGGAAGGTGAATCCGCCGCAACCTCACACCTCTGAAAGGATGAATACGCCGAGAGCAACGTGCTCTCTCATTGAAGAAGCTCCATGGGAGGTTGTGCTATCAGCCAAAACAAAGAGGATGTTGAACGATCTTCAAACATGCCCAGCGATCAGGTGGAAAAACCCGTTGGAACCTCAGATCATTGAAGGGATGTTGAAGCCGCGCCCAACTCCAAAGATCGATGGTGGTGGCCTAAGCACTCGTAACCAGCTGTCAAAATCTTCAAAGAAGAAGAAAAAGAAATCCAAGAAGCCCGTGAAGCCTGGCGACAAGCGCACGGACTTACAAAAACAAATTGACGCGCTGGAGGAATGCAACCAGAAAGCACGGACTCCCATTACACTCCAAGAGTTCCTCAATCACGTCTTTCAAGAGGAAGATGAGGGAGAGAGTTCGTCGGATGAATCCGAGGAATACGTGGCGAGCTGTCATATGATTTCCCATTCATTTACAGACGATGAGGAAATTCCTTGAGCTGAGAAGCTGGGGGCGGACCCTGAACCAGAAATTCTGTGGCCGTCAGATGAGATGATCGATGCCTTCCTGAATGAGATTCGTCTGAAAATTAAAGCTAATCAAGAGCGTGAGATGGCCATACTGGAAGGAGCCAAACACCGCCGACTGGACGAAAGAGTCAAGGCATTCCCATCAAATCAAAAGACATCCGCTGCCGATGAAAACAAATTCAAGACGAGGAAAAGGTTTGCTAAAGCCATATCAATGGGAATGAAGCTACCACCCTCTGAAGAAAACACTCTCGGTGGAATAGAGATGTATCCTAATTATTGCCTATATCATCAGAAGATCGCACACGCTACTGAAGACTGCGACTCCTTTAAGTGTTGGTGGCAAGGGTATGTCACTCACAGGAATTACGTCAACAGAACAAAGCGGGAAGCTCGTAGACAGCAAAAAAAATACGACAGATGAGCATAAAAGAGTCGTCGGCAATTGCCACAGGGACGAGCCCGGGGGATCGCGAGTTCTCACCTTTGGGAACGACCCCGATGAAGAAACAACCTTCAACCCTCTCTTCAAGGAATCCATCTCTGAAGAATTGAAGAATTATGAGAACATTCATCCATGAAAGGGCATATTACCCGGAAAGAATCTCGGACCCGCAAACGACAGAGCGAACAAAAAGGATAAAGGAAAGGGAAAAATGACCTTCGTTGCCAACACTCAACAATAGCTGAGCAACTCAAAATCGATTGTTCGCCAAAACAACATGCGTCCACGCCCATCACTCGAGGAAAGACTGGGACGTCCTTACTCGTTTCCCCAGGATAAAACGAGGAAACTGTTTGAACTGTCAGTGCGCAACGGATTCGTCAATCTGCCGAATCCGAAACGTCCGCTACAGCAAGGAGATGTCAACGATCCTAATTACTGCCCCTACCATCGAGCAGTAAGTCATCCGATCGAAGATTGCTTCGTCTTCAAAAACTGGGTTGAAAACCAATACCAACAAGGCAAACTCGCGCTGTCCGAAAACTGGAAGGTGAGCCCGCCACAACCACATGCTCCGAAAAAGATGGATATGCCGGGGGCATCATGCTCATTCATAGAAAAAGCCCAATGGACCACTACGTCCTAAAACTGGATAACGGACCGAAACGTCCTTAAACTAATGACGGACCGAAACGTCCATAAACTAATGACGGACCGAAACGTCCTTAAACTAATGACGGACCACTACGTCCTAAAACTAGCTGTTGACCGAGATGTCGATAAACTACGGTGGATTGAAACATCACAAAGCTGATATAAAAAAAGATTAAAAAACGGTATGTCCATAAGCAAAATGGGCACGGATGAAAACCCGAAAGGGCTCCGTGAGTAAAAACAGCAGGGCTACCGGCGAGTGTTCGTGAAAACCCGAAAGGGCGCGACCTCGTAAAAAAAAGAATAAAAAAAGAATAAAAAAAACGGTACGTCCATAAGCAAAATAGGCACGGATGAAAACCTGAAAGGGCTCCGTGAGTAAAAACAGCAGGACTACCGGCGAGTGTTTGTGAAAACCCGATAGGGCGCAACCTCGTTAAAGGATACTTACAGGACCCTCTCGACCTTGTAAGGAGAAACCACCTGCGTGAGAGCCTTACGACTCACAAGGGAGCAACACACTTAGGGATCCCCACGATTCCTAAGGAGAAAATACACTTGCGAGATCCTCACGACTCGTAAGGAGAACTCTCTTATGGGACTCTCACGGCTCATAAGATTTGAAAGTATTAAGTTACAGAGACCTAAACCTATTCTTAAGCAACCCCCACAACCTTCGATATTGCCCTACAATTGGCTCAATACTGACCCTTGTATACAATCCATGGACGCGAATAAACATTTCCCTAACCAAGTCCCACCCGTGACTAGGGATATGTCCATATGGTGAACAACCCTTATAAGTCCTCTCGACTTATAAAGAGAAAACCCTTTAGTAAGATCCTTACGACTTACAGGGGAATATACACTTAAGAATCCTCACGATTCCTAAGGAGAAAACACACCTACGAGATCCTCACGACTCGCAGGGAGAAATACTTTTGTGAGACCCTTACGGCTCATGAAGTCAAAAACCTTAGTCGACAAAATCCTAACTCTGTTTACTAAGCCACCTTTGTTCAACATCGACAGAGGCAAATGATGATTCGCTCCTGGCAATATCCCAGTTGTAGCGATGCTGATGCCTAAATCGGTATCAAATTCCAAGTCCTTTCATGGCAAATGACGATTCGCTCCTGACAATATTCCAGTTGTAGCGATGCTGATGCTGAGATTGGCACCATATCCCAAGTTCTACACTCGCGATAAAAATCAGCGAGCTAAAAATGCATACTAAATAGCCGAAATGATAGGGCGGCTTGCAATAAAAAGCAGCAAGTAAAAATGTATGCATACAAAACAGCCGAAATGATTGGGCAACTCGCAAGAAAAAGCAGCGAGTAAAAATAAAATAAACAGCCGAAATGATTGGGCGCCGCGAAAAATAGCCGAAATGATTGGGCAATCGCGACCTTCGCGATATAAAAGCTGAAATGATAGAGCATCGCGGAAATAAAACAATAATAAAAAAATATGATGAAACTTTTGCCCTACAGGTGAGATCACATCGATCCCTGTATACAATCCAAGGGCACAAATAAAGAGGGAACCACACCTTCCCAACAGGCTCCGCCAGAAAACAAAGCCAAATCTCGACGGTTCACCAACAACCTAGAGACAACTGCAACATTCGTCTCGATACAGCAGACGCAGTGCCAGCAAGCGAAGCAAAGGCCGAATTCCTAGCTTCAGGGTCTTGACGGTAACTCATATAAAACCTGAGAGGCCACCAGAGATCATCTCAACCTACTTCGACTCAGGGAAACCAGTGTCCTTGACGAGAACACCTCGATTCGCGTCAACCCGCAGAGAAACTAGCGTCTTTGCAGGAATACATCGATTCGTTTCAACCCCAGGGAAACCAGTGTCCTTGGCAACTACCTCAACTCAGGGAAACTAGCATCCTTAATGAGAGCCTCCTGATTCGCGTCGGCCCGCAGAGAAACCAGTGTCTCCGCAGAAACACTCTGATTCGTTTCAACTTCGAGGAAACCAGTGTCTTCGGCAAATCATTCGACTCAGGGAAACCAGTGTCCTTGACGAGAAAATCCTGATTCGCGTCGACCCGCAGAGAAACTAGCGTCTTTGCAGGAATACATCGATTCGTTTCAACCCCAGGGAAACTAGTGTCCTTGGCAAATACCTCAATTCAGGGAAACTAGCGTCCTTGATGAGAGCCTCCTGATTCGCGTCGGCCCGCAGAGAAACCAGTGTCTCCGCAGAAACACTCCGATTCGTTTCAACTTCGAGGAAACCAGCGTCCTCAGCAAATACTTTGACTCAGGGAAACCAGTGTCCTTGACGAGAACACCTCGATTCGCGTCGACCCGTAGAGAAACTAGCGACTTTGCAGGAATACATCGATTCGTTTCAACCCCAGGGAAACCAGTGTCCTTGGCAACTACCTCAATTCAGGGAAACTAGCGTCCTTGATGAGAGCTTCTTGATTCGCGTCGGCCCGCAGAGAAACCAGTGTCTCCGCAGGAACACCTCGATTCGTTTCAACCCCGAAGAAACCAGTGTTTTCGGCAAAACACTTCGACTCAGGGAAACCAGTGTCCTTGACGAGAACATCTTGATTCGCGTCGACCCGCAGAGAAACTAGCGTCTTTGCAGGAACACCTCGACTCGTTTCAACCCTAGGGAAACCAGCGTCCTTGGCAGATACCTCAATTCAGGGAAACTAGCGTCCTTGATGAGAGCCTCCTGATTCGTGTCGGCCCGCAGAGAAACCAGTGTCTCCGCAGGAATACTCTGATTCGTTTCAACCCCTAAGAAACCAGTGTCTTCAGCAAAATACTTCGACTCAGGGAAACCAGTGTCCTTGACGAGAACTTCTTGATTCGCGTCGACTCACAGAGAAACTAGCGTCTTTGCAGGAATACATCGATTTGTTTCAACCCCAAGGAAACCAGTGTCCTTGGCAAATAACTCAATTCAGGGAAACTAGCGTCCTTGATGAGAGACTCCTGATTCGCGTCGGCCCGCAGAGAAACCAGTGTCTCTGCACGAATACTCCGATTCGTTTCAACCCCGAGGAAATCAGTGTCCTCAGCAAAATACTTCAACTCAGGGAAATCAGCGTCTTCGCGAAGACTTCCCGATTCGTCTCAACTTGCAAGATAAAGCCTTAGGCAGAAGGGATTAAAAAACTCGTTTCCTAAGCGCTGGGACCCTGCAAGTCGGCCTAAAATGGTCTCTTGTATACTATCCACGGATCTCACTCTCCAAAGTCGAATCTCGATAAGGAGGGAAACAACCGCTTACGAGTCCTCTCGACTCGTAAGAGGGAAAATTCTCTTATAAGATCCTTACGACTTATAAGAGAAAACGCACTTAGGAATCCTCGCGATTCCTAAGGAGAAAATCCACCTCCGAGATCCTCTCGATCCGTAGGGAGAAAAGTCTCTATGAGACCCTCACGGCTCATAGAGTTGAAAAGTCTTAGGCGGCAGATCTGAACCTGCGGCCTAAGCCATCGCTGTCTCATGAAGAAACCAAGATGCTTACTCTATTGTCTGTAAACCATGTTTATTAAGGCAGCATACTGATAATAAAACAAAGAAGAAAGCGACAGAAAGAACATCCGATGTGCATTAGATCAAGCATTTGAGACACATTCATTCATGCATGTGCAAAAGACTCAGAGCGAGAAACAAGACAAGCTGAAATAAAAAAAATTCCATTCATATTGCAAAGGGTTCTTACAATCATAAAGAAATAAACAAAAACATCATCAAATGATTACAACGGTATAACCTCAGATCCAGGGCACGAATTAAGGAATTCAAAATTAAGGCCATCTAGAGTTCTTCTGGCCTTTCTGATTATTCTCGTGCGCAGCCTCTCGCGCTCACGTATGTCAAGATCTTCGGCAAGGCCCCCCATCCTTCGATAAGCAGCGATTATCATCGTCTGTTGGAAAATTTGATGCAGAATGTCGATGGGGCTATCCCGCCGTTTCTTTGAGATCAACCCCGACAGGTACACTGAATGCACCTTGTCTTCGGCATCATCCAGCGCATTAAGCGGCATGGCCTCGTGAAACCCTGGGAGTGCTCTCCAAATTGCTCCCAGCACGACTTTCAAGAGAGCAGAACGGCGAGGAAGTAGCCAACCAACGCGTGCGTTCAGACGGCCCAAAACCTCCGCACACTGGGCATCTGTAAACTCCTGGTTCTGGTGACGGCTCTGTACGCGGATATCCTCGTAGGTGATGAATTCGTGCAGACTGTATAGATGAACAGCCATAATACCTGAAGGAAATATCATTGGGAGATTAGCAATGAGGAAAAAGGCATAGGGAGTTAAACTCCTCAAGAGCAGAGCTCTATTAATGGAACCCTTATAGGGTTCTCCTTAGTTCTCTTTGGACCCCTTTAGAGCAAAGCTCTGTTAAGTGAAACCCTAAATGGGTTTTCATTAAATCAAGGATCTATTGAGAGCAAGGCTCTGTCAATGAAAATTAATTTAATTTAATTTAAATTTAAAAATTTACCTAAAAGTTTTAAGAGTTTAACTCTTAGAGTTCTTAAAAATAAAGAGCAGGGCTCTGAGATTCTGTAAGTAAAAATTTTTAAGATGATAATCATCTGTTGAGGGACCAAAGGTCCTATTTATAGGCATCAAATGCCCTTTCAACTTCCAAGAGTTGCCGCGACAGTTGGAATTCTGCCACCGCTGCGCTCACGTTTGGGGGCCACGTAAGCGCAACGGTGGGGGGGCATTTGTTTACCCCAATCAGAGCAATGCTCTGTTCAAATTCCAAGACGGGAAACGAAGCAACGCTTCTGTTTCCCCCAATCAGAGCAAAGCTCTGTTTTGAAAATTAAAGTGAAAATTAAAATTAAAATAAATGAAGTAACGCTTCAGATTCCCTGCGCTGCGCACAGAGCGCCACGTGTCAAAATCAGACACGCCAGCGCAGGGAGTGCAGCGCCCAAGACAGCGCACCCAATCAGAGCAAGGCTCTATTTAAAACAAAAATTAAAAGAAGCAACGCTTCAGTTGCGCAAGCGCTGCGAGACACGTGTCAGCGCAGTTGTGCAAGCGCTGCGCTGCACGACACGTGTCAGCGCAGTTGCGCTGCGCTGTGTGCTGCTTGACACGTGTCAGCGCAGTTGCGCTCCGCTGTGCGCTGCGTGACACGTGTCAAGCGCTGGGGCATTTGCGCCAAACAGAATTAAAATTCCAGTAAGATCTTTCTGTTCTTGTTAAAACAAGAAGATTGTCTTCTGTAAAACAGAAGCACTTGGATCAAAGATCCAACGGTGGGGAAAATTCCCCAAATCATTCAGAGAATGATCTCTTTAACAAATTTAACAAATTAATGGGCACTATATAAAGGCCTCTAGACCCCAATTCAAAAGACATCAACATCATCAAGAACTTCAAAAACAACAAAACAGAGAGAACTCTGAAGAATTTTGAGAAGAACTCAAGAAAAGAAAATTTTGAGAAGAACTCAAGAAAAGAAAAAGGGTAAAAACCTTTATAAAAGAAGAATTCCTTCTGAATAGATCATTGATCTAAGAACAAGATCAAAGATCTTCAACAAAAAATAATACTAATAACAGTGCCTTGCACTTTTTTATGAACCATTGGTTCTGGAATCTTAAAGATTCTTTTCTTGAATCCAAAATTGGATCAAGTTATTGAAACAGTGCCTTGCATTTGTAAAAACTGCACTGTTGCGCTCCTGGGTTGGTGCAAGCCACCAGAGAGCGCCACGTGTCAGCACCATAACCACTTGCGCTATGCGCTTTTAAAAATAGAGCATTTCTCTTTAAAGTTGGCGCAACTCACCAGAGCTCGCCACGTGTCACAGCGCAACAGCGCAGCGCACTGACGCAGCGCACTGCGCTGTTGCGCTTGTGCTAACCAGAGTGTGACACGTGTCACCACCACAAGCGCTTGCGCTCAATAATTGGCGCAAAGCGCCTGACAAGCCACTGTCAGATAATTAATGCATTGCATTATTTACAGAAGGGCCAAGCCCAATTAAAAAAGGCCTAACAGGCCTAATAAAATGCTATGCATTATTTTAAAAAAAAGGCAGAGCCCCAACAATGACAGATGCTCTGCATCATAAATAAAGGGACAGAGCCCAAATCAAAAAGGCCTAGCAGGCCAGAATAAAATGCAGTGCATTATTAAACAGGGGCAAAGCCCTGGCACAGGCCTAATAGGCCAAAGATAAAAACGTTGAATATTCTCAACTAGACTTAGCCCAATCATGGCCGTAAGTCCTCAAATTAAATTGACTGAGCAAGACTGCTCTCTTAAATCAATTTACATCTGGTTCAAGGGTACATCTCTGAACTCCTCTGACACCTATCGTTGTAATCCTTCAACGACGTCAGAGAGGTGACGGGTTCCGACAACCACACATCGATACGGACTGCGGGGTCCTTAAACTCGTGGACTGAAATGTCCTCAAACTAATATTCGTCCCAAAATGGGAACGTTGGACCGAAATGTCCGTAAACTAATGTTCGTTCTCAAATGGGAATGATGGACCACCATGTCCCTAAACTGGAAATCGATCGCAATGTCATTAAACTAAACAATAGAGCCAATTGCTCTCTTGTCGGATCCAAACGATCCCGTTAAGTTGATCTTAGTCTGGAGATTAGGCTAACGTATCCTTAACAAAAGTTTAAGTTGATCTTAGCCTTAAATAGGGCTAACGTATCCTTAAACCAAAACCCCAAACCCAAATCTAAGTATATACGGATTTGGACTAATCCACGTCCTACGGGCGACGGCATAACCTAGTCTCCGTATACAATCCACGGGCAACCACAAACAAAACAAACACACACGACACGAAGTGAAATTCTGGAGAAGGAGAAAGTAGCTACCGCGATGCGGTAACGTAATTAACTGCAGGGGCTTGCGCCTGCAGGGAAGAGCGTCCCCACAATCAAAAACCCCTCAAGCGAGGGGGAATCTAACGAAATCTGCTACATCAGCCGCATCCGTCTAAACCTCCGATACACGGTGCCATAAATCAACTTGGCATCTTCGGAGAGGTGGACGGATAAAACCAAATAGCAACTTCCCCGAATCTCAGGCAAGACGAACCTTCGCGGTCGCGTCCCTGTATTCGGAGGGGAACAATCACTAGTCGTATTTTTCCACCATTGTATCGTACTTTTGTCATTGTCTTTGATTAACGCTTTTCCCCCTTCCCCTTTTTTAACAGGCATTTCTACCGAAGAAGCTATTGCTGCTTCCCTCAAAACTTTTCAGGAGGAGGAACGACTTAGAGCATCCTTAGGCCTTGGTACATTTCGGTTCATTGAGTCTCTATTCTCCTTTTTTTTTATGGCCAATCTAATCATTTCTTTGTCTCTTTGCAGGGGCTGCGCAAGCCGATGCGGGGACTCTCCCCGGGCCAGCTACTGATGTTCCGGCCTCTTCGGGATTACCGCAAGAGACCCGACTCAAAAAGCCGATGATGGAGGCCTTGAAGGCTCTGGAGGCAACTCTAAACGCGGACGATGACGCCTTGTTGGAGACTTCCAAGAGGTCCGTCGTGACGGCCCGGGAGGAGAGGAAGCGCTCGAGGCGCGAGGCGAAGGAGCGCAGAGATGCTTTGGCCGCAGGAGCAGGCCCAAGCGCCATTATTCCCGCTGCTTCTCCTTCCAAGGAGCCCCCGATCGCCTTGTCTACTGCTCGTAGACAGGCGGCGCGTGCAGTTCGGGAGGCCAACGATTGATCCACCTCAGGTAATGTGTCTTTCGAGATTTTGTTGTAAGAATTGTAAACCTATCGGTTCTTATATATCTCGTCTTGCAGGGCCGAGTCCAACTGAAGGGGCGGCGGAAACCGTCGAGCCTGAGGGGACGGTGGAGAAGGTGGCAGCTGACCCCGAGGCGATGGTAGGTGGTGCAGCTGTAGTCGCCGGGCCTGAGCTAGTAGCTGATGAGACAGTCCCGCCTACTATGCTCGAGACGGCCACCACTGCCGAGCGCGAGGTAGCGGCAAATAAGACGGCTGCTATAACCGAGCCTGGGGCAGCAGCGGACGGAGCGCCTGAGACTGATGACCCCATGGCAACGGTAGACGAGACGGCCGCGACCGCTGAGCCCGAGGGAGTAGCGGATGAGACGGGTATGATTCCCGAGGACAAGCCGACCGTTCTTTCTCAAGAGTCTGGCAATGCTCCGATCATTGCTCTCCCCGTCTACGGTCCTCCGCCATCTCCTGGCCTCGTGAGCACGACGACGGCTCCCGTAGAGTCTGATGATGAGGCGACGGGAGGTGAACAAGTGTCAATGGAGGAGGGAGACGCCGCCGTTTCGGCTCGTGACTCATCAGGTAAATTTTGGGTTACCGTCCTTTTTTTTACTCTGTAACTTTTCTGACAGCGCTTATCTTGTTTCTAACGCAGGCGCGGCCAGTGTTGATGCCCCATTGCTCGAGGGAGCGCCGTCAGCTACTGCCTTAACGGTGGCCATCTCTATACCTTCTCTCGCACCGTCGCAAATGCTGGAAGGTATGGATTCGTGAATCATCAGTCTTATCTTTACTGCATATTTTATGTACTGATGTCGTACTATTGCGTCTTTGCAGGAGTGCTTTTTGATCACCTTTATCAGGTGCTGCGCCCACACTTCTCCTTCCCGTCGGAGCTTGCTTCCTCCAGTGGCGCTGGTGAGTATGGTTTTCAATTAATACCCTTCCTTTTTTCAGTAATGGAATTATTTCTGATTCTTCCCTTCCCTGATTGCAGTGTTATAGATCGAAGAAGAAGATAAGGGATCGGTTGCGCCACTGGTCCTCCCAACTTTGCCGCCTGCTGCAGCTGGTATAGTAAACTCCCTCATTGATGACTTTCTTATATTTCTTGAACTGTCATCTGATTGCGTTTTGTTTTTTCAGCTGTCGTTCCGGTTCCGGCCCCCTTCGAGCCTCACATCATAATGTCGGCAGGCCCCTTCTTGAGACGTCCATCTTCAAAGGGTGCTGCGATGAGTTTGGGCATGCTGAGCGGATACGTCGAAGAGCTTGACGCAGACGTTCCCCCATCTACCGCAGATTTCGCTGCGGAGGTTAATCCGATGCTGGCGACGCTTGTAAATTTTCATAATGAAAGCGTCGTCGAGTCTTGGGTTAATCACTGCAGGGAGATCGAGGCCCGCCTGCATCAGCTGGAGCTTATGCGTCCTGCCCCCCGAGGTTTTAGCCACAAGTACTCAACGGGCGGCATGGATCGAGCATAGCGCTTCTTACTTCCGCCATTTGGAACAAGAAGCGGCTTTAAGGCTGAGGGAATGCCAAGAGTCCTCAAGCGAGACTGCTCGCCTGCGTGCTGAGGTCGATGCAAACGCTGCCCAGGTGAAGGCTATCTTCGAGGGTCTTCTGCAAAGTATTTCTGATGGGCTAACACTGAAGCAGAAACTCGATGCCGCTGAGCGTGATGCCCAATGTCACGACGCAGCTCAGCAGGCAGTTGAGGAGCAGCTTTCATCCTACTTGCAGCAGCGGGCCCAGGTGGAAGCAGAATTGGCGGTGGCAGCCGATCAGGAGAATACATTGAAGGAAGTGCGCGAGCAATTGATGGGGCTATTTAAGACGCTTCCTTCTCAGTAGCTTTGTATCAATTATACACTTGTAATCGTTGAATAATATGTACACATTCTTTATTCTTTTATACGCGCCTTGTACTTAATTGAATTCATGAATAAAGATACACGCATTTTTTTTGCCATGTCTTGTGTCATCTCTGCGCTTTCTTCCTTCTTTTATTATCAGTATGCTGCCTTAGTAAACATGGTTGACAGATGATAGAGCGAGCATCCTGTCTTGGCTTCTTCAAGAGGTAATGATGGCTTAGGAGGCAGGTTTCAGATCTGCTGCCTAAGACTTTTCAACTTTATAAGCCGTGAGGGTCTCACAAAGACTTTTCTCCCTACGGATCGAGAGGATCTCGTAGGTGTATTTTCTCCTTAGGAATCGTGAGGATTCCTAAGTGAGTTTTCTCTTATAAGTCGTAAGGATCTTATAAGAGAATTTTCCCTCTTACGAGTCGAGAGTATTCGTAAGCGGTTGTTTCCCTCCTTGTCGAGATTCGACTTTGGAGAGTGTGACCCGTGGATAGTATGCAAGAGACCATTTTGGACCGACTTGCAGGGTCCCAGTGCTTAGAAAACAGGTTTTTTAATCCCCGCTGCCTAAGGCTTTATCTCGCAAGTCGAGGCGAATCGAGAAGTTCTCGTGAAGACACTAATTTCCTCACGAGTCGAGACGAATTGAGATGCTCTCGTCAAGGACGCTAATTTCCCTGAATCGAGGTATTTGCTAAGGACACTGATTTCCTCGGAGTTGAGACGAATCGAGGTATTCCTGCAAAGACACTAATTTCTGCGGGTCGACGCGAATCAAGATGCTCTCGTCAAGGACGCTAATTTCCCTGAATCGAGGTATTTGCCAAGGACACTGATTTCCTCGGAGTTGAGACGAATCGAGGTATTCCTGCAAAGACACTAATTTCTCTGCGGGTCGACGCGAATCAAGATGCTCTCGTCAAGGACGCTAATTTCCCTGAATCGAGGTATTTGCCAAGGACACTGATTTCCTCAGAGTTGAGACGAATTGAGGTATTCCTGCAAAGACACTGATTTCTCTGCAGGTCGACGCAAATCAAGATGCTCTCATCAAGGACGCTAATTTCCCTGAATCGAGGTATTTACCAAGGACCCTGATTTCCCTGGGGTTGAGACGAATCAAGGTATTCCTGCAAAGACACTGATTTCTCTGCGGGTCGACGCGAATCAAGATGCTCTCGTCAAGGACGCTAATTTCCCTGAAACGAGGTATTTGCCAAGGACACTAATTTCCTCGGAGTTGAGACGAATCGAGGTATTCCTGCAAAGACACTGATTTCTTTGCGGGTCGACGCGAATCAAGATGCTCTCGTCAATGACGCAAATTTCCCTGAATCGAGGTATTTACCAAGGACACTGATTTCCTCGGAGTTGAGACGAATCGAGGTATTCCTGCAAAGACACTGATTTCTCTGCGGGTCGACGCGAATCAAGATGCTCTCGTCAAGGACGCTAGTTTCCCTGAATCGAGGT
Source organism: Agapanthus africanus (assembly GCA_030015575.1). NCBI lineage: Eukaryota > Viridiplantae > Streptophyta > Magnoliopsida > Asparagales > Amaryllidaceae > Agapanthus > Agapanthus africanus. Next base: position 767,273,806 of record CM057341.1, read on the forward strand.
ATTTGCCAAGGACACTGATTTTCTCGGAGTTGAGACGAATCGAGGTATTCCTGCAAAGACACTGATTTCTCTGCGGGTCGACGCGAATCAAGATGCTCTCGTCAAGGATGCTAGTTTCCCTGAATTGAGGTATTTGCCAAGGACACCGATTTCCTCGGAGTTGAGACGAATCGAGGTATTCCTGCAAAGACACTAATTTCTCTGCGGGTCGACGCGAATCAAGATGCTCTCGTCAAGGACGCTAATTTCTCTGAATCGAGGTATTTTCCAAGGACACAGATTTCCTCGGAGTTGAGACGAATCGAGGTATTCCTGCAAAGACACTGATTTCTCTGCGGATCGACGCGAATCAAGATGCTCTCGTCAAGGACGCTAGTTTCCCTGAATCGAGGTATTTGCCAAGGACCCTGATTTCCCTGGGTTGAGATGATCTCTGGTGGTCTTTCAGGTTTTATATGAGTTACCGTCAAGATCCTGAAGCTAGGAATTTGGCCTTCGCTTCACTTGCTGTGATGTGTCCGAATCCTGTTGGAGGAGGGACGCTGTAGTGACATTTCGTCTGTTGTGTAGAGACGAACGTCGAAGTGGTGATCACTCCACGCTGGTGCGAGATGATCTCCGATCGTCTTTCAGGTTTTATATGAGTTACCGTCAAGACTTGGCTCCGTTTTCTGATGGAGCATGGGGAGGGAAGATGTGTTTCCTTCTTTGTTTGCGCCCCTGGATTGTATACAGGAATTGCTGTGATATCGCCTGTAGGGCATAAATTTCATTATATATACTTTATTTTATTTATTTCCGCGATGCTCTATCATTTCAGCTTTTATATCACGAAGGTCGCGATTGCCCAATCATTTCGGCTATTTTTCGCGGTGCCCAATCATTTCGGCTATTTATTTTATTTTTACTCACTGCTTTTTATTGCGAGTTACCCAATCATTTCGGCTATTTATTTTATTTTACTCGCTGCTTTTTATTGCGAGCTGCCCAATCATTTCGTCTATTTCATATGCATTTTTAGCTCGCTGACTTTTATCGCGAGTGTAGAACTTGGAATCTGGTGCCAATCTCAGCATCAGCATCGCTACAACTGGAATATTGCCAGGAGTGAATCATCATTTGCCATGAAAGGACTTGGAATTTGATACCGGTTTAGGCATCAGCATCGCTACAACTGGGATATTGCCAGGAGCGAATCATCATTTGCCTCTGTCGACGTTGAACAAAGGTGGCTTAGTAAACAGGGTTAGGATCCTGTCGGCTAAGGCTTTTGACTTCATGAGCCGTAAGGGTCTCACAAAGGTATTTCTCCCTACAAGTCGTGGGGATCTCATAGGTGTGTTTTCTCCTTAGGAATCGTGGGGATTCCTAAGTATAGGTTCTCTTATAAGTCGTAAGAATCTTACAAGAGTGTTTTCTCCTCATAAGTCGAGAGGACTTACAAGGGTTGTTCACCATATGGACATATCCCTAGTCACAGGTGGGACTTGGTTAGGGAGATGTTTATTCGCGTCCGTGGATTGTATACAAGGGTCGGTATTGAGCCGCTTATAGGGCAATATCGAAGGTTGTGGGAGTTTCTTAAGAACAGGTTCAGGTCTCTGTAACTTAAGACTTTCAAATCTTATGAGCCGTGAAGGTCACATAAGAGAGTTTTCCTTACGAGTCATAAGGATCTCGCAAGTGTAATTTCTCCTTAGGAATCGTGAGGATCCCTAAGTGTGTTGCTTCCCTGTGAGTCGTAAGGATCTCACACGGGTGGTTTCTCCTTATAAGGTCGAGAGGACCCTGCAAGTGTCTTTTAACGAGGTTGCGCCCTTTCGGGTTTTCACAAACACTCGCCGGTAGTCCTGCTGTTTTTACTCACGGAGCCCTTTCGGGTTTTCATCCGTGCCCATTTTGCTCATGGACATACCGTTTTTTTTTATATCCCCTTTTTTATTCTTTTTATTCTTTTTTTCGTAACGAGGTCGCACCCTTTCGGGTTTTCACGAACACTCGCCGGTAGCCCTACTGTTTTTACTCACGGAGCCCTTTCGGGTTTTCATCCGTGCCCATTTTGCTTATGGACATACAGTTTTTTTATATTATTTTTTTTATTCTTTTTTTTATCTCGTCGGCCTGAGGATGTTGCGATAGTAGTTTAAAGACGTTTCGGTCATCAGCTAGTTTTAGGACGTAGTGGTCCGTCATTACTTTAAAGACGTTTCGGTCCGTCATTGAAGAAGGCCGGCTACTACTTATAGAGTTTCGAGCGTAGGAAGATAGCGAGCGGACATAGTCGTCGTCATCTATCATTGACCTAGGCCGTGACTCATTAAGGGTGGTATTTCTTTAGGAGGCGACCGTTTATTGGCCTGAAAGGCCTTTCACCGTGCATATCCATGAGTAGATGGGCTCCACCCTGGTAGACCTTGTCTATAATGTACAGGCCTTCATAGTTCGGCTCGAATTTTCCCCGCTTAGCGCGATTGGGGATCATAGGTCTTTTGACCACTAGTACGAGTTCGCCTTGGCGGAATGTCCTCGGCCTCGTCAATCTTTCATATGAGCGCGTCATCTTTGCTTTATAAGCCTCCAGATTTTGTTGCGCTATGAGCCGGGTTTCATCAAGGGCATTAAGCTCCTCAAGCCGAAGGTGAGCATTTTCTTCGTCCGTCGGCTCGTAGTGGACTGCCACTCGTAGAAAGGGTAATTCTATTTCGAGGGGAAGTACTGCTTCTGTACCGAAGACCAACGCGTACGGCGATGTGTTCGTGGCCGTCTTGAACGTAGTTCAATACGCCCAGAGAGCTTCTTGCAGTCTCGCGTGCCAGTCCTTCTTATTTCGGGACACCGTCTTCTTCACAATCTTCGTCAAGGTCTTGTTGAAATCCTCAGCTAGACCGTTAGCTCGAGGATTATAAACTGAGGAATATCTCCAGTCTATATTGTGTTGTTGTGCGAAGCGGCTGATCTTGTGGCTTCTGTAGGCTGGCCCGTTATCGGAGATGATCCGCCGCGGAGTTCCAAACCGATAAATGACGTGCGTCTTGAAGAAATGGAGGATATTCTCCGTCTTCACTTCCCTCAGCGGTATTGCTTCTGCCCATTTGGAGAAGTAGTCAGTCGTCGCCAAAATGAATCGATATCCCCTGGACGATGCTGGTTCGATGGGGCTGATTACGTCAGTCCCCCACATTTCGAACGGCCAGCTAGCCACTGTTGGATATAGAGGATTTGGGTGCTGATGGATAAAGTCCCCATGAATCTAGCATGAGTGGCATTGCTTCGCATATTCGAGGCAGTCTTAAATCATCGTTGGCCAATAGTAGCCCATCCGTTTAATTTTCAACTTCATCTTCGAGCCTGCTTGTTGAGAACCGCAGAGTCCGTCGTGAACTTCCTGAACGACTCTTTTCGCTTCGTCGGGTCCCAGACATCTCAACCACAGAGAATCAAACGACCTCTTGTACAGAGTATCATTAACGAAGGCGAAAGACAGAGCTCGTTTCATGAGCTGATGTCTTGAGGACGCATCTTCAGGCGTTCGACTAGATTTGAAGTAGTCTACAAAGACTTCTCTCCAATCCTCAGCCCTTTCCTGGTCTTTTATTTGCATAGTCATTTGCTCAGTTGGTCCCTTTTCTTCGAATGATTCCGGAGATATTTCTGCGGGGGCAAGCACCCGACGGCTTTGTACCATGATCTTTACGTCGTCGAGGTTCTCATCGGCCAGTTCTTTAGCGAGCTTAGCTAGTGCATCTGCTTTGCTATTTTCCGCGCGCGGTATGCTTTCCAGCATATAGGAGGGAATTTGAGTCAGCAGTTGCTGTACTCTCTCACCATACTTTACCAGTTCGGGTTTGCACGTTTGGTAGTCGCCATTCACTTGACTGACGACGAGTTGAGAATCTCCGTATATAAGGAGGTTTTCGATTCCCATGTCGATGGCGATCTCGAGGCCTGCTATCAAAGCTTCGTATTCGGCTTCATTGTTCGTCCTCGAATCTGTTAAGGAGAAAGCAAATCGCATTATCCCTCCTTGTGGAGTTACGGAGATGAGGCCCACCCCCGATTTGATTATAGGGGTGCTTTGTTTGCGCTTCTTCATGGAAGACGCTCCATCAAAATAGAGTTTCCATCGGGTATCGCTACCGTCGATCACATCAAACGCATGTTCGTCTGGCAGTTCGCAATTCAAAGGAGAATCGGCCGGTATCGGATGTTCAGCGAGGAAGTCGGCGATGGCCTGGCCTTTCACTGCCTCAAGAGGTTGATAAGTTATCGAGAACTCCATCAAGAGCAGGTCTCATTTAGCGAGTCGCCCCGTCAATATGGCCTTTGACATTAAATATTTAAGGGGGTCCACCTTCAAAATGAGACGGACTTCATGCGCCAACGCATAGTGCATGAGCTTTGTTATCATGAAGATCAACGCCAGGCAGTGTTTTTCAATGGGGGAATAGTTGCTTTCTGCCCTCAAGAGAACTCGACTTAAGTAATAAAGAGCTCTTTCTTTCCCTTGATCGTTCTCTTGTGCCCATAATGCGCCTAAGGAACCTTCGAGGGCGGTTGTATAAAGAATGAGAGGCTTTCCCTTGACCGGATCGGCCAGCACTGGCAGGTTCTGCAGATACTGCTTGATTTCGTCCAGCGCGTCTTGGCATTTGTGATCCCAAACGAAAGGGGTTCCCTTCTTCATCAGGTGACTGTAAGGGCGGCACTTGCCTGAAAGGTTGGCTATAAATCGCCGGATGTACGCGAGCTTCCCTTGGAGAGATCGCAATTGCTTGAGAGTCCTTGGCGGAGGCATTCCCATGATCGCCTTGATCTTTGACGGATCTATCTCGATACCTCGGTGTCGGAAGATGAATCCTAGGAATTTGCCCGAGGTAACTCCGAATGCGCACTTGAAAGGGTTCATCTTCAAGTTGTATTGTCGAAGGCGTTGAAATACGGTCTTCAGATGCTCTAAATGCTCCTCGTATGATTTGCTCTTAACCACGAGGTCGTCGATATAGCATTCGATGATTTCATGTATAAGGTCATCGAAGATCTTTGTCATGGCCCTTTGATAAGTGGCACCGGCGTTCTTTAGACCGAAGGGCATCACCTTATAGCAGAATATACCCAAAGGGGTCCGGAAAGCGGTGTGCTTCTGGTCTTCGGGATGCATCTTTATCTGATTATATCTTGATGAGCCGTCCATGAAGGAGAAAACCTCGTAAGTGGACGTGTTATCTATCATCAGCTCGGTGACTGGCACTGGGAAATCTTCTTTCGGGCAGACTTTATTGAGATCCCGAAAGTCTACACATATGCGCACTGTCCCATTTTTCTTCATCACCGGGACGATGTTGGCGATCCAGTCAGGATATTGAACTTCCTGGATGAAACCAGAGTCGATCAGCTTCTTGACCTCGGCGTTAATTCTCATCTCAACCTCGAGCCGCATTCTTCTCGGTGCTTGTTTGATTGGTTTAACATCCGGGGATATCGCCAATTTATGCACAGCAATTTCTGGATCTAGTCCTGGCATTTCGGAATAGTTCCATGCAAAGCAATCTTTATACTGCATAAGCACGTCTTTTAATGAAGCCACCCTTTCTTCAGACAATAGTTCACTAACAAATGTCGGTCGCGGGTCGTTCGCCGTCCCCAACTCAATTTTCTTGAGGTTATCCACAGTAGTGTGTATTCCATCTTCCAGCTCTTTCGGCGCTGGTGGGAATTCTAAGATCACCTCGTCATTGCTATTTTCGAAGCACCGGGGAAGGTCATCCATATTCTCGGGCACTTCTTTTGATATTGTTATCATATGACAAGTACGAGCTCGCTTCCAAGACCGATGTGGATCTGGTTCTGCTCTCGTGGTTTTGGGTTCATACTTCTGTGGCGGCGTTACCTTCCAACTGTCAGACAGAGCGAACTTGCCGAGCTGATACTGATCTTCGACCCAGTTCTTGAAGGTGAAGCAATCTTCGAGAGGGTGTCCTATTAACCTGTGATAAGAGCAATAGTTCGGGTGTGAGACTTCGCCTTCTTGCTCGGGATTCTTGGACTCCGGAAGTGTAAGCATTTGGTGCTTTATAGCTAGGTCAAGTATCTTCTTTGTCTTGTCCCGAGGAAAAGAGTATGCTCGACCCATCTTCTTCATAAGGGATAGATCCGGACCGCTCGATTCCCGACTGCGTGGCTTCTTGGTCCCGCTTTGTCGTTGCTGAATGCCCTTTCCGCTTTTTGACTTGTTTCTGCCTCTACGTCGAGCTTTTTTTACAACAGGTTGACAGGGAGCGACATTTTCATCTTTCACAGCCAGTTGGAGGAGGCGTTGTGTCCTAGCTTTCTCATAGAGGGCCATTTTGCAGTTGTGGTCGTCTCAGACTTTTTGACCAGCTTCCCTTATAAACTTTTCCATTTGTTCTTCGAACGACGGACTGGGCATTTTTACGTCGGGGACTTTTTCTGGCTCAGGGTTAGCATCTTCCCATTGAGCATCTCCCTCTTCATTGAAGTCGTGTACGACGCAGCAGTTGCGAAATAGCTCCCGTTTCTTGGACCGAACATATCCAAGCCCGATTGCTTCCATTCTCCTATTGGGCAATTTGTGCTGAGTTCCGGGAACGTTCCAGACCCTGTCATAGAACTTAGCTCTTCGAGCGGTCTGTTTGAAGGGTATCCCTTGGTGCTTCAATAGCCTTTTCAAGACCTCTGTATAATATCTAGGTAGACGGATGGGCTGAAGCCTGTCAAGCGTAGGGTCTTCACCGTGCCAGATTTCTTTTTCCACTCTGGTTTCCCCGGAGCGGTAGAATAGAATCGCCTTTTCGCCTTCCCACCTGGGAGGGACATAGAACGTCCGCAGCTCTTCTACACTGTAAGTATCAAGCGCGTCAAGTTCTTTATGATGTTTAAGTAGAACCATGGCGACTTGCAGACTTTGCTCTTCATCAACGAAAGTTTGTATTGAAGGCCGAGCAGAGAATATAGCGTGGACTTCATCTTCCGAGTCACTGCCAAAGATCAACATAGGAGCGGATGGTCCCGGCTTGTTGTATTGAGGTGGGCCCGAATAAACCATTTCTTCCTCTTCCTCAATGTCACTCCCGAAGACAGGGATGGTAGCGATAACTTTGTTTTCCGGCTTGTGACACCTCTCCGTATCTTCGAAATCTGGCAAGAAGTATTTTGCATCTTCATATTTGCGGACTTCGTTCATGGAGAATGGGTTCAACTCTCCTGTTACGGTATACTCGAGACCATCCTTAAAATATTTCATAATACTGTGTAGAAGGGATGATGTTGTACTCATATAACCAGGGTCGGCCGAGCAAAGCATTATAGCATGTCTTGGCGTCTATGACGTGGAATTTAATGTCCGTGATGAGTAGCCCAAAGCGTAACGTCAATATCACAGACCCGAGAGTCCGTGATGATTGAGAGTCAAACCCGGAGATGGTGATCTTGTCCCGAGCGAGGTGCTGGACGCTCATGCAGATTTCCTTCAATACCCGTACATTGAGGAGATTGACGGAGGACCCATTGTCAACCAAGATTTTGCCTATCTTTATATCGTGGCAGTACCCTGAGACATAGAGGGGTCGATTGTGTTCGCATGTCCCAAGGAGGAGGTCTTCATCACCGAAAGTGACATCGGCTGTGTGCACTTCTTCCAGCTCGTCCTTCATCTTTTCTTCGGCGAGAAAAGCTTGGAATTGCTCTGGCTCCTGTAGCGCTTTGATCAACGAATCTTTTGCTTCTTTCGATAGTAAGAGGGCATCGAGAATACTGAGTTGCGAGGGTAACTTCCTCAAGTGTGCCAGAACGTTGTAGTCCACCTTATTTTTCTTTAGCGGGTCTTTGGCGGTTAGCTCTTCCATGACTTGGTCATCTAGGGCGATATCCTCAAAGACCTTTTCTTTTCCCTTATCTTTTTTATTTGAGGGTCCGAGATTCTTCTCGGGTAGCGTACGATTACGCAGCCGGATATTCTCGCAGGCTTTCGGCTCTTCCTCTTTTCCCGAGGTGGACTCTTTAAAGAGAGGGCTAAGAGCCATTTCCTCGTCAGAGTCTCTCCCGAATGTGAGAATTTGCGCTTCCCGGGCATTAACCATGCGACAATCGCCGGTAGTTCTTCTAAGCTCCTCGGTCGTACTTTTTCGCTCTCGACGAGTTTTGCGCTTCTCCCGCTTGAAATGTTGCCGGTGAACAACATACCCTTGCCACCATTTATTGAAAGTTTTGCACTCTTCGGTGGGGTGCGAAACCTTTCGATGATACAAGCAATAGGAAGGGTGCATTTCTGCTTTGCCGGCAATATTTCCTTCAGAGGGTGGTAGCTTCATCCCCATTGATATGGCTTTAGCAAACCTTTTCCTCGTCTTGAATTTGT